>OZ026515.1:136467048-137667048 GCA_964019695.1 Loripinus fragilis
GTGTGTGAGTTACTTACATGAATGGCACATGCACCGGCACCATTTTTTTGGTCCCCACCCCCTGGGGCCTTGGGGAGGGGCCAAAAGGTCAAATATCATTAAATCTGAATTACAAAGACAATTTCAAAGGTTTTTAAACCAAACTTTGTGTATCTTCTCACAAATGAAAGATATGTAACATATCAGATGGGATTTTCATTCGGCCGCCTGGGTCATGCCCAGGGGTGGGACTTGGGGGTACCGTGGGGGGTTGGGGGTAAAAAAATTTTTTTTTACCGAAATTCAACCAGATATTGTGTGTGAGTTACTCACATGAATGGCACATGCACCGGCACAATTTTTTGGGTCCCTGCCCCCTGGGGCCTTGGGGAGGGGTCAAAAATTTAATTTTCTGAACATGGTCATGTGGCATATCAAATTAAAGGGGATGAGCAGTAGACCATGATACACTAAACAATTTTAACCTACGATAAAACTGGTGACCTTGGGATGGGGTCAAAGGGTCAATTACCATAAGATTTCTTTGAGAGCGTGGGGATTTGCGATGGCGCGCCAGCGAATGTGTTCTAGTTACATGTATGCATCTCTTTTATTGTGCTCAGGTACAAAGTGCTCAAATTAACTATTGATATCAGTCAATGTCCGGCGTTTGTTGTCCATTGTCAGTCATCCATCGTCTGTAGTCTGTCCACAACAATTTGTTATAAATGACAACTCATCCTATACCACTAGGCTAATTTTAACCAAACTTGACAGGAATGTTCCTTTGCTGACACACTATAAAACCAGCTAAAGCGAGTTTGATCCGTCAAAAAACATGGCAGCCAGGGGGGCATGGCATATTGCAGCAGCAAAATCTTTAAAAATCATCTCCTGAAACAGGCAGACAGAATTAAAAAATAATATAGTAAGAATTATCACTGGATGACCTTCTACAAAATAGCTAAAACAAATTTGACCCTTCAAAAAACATGGCTGCCAGGGGGCATGGCCAGTTTAACTCATGTACCTTATATAAGGACAAGTTTGAATACGAGTTTCCTCTTTGAGCTATCAGAAGTTTGAGTAAAAAGGCTTTTACATTAAATAGAAAGCTAATTATCATTGCTGCATGAGGAAAGTAGTTTTTGATGGTATTTAATAGTTGAAGCAAAATATTGACCATTGAGCTGAATGTTTTCCAACAAGGATTAATGACCACATAATGGTTTTTTCAGTGCATTTAGTAGGACATTCATTGGTTTTGATGCAATTTAAAAGGCTTGCAACAGCATTTGTGTATAGGCATTATTTACTGTCGTAAAATATGACGTGTGTTCTTGAAAGAACCGCCTCCTTGAGACGGTTCTTTTAGACACTCACAACATATATATTTAGGGGCCCCCGGACAGCTCAGTCGGTAGCGTGTTTAGCTCTGACTCGCTAGATACCTCTGCCACACAGGTTTGATTATTGCTAGCATTGCTAGCAAAAATATTGATTAGTAAAATTATTATCAAAATAGTTCCTGCAGTGGTATGTATCAATGGTTTGACTGTCACCTTCCGGGTTGCGATGGTTTCACAGGTTATTTCCTGGCCGAACGCTGAGAACTGCACTGGCTTTCCCCCACCACTTGACATTCGGCGTCAGAAGCAGAATTGCTTAAGTCTGACATCTATCTCCAGTAAGTTAATAGGAAATAATGAGAATGATTCTGAAAATATGCCATTGATTCTGATCCAAGACATCTCAAATTTACTTGGACTCAACTCTTTCCTTGCTAGATGCAACTTTGGTCATCCGCTAACCTTTGCAAACACTTCGGACCCAGATCAGGACCGACATTCTGTCGGTCCTGATCTGGATCAAAACCGTTTGACACTCTGATAGTGTTCCTCAAAGAATTTTTTGAAAAAGTTAATTTTGAAAAAAGCTAGCAGACGACAAAAAAAGCATGAAAAATTACCCAGTATGCAAAGAGTTAAACAGGTAGTTGGAGCAACCATGATTTGAGTTATTGAGAGGTCACTGTATTTGTCATCAATATCTGCTATTATTTACATGATCTATTTTCAGTAATCTTACAGACACCGCAAACTGCATCAGTGACAAACTCTCCCAGTGTGATCCTCTGCAATATGTCATGGTAAAGTCCTTTATGACTCAGGCTGTTCAAAACAGTGGGGCTCAACAGTGTAACTTTATACCACCTCAAGATCCTCCCTCAGTTTTACCTGTACACTACAGCATTACTGGATGTCAACAGATCATTTCCATGACAACAGATGTCACAAGGACAGGACTCTGTAATTCTATTGGCCAGTATATACAGTGCCTGTCAGCTGTTGACCAATCAGAGTTACCATTTGTTTGGAGAGGAATTCTGGGAAGAAATATTGAGATGTGGCAGAAATGGTGGTATCTGGGCTGTCAATTATCTGGTAAGTAAAAAATACCAGAGCTAGTCACTTGTAGTGAAACCCAAGAATTTATATAAAATAACTTTTATAAATAATTCAGTTGTGTGCCTATGAGTATACTCATTAACTCTTATCCTGCTAAATTAAAAATGTTTTTGTCCAGAAAATTGTGTCTCCTTTTTACGTCTGCTGCCTATATTGAGATGTACTCCAGATTATTTTTTCAGAGAAACAAACACTATCCTGATCAGACTCATCCTAAGGGAGTTTTGGTTTAGAAATATAAAAGTTAATCATTTTCAATTACACACTCTTATCCAGTGGCCTGCCTATCATACAAGATCAATTTGTATTGCCATGTGTGTATTTTACCTTGAATTCTAAAAAAATCTGTTCCCTTGATGTCTTTGGAATTTAGGTCAGTGTCTGAAAAGAAATGCTTCATATACATGGGCATTCAAACATGCATTTCTTTGACAGCCATAATCATTATATTGGCAGTTGGGGCTAAATTTACTAGCTGAATGGTAATATTTGAACAATTTCATCTTTGCTGTCTGTATCAACATGGAGCTTATTTTCATTGCCTATCCTGCCAATATTTTTATACTCATAATATGGTCTATTACGTTTACTGCATATATTCAAATGCACTCCAGAATGCTTTTAACATGGAAGCAAACACTGTGAACCCTGATCAGACTGCTCCATAGGAGCAGTCTGATCTTGGTCCATAGTGTTTGCAATATACAACCAAAGTAGTACATTAGTAGATAAGGTAGCAGATGACAATTGTTGTGAATCGTGGGAAAAAGTTAACCACTTTTCATATTTTTTTGATTTTCTGATTTCAGAAGGAGAAACGTTTTTAGTTGGTCACAACATTAACAATACTGGTAAGTGTCTATCAATGCCTCTCTGATTGTCAAATGATGTTGTGGCCATACATAAGTTTATTGTACTTTAACTTATTGCAAATGTGTTTGTATGTACAGCTATATAGTGGGGCTAGAGGCCAACATTTTGACCTAACCTTCATCTAACTTCTTCTGTGTGTTTGTGTGTGTGGTAGCATCCTTATGAAAATTTTGAATGCAGTATTCTCTGAATTTCTAAATTAACAGGAACAATATAAATAGAATAACTCCATGCTTATGTCATTGGAGAAATACTTCAAGATTAAACCTGAATAAGGTACAATATATAAGCTTCATTATTTCAGAATTTGAGTTACCCATCTTTTATGAAATTAAGTGTATTTTAGGATATTTAAGGATTTGAAAATGTAGAATTTTAGGGTTCTTAGCTTCTATGTATTTGAAGACTTTTTCCATCTGATGTCAAGCCTCCAGACTGGAGGGGTAATTAAGAATATTTTATTATTTCTCAACTTAAATACGAGTATATGTTGTGGGTGCTCAAAAGAACCGTCTCAATGAGACGGTTCTTTTGAGCACCAACAACATATTTTTTACTTGATTATTAAGAAGTCAAACATACAATTTGTTGCTAGAAAGATTGCTTATCTTTGCCTATAATTTTGTTTTGCAGGTTTGTCAGGTGATGTATGCTCTTCATTCCAAGGACAGTTGTGTCTCAGATCTCTTGCTGATCTCTCTACCTCATATGTTATGTTACCTCTCAATGAGCGCCAGGATACCTTATGTCAATTGTAAGTTAGCTAAGACCAGGTGTCTCAGATCTCTTGCTGATCTCGCTACCTCATACGTTATTTTACCACTCACTGAGTGCCAGGATACCTTGTGTCAATTTTAAGTTACCCAAGACCATGGTCAATTGTAAGTTACTCAAGACCTTGTATCAGTTGTATGTAAGCAAGACTTTGTGTCCAAAGAAAATTTTACTTGTCCCAATAATTATGAACTTAGAAGTTTCTTAGAAAACAGTGTGGATCCTGACCAACTGGCTTCTTCAATGGAGTACAGCACCCTAGATAAGCAGCGTATTTGTGTAAATACGCAATTAAAATCCTCAAAAAAGCAATTAAAATGAAATGTGTGCGTACCGAAAAAGCAATTCTTACGATTGGTATGCAATTACATGCGATGTCATTGCGTACCATTTGGTCTATTTCGTTTCCATTTGGGTAAAAAACAAATGCCAGTCGGGTATTGATTTTTTTTTACCAGCGATCGCTCAATATAACTCCAGTTTTATGAAAATATCGGTGCCCAGTCCAGTATTTCGGGGAAAAACACTATGATGAAAGTGAAACTTTTGCAAAGTGATCACGCTCGAATGTCAACAAGGGGATCAGATTTGCTTCAGTTACAATAAAATCCGCTAGTTTGATACTTTAGAAAGGCAGACGATGGGAGTGAATAAATATGCAAGCACATTCCTGATGGCTTCATGCAATAAGAAAACGTGTAATCACAGAAGAAAAAAATGTGGCGTAAAAAGTATGAATATACGCAATTATTTTTGCAAGTACGCAATTGAGGACAACCACGTTGCGTAAATACCCAATTGACCCAAAAGCTTATCTAGGGCGCTGGGAGTATATATCTGATTTCATACTGCTTTCAAAAGATTTTATATAAGGTTTTGTGCTGAAACTATGGCATATCCATTTCTTAGAATGTTAACTGATAAATCTATTTTTATTGCTGCCTTTCTATGTCCAAACAGCTTGAGAGAACATAATCATATAAACTTTCATTATACTTGTCCCAGAACAAAGGACAAGTAAATGGAAATTTCAACTTGCCCTGAATGTAGTGAAACAAGGCCTCGAGGTTATAAAACTTGAGTTCATTCTCAAGCTCAAAAGAAAGTAGAATGATTGGCTCAGCAGCCAATCATTGCACTTTATTTTGAGTTTGAGACAGTACTCATGTTTTATAAACTCGGGGCAAGGTTGGACAAGCAGGATAGGGGATTTCTAAATGCTTGAATATAATTGAGATAGGTGTTATCAGCCTCATTTATAATTTTTCTCTCTATTTTAATTGTTTACAGATCAGAAGAGTTATTAGAGTGTGTGCATACACAAGTAGGCAGCTGTACAACGTCTCAAGAGCTGGCAATGTTGACTAATGCACAGTGGTTCTCTGAAAGAATAAAATCAACAGGAGGTTGTGGAGCTGATACTGATATCTCGAGAACATGTGACCCATCTGCTGCTCTAGCATGTATTAGTGAGCTGGGTACCACCCTGACAGGACACATGGACAAAGTGGCTTGCAGGTAAGCATTTAGTGTTAGTTCCGTAAGATAATAGTAATCATCAAGCATGCCCTTTTGTGCACTGCAGTATGTGTTCATGTTCAGAAGCTGCCATACAGGAACATATTATATGAGCCTCATTGTGAGAAAACATATCTTTGGGGCTTTTGAGTAAGAAACAAGCCAAACTGCTCAGCTACAGACACTAGCTAGAATATTGAAATTTTGCATGAAGCAAGTTTAGATATTAAACTTACCAATAAGCAAATAACAAATGCACTGATCAGACTGCACAGCATGCAGCAAAGTCAAGTTTTCTCATGGCAAAGGCCATTTGATACCTACATGCAAAAGCGGAAAGCTAAATTGTTTTTATATAACTTCCAGGTCTGCATGAAGCATTTTTAAGAGACTGTGAAAAAGAAGTCATAAACTTGATAGAACCCATGAATTTGCATATTGAGTGCTGACAGATTCTAAATATAGTAGCCTGAAGTCTGGATTTTGTTACTGATATAGTAATTGGTAATTAAAGTATGCAGGGGTTTGAAATAACAATGCATACATAAAATAAGCAGTGCATACATACACAGTATGTATCCTTGTTGGGGGGCATGATGTTTCACAAACACAATTTCTTGTTATTAGGCCTAAATTAAAATTTTATTTGTTTCCGACAATGAAACAAGGCCCTACTCAAAATATTTTGTTTCAATTTTCAGTCAAGAATATATTTTTTTTTAAATTTCATTGCAACCTGGGAGAATTGTCCAATGTAAACAGTGTTATCTTAGCAAATTGTTTGTATATTTAATTTTATTGCCTATAGTAGGACTATACAGTAAAACCTGCCTAAAACTGCCACTCAAAGATATATCAAAGGTCATTAAGACAAATGGGCGCTAAATGCAGATCGAAAGTATTGCAGAATGCTCCCTGTGAGCATTCTGCAATATTTTTGACCTGCATTATGCGATGTCTTTTTTGAGTGGCCTCTTAAGACAGGGTTTACTGTATACAATTAAGTTGAATGGGTATCCAATTTGAGATTTTTTGTAAAAAAAATTAGTTTCCAACCGACCGACCCATACAGGTAAAACAGGGTCCGGTAAGGGGAAACAAAAATATTTTTAAGGTTGGCCTTACATGACATTATCTCACACTTTATAAGTATGTCACAGTGTGATAAATACTGCTTTTAATATTTCAGTCAGTTATCGGTCACCTCTGCCTGTGTTGATGAAAAAACTAGCAGCTGTGACTTCAACACTCGTGGAGAAGTGATGGAAACATTCTCATTGATGTCCAGCATAGTGAGAAAGCGGTGTAGCCAGAAACCAGCTGAAGAACCAGAGGGTTGCTTGGTAACAGGGGAGAGAACTTTGTGTGATTTGGAGGAAATTTTGACCTGCATGGTCCCAGTTAGAGCCAAAATGTTACAACCTCAGATGACATCGCTTCAGGAGGTTTGTGGGTATGTATTTGAAAAGAACTGAAAGATGTACATTGTGAATAAATGGATATTCACAGAAAAGCTAATAAATTTGTAAACAAGAAGGTGATAAACTATTTAAAAGAAAAAATGGAATGCAATATTCATAAAAAATATACAATTAAACCTGTCTTCCATGGCTCCCCATTTTCTACTATATAAATATCTGTAACTCTTATTTTATTTCCCTATTTTTATTTGGTTTGTGACAGATTGCATGATTTAACAAACGCTTGCATGCATTTCAGATTCACTTTATTTCAATGCTGCAGTCCACTTTAATGCAAATACTGGGTTCTGTCTTGGTAAAGCTGGAAAATAATGTTGAAAAGATTCAAACAGCAGGCTACTTTTCTCACTAAAATTGTGATTTTTTCGACAATAAAAATGTAATGGACAAAATTGGTATATCACTGATATCCATCATGTTTTGGTTTATGCAATTATGCAGAGGGAATGCATGTTGACTAACATTTGAGCGATTACATGAGATTTCCAACAATGTGGTATGTGTAACCAGCAAAGGCTCAGACCAGCCTGCGCATTCGCGCAGTCTGCTCAGAGCCTTTGCTAGTCGCTTGAATATTTTATTAGTGTTAAGCTACTGACTGAACATCATTTGGAGTTTCTAAGCTTAAAAGGAGGCTGCATAGGCTTGTCTGAGTCTACACTTGTCAAAATGCCACATTGTTGAAAATCATGTGTCAAGGCTCATTTCTTTGAAGAATGAGCTGACAACATAGTATAAATAATAACTGTCCAAAATAAATAGTACTATCAGGCTGGCACAATGACAGAAAATGTTCATAGCATGGGCCTCGACGCGACAAAATCTGTCTTCGGAGTTTCCGAGAAAGCGAGACTCAAACCAGTCTCCTCAGCCACAAAGGCTAGTTAGAGAACTGAAATTTTGCTTGTAGCAAGTTTAGATATGATACCTTCCAAAAAATGAATAACAAAGGTGCTGATCAGACTGCACGGATGCGCAGGCTGGTCTGCACCTTTGTTGTTTGCACACCCGTAAGGTTTTCTCCCATCGAGGCCCATATGAAACCTATCTAAAATTGATTGTCTGACTTTGTTTCAGAATGATTCCAGCAATGAAGACTTGTATACAGCAACATTCTAGTGGTTGTGATGGCAATACCATGGCAACAGTAACTAACCAATTGTTGCAGCTAAACCTTCGCTTGGGTAACCAGTGCCCTCAGATGTACTGTGAAGAATGCAAGGCTAGACAGTGTGTGGCTGACTTGTACCATAGTCTCCAGTATGCCTATGATGATCTCTGTGTGTAAGTTTTCACAATTTTTATACACAAAATAAATAAAATACTAGAATACAGTAGCACCTGTCTTAAGCGGCCACTCTCAAAAAGACCAAAAATGGGTTTTCAAGACCAATTATCGCTTAATACAGGTCAAAAGTATTACAGAATGCTCCAAGGGGAGCATTCTGCAATACTTTCGACCTGCATTGAGCTACCACATGGCTTTAAGACCTTTGTTTTGTCTTTTTTTTGAGTGGCTGCTTAAGACAGATTTCACTGTATATCAATTAGAAATTTTTTTTATTTTATGAGTGGCCCATTTTTTCAATTTACTCGTAAAAAGGTGTTATTCAAGATGTTAAAATTTAGTGAAGTTAAAAATTATGTCATGAGTGGTGCATTTTTTCACTTCACTTGAAAAGAAGTCTTGTTGATGAAAAATATACTCTACAGTAATAGTTGTACCATGGCTTGTCCGCCTGTACATGGAGATACTTCACGAGCTTTAGCGGAGTGGATTATCTTACATTGAGGTAGACAAACATGGCATGGAAACTATTTTATACCACCTACATCAGTGTAGACCGTCCACATCACAAGATATTTCGTGGTAAAGTTAGTAAGGGTGGTTTGAAGACAAAATTCCAAGAGTTTATAATTAGGTAGGAGTAGATGAATACCTCATGCTGATGTCATTAATTAGTCTGGTGATGTCACTTCCCTGGAAACTAGAATGCATTGCAGCAAGGCAAGCATTAATTACAATAGATAGAGAGAAAAAAAGAAAAAAAAGGTGATGTTTGCTCCATACATATTCTCTTATTTTGTATGGCCAGCCAAGACAAAATGGTATTTATCTCTAAAGGCATTAATGGGGATAGAGAGCTCATCTTTGACCTGAGCCTTCATCTATGTTGCAACTACAGTAAAACCTGTGTAAAACGGCCACTCTCAAAAAGACCGAAAATGTTTTTCAAGACTAATTATCGCTTTATCGACCTTCATTAAGCTACCATTTGATGTTAAGATCTTTGCTTTTGTCTATTTTTGAGTGGTCATTTTACACAGGTTTTACTGTATGTGTATACAAGCAGCTGAGCCTTTGCTGCTGGCATATGCTGTAAGTACCAAAATCTCATGAGCTTGTTCCTGTTTTCAGTCTTGTGGCAGAGACGAAGCAATGTATATATGATAATGCCCAGTACTGTGATAGAACTGTTGAAGAATTACTACATCAAGAAATGGTACTACTTGTTGGTGAGGAAGGACAAAGGTGTGAAGTGACACTTCCTGCCTGTTTACACACACTCATGCTATCAGGTAAATAATCCGGGGCATAATGTACTGGTTAGAACATGAGGAGGCTGAATGATTAAAATCTGTTTTGTTTACCACATATAAGAGTTCTTGTATGATGTTAACAGTATCTAAATATTTTTTGCCGCCATTATGACAAAATATATTACCTGCTTTCTTATTTGCCAACATATTTTGTTAGCCTATATTGCAAACAATATGAACTCAGATCAGACTGCTTCCATTCTGATCAAGATTCATATTGTTTGCTTCCATGATGAGTGTAGTCTGGAGTGTATTTGAATATATGCATCAGACATAAGGTCAGACAACATTTTCAGGATTACACAATGTGATAAGAGTTAACAGGCTGCATAGTATGGGTTGCATCAGTATGAAGTATCTTAAACTATTGAACGCAACTTGGAACATAATTCTTCATATCAGCAGTCTCTCTCTGTCTTTCTTTCTCTCTAATGATCTGAGGCTCTTGATGATAGCCAGTATTTAATGATTGCCAGTGTCTTTCTTTAATACATGATGTAGTATGCTCGACATTGTAACAGAAAATTTAGCTTAAAAATTAGATATTTATATATTGTATTATGCATGTCAGTATACAAATGTCGTTTAATCCTTTCTTGTGAGTGAAGACTTGTCGTCTGCTGATAAGCCTAGCTAACAGTTTGAACCAAGATCAAGCCTGATCTAAATCCAAGCTGTATTTTACTCTTATGGTAAATCAGAAAGTCTTTTTTGGAAAAAAGTATTTTAAAAAGTCTGCAGATAACAAAAAAGCATACACAATATTCCACCATAAAAATTCGGAAGAAGCGTAGTACAAGAAATGTTTAGCATAATTAGGTTTAAGAAACTAGGTGAATGATAGTTAGTTTAATTTTTTTCATGTTGCAGCATTCAAGATCATGAACTACCACACCGAGTTTGTAACCATGACAACCAACTCTTCCTCAAGTGACCTTGGATTCATGTCTATCTGTAATGAAGCAGCTGCAGCGTACTACTGTGTCAGTTACCATGTGTCCTCAATGCAGGGAGCCAGACAATGGGTGATGAATGAAACCCTGGAGGAAATAGGATCATTGGTCTCCTTGAGTTGTCAAGGTGGGTGGTCACACTAGGTTAACTATTGCTTTCTTGTAGACATGCAGGTCAAGATAAATCTTTAAGCTTTTTTCTGAGACAGATACTCAAATATTTTTCGTGAGAAATTGAGATTTTTTCTCATCCATCAGTAAAAAAAGTTTTGGGTACTCATAAGAAGTGTCTCATTGAGACAGACATTATTGAGTACAGGCAACATGTTTGGTGAGAAATAAGAAAATTTAATTTTAATTAAATCCTTCTATCAAGAGACCTGCTTTATGGTGACCTATTAATGTTATTCACAGGATCATAACTGTTTGATAACCCCGCAAACAGTTTGGACCCAGATCAGGCCGGACATTTTGCCGTTTAACAAGCTGATGGTGTTTCTGAAAAACAAAACAGAAGACAAAAACAACAAAACTCCCTTCCCACCCCACCCCTGCAAAATTACCCAGAATGCATAGAGTTAATAAATCATGATTTGATTGATGTTACAGGTCCCAGACTTCTGTGTTACAGCTGTATGAATGCCACGTCAAATGAAGAATGTAACAGTCAGCCACTTCAGTCTTGTGCTCCTGATATGCAGGTAATATTTGCAGTTCTAATTATTAAACAATAATCCAAGTACATTAGCTCCTTCTGCATTTGAAGCCTCCTTGACTTACATGAATAGTCATGTGACTTGTGTTATCAGTATGAGATACGTGTGCTAAGCTAATACCCACTCTTACCCTTAGCTGCCAATATTATCCATGTATTCTATGGCACTGTTCAGTTCGCCATTCTGCCATCTTGATTGTTTAAGTGACTAGTTATGCTTAAATGACCATTCCATTATGATTTCTAAACTGCAAACAGTCATGGGCTTGGTTACTTAGATAATTGTTACAAAATTCGATAGAAAAGATCAATTGATGATAGGAGACACTGTGGTATAATGGATAACCCTCTTGCCTTTCAAACCAGGGGTCACGGGTTTTATCTCCAGCTTCACCAGTCTGTAGGCCCTGTCTGTATACAACTTTAGCTGTTGGTGGGAAGTAAACACAAACACACACACATCAATTGATGGTAGGTGCTTTAGATCTGATGTGAGTTTGGAGAGGTGCATCTTCTATCAAAGGTTGGCTTACATCAGTTTTAGATTATATTCTCCATAGTTTTTATTATAATGCAATAGCCCTTATGGCCCTGGTCAAATACTGAAATACATGACATCCCATCTCATTTATTCCAAAGTACCCTTACCTCTTTCTTTGCTAGCGGCAACTTTTGTCATCTGCTGATAACCTTTGCAAACAGTTTGGACCCAGATCAGGGCCAACAGAACCTGATCTGGATCCAAACAGTTTGATGCTCTGATAGTGTTCCTGAAAGATTTTTTGAAAAAGTTAATTGTTTACCCAGCATCATGAGCATGCAAAGAGTTAAGTTATTGTAATTAATTGGTTGATACATTTTGTTGCATAATATAAAAGACCCCAGTTTTATCTAAATGTAATGTGTTACTTTCAGTCTTGTGGTACAATGCTGTCAGGTGGCTACCTCAGTAAAGGCTGTGTCAAACCAGATAGCTGTCAGACTGGTTGCTATGGAGATACGTGTACATTATGTTGTCAGGACGATATGTGTAATCAACCATGGAGTGACATCATTGTTGGTGAGATGGATAACATAATGTCATTTGGGCCTCGTCGCGAGAAAACCAGTCTTTGGGGGTTTGCGAACAACAAAGTCGCAGACCAGCCTGCGCTTCCACACAGACTGATCAGCGCCTTTAAGATATGCTTACTGGAAAGTATCATATCTAAACTTGCCTCAAGTGAAATTTCAATATTCTAGCTAGTCTCTGTAGCTGATGAGACTGGTTTGAGTCAAGATTTGTCGGAAACCCCCGAAGACAGGTTTTCTCACGACAAGGCCCATTTGTAAAGAACCTTTGAAACTGCTTATCTATCGCCAAATGTTTCTTAATCTTCATAAATGGTAAAATGTATAGAGAATAATATACATGATTTACAATATTTTCACCTATCTTACACTAATGTAAAGCACTATGAGCTGACATGTGGAGTGCAAGAACAGTAAGTCTGGATTGCAAAATTTTGGAGTTATTGCCCTTTAAAATTGAAAAATGATATGTTTTACCATAGGGTTTGTGTGCTTATGGCAAATGTAAAGCAGCATTTGAAAAATGTTCCTCAAAATTTAGGTCTGTATCATCCCCTGATGGTGACCTTGAGGTCAAGGTTATGGATTTAGATTTTTTTTCTTGATGGTTCAAAGTTAAATGTTACAGAGTTATGACCCTTTTCTCATGGGTGAAAGTTCAGGATTATTCCTGAATTCAGGATTTTGATGCTGACTTTCCAGAGAAAGTCAGCCTCAAAATGCTGAATTAAGAAGACCATAATAGCTTCTCTGATTTATTTTCAGTCTGTCTAAGGACATTTGACCATTTAAGCTTGAAATTGTGAATACTGCAAAGAATTTCTAGCGATAAGGCGGGCTATTTCCCTAAATAAGACGCTCATTTTATTTTGTTGAAATAACGACTGGAGACACGAGGCACACTCAACAAATACATATAGACGAACCGTCTATGTACCCTTGCCCGCTAGTTCGTATATTTAAAATGGGTTTTCCTAAATGCATGTAATACAACTACTTCGTTTTGAATGAGAATTTATTTTGATCATCAACTATGCTCGCTATTCAGTAACATGTGTGGGAAATAGACTGTTAAACTAAGGTAAACAATCGTCCTACATTTATCACGATAGAGTATATTATATTTATACAGTTGATGTACAATAAAAACGACCATATTGCAAAGTGGTCTATTTTTGTCAGATGATTGATGTTTACTTTCGCTTAAACAACCCCCCCCCCCCCCCCCCCCCCCTAGACCCAAGACCCCCTTTACACATGTTGCATATTTATATAATGACGTTCAATTGTCCAAAGGGCATCTTGGGTCTAGGGGGGGAAAGCATCTAAAAACAAACTGAAAGACACCTGTTCCATCTTTTCAATGACAAACATCACAATTTTTAGTATATTTGGTACGCATGTGCAGAAGGAATACTGCAAAAGTTTTTGAAACAAAGGGCATTTGTATCCTTAATAATTTAATAATTTTTCTTTTAAAAACCTATATTGGATTTACAAAAATTCTGGTCTAAACGACACCCAGTATATAGATGTAAAATGAGGGGTGGGAGTAGAAAGCGCAAGTTTTCAAGGCTTTGTAAATGATGAATCGCTTTGAAACGTGTTTTGATACTAACTATACATATTCTACTACCCAAACAGATGAATTTTAAAATCATTAGGGCTATTTGAAAATTTAGCTTTTGTAATCATGTCAACTAAGGAAAATATACGCCTTATCGCTAGAGCTTCTTTTAAGAATGGAGTTTCGAAAGTTCATGATTTTGGAAATTTTGAACTTTCACCCATGTTATCTAAAGAAGAAGAATGATTAATCCACACTGTTTTCATCCACAAGATGAATCTATATATTAGTAATAAAATAGAATCACTGGAAATCAGAAGTTTCTATAGTGTAAATAACCCATAAAGTACTCTTTGTGTACTTACAGGCTTTGCTTGATTTGATTCTTGACATATCAGTCAACAGTTTTCAGTCATATGGGGACAGGTATTCCTGAGTTGAACCAGTAGTAAGCAGCGATAAATGCATAATAATTCAGGCCTCTAGTTAAGAGTGGGTAATTGAAAAATTGTTTTCTTATTTCTAAACCAAAGCATGTGTTGTGAGTACTCAAAGAACCGTCTCATTGAGACGGTTCTTTGAGCACCCACAACATATGATAAAACTTATGTTTAAGAAAAGATTCATAATTTTATGCTCATATATTTTGTTTATCTTGACCTATGTAAATTATTTTCAGAGCCAGAATCTTGTCAGCCTAAGAGTGCTCTCTGGTGTGGGTTTGAGCTCCTTAATAAGCTAGCACAGAATGACACACTTGAATGCGGGTTTGTAACTGCTTTACATCATAGAAAATAAGAATTGACTATAATCCAGTCTACATTGTAAGGGTAGCCAATATGATTTGCTGTTAAAGATGAAAGCCAGAAAGCAACCAATCAGGCTGAAATTTACCCCTTCAAATTTTTTCCTTTCATTCACAAAGATTTTTGTCTGCTTTTTCATTGCTTTTGAACTTAGACAGCCTATATTGTAAATAATGTGAACTCCCTTAGGAACAGTCTCATCAAGGTCCATACTGTTAACTTCTGTGATGAAAGTTGTTGTAAGTGCATAATATGCATGTATGATGAGCAACTGTACAGTTGAGAAAAGCAAGTAAATACTCTGTGGCATTTCATCTGGCATTTAGTCTTCACTGTTTGCGAAAGTACATGTACCTGTGTTTGGGGTTTTTAGTGTACAAACTTTGAAAGGGTTTGAGGCCGAAATATGATTGCAGTGTTACAACCGCGCAAGTAGCAAGTTAGCAAAAGCACATCTGGAGTCGCGTCATCGCAATACTACTGAGTCAGATATCAAAGACTCGCCGAACAAGAAACGGCGTAATAAGTGACAAGCTCGTCAAAGTAAAAGAAACCGCAATCCATATTTAGCAACACCAATTTATTTGAACATTCCCGCTTGTAGCGAGTAGGTGGGGCTTAACGGTTGTCAAAAAAACATGATCATAGTCAGGAGGCGGAGCGAAGCGTGTGCCACACCGTGGCAAAATAAACTGTCTGTTTGTGAGGATGATGTCGCGAGGTACAGGCTGATTGGGATCATTATATGGGCACTTGATAGCTATTTAAAGGACTTTAAGATTTCCCCATGCAGACAGCGTAGTGTAACAAGACCCTTGGACACAGGCTGATCGGAGTCTTCCGTTAGCCCACATATCATAGTTCCATTTGATGCAGCTTAATTTCAATATCTAGATTCTTTGCGGGCAATTTTTGAAGGCGAATACTAATTTTCTGTTGGTGAAATAACATTTTTACATTAAAGTTGGATACTCCAACATGAATAAAAGAATCGAAAACTCGTATTTGAGTGCTGACATTCTCAAAACGCTAAGAGAAACTAGCTTCTTTTGTTGTGGAAAGACCACAAGCGCGTGCCAAATATGGGAATCGTCACATAACAGGTTTTGTCCTATCACATGAGAGAAAAAGGGGCATTAACCCGCCTACGCGTAAGACACAACTGTCAATTATCTCTGAAACCAGGGCAGAAGCACCTGATAGGCAGTTCAACAAGAAATCTAGCTGTCTTGATTTCTGACCGCACACTGAGAAACTTAACCGTTTGTGACGAAAATAGTTGGTCTGCGCGTCTTTGTTTCTTGACAGTGACACGGTTTTATGAACAGATCACAGAAGTTGTTTTGCTAACTTGCTACTTGCGGGGTTGTAAATGTAAGTTTTAAACACAAACTGTTAATGACAGCCTTTATTTAACCATGTGAATTCAATGAACAACTCTAAGCCTCAAACAAGTCTTATTTGTGTGGATAAAAAAATGACATATAAATATATACCAAGCCTCCAGATAAGAGTTTGTTTCTAAAAAATAATTTTCTGATTTCTCAGTGGTACTCAAAAGAACCGTCTCAATGAGATGGCTCTTTTTAGCACCCAAAACAAAAATTAAAATGATGGATAAGAAAATATTCACAATTGTACGCTAAATATTTTGCCTATCTGGACCTATTATATGGTTTATTTCAGTGTTCTACAAGAAGCTATCACCTGTATGACGAGCTCTACTGCTGCCTGTGTGCTCCATTTATCCATGTCCCTGGGAGTCTACGCCCATCGTCTTCTCAGTAGTGAGGTAGCTCTAGACTGTATATATCAGAGTAATGTGTGTTCCTGTGGACAGTGTACTTCACTTATTCTTCTGTCCTTGATCTCTAACCAGTACATACAAACAGATGAATTCTGCAGGTAAGTGTGAGGTAGCTCTGGACTGTATATATCAGAGTAATGTGTGTTCCTGTGGACAGTGTACTTCACTCATTCTTCTCTCCTTGATCTCTAACCAGTACATACAAACAGATGAATTCTGTAGGTAAGTGTGTTGTGAGGTAGCCTTGGACTGTATATATCAGAGTAATGTGTGTTCCTGTGGACAGTGTACTTCACTTATTCTTCTCTCCTTGATCTCAAACCAGTACATACAAACAGATGAATTCTGCAGGTAAGTG
Organism: Loripinus fragilis; assembly: GCA_964019695.1. NCBI lineage: Eukaryota > Metazoa > Mollusca > Bivalvia > Lucinida > Lucinidae > Loripinus > Loripinus fragilis. The sequence continues at coordinate 136,484,020 of OZ026515.1, forward strand.
TGAGGTAGCCTTGGACTGTATATATCAGAGTAATGTGTGTTCCTGTGGACAGTGTACTTCACTTATTCTTCTCTCCTTGATCTCAAACCAGTACATACAAACAGATGAATTCTGCAGGTAAGTGTGAGGTAGCCTTGGACTGTATATATCAGAGTAATGTGTGTTCCTGTGGACAGTGTACTTCACTCATTCTTCTCTCCTTGATCTCTAACCAGTACATACAAACAGATGAATTCTGTAGGTAAGTGTGAGGTAGCTCTGGACTGTATATATCAGAGTAATGTGTGTTCCTGTGGACAGTGTACTTCACTCATTCTTCTGTCCTTGATCTCTAACCAGTACATACAAACAGATGAATTCTGTAGGTAAGTGTGTTGTGAGGTAGCCTTGGACTGTATATATCAGAGTAATGTGTGTTCCTGTGGACAGTGTACTTCACTCATTCTTCTCTCCTTGATCTCTAACCAGTACATACAAACAGATGAATTCTGTAGGTAAGTGTGAGGTAGCTCTGGACTGTATATATCAGAGTAATGTGTGTTCCTGTGGACAGTGTACTTCACTCATTCTTCTGTCCTTGATCTCTAACCAGTACATACAAACAGATGAATTCTGCAGGTAAGTGTGTTGTGAGGTAGCCTTGGACTGTATATATCAGAGTAATGTGTGTTCCTGTGGACAGTGTACTTCACTCATTCTTCTCTCCTTGATCTCTAACCAGTACATACAAACAGATGAATTCTGTAGGTAAGTGTGTTGTGAGGTAGCCTTGGACTGTATATATCAGAGTAATGTGTGTTCCTGTGGACAGTGTACTTCACTCATTCTTCTCTCCTTGATCTCTAACCAGTACATACAAACAGATGAATTCTGCAGGTAAGTGTGAGGTAGCTCTGGACTGTATATATCAGAGTAATGTGTGTTCCTGTGGACAGTGTACTTCACTCATTCTTCTCTCCTTGATCTCTAACCAGTACATACAAACAGATGAATTCTGCAGGTAAGTGTGAGGTAGCCTTGGACTGTATATATCAGAGTAATGTGTGTTCCTGTGGACAGTGTACTTCACTCATTCTTCTCTCCTTGATCTCTAACCAGTACATACAAACAGATGAATTCTGCAGGTAAGTTTGTTAAAGCTTAACTATTAAAACAGCAATAATGACTGTAACAGATGACATTTTAGGAGCTCTATTAATTTCTGTTTGACGTCCTTCTGTCCGTCTGCTGCCACTTATAAAGAAAGAGTTAACATGTGTTTTAGAATGTTTTTGATCACCGGGGTCCATGGTGCAGGTCATAGGAGCAGTCTGATCTGGACACACACAATTTGCAAATTTGGTTTCCAAAAGATAAAAGCAGGCGTCACTGCATGCGACTTTACTCAACTGTGGGGATGGAAAACCTGTCTGCTTTTGGCATCTGCTGGAATGTTTTAGAGGTCTCTAATCTGTTTCAGCACTGTTTGCCTTTACATTTACAGAAGTCAATAATGGTATGTTAAGCATAGCTTCTACTTTTCCATAAAAGCATTTGTGCTAAAATTAGGGGCTTAACTATTATTGAAGAATCAAGGGATTCAGGAGAAAAAACAGAATAAACAACCAACAATGGGCTGGATTATCAGAATGTGTTTAATTATTCTGTGTTTTATTATTGAAGAAGATACAACAAACCATCAAGCTTATTAAACCTTAATGCGCCAATTGCAACAAAAGTCGTCTGCTTTTCTCGTCTGCTGAAATGTTTAAGAAGCCTCTATGGCAAACAGTATGGACCCAGATCAGACTGCTCCTTTTGGAGCAGTCTGTTCTGGATCCACGCTGTTTGCTTCTATACTTAATTTGTCAGTAATGTTAGGCAATTATTTGCAGCAGACGACTACAGCAGACAACATTTTCAGATGCATTTTTTTCTTGGTGCTTTAAGGGTTAATTATTATGTGTTTTATTATTGAAGAAGATACAACAAACCATTAAGCTTATTAATATCATATAAATTGTTTTGGGGGTAATATTTTCTCAAAACTTGGAAAGATAGCATTTCTTTCATATGTTGCTTAAATTTGTCCCCCCTTTGAAAATGAGAAATCTCTGATAATTTTTGATATTTTCAGCATCGCAGCAGAGTTGTATAACCAGACTCAACTTGAACTCCGAACTCAAGAGTGCAGCATCAGTATGTTACAGTCAACACTTTACAACCTCAATATAGCTGCTCACTTAGCCTATGGCATCTGTGACATAGCTGAAGGTAAAACACTATTTTGGCTTTGTCGCGAGAAAACCTGACTTTGTGGTGTCTACGGTAGCTGTGATTTTGTCACTTTCCCTTGGGTATCCTGGGTCAGGTGTTGTACTTGATTGTATCGATTACTGATCTTTGCACCCTTGCTCACATTGTTGCATGCAAACATAACTAAGGCACATACCAGTGACAAAACCTGACTTTGTTGCATGCAAACATCAAAGATGCAGACTAGCTGGAGCATCCGTGCATACTGATCAGCGGCTTTGTTATTCTCTCCCTGCAGTGTATAATATCCAAACTTGCTTCATACAAAATTGCTATATTCTAGCTATTCTCTGTAGCTGAGCAGTCATTGGTCGCAAACCCAGAAGACAGGTTTGCTCATGACCATGCCCTGAGGTTATAAAACTTTTTTCATTTTCAACTCAACTGAGCACGAAATTTCAACTGCTAATAAAGACTAAAATGTTCTTAAAAGGGTATCCTTTGGAAGCAAAGACTGCACCAAAGAACTGAAACTAGAGTGTGAATATTTCCTACAAATAAAGAAGTTTCTTTCTTTAAGTCTCTCAGATGTTATATTTATCATGCTATTAATGAGCAGGATAAATTTCGTGCTCAGCTGAGTTGAGCAGCGAAAAAGTTTTATAACAGAGGGGCCTGGCCTCGAGGTTATAAGAGTTCATTCTCAAACTCAAAATAAAGTGCAATGATTGGCTGCTTGCGTGTCCGCAAGCAGCCAATCATTGCGCTTTATTTTGAGTTTGAGACTGTACTCAAGTTTTATAACCTAAAGGCCAGGCCCATTTCTATCTACCACTTATGTTATACTGTCCATACTTTTCAGTGTCTGTTCCATCAGTACTCTATATGTCTGTCTGCTCTTTGTTTTTGCTCACTTACTGTAGAAGATCTTGACCAATTTTATTTTAATTTGGTATATAAATTGAGCCTTGAAATGCAATTTCCAACAATGTGGAATTTTGACATGTGTAGACTCAGACAAGCCTGTGTAGCCTCCTGTTAAGCTTAGAAACTCCAATTGATGTTCGGTCAGTAGCCTAAGAGTCATCTTATATTCAAGCGGCTAGCAAAGGCTCTGATCAGACTGCGCGTATGCGCAGGCTGGTCTGAGCCTTTGCTGGTCGCACATACCACATTGTTGGAAATCTCATGTTGCGGTTCAATTAATAATATCCAGGAAAAGTGGTTGGAAATTATATATGGACACTTTTGTTGAACAGCTACTGATTTATGACCTTTGATTAAAGTGAAAAAAATTACTTTACTCTATATCTTGAGAAAAATGGTTGAATTTATATGTAATCTTGTAAATGCATTGATATATAAACATGACATCACTGCAATGCAAAAGTAACATCAACACTTATTTTTGTATCTCTGCATATTCATTCAGCATTGGTGCAAGTCTTTTGGAAATTAGATGGCATGCAAGAAAAGAATCTTTCTTGGATGTAAGGTTCATTTACTGTGTTCTATTTTCAGAGGAAATGGAATGCTACTATGATGGTGAGGTGCGGGCAAGTGGTGCTAGTTTCAATGCTACAGACAACTGTAATACTTGTCAGTGTAATAATGGACAGATAGCCTGTACCCTCATGTACTGTCCTCCAGGTAATAGAGAGATAGTTGAACCATATCAAGTGGTGCTAGTTTCAATGCTACAGACAACTGTAATACTTGTCAGTGTAATAATGGACAGATAGCCTGTACCCTCATGTACTGTCCTCCAGGTAATAGAGATATAGTTGAACCATATCAAGTGGTGCTAGTTTCAATGCTACAGACAACTGTAATACTTGCCAGTGTAATAATGGACAGATAGCCTGTACTCTCATGTACTGTCCTCCAGGTAATAGATATATAGTTGAACCATATCAAGTGGTGCTAGTTTCAATGCTACAGACAACTGTAATACTTGTCAGTGTAATAATGGACAGATAGCCTGTACCCTCATGTACTGTCCTCCAGGTAATAGAGAGATAGTTGAACCATACCAAGTGGTGCTAGTTTCAATGCTACAGACAGCTGTAATACTATGGACAGATAGCCTGTACCCTCATGTACTGCCCTCCAGGTAATAGAGAGATAGTTGAACCATACCAAATGGTGCTAGTTTCTATACTACGGACAACTGTCATACCTGTCAGTGTAATAATGGACAGATAGCCTGTACCCTCATGTACTGTCCTCCAGGTAATAGAGAGATAGTTGAACCATACCAAGTGGTGCTAGTTTCAATGCCACAGACATTTGTAATACTTGCCAGTGTAATAATGGACAGATAGCCTGTACTCTCATGTACTGTCCTCCAGGTAATAAAGAGATAGTTGAACCATACCAAGTGGTGCAAGTTTCAATGCCACAGACAACTGTAATACTTGTCAGTGTAATAATGGACAGATAGCCTGTACCCTCATGTACTGTCCTCCAGGTAATAGAGAGATAGTTGAACCATACCAAGTGGTGCTAGTTTCAATGCTACAGACAACTGTAATACTTGTCAGTGTAATAATGGACAGATAGCCTGTACCCTCATGTACTGCCCTCCAGGTAATAGAGATATAGTTGAACCATATCAAGTGGTGCTAGTTTCAATGCTACAGACAACTGTAATACTTGTCAGTGTAATAATGGACAGATAGCCTGTACCCTTGTGTACTGTCCTCCAGGTAATAAAGAGATAGTTGAACCATACCAAGTGGTGCAAGTTTCAATGCTACAGACAACTGTAATACTTGTCAGTGTAATAATGGACAGATAGCCTGTACTCTCATGTACTGTCCTCCAGGTAATAGAGAGATAGTTGAACCCTACCAAGTGGTGCTAGTTTCAATGCTACAGACAACTGTAATACTTGTCAGTGTAATAATGGACAGATAGCCTGTACCCTCATGTACTGTCCTCCAGGTACTAGAGAGATAGTTGAACCATACCAAGTGGTGCAAGTTTCAATGCCACAGACAACTGTAATACTTGTCAGTGTAATAATGGACAGATAGCCTGTACCCTCTTGTACTGTCCTCCAGGTAATAGAGAGATAGTTGAACCATACCAAGTGGTGCAAGTTTCAATGCCACAGACAACTGTAATACTTGTCAGTGTAATAATGGACAGATAGCCTGTACTCTCATGTACTGCCCTCCAGGTAATAAAGGGACACTGGAACCTTAATATAGCACAGTAGTTGGGATCCACGAACAGCAAGTTATAAGTGGTTATACTGAAACATCATGGTGTCATATTTCATTACAGCTGTTAACTAGGATGCATTATTTAGTTGAATTTGGTAAACACTGTTTACCAAACTCCAACTAAATAATGCGTCCCAATTCTTTTATTGGTGGTATTTAAACTGCAGCATCACTAAGGTGTATTTTACCTATTTTTCCACGACAATAGGAATTTTGATGACTAACCATGTTAAAATTTAAAGCACACAATAAAATCTAATTTTTTGTCTACAATTTTTCACCCCTTACCACAATAACAATAAACTTATGATGTTTATGATGCACTTTTATCAGTTAGAAAGGACAGCTTATTAAAAAATGACAGCTCTAGGTACTGTCAGACATGTGTAATGATGGACAGATAGCCTGTACCCTTATGTACTGTCCTCCAGGTAATAGAGATAGTTGAACAATACCAAGTGATGCTAGTTTCAATGCCTCATTCAACTGTAATACTTGTCAGTGTAATAATGGACAGATAGCCTGTACCCTCATGTACTGTCCTCCAGGTAATAGAGAGATAGTTGAACCATACCAAGTGGTGCTAGTTTCAATGCTACAGACAACTGTAATACTTGCCAGTGTAATAATGGACAGATAGCCTGTACCCTCATGTACTGCCCTCCAGGTAATAGAGAGATAGTTGAACCATACCAAGTGGTGCTAGTTTCAATGCCACAGACAACTGTAATACTTGCCAGTGTAATAATGGACAGATAGCCTGTACCCTCATGTACTGTCCTCCAGGTAATAGAGATATAGTTGAACAATACCAAGTGGTGCTAGTTTCAATGCTACAGACAACTGTAATACTTGTCAGTGTAATAATGGACAGATAGCCTGTACCCTCATGTACTGTCCTCCAGGTAATAGAGATATAGTTGAACCATACCAAGTGGTGCTAGTTTCAATTCTACAGACAACTGTAATACTTGCCAGTGTAATAATGGACAGATAGCCTGTACCCTCATGTACTGTCCTCCAGGTAATAGAGATATAGTTGAACCATACCAAGTGGTGCTAGTTTCAATGCTACAGACAACTGTAATACTTGTCAGTGTAATAATGGACAGATAGCCTGCACCCTCATGTACTGTACTCCAGGTAATAGAGATATAGTTGAACCATACCAAGTGGTGCTAGTTTCAATGCTACAGACAACTTGTTATAATGGACAGATAGCCTGCACCCTCATGTACTGCCCTCCAGGTAATAGAGATATAGTTGAACCATATCAAGTGGTGCTAGTTTCAATGCTACAGACAACTGTAATACTTGTCAGTGTAATAATGGACAGATAGCCTGCACCCTCATGTACTGCCCTCCAGTTAATAGAGAGATAGTTGAACCATATCAAGTGATGCTAGTTTCAATGCTACAGACAACTGCAATACTTGTCAGTGTAATAATGGACAGATAGCCTGTACCCTCATGTACTGCCCTCCAGGTAATAGAGAGATAGTTGAACCCTACCAAGTGGTGCTAGTTTCAATGCTACAGACAACTGTAATACTTGTCAGTGTAATAATGGACAGATAGCCTGCAGTCTCATGTACTGCCCTCCAGGTAATAGAGATAAAGTTGAACCATATCAAGTGGTGCTAGTTTCAATGCTACAGACAACTGTAATACTTGTCAGTGTAATAATGGACAGATAGCCTGTACCCTCATGTACTGCCCTCCAGGTAATAAAGGGACACTGGAACCTTAATATAGCATGGTTGTTGGGATCCATTATCAGCAAGTAATAAGTGGTTATACTGAAACATCATGGTGTCATATTTCATTACAGCTGTTAATTGGGACACATTATTTAGTTGGAGTTTGGTAAACACTGTTTACCAAACTCCAACTAAATAATGCGTCCCAATTCTTTTATAGGTGGTATTTAAACTGTAGCATCATTCAAGGTGTATTATACCTATTTTTCCATAATAATTGGAATTTTGATGACTAACCATGTTAAAATTTTAAGCACACAATAAAATCTAATTTTGTGTCTATAATTTTTCACCCCTTACCTCAATAACAATTATGATGCACTTTTATTTAATTTGAAAGGGCAGCTTTTTAAATATTGTTATATACCTAATAAGTGTTTACTATAGACAGTTGTACATTTCATCTAATTGTCCAATCACTGGCCGCGGGCTTCATTCCCATTAATAACCGACAGCAGAGGGCTTCATTGCCATTTAAGTCCAGTGTGCTGGAAAGGAAGGTATATAACAATGACAATATAATATTCTTTTCCGTATTAACGTTTGCCAAGCTTCACGGTTCGGGCTGCAACTTATCACACTCGGGCTTGGCAAATGTTAATACACAGAAAAGAATGTTTTATCCTCTTATTGACAACTCTAGGTACTGTCAGACATGCATTTAAACTAAGTTAAGGTCAGATTTAGGGAGGAAAAGGGAGCTGCTCCAAACTGAGGTCAGAAGAAGAAAAAAACAGGGGACATGTTGCAACAAATTTATATAACAATTTTCTGGCTTTATCTGGTGGCTTTGTTTGAAAGTTCCAGTGTATATTTGAATATCATTATTAAAGTGGTGCTAGTTCCAATGCTACAGACAGCCGTAATACTTGCCAGTGTAATAAAAACTTAAATTTCTCAAGAAAGATAGCTTACAGTGATATCACTTACCCCTGAACAACAAAAGTGGATTTGTCCAATACAGTAAAACCTGTCTTTAAGCGGCGGCACAAAAATAGACAAAACAAAGGTCTTAAACAAATGGTAGCTTAATGAAGGTAGAAAGTATTGCAGAATGCTCTCTTGGAGCATTCTGCAATACTTTAGACCTGCTTTAAGCGATAATCAGTCTTGAAAATAAATTTTTTGGTCTTCTTTTAGAGTGGCTGCTTAAGACAGGTTTTACTGTATGTATTAAAGATAGAAGAGTCCATTAAACAATAAAAGGTTAAGCATTAGACATTGGAATATACAAAGTAGAGATGTTGATAAAGGCTCGGGTAAACATTCAAGCCTCTAGTTACACCAGATAGCTGCGCATTCATGTAAATACAGTAAAACCTGTCTTAAGCGGCCACTCAAAAATAGACAAAACAAATTTTTACTGACAAATGGTAGCTTAATGAAGGTCGTAAGTATTGCAGAATGCTCCCCTTGGAGTATTCTGCAATACTTTTGACCTGCATTAAGCGATAATCGGTCTTAAAACAATTTTGTGTCTTCTTTTTGAGTGGCCGCTTAAGACAGGTTTTACTGTAGAATGGCTTAAGGCATGTGTGATAGAACCAAAACCTCTTGAACTGGTCGAAAAAGGTATCATAACCTTTGTCATGCTTTATATTTTTATGTACCACTCTCCTCAACTTTAATCCTGTTCACCTGGCAGTGTTCCAGTTGTAAGCATGCATTTTCAATCAGAGTGGCAAACAGGGTGGATCCTGATCAGCTGGCTTCATCAGAAGCCAGCTGATCTGGATTTACAATGTTTTCCAAATAAGATAAATTCGGGTTCAGCACTGCAAGGATGAATTTCTATGAATTTGTTTTATGTTGTTTTCAGATGTTGCCGGGCAGTGTCCACCAGTGCCAGAGGGTAGTGTAGGTATATGTGTGGAAGAGTGTATCTCTGATTTCGACTGTTACCCAGGCTCGTTATGTTGTTCCAATGGATGTGGACACACCTGCCAGAGGAGCTATACTCCAGGTACTTTATCTGATATAGTATTCTCTATTATTGCTTGATATGTTCTAACATCAGTAAATGGGCCGCGGCATGCGATTTCCAACAATATGGTATGTGCGACCAGCAAAGCCCCAGATCAGCCTGCCCATACCCGCAGTCTGATCAGAGCCTTTGCTAGTTGCTTGAGTATTCTATGATTGTTAAGCTACTGACTGAACACCATCTTAAAAGGAGACTGCAGAGGCTCATCCGAGTCTACACTTGTCAAAATGCCAAATTGTTGGAAACCTCATGCTGCGGCTCATTAATGTATTTGAAAATGGAGGTGGAGTATAAAGGGTTAAGCACAGGTAATATTTGTGAACACCAAAGAACTCGCTCTACTATTTGCCACAAATGTCACAAATTTTTGGGGTCAAAATATCTTTGTTTTCACCCAAAACTGAAATAGATTGACTATTACAGATAAAGTTGAGGAGGATAAAATGAATACACTTAGTTAAAATTCAAACCATATTTCAAAAAAAGGAACATTTCTTTTTCAATTTATTGTCTGCTTAAAATTTATGTTTGTATATTTTCAGGAAATGATGAGTGTCACTATGGTAACACAACCTACCCGTCAGGAGCAAGTTTCCCCGACCTTGATGATTGTAACTCCTGTTTCTGCAGTAATGGTCTTGTTGGGTGTACACTGATGTATTGTCCTCCTCAAGGTTAGCAAGGCTCGAGCCGAAATCCAGAAAATTATTCCCACTAGATATCTGAGCTGTTTGAAGAATGACTACGAAATAAGTTCAAAACTCTCATGAAGTGATTTCCACCTATAATTTGCAGCAGACGACAATTTCAAATTTTGCTGCTTTTTCAAAAATATCAAATAAGGCATGATATTTCATGAGAATTGTCTGCTGGCAGACAATTCTTATGAAATACCATTCCTTATTTTTGTTAAAAACAAGTAAGTTGTCACAGAATTTGTCGTCTGCTGCAGTTGTGATTGGGGCTTTAAGGGTTAAAGGTCATAAAAACCTCAGTTGCACACCTGCACTATATCATTGGCTAAGAGGGCCCCTAGCTGTTTGGGTTGAGGCATGAATAAGAAATAAATTCAGGATATAATTAACCCTTTTCTCGCCAGTCACAACTTTTGTCATCTGCTCCTCTCTTCTGCTTATGTTTTTAGGTAGCCTATATTGCAAACAATATGGACTCAGATCAGACTGCTCTCTTCGGAGCAGTCTGATCTGGGTTCATAGTTTTTGCTTCCATGAAAAAAATCTAGTCTGAAGTGCACTTGAATATAGCAATAGCAAGATCCAGGGGTAGCCAGTTCGATACTTTTGTGGAGATTGATTATGAAATAATTTCTACGGTTATTCTCCTCTTCCGATGAATCATTCAAGAAGGATTGTTGTCAGTAACAAGCGAAAGTATGTGCACGAAGTACTGGTTAACTGCTTCTTCAAGCTTGCCCAGGAAAAAGATGTGGTTAGGTGAACTGACGGTCCCGCCATGACTATAGCTGTTGACTTGGGATGTAAAGCAACAAAACGAATTTAGCGATAGCACAAAGACTTTTATTTCCATAATTGTTCGGAACAGACTGATCACACAAATCCCTCACAAAAACACTGTAATATTTATTCTGCATAAAGGTCAGGATCAGGTAAAATTTTTGTGATCTTATTGGTTTGATTGTAATTTTTTTCAGACAGCCATTGTATGTATAACAACAGTGTACGTAAGACTGGAGAAAGTTTCAACTCTACTGATGGCTGTAATACTTGTTTCTGTTACCATGGCTACATAGGCTGTACAGAGAGAGCATGTGAACCAATAGGTATGTACATTCCTGAAACGCTTGATTCTGTTACCATGGCTACATAGGCTGTACAGAGAGAGCATGTGAACCAATAGGTATGTACATTCCTGTAACACTTGATTCTGTTACCATGGCTACATAGGCTGTACAGAGAGAGCATGTGAACCAATAGGTATGTATATTCCTGTAACACTTGATTCTGTTACCATGGCTACATAGGCTGTACAGAGAGAGCATGTGAACCAATAGGTATGTATATTCCTGTAACACTTGATTCTGTTACCATGGCTACATAGGCTGTACAGAGAGAGCATGTGAACCAATAGATATGTATATTCCTGTAACACTTGATTCTGTTACCATGGCTACATAGGCTGTACAGAGAGGGCATGTGAACCAATAGGTATGTATATTCCTGTAACACTTGTTTCTGTTACCATGGCTACAGGCTATACAGAGAGGGCATGTGAACCAATAGGTATGTATATTCCTGTAACACTTGTTTCTGTTTCCATGGCAACATAGGCTGTACAGAGAGGGCATGTGAACCAATAGGTTTGTATATTCCTGTAACACTTGTTTCTGTTACCATGGCTACAACGACTGCACAGAAAGGGTATATTAACTAGTAGATATGCACAATCCTGTAACAATTGTTTCTGATACCATGGTTACGTAGGCAGTACAGAAAGAGCATGTGCACCAATAATCATATAGATTCCTGTAAAATTCGATTCTGTTACCAACTCTACATAGGCTGGGCTGCACAGAGAGAGCATGTGGAATAATAGGTATGGAGAATCTAGCCAATGTTGGTAGGATTTTATTGCAAAATACATGTTTTTGTAACTGATTCTTTTATTTTTTAACACTTTAAATTGCTATTGTTGCATATTTACATATTGAAGCCTTTACCTGTTAGATTTCGTTTGCTCCGGTATTCAGTTTAATTTACTGTTGAGTCCTTATCCTTGCTTTATCTCCTTGTTATATCTTGATTTATATGTTTTAGGAGATGATGCATTGATAAGTTAGGGGTCTTTAATGCAAACCAAATATCTTTGTGTCTTGATCCACATCTGAATTAAGGGTGAGGTTGGCGCCGTTAAACCGGTTTGAGCCCTCCAGTAAAATATTTTACTGACCGTTCCAAGGCGGTACTTCTTTTGTGGATCTTTTATGTTTTTTCTGTCTTGTGTTTGCTATGTCTTTGTGCGTGTCTGTTTATATGTGCTTTGTATTCACCTGCTGGGAAAGGGCTGACCTCTTGGCTCTTGTTTGTGGTGTCTACTGTGAGTTTGTCACTTTCCCATTGGTATCCTGGGTCAGGTGTGGTACTTGATTGTATCAATTCCTGATCTTTGCACCCTTACTTACTTTTATCAAATGGGAAAAAAACATGTTGATTGTGTGAGGTTCATGTGCTGCTTGAACATGGTTTTTAACAAGCTTATATGAGCCCTGAATGATGTTACATGGTAAAGCATTGCAGCTTTGGCATCATTCTGCCAATGCTTTGTTGTGTGTGGCTTTGATAGGAATAGATATGGTCAATGTCCTATAATTTCTTAGTAATATTGTCCCTTTATAACATGATTCACTTGTAACACTATCCATTCCTATGATCCCCAAACATTGCATTATAAGGGACTGCACTGTATTTGGGTTGGGTAATAAAACAGTAATTTCATGCCTGTTTGTAGTATAGTCAAACTATTACCCCTCGGTCCCGTGGACAACCTGATGCACTATTGCACTCGGCCTTCGGCCCTGTGCAATAGTGCCTCAGGTCGTCCACGGTACCTCGGGGTAATAGTTTGGACTATACTACAAACAGGCATGAAATAACTGTATAAAATAAGTCTGTTGTTTATTTTCCCTAGATTATGACTCCTGTAGTGAGGGTAACAGGACGTACCATCATGATGAGAATTTTCTGGCGAGTGATGGCTGTAATCATTGTCTCTGTATCAATGGAATGGCTGCCTGTACCAGGATGTACTGCTATGGAGGTATGTTTTATAGCAACCTGCTTTTGATGCCACTTTAATGAAGCATAGGCACACATTAATGTAGCAAATTGGTGAAAGTTTTCAGGATTATTTCTGAATACATAGAAAGTCAGCCTTAAAATGCCAAAGGACCTCGGACAGTTTCCTATTCAATCTGCCCAAATTTTGACAGCCTGTGGCTAGCATAATGCATAACTGACAACTATAGTTTTGTGCTTAAATGAAACCCTTACATTTAGTGCATCGAACAAAATAAAAATATTTTGAAAATATTGCATAATTATGCCAGAACTTTAGGGTTTAGGGGCTGGGGGTATTTTTTGCGACCAAATTTTATTTCACAGAAAGTCAAAGTTTCGTCGAATATTCACCTAAATACATGTTAATATAATGTTTGCAGCATAAAACTGAAGACGAAAGTGATGCATTTGCATAAAATTCGGGTTGAGAAGATTTCATTGTTTCGTCTAAAGAAGTGTGCTGTCAATTACTTTTGACTATTACCTGTAATGTTTCGAGTTCAACCAGTAGGACTTGTGCACTGAGGTGTATCATATCTGTATACTGTATAAATCATAGTCTAGATAAACATAGTTTTTTTAGCGTTAAATCGTAATATTTTCTTACACATCAGATTTTACTATAATTTTGGTTCTTAAAAGAACCGTCTCATTGCGACGGTTCTTTTGAGTACCCACAACATAATGTTTTGGTTGAGAAATGAGACAATTAATTTCTTTGTAAGCACTCATAACTAAAGCCCTGATATATGCCATTGCTAAATTGATATTTACCTACAGGTTTTTACAAAATAAGTTTTTATAATAAAGTGTTTTTGAGCATTTTGACAGCGTTCCCCCCCCCGTGACCAAACATGACGTTTTTATATGACGTGTGAAATGTAAAACCACAACTCTATGCAAAAGGATTAGTTTGGTCACCGGGGGGGGGGGGGGGGGGGGGGGGGGGGGGGGGGGGGGAGGGGGAAGCACCTCAGTAAAACTTTTTCTATTTTCTATATGTTGAATAGCAAAAACGGAGTTTTCAACCATATTTTTCAATTGGTACTTGTCCAATGAGAAAACGGATTTTGTGGATAAGTCGAGGGTTGGACCTACTATCTTTTTCACAGAAAAAATATCATTTTCTTTGAAACTTTTCTCTGGTCATTTTTATGGGCATTCCTTCATTAAGACTGTCCGAGGTCCTTAGGCAGATTATAATAGCTATTTGTTTTGTGTAACAATTTATCTAAAGACAATTGACCATTTAAGCTTGAAATTGTTTATAATTTGTTGTCATATAGAAAGTTTAAAGATTTGAATTTCTAAAGTTCAGAATTTGGGAAATTTTGAACTTTCACACATATGTAGTAATGCTTCTGTCTTAAGCAGACACAATGAGACATTTTTTTTGTTAACAGAAAAAGTGAATAAATTCTTCAAGAGTTCATGCCATATAAACTCATTGTTACAATAATTCTGCCGTTACAACTTACATCAAACCTGGCTTTCAGGTGCTAAAACTTTTTTCATGCTCATCTCAACTTAGCATGAAATTTATCCTGCTAATAAATGGTAAAATGTCAATAAGTTATTAGCAGGATAAATACAACATCTGGTAGCTCGTCAACAAGAATATAATATCCTAGCTTAGTACTGGTTCAACCCAGGAAGACCTGTCCTTGTTTAACTGAAAGATTGTTGATGGGACATAAAGAATCAAATCAAACAAAACAGAAAAACAAGAAAATTATTATTTTTCAGCATTTCTATTGTGATCAGTCTTCGTCAGATGTGTGTCATCCATATACTTTTTCTTAAAATTACATCTCCTGAACCGCTGGTCCAAATTTAAAATAATTTCACATGAATGTTCCCCATAATGATCTCTACCAAAATTGCACAAATAGTTCTGCTCTGCTGAACACAAGGGCTGGCAGAGCTCTAGATAAGAACTCTTTTAAATGGCATCTGAACCACTGGTCCAAATTCAAAATAATTTCACATTATTGTTCCTCATGATACTCTACCAAAATTGCACAAATAGTTCTGCTCCACCAAACAAAAAGGGCTACAAGAGCTCTAGATAAGAAATATCTTTAAATGACATCTCCTGAACCACTGGTCCAAATTCAAAATAATTTCACAGAATTGTTCCTTATGAGTGCGTTTACCAAAATTGCACAAATGGTTTTGCTCCACCTAATAAAGGGGCTGCCAGAGCTCTAGATAAGAAATACTGGTAAATGACATCTCCTAAACCACTTGTCCAAATTCAAAATAATTTCACAGAAATGCTCCTCATGATGCCCTCTAACAAAATTGATCAGAAAGTTCAGCTTGGTTGAACAACATGGCTACCAGAGCTAAAAATAGAAATAACTTTAAATATGGTAGATGTACCAGTATTCGTGGTAGCTCCAGAAATCATGGTATGACAGAAAAGAAGCCACCATTAATCAACCCCTATAAATTAAGCAATGAAATTCCATCAGTTCAAAAACAATTAAATTTGCTTGTCGTGTAATAAATATCCTGCGACATTACGCCACCAATGATGTCATTATGACTCAATTATCTTTGAACATGACAGCCGCCATTTTACAAATGTCAGAAAGTTAACGATGACAACAGGTAGCTTAAATTTTTCGTCACATGAACAAATTGAAAGGTTATTTCGGTAAAAATTGACCGACAAGCCATTAAATTAGAATAAAACTATAATTTGGTGGCATTTTATTGCCAACATTTCGGCATCTTATTATATGAACCTAGATTTATGATGGTTGCCACAAAAACTGGCTCTTGTTTGGAAAGTTACCCAGCCCGGAATCAATCTGGATTTAACCTGTCCGCACATCAATGGTGAGTAATGATTATCAAATATAGGGGAGATATGCGTGTCCAAATACTTTTATTCAAAAAATAATATGTCATAACTAGATTTATACTTTGAAACGTTGATACGTTAATACCACGAAAACTGGGACAACCAGCATAATATCTCTTTAGCCACAGGCCAGTGCATCATCTACTCATGTGCCAGAATTCAGGTGAGTGATCCTGGGCCCTAGGGCCCTCGTGTTGTTTTTATGAGCAGTGAAAACTTCATGCTCAGGTGGGTTGAGCATGATAAAAGTTTTGTAACCTGAAGGTCGGAAGATTCTGCAAACACACATGATGGTCTAGGGGCCAAATCTCAAATTTTGAGTTCTGTTGCACCCCCCAGGAAGAAAAAGTTGGTTACTATTTTCAGTCAGGGACATGTTTGGGGACCTCAGAAACCCATGTTTTACTAAGTTTTCTGTTGTCAGTTTTCTGTAAATGGCCTGTAATCACCGTTACCCCACAACCATTGAAAATAGCAGTACACAAAATACAAGACTAGTAATATATTTTATAATACTATCAATGAATTTATTTGAGATCTAAATGTTTTATCTAGTCAATATCATTAATTGCAGACATCTGTGAGATGTTTTACCGCTCATCAGCGTTACGTATGTTACATTTTATACGAAATTGCAGATAATGACTCTATAGATTGCATATAAGAATGAACCATGTTCCCCAGCCACAGGAAGAGAAACTTGGTTACTATTTTCAGCCTGGGACATGTCTTGGGGTATTCAAAATCCATGTTTTACTATGTTTTCTTTAGTCATTTTTTGTAAACGGCCTGTGATTAATATCCTACTAACATTGAAAATAGCAGTACACAAAATACAAAGACTAATTTGATATTTTCAAAAGTATAAATGAAATTATTTGAACTTTACATGTTACAGCTAGTCATAAACATGAATTGCATACACATGTGAGAGGTATTTCTGCTTGTCAGAGTTACTTATGTTACATTTTTATGAAATTGCAGATAATGACTTTATAGATTGCGTATTAGAATAAACCATTTCCCCCAACCTAAAATGTGTATTAAAGATCTCTATTCTAATGATAAATTTCCATTTTCACATATTCTAGACTATTTACATCTTGTAACTGGCAACAGAGGTTGAAAAATAAATTTTAAGTATGCTTTTGAGCATGTCACTTCTGATATTAGTGTAGAGATTTTCTATCTGACAATTTACATTGCATTGGAATGTATGATGTCTTCTTCAAACTTTCACAATGAAACGAAATAATACTTATAAACAAATTCAACTAAGATGGACAGTTTGTTGCTGTTAATATATATCAGGTAACGTAGGTAACAACATTGTCCCTTGCATAAATGAATAAAAATACTACTTTAAAAAGTGTGGAAAGTAGACTCAAATTTTACCTGGGCCTGACAACAAGCCAGGCTCAGAATATATTTGAGTTCTCTCCGCATATCATTTAAACATTTTCAATTATGGACAAATTATTCTAAATAAACACTTATTCAAGAGATTTTTGTAATTTTGATTGATTATTTTACTTTGATATGACAGTTTACAGGTTTTTATTCAATGGAACATGTCAATATGTAGAATATCTATAAGTCAAATATTGGACTGAATGTTTTACTACGTTTCCTGTGGTCTGTTTTACCACGTTTCCTATTGTCAAAGTTTCGTAATAGGCCTGTAAACTATGTAACGTAATGAATAAGGATAGAAAATTTGTAAGCCAGTACAAATTACATGCTAATAAGCAAATTTATAAATTAATTTCACTACAGTTACAAGTAATTAACAGCTTGAAATATGTAAAAATGGAAATTTACCATTAGAATAGATATCTACATTATAATTTTAGGTTGGGGAACATGTTTTCGTTCTAAAATGCATTATTTGCAATTTAGTATACAACGTAACATAAGTAACGCTGACGACCAGAAACATATCTCACAGATGCCTGTAATTGATGTTTATGTCCAGCTCAAACAAGTAAAGCTAAAATAAGTTCATTGATACTATTGAAAAATATCCTATTAGGCATCCTATTGTGTCTTGGTTGGCCTTTTGGTGACTACGGCTCTTAACAAGGTTATTCAATGATATATACACATGCTATGCAAGAATCTGTCATTCACCATATTGCAGCAGCTAATAGCTTGAGTGTACACCCAGTCTATCATCAGTTTATCTGAGGTCATGTCTAATGTTTGGAGAAATTACATCACGAAATGTTTATTTAATACAAAATTATGAACAATCAATAGGTTTAATGTCTGATTTGCTTGATGTAGAAAACATCCCTTAGGTGGGAAACTCGCCTGTACTTCCATATAAAAATGCATCTGTGTTTTAACCGTATTAGTTTGCTGAAACAGTGATTCGCTGCATATAAGGTTGGTCTTTACATTAAAGTTATCCACTACATGTACAAACCAGTGCAATATACGAGATTAGCTTGCACTTGTAATTTGTAACATACTCATAATTTGTAATCTTAATATGGCATTATTCCTAAAAATAAAACTGAAATACTTTCCTTTAACCAGAAACAGCCCTCAAACAATGTTAGTGTTAACAAATATATACATGGATATGGGTGCAAGAATGAGTAAGTTTATGACTAAAATTATGTTTTCAAGCTGTCGTTTGCAATATTGTTCACAATTGTTGATTGGTTTGCATACAATAAGGCTAATTCAGTAAATCTTTGAAACCAACAAACTAATCAAAAGTCTCTTACTCCTCATGTGTAAACATGTATCAGTGTTACAAATAGCTCAACAAGACCCAAAGGTGCAAAAAAGAAAGAAAAAAGAACTTCCTTGTGAATAATGTAAGAAAACTAACAGCTGCGCCTGAGTCGTGGTACTACTTTTTCAACAGACACTCAGGCGACGATTTAATCTGTGAGTTTCAGAAATTCAAACCATGTTGTTGAATTACAGTGAGTCATGTTTATGATAAAAGCTGTAGAATAACTCCTCAAAATGGACTTTAAAATACAGCTTCACTAACAGACAAAACATGTGCAATTAATGTTAACATGAAATAGCTTTGTAATTAATGTTACCACGTAATATGCTTTTAAGTCTATGCGTATCACTCAGGTTGCTTTACCTCAAACTTGTTTGGTTAACAAACAAAATAATTTCTTTCGAAATTGCTGTATCATATGATAAGATATTAAGCATTTTACAATATGATATAATGAAACTGTGTTCAACAAGAAAATATACGATAGTAATTGTGACAGGCCTAGGGATACATCGTGTTTTTTTTTCAAAATGTAATTGTCAACAGTGAAAATTAATGTATTAAGCATACAAGAAAAAAAAAGTAAATGCTAGATCTACAAAGCACCAGGTACATTTTGGTATCAACTGTGCTTTTTCTATTATGATAAGTACTTTGATTGATATCATATTTGTACTTTTTAAAAACGGTAGAGGAACTTTAGATTATAACAAAATGCAGCCAAGACCTAAAATGTTCTGTGTTTCTTCCTCACGGTACCTTTGTTTGATCTACAGTCTGTGATTGTGACATTTCATGCTCATTCTCACTTTTTAGCAAACATAGCTTTTTCAGGCATGATAAAATACTTCTACTGGCAAAAAGGAGCAAGTTGTCGCAGGAAAACCTATTTAAGCTAAGATAATGACAGTGTACTGTTACATATGTTACGGGCTCATCAAATATATGCATATAGTATAAAGGGTTAATATCTTGTAAATCAGTGAATCGTCAAATTTGACCAATTTGTTACCCATTCAAAGAAGGCTCAGCTGGAACTTTTCTCGTTTTAAGATGTGTCCTCTGTGTAAAGTCGAAAGAAAGCCCCTGCTCTGGAAGACACTCACACTATCCTCATGCCTTGCCACCATATGCAGGAAATATTGCTTTTCTTTTTAAATTTATTTATTGAGGTACAGTATATTCAGTCCAATATTTGAATCATAAAGTAAATATTATGTTTATTGCTATGAACCATCAATAAAAAATCTGTAAATTACCATACATGTATCAAAATAAAGGTTCAAACAAAATTACAAAACTCTCTTAGATTAATATTTATTTTAAAATAATTTGTCTATTAATGAAGTTATTAAAATATGTGGAGAGTAGACTCTGCGTGTCGTCAGGCTTAGGTAAAAACATGAGTCTACTTTCCACAATTTTAGTATATCCATTTACGCAAAACACCACTGTTGTTACTTACGTTACCTTATTTATATATTGACAGAAATTAAATGTTCATGGTAGTAAAACTTATTTTTAATGCTGTTATTTCATTTCATTGTGACAGAGATGGAAGAGGACACTGTCAATTCCAATGCAATGTATATGGTTGAAATAGAAAATCTGTATGCCAGTAGAAATGATATGCTTATAAACATATTTTGAAATTTATTTTACTACAAATTATCTCCAATTACAAACTATAAATAGATTCAGATTTGGAAAAATGGATATTCATCATAAGAATAGGGATCTTTATCGCACATTTAAGGTTGGGAACATGGTTTATTATCATATGCAATCTATACAGCTATTATGCAATTTCGTAAAGATGATGTAACGTAAGTAACTCTGACAAGCAGAAATACATATTACAGATGTCTGCAATTAATGTTTATGTCTAGCTAAAACATGTAAAACTCAAATAATTCTATTAATACTATTGTAAACTATCCTACTAGTCTTGTATTTTGTGTACTGCTATTTTCAAAATTAGGGTAACATTGATTACAGTTCACTTACATAAAACTAACCATAGAAAACTTACAAAAACATGGGTTTCTATAGCCCCAAGACATGTCCCAGGCTGAAAATAGTAACCAAGTTTCTCTTCCTGTGGCTGGGGAACATGGTTCATTCTTATATGCAATCTATAAAGTCATTATCTGCAATTTCATATAAAATGTAACATACGTAACGCTGATGAGCAGTAAAACGTCTCACAGATGTCTATAATTAATGTTTATGACTAGATCAAACATTTAACCTCAAATAAATTCATTGATACTATTATAAAATATATTATTAATCTTGTATTTTATATACTGCTATTTTCAATGTTTGTGAGGTAACGTTGATTACAGGCCATTTACAGAAAGCTGACCACAGAAAACTTAGTAAAACATGGGTTTCTAAGGCCACCAGACATGTCCCTGACTGAAAATAGTAACCAACTTTTCCTTCCTGGGGGGTGCAACAAACTCGCAAAATAGCCCATGTATCTCAGTTTGGCCCCTACACTATGATTGAATATTGAAATAATTTGATATATACTTCATATAAACAACATTTATCTGCATAGATTACATCTAAATTGCAACCTCCAAAATTGAACCTAAACTTCCAGAAAAGTATTATTTCACTACTGAAAACGTCAGGTCACTAACCCTTGGTGTGGGCTGAAATGCCCCAGATGAAGAAGGTAAATGTCTATGTGTGTCAATCTATCTCAGAAGTGTGGACCCTGTAAACACTAAAGAGTACTTAATTTTGAAAGTTTTCATTAACATGGGTATTGTGCAATTTGTAGCGGATCATTTTTTAGATGTAGTTACTCTAAAGTCGCATTCCTTTTGCAACAGAGAAAACTGATCTGTATTGCATAAAAAATCCATTTATCAGTCAGGCACTGGAAGGAAAACCTTTCAACAGATTTGGATGTAAATTCCTTCCAATCTAACACTCTCTCAATTTTAGTTCTATTTCTAGAAATAGAAACATTTCTTCTCATAAATAAGCCAAAGCATCTGTTTGTGATTTCCTGGATTTCTATCCAGATTTATTTATAGTATTATACTTATGTAATACTGCATGCCTTGAAAAGATATCTTCAAGAAAAGTCATCACTAGTTTGCAAAATTTCTCTAACACCAGTGACAAGAAAAGATTGATATATGATATTAATTAACTGTTACCTATATTGCAATAATGTTTATCAAGTGAAAACATGATTTTTCTGCTTGGTTATGTAATGAAAACATACTAATAACATCATTAACCCTGCGATCGGACAGCCGATCTGATGCCAAATATGCAATGAAAAGAATGTTTTGGAAGGGTTTTCCATCCAAAAATTGTCGTTAAGATGGATGGTAAAACCTTCCAATCTTCATTGAAAAAACTAATTGGAAGGAAAATCCATCCATATTGAAATTGTTCAGTTGGAAGACTTTTCCTTCCAAAAAGACATACTTTTGGCTTGGAAGGTTTTCCTTCCAGTGCCTGACTGTTTATGTATACATACACATGATGCTTTCTTTTTCTCCATTAGGTTTGCACAAATATTCTTAGATTAATACCTACGGCCATCACTATTTGAAATCATTGTCAAATGACCAAAAATCCATGTTCATTTCATTACGTTCACATACTGTTTTAGCTTAGTAATATTTCACACAAGCCACGATTTGTTTGAATGACATTACATGGAAAAGCATTGCTGTTCAGAATGGCCATTTTGCTTGTGCTTTTGTTCAGGCCAAATAAAAAAATAAGTGTGTTTGGGTAGCGGGTATGAAAATTTTAGATATGGTAGGCGCACATTTCTTTTTTCAATTATATTATTTGCTTGAAAAAATATATATTATTTTACACCTTTCAAAAATGCATAAAATTATATTTTTTCCCTAGAAAACCTGAAAAAATTCTAGGTTTCACCAGTATTTAGGTCGGGTTACCCTAAATACAGGTATTTTCTTTATTTGGCCTCATTAAATATTGTGTGTGAAATGATTTTGTGATGTTAGACAGTTTGCAAGCTGAAGGAGATCCAGTGTAAGAAAAATTATATATTGATATTTTGGCAACCTTTTCAGTGCAATTTTGATTTTTCAGTGCAATTTTGATTTTTTGAGTCAGGTTAAAAGCAATAATAAAGGTCGCTCATGTTTGTTTCATAGCAGAAACACATACCTGGTCCCTCATTGACTTTTAACCCTACATTAGAAAAACGCCTAAATGAGTACTTTTGTCAACAGTGAAGACCCAGATGAAATGCAACATAATGCTGCATTCATCAGACTGCACTGTTTGTTAAGGTAAAAATGATCTGCAGACAAAAGAATACAATATCGTTTTGAAAATTATAACCTGACATCATTGATATGTACAATGGACTATCCCAAGTTTGTTGTATTAAAGCAGAAGGAAGAATCCATTACCATACAAAGGGTTAAACAGTATGCCTAGCAGTCTTAAGTTCGGACGAGGCAAGCAAACATGTATGATCTCTTTATTTTGACATCACAATATGAGGGAAAAGATTTTATTTCAATGAATTATGCATACAATAGATGCTCTAAAATTTCAAACACTAATTGTCTGCCAAAAAGGCCTAGACAAACAGCACAGACCCAGATCAGACTGCTTCTGATTAGGGTCTTCGCTGTTTGCTATTCAGACATTCATTTTGTAAATTCAGCCCTGGGCCCCGAGGTTATAAAACATTTTTCATGCTCAACTCATGAAATTGATCCTGCTCATAAATGTTAAAATGCCAACACATGTTGGCATTTTAACATTTATTAGCACTATAAATACAACCTCTGAGAGACTTAAAGCAAGAAACTTCTTTATTTGTTGGTACTTTAGATTTTTATGAGCAGTTGAAATTTAGTTTTATAACCTCAGGTCTGGTAGCCAACATTTCATTTGAAATCAGAAAGAAAGAATTTTTTGAAACTTTTAAAACATTTACTGTAACCTGTTGAAATGGGGTTTTTTTATGCATAGCATAAACTTCTGCCAATGATACATCATGAGTACCATTAATTTCAGGTGATGAAATGTGTTACTATGGCAACAGTGTATATGGAAGTGGAGATGTTTTCCATTCTGATGATGGCTGTAATTTGTGTGTATGTGGTAATGGCTATGTGGGCTGTACTTGCATTGCTTGTCCCAACACAGGTAATAGCAATACACGGAAAATGTTTTCTGCTTTTTATGTGCTTAATATCTTGAGTGTTTGAATTTATTCCTGATCACTGTTTCAAGTTATTGCCCTTTGACTTTCAGAACGTCAATGAGTTTTCCTGTCCTCAGCCATTAATTAGCAAGCAATAGAAGGAATTTCATGAAATTTATATATGACAATAGTGTGATAATGCATGTGAAGTTTCATGAGGATGCCATCTGGTGTAGAGAAGTTATTGCCCTTTGATTGCCTAAATATCAAATAATTTGGGGCAATGCACATGAATATTTATTCCGATGCACATGAATATTCATTAGAATGTCCTTAGATAAACATGAGTTATTGCCTTAATTTCAACCAAAAAAAAATCTCACATAATTTCGACGGTGGAATAACATTTTGTTATCAAATTTGCTTTTTTTATTTTAGGTTATAGATCTTGTAACCAAGGTAACAAGACATACAACCATGGTGATGAGTTTCTAGCCTCTGATGGCTGTAACCACTGTGTATGTACTGATGGAAATGCTGCCTGTACTCAGATGAGCTGTTATGGGGGTAAGTTGGATAAAGGCTTCATATGATGCCCTTGTACAAGTACAAAGTCTGTTCAACATGGGGGAGAGGATATCATTTGTTGTAATGAACTTGGATACAGTAAAACCTGTTTAAAATGGCCACTGTAAAAAAGACAAAACAAAGGTCTTAACAACAAATGGTAGCTTGTAGGTTGTTAGATAAGTTAGGGAGTCTGATTACTTTTAAAATACAGTAAAACCTGTCTTAGAAAAAACAAAGGTCTTAACAACAAATGGTAGCTTAATGTAGGTTGAAAGTATTGCAGAATGATCTCTCGGAGCATTCTGCAATACTTTTGACCTGCATTAAGCGATAATCCGTCTTGAAAACCAATTTTTCGAGTGGCCGCTTAAGACAGGTTTTGCTATACTGAACTTGTTTATCCTTATTCACCATATGGTATCTACATTTTACTGTCTGGGGCTGCAAGCTATTTTCAATCCACAATAATTTGCAGGGAGAAGCAGGGATTTGACTGGTCAAGAAATATGTATGGATGTATTTACAAAATGAAGGACAGGAAGCCACTTCATTAGCTTTTTAACTTAACACTATATAGGCCTGGGCGCAAGTAAATCTGACTGTTGTATCTAAACAACAAAGGTGCAGACCAGGCCTGGAGGTTACAAAACTTTTTTCATGCTCAACTCAGCTGAGCACAAAATTTATCCTGCTCATTAATGTTAAAATGCCAACAATTGTTGGCATTTTAACATTTATTAGCATGATAAATACCATATCTGAGAGATTTAAAGACATATGCGGCTATTTCCCATGTGCACCTTTTCCGCGTCTGGAAACAGGTAAAGTTGTCTGGGTCCTGTCTTTCGACCTTTCACGGATTCGGATCAATATAGCTTTCAGATATTCTTATGTCATATCGGTGTTCAGACATTTTATTGACAAAATGAAATAATTAAAGTGTGTCCGAAATATCTATTGACCTTTAATAAGAAATGATCTCATCTCAGTACCAAAGACAGATAAATGTAGCTCAGGCGAAATCAAACGACGTACACAATTATCCTGGGTACAAATACGAAAGAGGTCGAGTTCTTACTATTTGGACGGTTATTTAAAGCCGCGCACAACCTGACCTGGTGGCTTAGTGGTTAGCGTGTCTGGCTACAAAGCCAGAGGACCTGGATTGATTCCCGGGTGGGCACCTACTTTCAGTGTGTGTTTTTTTTCTTTTTTAACATTTTAATGGTAAATTGCTTATACTAGTCAAATGGCATCATCAAAACGACCGAAACGGGCATCCCTTAACTTTTTATATTGAATTACACATGAAATCTATGGGGGTGGGGTTAAATTTGGCCCTCTGGAAAGAGAATTAGTTCGGTGACCCCAGATTTTTATTCTTTTTTCTGAAAGGTATTATGATAGTCCATGAAATAAAAATAAATCCTTAAGATTTTCAACATCAGATTTTTTAATATTATGATTTATTCTAAAAACAAATTCCAATTTTCGACGAATTGCCAAAATATATCATGCAGTATCTTGTCAAAAACATGGGATAAAAACTAAACTTAGACATTTTCTAAAAGGTTTGATGACATCGGCAATGATTTAAGCTAATGAAAGAAGCTGGCTGAAGATTACAACGGATTTAGCTCGATATTAAGGACTAGTGTTATTCTTTCATATTTTTAGAAAATTGGTCATTTGCTGAAAACTTCCAGATTAGATTGTGAAAAAATAAGCAGGGTGACATATCCTTTTTATTTCATAAATGGATAGCCCATGCATAAAACAAACTGGATGCAAAGTATTGAACATATTTCAACATGGGAAGTATTTAGTAGCAGATGCCCTTAAAGCGAGAAACTTCTTCCTTTTTGGATATTTTAGTTTTTTGAGCAGTTGAAATTTTGTACTAAGTTGAGTTGAACATGAAAAAAGTTTTATAACCTCGGGGCCTGGCTGTGCATCTACACAGGCGGGTCAGCCATTCTGGGAAGTATTATAACTGTTTGAGTCTCACTTTGTTGTATACCCTGAAGACAAGAGTATTCTTGCGTCAAGGCCCATATATGAGCCATATCACAAAAAAACCCATGTATTCACAAAGAAACTTACCTGCTTAGCTACAGAGACTTAAACCTTGAAAACTAGAAATAGCAAGTATAACTATTAAACTACCTATCCAGTGACAACCCCTGGTGAGATATGGGCCTCGACGCGAGAAAACCTGTCTTCAGGGTTTTGCAAACAACACAGGCGCAGACCAGCCTGTGCATCTGCGCAGTCTGATCAGCGCCTTTGTTATTCGCTTTTGAGAATGTATCATATGTTAACTTAATACAGTTGAAATTTAAATTTTCTAGCTAGTCTCTGAAGCTGAGGAGACTGGTTTGAAACTCGCTTTGTCGGAAACCCTGAAGACAGGTTTTCTCGCGACGAGGCGCATATGATAGAATGTGAACTACAACATTCCTGATTGTTTTCAGGTAGAGATATGTGTTTCTATGGTAGCAGATTGTATCAGAGTGGAGATATTTTCCCATCTGAAGATGGTTGTAATCTTTGTGTGTGTGGTAATGGATTTGTTGGTTGTACAGAGATTGCTTGTCCCACCACAGGTAAGAATCACACTAAGATTTGCAAAACAGGTAAAAAAAATCTGATTTTATTACATTTTTACATTTGTTTGATTCTGAGGGAAGTGTTTAACCCTTAAAGCGCCAAGAAAAAAATGCATCTGAAAATGTGGTCAGCTGAAGTTGTCTGATGCAAATAATTGCCTAACATTACTGAAGTATTAAGTATAGAAGCAAACAGCGTGGACCCAGATCAGACTGCTCCTATAGGAGCAGTCTGATCTGGGTCCACACTGTTTGCCATAGAGGCTTCTTAAATATTTCAGCAGATGAGAAAAGCAGAAGACTTTTGTTGCGATTGGCATTTTAAGGGTTAAATTTGAAGAATTTTTTTCCTTTCGGAAGATTGAATGATGTTTTGTTACCTGTTTCGCCTTGGCGAAATGCATCCATCTGTCTGTCCGTCCACTTTGGCAACTCTTTTGGGGTGCCTAGTTTGTGTAATCTGTAACTCCAAAAGTTTTAATTCTTTTATATTCAAACCTTGTATCATGATTGTTCACAAATTGTAGATAAGCACCATCTATTTTGTGCACATTTTGTGGATACTTTCTCATTTTTAGGGTTGTTGAACTTAGACATGTTTTTCTGTCCATCAGTCCGTCTGCAACACTTTTGGATTGCTTAGTGTGTGTAATTTGTAACTCCAAAAGTTTTCATTGTTTTATATTCAAACTTTATTTAATGATTGTTCAAACATTGAAGATGTGCATCTTGTATTTTGTGCACATTTCATGAATATTTTCTCATTTTTGCGTGTGTTGAATTTAGACATTTTTTCCGTCCAAAATGCTTAGATGGTGTCTAGTTTGTGTAACCAACACCAACAGTTTTCTTTATATTCAAACTTTGTATAATGATTGTTTACATATTGAAGATGTGCACCTTATTTTGTGCACATTTGCTAAATATTTTGTTATATTTTTGGAAGTGTTGATCTTGGAGATTGTTACATCTAAATCGCCTTTTGGGTGCTTGTAACTCCAACTGTTTTCTTTCCTTTTTGTTGAAACCTTGCATACTGATTCCTGACATATTGCAGATATGCACCTCCTATTTTGTGCAGTTTTGATATATACTTTCTCATATTTTTTGGATGTTGAACTTAGAATTTTTTTTTACGTCTACAACATGCGGAACTTAGACAATTTTTACATCCACAACACGTATGGGGTGCCTGCTTTATGTAATCTTTAATGCCAACAGCTTTCATTCTTTTTATACAAACCTTGCATACATACAAATCTCATCAAAAATCTTTTACAAGTATGTGTGTGTGGGGAGGGGTCAATTAATTAACATTGTCTCCCCTAACAGATATGTCAATATACAATCAGTATTTTGGTGACACATGTCCAGAGCAGAGTTGTTTTTTTTTTGTTTCACATGCAGCACTTGAACTAGTCTATATCTTTTATTAAACTTGTAGTCTTTAAAAACTCAAGGAGAGTCCCTTAGTGGTTCTCAGGCCCCCAGATAAGAGTGCATAACTGAAAATATTTTTCTTATATCTCAACCAAAACATATGTTGCGGGTACTCATTGAGTCACATATTTAAACGAGGCCCCCAGATAAGAGTGCATAACTGAATTTGTTTGATTTATTTCTCAACCAAAACATATGTCGTGGGTACTCAAAAGAACTGATGGATAAGTAAATAATCGTAATTTTATGCCGAAAATATTTGCTTAACTGGCCCTATATTAAACTGATAGATAAGTATAAGTTATTCAATGTTTTGTGTTGGTTATTGAATATATACGAGGGAGCTAGTGTATATTTTATAACCAACACAAAACATTGTATGACCTATTTAGCCCTGACCCAGCTGTTTCCTGTGTTGCTGCATTTCATTTAGGAGTCTGTCAGTTCTTCTTTAGCCATAGATGAGTCACATAGGACACATCGATTTTATTAGCAGCATTTTTAGTTAGAATTTGTTTTTAAAATTATCTTGGAAGCATTTCACTGATCACACGTTACAGATGTATAGGCTGATCAGTCTGCACTGTTTGTGCATTCTACCCTGATGCACAAACAGTGGAGACTCACTCAAATCAAATCAGCCTATATATCCATGTGCCATTTGATCATGATGGTTTTATCATACTAGACGAATGACTGAAGTATGAAATGTCGGCATTTATTAAAATTTACCGTTGCTATGGTAACAAAAATGGCCAACAAAATAGGCTCAAAACAGAGAAATAGCCATTTTGGGCCAAATTTAAGGCTTTTTGAGACCGATTTTTTAAGAATTAGATATCAGCATGGCTAAATACCAAAAAATACTTTTACTATGTTGTGTGCAGTGGTAATTCTCATCTTCTGTTAAAATATATTTTTGGTATTTGCTTGTGCTCTATGTTAATTTCTCTGTCAAACATCTCAATTTTGCTCCAAAATGGTCAATTTTCTATTTTCAGCCTATTTTTACCATAGTAACGATTAAAGTCAGCGTAACTTGAGACTTTTACACTTTGGTTATTGTTCTAATAAAACAAATTGGTGAAAAACAATTTTTATATTTTAGCCTCAAAGGGGGGCCAAAAAAGCCCCTTAATGCACGTGGCACTTTGAAATTTACATCATTTTTTGTAAATATCACAGTTTTCTTTAGGATTCTAAAAATAAAGCTTCATTTGCAGAAATTAACATTTGGGACCTCAATTTCCTCTCATCAAGTTATGGGAGGCAATCTTAAATAAGTGTGAGTTATAGAAAATATACTACACTGAATTCGGTGTTCTTGCATCTGATTGGCTACAAACAAAAGAAAGTGGGCGGGTCATGAGCTAAGGAGAAAATAGCAATTTTACGCTAAATTTTTTTGCTTAACTTGACCTATGGGTCCTTTAAAACTCCTTGATTGATTGTCCATGGCCTTGCGAGTATGAACCATTAGTATGTGAATAGGGATAAGTATGGTAAGACTGTGCAATGCTAGTCGGGTTATAGCCATTTTCTGGTCTTATGAAATTATGTGGTAAATACCAGAATTTCATGGACTGGTTCAGCACTATGCAATTTGTTGTCAGGATTAATTTAAAAATTTGCTTATTTGTTTTTCAGATGCTCAGTGCTTCTATGGTAACAGGGTATATAACTCTGGCGAGAGTTTTCCATCATCAGATGGCTGTAATGCATGTTTCTGTAGCAATGGTGTGGTTGGTTGTACATGGCGACTCTGTCCACCAGCAGGTATATCTCAGAAAATAATTGAGCCATGACATATGATTTCCAACAATGTGGTATTTTGACATGTGTAGACTCGGACCAGCCTGTGCAGCCTCCTTTTAAGCTTAGAACCTCCAAATAATGTTCAGTCAGTAGCTTAACAATCATATAATACTCAAGCGACTAGCAAAGGCTCTGATCAGACTGTGCATATGCGCAGGCTGATCTGAGGCGTTGCTGGTCGCACATACCACATTGTTGGAAATATCATGTCACGGCTCATATATTTCTGCTTCAAAGTGAAATGTGAGGACTTAGTCTTTGCATGCTGGCTTTTGTCATCGTCTGCTAATTTTGTTTTCAAAATTGCATTTTTCAAAATACATAAGCACTATCAGAGTGTCAAACAGTTTGCATCCAGTCAGGACCGACATTCTATCAGGCCTGACATTTTTAGGACAAAAAAAAGTGTGGGGGGGATCAGGGTTGAAACTGTTCAAATGACCATCTGTATCCAGATTTACATTTTTACTCTCAAGAAAACAGTTGATATAGATACTCATTGGTAATGTATCATGGAACAGGTGTTTTATGGACAAATAAGAACACTTAAAGCTGCATACCCTGTACTTATGAACAATTTTCGAAAAAAAATATTTTCTTTTTGAATCATTTGCAAAAGTAGAATAAAGTTATGTTGTCACAATAAATCTAATTTCTACAGCTAAAAACTGCACGAAAAAGTGAATTATCCTATAAAAACAGGTGTATTTTCTCTTGTTTGTAATTATTTGCGTCCCTCCAATAATTCTAGACAGTTGATTTTTAACATAAATGCTGTTGTTTTGGGCTTAATAATTTGTTAATTATTACGAAAAAGGTAAAATTTATACCTGAATTTTAGTATTTTTACTGAGTTCTTGAAAAATAGAAACATTATTTTTGAAATGAAAATATCAAAAGTTACAGATTATGCAGCTTTAAATTAATGCCATTTTTCTGTTGTAAACAGTATCTTATCTATGGCTAATATGTAAACATTTACCTTTGAAATATTAAACTCATCAAGGCCAGACAAGATTGGTTTAGAAATAACTTCTATGACCAACCTCTCCTGAGAGTCTGTAAATAATTCTAGAATTATGAGTGATTGTTTAATCAATTGTTAGTTCATTAACACAGCTGGTTAAATATCAGAACCAAATTACTCGTATAAAAAACATTTCTGCAAACAAAATAGTCCCAGACTAGACTGCTTGATTTTGATTTTGTTTGATTTGATTCTTTACGTCCCATCAACAATCTTTCAGTTATGCAGGGATGGGTCTTCCTGGGTTGAACCAGTACTAAGCTAGGATAAATGTGTCTTGCTCAAGGACTACAACGCAGTGACACCGGTGAAGCTCGAACTTGCGGCCCTTCGGTCTCGAGTCAAGCACTCTACCACTGAGCCACTGCGCTCCCAGTTCTAGAATTATGAGTGATTGTTTAATCAATTGTTAGTTCATTAACACAACCGGTTAAATATCAGAACCAAATTACTCTTATAAAAAACATTTTTGCAAACAAAATAGTCCCAGACTAGACTGCTCCTAAGGAGCAGTCTAGTCTGGAACTATTTGTTTGCTTACTTTAGAAATTACTAAATGTACAGTAATCGTTGAAGGATTGATCCAACTATTGGAATAGAAAATAAAGAGGTATTTTGTTGCAGAAAACAAGACAGATCAGCATGATTGTGATATCCAGGGTATACATGATTGTTTAGTGGATGCTGCCTTACCAGAACTTACTTCCATGTGGTCTGTTGGAAGTACAGGACATATTTGCATGTAAGTCTGTTTCTTGTTTTGAAACACTTATTTTTGCATGGGAAGTGTAGGCTTGCAAAGTTTCTATATCATCTATCAACATGATTTCACTCATCTTGACCCCTATCCCTCCACTATTTTTATGTCTGTTGTAAATATTGAAGTGCACTTCAGATAAGATTTTTTCATCAAGCAGTCAGACCCCCCCTCCCCACAATGAGTGTTGGCAGAGCTCTTTTATTTGGCTTGAATGTCCATCGATCGATCCATCCATCCATCCATCTGTCAGCCCTCTTTTGTGGACACTCAAACTTAGTCATCTTCCAAATTTCATATATGGACTACTTTCATAAAACTCTCGTCAAAGTTCGAATATGCGTTTTATAGGATGAGCAATAACTAAGATGGCCACCAAAATGACCCACTTGATACACTCTCAGTCATTTTTTTTCACCCAGTTTCTTCCAAATATGGCTTATATTCATCAAGCTCTCAACCACGTCGAACATGTCTTTTGTCTGATAAATGATAACCATGATGGCCGCCACCTGTAAGTTTACACTTGTGGACACTGACTTACTCATTTATCACCCAATTTCTTTTAAATTTCATATATGCATTACTTTTATCAATCTCTTGCCCAAGTTCAAATATGGGCTTTGTCTAATGAATGCTAACCCAGATGGCCACTAAAGTGACTGTCCATTTCTAGGATACTCTTAAGTTTTTTGTCACATGACTGCTTTCAAATTCCGTAAATGCATTACTTCAATCAATCTCTTTGACAAGTTCAAATATGGGTTTTGTCCAATATTGCCCACTTAAATTATCACCAAAATGGCCATCTCCTGTCTGTTCACAGTTGTGGTCACAATATCAATCTTCAATGTGCATTTTTCTCCTTTTTCACTGTAGGGTATTATGTGGGGCCCTATGTCGTTTCAGTTTTTAAATTCTTTACAGGCCAACTTCCTTCATTCAAACTACTGACAACCCAAGTAAAAAGCTCTGGGTCTATATGGACTTTGAGTTAACCCTTAAAACGCCAATCACAACAAAAGTCGTCTGCTTTTGTTGTTCGCTGAAATGTTTTAGAAGCCTTTCCAACAAACAGTGTAGACCCAGATCAGACTGCTCCTATTTGAGCAGTCTGATCTGGGTCCACACTGTTTGTCTCTATACTTAACTTTGTTAAATAGTGTTAGCAAAAATTAGCAGCAGATGACAAAAGCAGACGTAATTTTGAGTTGAATTTTTTGTTGGCGTTTTAAAGGTTGAATAAACTAGACTGTTTTATTAGGAACTAAAATGAAGCCTTTCTTTTTTAGGTCTGCAAAAAACATGCTAAGATGTGTTCACTCAAAGATCAACAAGTGTCCCTCTAATGTCCTTGACCTAGTTAGAAACGCCATCTGGTGGAATCTGGGTCATGTGGAGAGGTTTTGTGATGTGTGGGAGATGATCAATTCCTACAATAATGAGACAAAACCAGATAACGCGACAACCAGTGGCAATACTACTCATGAAAATTGTTCTGTTTCCCAGGCACTGGCATGTTTCTCAAAACAACCCACTGGAAACCAGGATATTTGCAGGTTTGTATGGAAATCAAACTGATAGATATGACATAGGTCCAGATAAACACATTTTTTAAATGTGAAATTGTAATTATTTTCTTACCCATCAGTTTAAACATATGTTTTGTGTGCTCAAAAGAAACGTCTCATTGAGACGGATCTTTTGAGCACACACATTGGCACAACAAATATTTTTGATGAGAAATAAGAAAAATAATTTTCAATTAGGCATTCTTATCTGGAAGCCTGATAGAGGCTTTTTATACCAAGATATTGGCCATATTTCCCTTATTTCTAGATAGAAACAATTAGACCAGTTTATAAGATTTTGGGGCTTATCACACATTCTAAAACTGACTATTTAACCCTTAATGTGCCAATCGCAACAACAGTTGTCTGCTTATCTCGTCTGCTGAAATGTTTAAGAAGCCTCTATGGCAAACAGTGTGGACTCAAATCAGACTGCTCCTATAGTCTGTTCTGGGTCCACGCTGTTTGCTTCAATGCTTAATTCGTCAGTAATGTTAGGCAATTATTTGCAGCAGACGACACTTTCAGATGTATTTTTTTTCTTGGAGTATAAGGGTTAAATGTGCCTGTGAAGCTACCTGATGGAGCTAGAGCCCTAAATCTTGGCCTAAGCTATCCCTATTTTATGTGTGCAAGTTTAAGGCTTTGATGAGACAGGGTTTGATTGTCAGCTGGGGTCAGATTTTTTTTATGTCAACAAGTATTTCAGACCCAAAGTGAAGACACAAGCTGAGTCTTTCATGTTTGTTTCCAGGCAAGAAAGAAGAATGTGACATTTCAAAATATAAAAACATGTACAAATTTTCTTTGTCTCTATCAGTATGTCATCATTTTTGTTTACAGTGTGGTCCATGAAATGATAGACTGTGTTGAGGAACTCATATCTGGCTGTGTGTCAGTTGCAAGAGTACCAGTCTTATATGAACTACAGCGCCATCTACTTCCTGTCCAAGAAGTCTGCAACCTGACAGTGTCACCACAAGAGAATAATGATCCATTTTATCCATTGTCTAAGTGTACAGCAGAGTTTGCTTCTAATATAGACATGGCTCTTTCACAGATTTATTTTAGAAGGTTAGTCTAATGGAGGACATAGGCTGGAATAGTAGCAAAAATATTTAGCATAAAGTTGTGATTGTTTACTTATCTATTTATCTAATTGGGTTCTCAAAAGAAACATCTCAATGAGTGAGTAGCCGCAACATGTTTTGGTTAAGAAATAAAATTAATTTTTAGTTACCCCCTTTTAGTTCTTTGAAGATAGTCATATAACACAATATATCCCTAGAAACCCCGTTTTTACAACAACAGAAAAAGGATGATAAATTAATGAAAACATTTTTTGTGGTGCCCAATGTAGAAAGTTTTGTCTTTGTGAAAAAAAAAGAAGAAGATTTTGCAGATTTTTGGGTTTAAGACTAAGAATTACCATATTTAACTAGCTAGGCATTACAAATTATATTTTTGATTCAGTAAATTTACATGTGTCAGGGCTAACCCTAGCTCAGAATTTGTTGTAGCCAACACTTTAGCCAAATGGTAAATGTTGGAGCCAAATGAAGTTAACTTTAGCCAAGGTTTTGGCAAGAAAGTATACTCAGAAGAAAAAGTTTAGTCAGTATTTATGTTTTTTCATAAAATCAACAATACTGGATATATCATTGTCAAATTGTATACATGAGTTGTTTTATCGTAACTTTACATAGACCTGTTTATTGTCTGAAAAATAATGCCACTATTAGACTGTATCAACCAGATTTCAAAATACATGACGTGCACGTGCTGCGGCAAACCAGCAGGGTTATTTTCTCATATGCCATTTGATATTGAAAGAGAGTTGTTCCTGTTGCAATTATCCAGAGAAAATTCAGTCTTAGCAAGCTCAAGTCGCCGTCCAGGCTATTGACAAATTACCGAAATACAGCGTTTGGATGTTTTGAAGCATGTGTACGTGCTGCTGACGTCCCACGTAGTTTTGGATGTAATGAACAATTAATTTAACATGTTTTCGACAGTCTGGCAGTAAACATGACAAACTCCGCCAGTGTGACCACGGATAAAGACACCACTTGAAGGTAGGGTCATAGTGACGTCAACATGACGTAATCGCTTCATGGCCGCTCGGACACTTCTTAAACGTCTTAGACATGCAACAGGTACGAGAATTTTCGTCTATACTGTCAGAAATCGTCTGAGGGGTGCATCACTGATTTTTGAGTTTTGAAATTTGAATTTTGATGTGTGATTTTGATGAAGAAAATGGGATAATTTTCAGAAAGTTTTGTTGAAAATGTTCACATTTATAGGAAATTAAATGAATTTCATGTTGAGTAAGGTTTTTGTCAATATTAAGACTGTCTAACAAAATTATTGCACACAGTGTCTGTACTGACTAAACTTTTTCTTCTGAGTATAGTATCAAATAGTTGTTCTGTATTTAACTCTTTGTCAGCTAGTGGCAACTTTTGTAATCTGCTGATAATCCTTACAAACAGTTTGGACCCATATCAGGCCTGACAAAATGTTGGGCCTGATCTGGATCCAAACTGTTTGACACCGATGGTATTGAAAAAATCTAGCATCCAAAGAGTAAAATATGACACAATAATAAAGAGTGAAGGAATAATAAAAGCAATATTGGAAAATCAGCTGATCAAAATACACTTTTTCGCAAATATGTAATTTTTGAACCACATAGAGTGTACTTTTAGCCAATGACTTATATTTGTAGCCACTGTACATTTTTAGTAGCAAATGACTACAATGGCTAATGGCAGGGTGAGCCCTGATCTGTAACAACTAGTTTATATATTTCTTGAAATATATTCTATTGACATTTACCAGTATTTCATTGATTTGTGTATGATGAACTGTGTTTTTTTCAGAGGAAATAGGACTGTGATGTGTGACCACCTTGATGAGTACCTGAATTGTCTATATATAGCACAGCTCCATGTACCCCCTGTTGGAAACCTCTACATCAGTCACATTGTCAACTCTCTGTCAGCCATGATATATGAATGTGAGATGATGAGACAGGAGGCAGATAGACAGATGTGTCACTATTGTGATTGGTCCTATAATCAGGATCATTGTGATCAACAGCCCTCTGTGACGTGTCTTCCTAATCAGGTAAGACAGATAGACAGATGTGTCACTATTGTGATTGGTTGTATAATCAGGATCATTGTGATCAACAGCCCTCTGTGATGTGTCTTTCTAATCAGGTAAGACAGATAGGCAGATGTGTCACTATTGTGATTTGTCGTATAATCAGGATCATTGTGATCAACAGCCCTCTGTGACGTGTCTTTCTAATCAGGCAAGACAGATAGACAGATGTGTAACTATTGTGATTGGTCGTATAATCAGGATCATTGTGATCAACAGCCCTCTGTGATGTGTCTTTCTAATCAGGTAAGACAGATAGACAGATATGTCACTATTGTGATTGGTCGTATAATCAGGATCATTGTGATCAACAGCCCTCTGTGATGTGTCTTCCTTATCAGGTAAGACAGATAGACAGATGTGTCACTATTGTGATTGGTCGTATAACCAGGATCATTGTGATCAACAGCCCTCTGTGATGGGTCTTCCTAATCAGGTATGAGTATGACAGATAGACAGATGTGTCACTTGTGATTAGTCCTTTAATCAGGATCATTGTGATCAACAGCCCTCTGTGATATGTCTTCCTAATCAGGTAAGACAGATAGACAGGTATGTCACTATTGTGATTGGTCCTATAATCAGGATCATTGTGATCAACAGCCCTCTGTGATATGTCTTCCTAATCAGGTAAGACAGATAGACAGATGTGTCACTATTGTGATTGGTCCTATAATCAGGATCATTGTGATCAACAGCCCTCTGTGACGTGTCTTTCTAATCAGGTAAGACAGATAGACAGATGTGTCACTATTGTGATTATCCCCCGACGAAGTCGGAGGGATATAGTTTTGGCGTCGTCCGTCCGTCCGTCTGTCCGTCCGTCCATTCCGTCCGTCCGTCCGTTCGTCCGCACTTTTTGTCTGTCCGGAACCATATCTCAGTACCTATTGGTCAGATTTAATTTATTCTTGGTACAAATGATTAGTACCATGAACTCTCGATATCCTATAAGTTTGGTCAAAATTGACCCCTTAACACTTGAGTTATTGCCCTTGTTTAAGTATAGGCAATTATAAGGCAAAACCTATATTAGCTTTTTTGTGTGATGATCTTCACATTTCATCAAAGCTATAATATTTAACAACTTCTCGCTATAGACCATGATTGCCAAAAGCCTGTAGATAAGAATGGCAGTGTCAAAGTTTAACCCCACCCCCTTTGATCCCACCTAAGGGGTCAAAGGTCAAATATTTAAATTTCGCAATAACTAAGGCAATTATAAATATTTTTTGCTGAAATTTTGCATGCAGGCAGAGCAGCAATAGATATGAAACATATCAAACGGGATTTTAGTTTGAAGGCCTGATTCCGAGCCCCTTGGATGGACTTAGTGGGCGGGGCCGAGCCCAAAATTCAACTTTTTCAGAATATGGTCATGTTGCATATCAAATTAAAGCTGTAGACGCTGGCAGCAACATGGTAGCAAATAGTTTGCCCACAGACACACCCTCGACCCAGGGGGTGGGGTCAAAAGGTCAAACTATATATTTTCCTGAAAGTAGTCATGTTGCATATCAAATTAAAAGCTGACGACGCTGGCAGCAACATGGTAGCAAATATTTTGCCCACAGACACACCCTTGACCCAGGGGATGGGGTCAAAAGGTCAAACTATATCTTTTACTGAAAGTAGTCATGCTGCGTATCAAATTAAAGGGAATTGAGCACAGAGCACCATGAAAGCAATTATGCTGTCATTACACACACCAACGACCCCTGGGGTGGGGTCAAAAGGTCATTTTTTGTTCTTTTCTAAAAGTGGTCATGTTGCATATCAAAGTAAAGTGAAAGAAGTGTAGACCTACATGCAAGGTAACACTTTGAATTTACAAACAATCTTGACCTCTGAGGTTGGGTTTAAAGGTCAGATATTGAAATTATGCAGATGTAAGTATATTTTTTATTGAACTAAGCACTAAAACATACTTGACAGGCGTTTGTTATGATCTGAATGATACTGTAGGTGAACTAAGGGTTAGATAAATGGGATTTATGTTTTGTGATTTACATGTTTCTCTCAAATAACCCTTCGTCGGGGAATATAAATTTGTCGAATTTGCCTTGTAGGTCGTATAATCAGGATCATTTTGATCAACATTCCTCTGTGATGTGTCTTCCTAATCAGGTAAGACAGATAGACAGATGTGTCGCTATTATTGTTGGTCCTATAATCAGGATCATTGTGATCAAGGGCCCTCTGTGATGTGTCTTCCTAATCAGGTAAGACAGATAGACAGATGTGTCACTATTGTGATTTGCCCTATAACCAGGATCATTGTGATCAACAGCCCTCTGTGATGTGTCTTCTTAATTAGGGAAGACAGATAGACAGATATGTCACTATTGTGATTGGTCCTATAATCAGGATCATTTTGATCAACATTCTATTGTGATCGGTCCTATAATCAGGATCATTTTGATCAACATTCCTCTGTGATGTCTCTTCCTAATCAGGTAAGACAGATAGACAGATGTGTCGCTATTGTGATTGGATGTATAACCAGGATCATTGTGATCAACAGCCCTCTGTGATGTGTCTCCCTAATCAGGTAAGACAGATAGACAGATGTGTAACTATTGTGATTGGTTGTATAATCAGGATCATTGTGATCAACAGCCCTCTGTGATGTGTCTCCCTAATCAGGTAAGACAGATAGACAGATGTGTAACTATTGTGATTGGTTGTATAACCAGGATCATTGTGATCAACATCCCTCTGTGATGTGTCTCCCTAATCAGGTAAGACAGATAGACAGATGTGTAACTATTGTGATTGGTCCAATAATCAGGATCATTGTGATCAACAACCTTTTGTGATTTGTCTTCCTAATCGGGTAAGACAGACAGATGTTTCACTATCGTGATTGGTCTTATAATCAAGATAATTGTGACCAACAACCCTCTGTGATGTGTCTTCCTAATCAGGTAAGATAGACAGATGTTTCACTATCGTGATTGGTCTTATAATCAAGATCATTGTGATCAACAGCCCTCTGTGATGTGTCTTCCTAATCAGGTAAGAGTAAGATAGATAGACAGATATGTCCCTATTGTGATTTGTCCTATAATCAGGATCATTGTGATCAACAGCCCTCTGTGATGTGTCTTCCTAATCAGGTCAGACAGATGTGTCACTATTGTGATTTGTCCTAAAACCAGGATCATTGTGATCAACAGCCCTCTGTGATGTGTCTTCCTAATCAGGTCAGACAGATGTGTCACTATTGTGATTGGTCCTATAACCAGGATCATTGTGATCAACAACCTTTTTTGATGTGTCTTCCTAATCAGGTAAGACAGACAGATGTTTCACTATCGTGATTGGTCTTATAATCAAGATCATTGTGACCAACAACCCTCTGTGATGTGTCTCCCTAATCAGGTAAGAATAAGACAGATATGTCACTGTTGTGATTGGTCCTATAATCAGGATCATTGTGATCAACAGCCTTGTGTGATGTGTCTTCCTAATCAGGCAAATGTTTTGTGGATGGTAGCATCTTGGAAGGAGACACACCATGTTTGCACTGTGAACAGATCTTTTTTTCAAAATTCTATACTCTCTATAGAATAGTAGCAATAGTTAAATCCAAAACGATGTAGATTCTAATCAGCAGCTTTTGATTCAGGATCCACACTGGTACCATGACCTGTTTTCCTGCTTTGCTGTCATTTACACAAATGTGCTTAGCGACAAATGCAGCGCTGATGGGCATATGGTTTGATTAGGTCAGAGGACAGTATGTTGTAATGGCCGATATGAGGCATGGTTTGGCCTATTTAAACTCCCAATCACTTCATTGTCTATAGTCAGAAACATAAATTGTAGGAAATAAGGAAATAATTCAGTAACATGCCCTCTAACCTGTTTTCATTGTGTATCTCAAAATTATTTTGAAATAAGAGAGACGTTTTTTATGTTCGTATAGTGGTAGATTTGATGAATACAGCAAAAGTTAATGCATACATCATGTATATATATTTGGAAAGATTGAACTTTTATCTATACATGCAACCTAAAATTATTTCAAAATGCATTACTTTAATGACTTCCAAGAGGCAAAGACATACCTATATATCGGACACTGGAAATATTGTAGAAATCTGACATTTATGGACTTAGTCTCTGACAGAACATTAGTAACAATTGCATGAAATGGGTCCATAGCCATACACAGCTTCTGAAAATTTGGCTGCAGATAAAGGACACCCAGTGCTACAATATCATATGACCATTATATCATATACGCAGCAATTATTGTATATGGAAGAGTTATTCGGAACCTCAGCAAATTGAACAGTAGGCATTTAAACTTTTATTGTAAAAAGTTGACACAAGTGGAAGTTAGATAAGGGCTTTTGAATGTGGCTTAATATGTTAGCTGTAAAGTACTATTATATTTTTTCTTGTTTGTATGGTAGATGGAAGTGCTATGGTAACTTTCATCCCAAAACAAAGTCAATACTTTTGTTTTATTAGAAATGAACTGCAAAAAAAATAGCCTAGGGGGTGCTAAAACCCCTTATTTTGTACATAAATGATGTCATGGAGCGTTGCTATATTTAGAAAATACCTTAAAACTGTTTTTGTGCCTTTTAAGAGGTGTTAAACTCACTGCAATAAGAAAATTATGCAGACCTGATCGTTATTGTTTTTTCTACACGGGGTTGATTTTCCCCACCCACTTTTTATAACATGGGGGTATGACAGTATCAGAAGTCTCCAGGTACAAGCTTTAATCGATACATCAATATCACTGCTGACCAATGATTGAGTATATCATGTGCTATGCAAAACCAGAAGAAATTTTAAAATTTGTTCTTAATCGTAATTTTAATAGATATAATAACTAGCACTTGACTGTGATAATGTTGGTATTTTAATGGATGTTTTAAAATTGCTATTGAAGAACAAAGAACATGCTTATAGTTTTGTTGCACTTGTCTTCGATTACCGTTTGAATAATTAATTTCAATGAGGCAAAAGAAAAATCGGCTTGACAAATGCTTATATCACCATAGCGAATGGAACTTAACAGTGTCTAATTTCCTGCTGGCTGCGTTGTTAAAATGACATGGATTTGGACCAGTGTGCTTTTTATGCCCTATTCAAAGCTAAATAACTTGAAGGAACTAAGCGCTAATGATGTAAATTTTTTATCAGTTGATAGACAGAATCTAGACCTTTCAAAATATATTTACTTATGGTACCGTAGATTCTATATTTGTAGAGATACAGCCTGATTCTACGAACATTAAAAAATGACCCTCGTAAGTATAGGTCCCTTTAGCTTTCAGGAGTTGACTTTATTGTAAGTTACTGAGCCCTATAACTGGTATACATTGACATTCGTATGACTTTTCATTTCAGTTGTGCCATACTACAATGCAGCATGATTCAATGACTGGAGTTGCCATGGTAACTAAAGGCTGTGCTGATGTGACCTGGTGTCAGACTTGGTATGGTTGTGACCCTTACACTATGACCTGTGTTTACTGTTGCCATGGAAACAACTGCAATGTAGCAGATAACACTACACTAACAACAACACCAAGCCAGCAGACAACTTTTGTTGCCACAACCCTGGGACCAGCAACAACAGTTGTTATTGGTATGCATTTTTTTTTCATTCAACATTGTAGCAAATAAAATGACTGTGAGCAAATGTGTTGAATTTATTATGTTATGTGCCAGAATATGACCTGGACTAATCCATTTTTAGTAATATCAAACTTTATGGAAAAGTCCATTGATCTACAAAGAATTAAGCATTGCATAATTTTGGTGTGCTCTTCTCTCAGACTCCAGTGCTAACTAAGTACCAGGGGCAGATCATATGTATAAAGGTGGAAGGGGGGATCGCTCTGCTGATTTATCTAATTTTCCTTAAGCATCATTTGGTCTCAGTGAGACCAAATTATTTCATTTTCATGGGATATTAAAAATGGGGGGAAGGAAAGGGGTTCAAGCAAACCCTCTGGATTCGCCAC
Source organism: Loripinus fragilis (assembly GCA_964019695.1). Classification (NCBI taxonomy): domain Eukaryota; kingdom Metazoa; phylum Mollusca; class Bivalvia; order Lucinida; family Lucinidae; genus Loripinus; species Loripinus fragilis. The sequence goes on from OZ026515.1 coordinate 136,526,788, forward strand.
TGAGTACATATATGGTTCTTGTATTTTATATTTTCAGATCAATGTGATGTCAGTTATATATCAAGTCATATGGTAGTACTGATGCTACAAATGATGAACTTTAACTTCTTACCAATAACAGAGAAACACCTCTTCTGTGGGTAAGTTACTGCAGCATTTATAACAACTCAATAAGGGCCACAATGCGAGAAAACCTGTCTTTGGGGTATCCAATTAGGTCATACCAAAATCAGCCTGCTCAGCTACAGAGACAGGTAAAATAGTGAACTTAAGCTTGAAGCAGGTTTTGATATGAAACCCTCCAATAAGCAAATAACAAAGGTGCTGATCAGACTGCGCAGACGCAAACCCCCGAAGACAGGTTTGCTCATGTCCAGGTCCAAATAATCTCTCGTCAAAGAATAAAAATATGGATGTCATTTGAGCATTCAAATAATTGTATATTTTTCCTTTGAAATCAAAAGTTTAGAATGTTTACATTGGTGTCTAATTCAAACCTGTGTCAATGTATAGTTGACTGTGAAAAGTGTCCGCTCTACACAAATTATAGATAAAAAGTTAAAATTAAATTGTAAATGCAGCTTGGAATCAGTCTCCGATATTCATAAATATCTAAAAATACCGTTCTTTTATCATTTTGTTTATCTGAGACTTGGCTACCAACCTTTGCAATAACAGGCTGGCCCAATTATTGTAGCCCACTTCCTGGCTTGAAATCATGTGTTTTGACAGCTTCCATGTGGTGTCTTGTCATTAGAAAACAGACTTTTAGTGTAGGGAGAGGGGGAACAACAAAGGCTTGCGCATACATACACTAATCGGCATATTAGTGAATTTTTAAAATTCAATGTAGAAAGTTAGTACTATGATTCTTTCAAACCACAAAATATGTTTAAGTAGGGAAATAAGTAAAAGTCTTTATGATATGATGTCGCTTCTGGGAGTGATATAATGCCATGCAATAAAATCAATAAACCACTACTGGATTACATTTTTAGTTAGTATACTTAATAACGTTCATTATGATGTTGCATTAAAGATGGCAAAATATTGAAGCTTTCACACCATAAATGCCAGTTTAAGTAATTTTAATGTCTTGTGATAAAAAGAATCTGTGTAACAAATGTGCTACTGTATTATTAAATTTATCAAATTTGTTAACCGCTTGGTCAAAAAAGAGTTTAAGTGCTTGACAAGCCTTGCATTTTATCTCTTTTACCCAACTTGTTTATTAAATTCAATAAAAAAAACACTCATGCAAGATCCTCTATTCATTACGTCCCCTTATCTGGTATATGAAGCTATTATATATATTACTAGGAATTTCCATGATAACATGGAACAGATTGTGGCAGCCGTTGATCCTAGATGTGATAATGAAACTGTGGACAGAGTACATGTGATGGCAGAATGGCTTACCAATCTCAGAGACAGTGTGTGTCCAGATATTGATGCTGAGACGGAGGCCTGGGAGAAGTGCTTAGGTGCTGTTAGATGTGTGCAGGGACTTGGTAATTTTACAGAAAGGGCTGCATCTTGCAGGTATATCGTTTAATTATTACTTCTTTGATTAAACACTTAGAGAAAATATGTATAATGACAAAAGCATCTTGTGGCTCCTCATTAGGGTCAATCTTCAAGGACAGAAATACCATTTGTTTTGAAATTCGATCCTGTGATCCATCAAAATATGTAATGAGCCAACCAAACTCTAGATGGAAGGTTACGCCTTTAGTTAATAGGCTTTTTGTATAGTGCGTTCGTCCGACCGTGCGTCCGTCCTAAGCGTTTTGTTTCCTTAATATCTTGAAGAGTCATTGCTGGATTTTCATCAAACCTTGCAAACATGTTCATATATGCAAGACAAATACTTTAAACAAAAAAGTAAGGGCAAGGGGCCAATTCTATTAGTCTATATACACTGAACCGAAGTTCTAAGTAGCCACTTTTCAATTTCTTTTTTTTTTCTGACTAAGCCCTAGTGATATTGAAATGAATTTTTGCCCAAGGATGTGTATTGTAATGAACTAAACCTAAGCGGTGTTTTCGAAGAGTTTTCTATCACTTCACGATTTTTCGGTTCAAAAACGCAAAAATCATTTTTTTTGAAGAAAATAAGCATTTTGAGTGCAGTTTTTATCAAATTCAAGTACAGGTGATTGCAAACCTGCCTAGTCGACTTGAAAAACATCAAACACTTGACATTTTGCTTATGACAGATTTTTTATGAATTTTTAAAAATTGATAATTTTCCGAATTTTCCGAAATTTTCCGAAATCATCAACTGCACATACTAAAATCATTGTATCTGGTTTATTTTACGTTAATATGTTTGACCATTTTCTAATGATATTTTTCATTGATTTGGTATCCACTTCCGCTTTCAACGTGAAACTTTAAAGGTCATTTAAATGGTATTTGTTAAAGATTTCTTTTCATTTTTAAGCAGAACAGTGACGCCAATTCATGATAAAGAACCCCTGAAAATTGCACTACTGTGCCACAGATAATAAAGCGTATAGAGCAATGCAAAGTGTGTACGCAAACTACATGGTAAAGCTAAATATCCTTTGATTAAGTTGTTGACTGTGGCTGTCTTCATGTTAACCTAGAAGAGAAATGGAGTGTTCAGTTGTCAAAAAAAACTTTGATTCTTTTCATCTTATATCACAGCTGTTATAAACATATTCAAACTAATTAAAATATAAATGGATAACGTATCTGATGAATAGTTTATATCACACTAAAAAGTGTGACTTTTTGAAATGATGGTACCTTTACTCGGACCTCGTCTGTGCAGGGTCTACCAGACATTTTGAAATGACATATTTGCAGAGTCTCAACAAAGCTTTGGACCTTCTTATAGAATTTAAATTTTGTGAGAGCGATTTTTACTTTCTGAACAGGAGCGAAAATTGTATGGTGGCTACTTATAACTTCGGTTCAGTGTATATTCCTTTGTAGATCTAAATGGCTTTTTGTATAGGGTTTTATGCTTATGCTATTATAGGCCATACAAGGGCTGATCAACTCCTACCACAGCTTTTGATGGAACAATTTGATACTTTTCCTATACAATGTAGACACATTGAACAGATGCATGAAGGAGTTTGGTTCAGAAAAAATAATTTTTGACAAAATAACATCTGTGAGAACTTAGACAATATTCCCTAACAAGGCTTTTGTATATGCATAGATGGTGCCTTCATTGGCCTATCAACTCCTACTACAGCTTTTGATGGAGCAATTTGATATGTTGCCTATACAATATAGACACATTCAGCATATGCATGAAGGAGTTTGGTTCGAAAAAAAAAAAAAATTAGTAAAATGACATCTATGAGAACTTAGACTATTTTTCTGATATAAGCTTTGATATATAGAGCTTTCAGGTGTGAATAATTTTGTGTATTTGATCTTAAAAAATGTTCCATATTGCAAGCTTTAAGATCATTTGCACAGATTCTACTGAAATCTTGTTTTCACAGATTCTACTGAAATCGTTTTTTTTCAAAACTAGGGTCTGCTGGTTTGAACTATCACTTGCCAAAACTAAGAGTTTTTCCTGACCCTTACTGTGCCATTGTATCTAATAAGCATTGCTTATTGACTCTTTTTCATTCAATATGTTCTAGCCCCGATGTTATAAAATCTTTTTTCATGCTCATCTCAACGGCTCAAAGAATCAAAAATGCTTAACAATGATTTTTCTTGCTTTAAATCTCTCTGATGTTGTATTAATCATGCCAATCAATGTTAAAATGCCAACAATTGTTTGCATTTTACCATTTATCAGCATTATAAATTCATGCTTAGTTGAGTTGAGCATGAAAAAAAGTTTTATAATCTCAGGGCCTGTTTTACCATTCAATCAGTGACTTGCCTCCATGTTTAATTAGAGTCAATTTCTAACTGCAAGTGTAAAATACGGAAGACTTGGACAATGATATAGGTGCTAGGTTTAGTAAGAATATGAAGAATAATATTATGGTTTGCCACTTCCTATCGGGAGGTTTTTTTAAAAGGCATTGATAAAATGTAGAATTTTTATATTTTCATCTACGAGGGTCATCCAATAAAAAGGGGGATGTTCCTTATACTGTAAGAGTTTGTACCATTTAAACATTACAAGTTAACCATAAGGTGGTATAACTTGTTGCGCATGCAACAACATATCCAAAAGTTTGACAGAATGTGATGTCGCTTGTTGCTTAGCAACGTAAACAGGTACTTAAAGCTGACTTGGCCGGATGCCTTAAAATGGTTGCCATGGTTACTGAAATGTACAGATCAGTTCCAAAAGGAATCTATTATATAAACTACAACATAAGGTAATTATTCTATAAAATTCATTGACTTCTTTTGAAAAATGTCAAATTGGCAAGGGCATTTAGAGTAAAAAAGAGACAAAAATGAAAAATTGTTGAATCAGAAATAGGGGTATGGGTCATGAATTAGACCTTAAATTTTTGTTGGTTGGTATAAAATATTTAAATTGCCCTAAAATTATCAAATATATTCTATAGTTTAAAACAGTTTTGTTAAATAACATGTATCAAATGTGTCCATTGTTGCCTAGCAACAGTAAAATATTGACTTCTCAACCAGCCTATTTTTTCACAATTGCCTGGTTGCTAGGCAACCATGACTAACTTGTACATGGTAATGACTGTATTTTATATGTAACATTGAGAACAATTAAACTAAAACAGATTAAAAGACAAACTATGTTCAGATACATGATAATAATTATATGCCAGACTGTGTTTCCTTAGCATGAAGTTATTGTATAAAGAAAATCTGGCCAGGTTAGCTTTAGTATCACTTTTTCGTTGCTAAGCAATAAACGACCTCACTTTCCAACAAAGTTTTGGATATGTTGCTGCATGCCCAGCAAGTAATGCCACCTAATGATTACATTTGCGATGTCTTACTGGTATGAACTCTTGTATTAAAAAGAAATTCCCTCTATTTATTGGATGATCCTCGTAAATGTTATGTTATTCATCACCTTCGTTGGTACAGACTTGCTTTACAAGCTTCTTTGAAGTGAACTGATACCTACTTACCATGGTTCAACTTTAACCAAATGATGTCGTGCTGGGGGTGATGTAATGATGTGCACAAAATAGATTATTATATATAATCTATAAATAAACATCTTCTGATTGGCCCAGATGCATATCCATTCGAGTCAATAAAACTACATATTGCATGGCTTGCCGGACGTGACGTTGCAAAGCACACGGCACGAGGTAATATTGACTGGCTTACGGGAAGTGACGTTAGAATGTCAAGTAATTTCGCATGATCCATCCGTAATGTCAAGGTTTTAATGGTCTATAATGGCAGGAAATGCATAAGATAAATTTATTATATAATAAAACAATTGTTGACTTATTTTTCGGTAGACATGGAGTGTTATTGAACAGTAAACTTAACCATATTGACCTTTGCTCCGCGTCGGTCAATATGACGTTTACTGTTCAATAACACTCCATGTCTACCTCAACATATGTCAATAATTGTATATAAATTACTTATGAATTACATATTTTGATGACATGAAATGACGCCAACAACAATTCCATTTATGTATATGGCAAACTCTTTGACATTTTCACATCAAAATGTGGTTTCAAAATAGCTTTAGTGCTATATGATAAATAGAATCTAACATTTGTGTTCATATATTATTGAATTAATTACACTTGTTGCAAAATTGCATTAAAATGCTCAACAAGCCTTGCATTTTATCTCTTTTCCTCGACTGGTTTAATAAAATCAATAAAACATGAGTACTCATGTAAAATCCTCTTTATATTTCCAGGTCAATTAAAGAATCATCAAACTGCTTGAGAACATATTACCAACAATGCCCAGCTGGTGCTTTAGGAGCTTTAAATAGTACTGTAGAGCTTCTGTCCTATATGGATGATCTAGTCTGTGTCAACCAGACTCTTCCTGGTCCAGAACCTCAGTGTATCAATGTGACCACCAACAAGCCTTCAGCTGCCTGTAATTCATCAGCTGCTATGAATTGTGCTGTAGCCATACACAGAACCCTCTACAGCCCATTTACAAACCGGGATCAAGTCTGTGGGTAAGTTCAAGGACATAGGTCCACATATGTTGATCAAGATGGAGGACTTGGGGTCCAGATTCTTTCTGCAGAATAAGTTGATGACTAAAAGAATCTCCGGACTTTTGGACCTAGACTCCACAGATGAAACTTTCTGGAGCCACGCTTGATCCAGTTAAGAAAATATTTTAGTGTAAAGGGGGAGGTGCATTAAGAGGCTATTTTGGCCCCCCTTTGAGGCCAAAAAATGAAAATTGCTTTTCACAAGTTTCTTCTTCTTAGTCTATTAGAACAATAGCCAAAGTGTAAAAGTCTGGGATTGATTCTATTTTTACCGTTGCTATGGTAACAAAAGTGGCTGCCAAAATAGGCTGAAAATAGGAAAGTGACCATTTTGGAGCGAATTTAAGACATTTGACAGGGAAAGAATTTCTAGCGATAAGGCGAGCAATCTCCCTAAATGAGACGTTCGTTTTATTTTGATGAAATTACGACTGGAGAAACTAGGCACATTCAACAAATATATATAGACGAGCCGTCGATGCACCATTGCCCCCGAATTTGTATATTTAAAACGGGGTTTCCTTAATGCATGTAATCACTCTACTTCTTATTGAATGGGAATTTATTTCGATCATCAACTGTGGTTGTTATTCAGTAACATATATGGGAACCAGACCGTTAAACAAGGGTAAACAATCGTCCTATCACGCTATGTACAGTAAAACTATTTATACAGTTGATGTACAATAAAAACGACCAGTTTGCAAAGTGGTCTATTTTTGTCAGATATTTGATGTCTTCTTTCGCTTACACAACCCCTTTCCCCCCCTAGACCCAAGACGCCCTTTACATATGTTATATATTTGTATAGTGACATTTAATTGTCCAAAGGGCATCCTGGGTCTAGGGGGGGAAAGCATCTAAAAACAAACTGAAAGACGCCAGTTTCATCTTTTCAATGACAAACGTCACAATTTTAAGTATATTTCGTACGCATGCGCAGAAGGAATACCACAAAGTTCCGGAAATGAAGGGCACTTATATCCTTAATGTTTTAGCACTTTATTTTTTGAAAACCTGCAAAGGATTTACTAAAACTCTCGTCTAAACGGCACCCAGTCTAAAGACTTAAAATGAGGAGTGGGAGTAGAAGGCGCAAGTTTTCACGGCTTTGTAAATAATGAATCGCTTTGAAACAAATTTTGATGCTTTTTATGCATATTTTACTACCGAAATAGACCAATTTTAAAAACATTAGGGCAATTTGAAAATTTAGGTTTTGTAATCATGTCAACTAGGGAAAATATACGCCTTATCGCTAGAGCTCCTTAACATAGAGCACAAGCAAATACCAAAAAGATATTTTAACAGAGGGTGAGAATTATCATGGCACACAATATATTAAAAGTTTTTTTTGGTATCCGCTTGTGCTGATATCTAATTCTTAAAAAATCGGTCTGAAAAAGCCTTGATTTTAGTCCAAAATGGCAATTTCTCTATTTTATGTCTATTTTGGCAGCCATTTTTGTTACCATAGCAACCATTAAATTTCAAATAAATGCCAGAATTTTACACTCAAACAATTCTTCTAATACACCAATAGGATGAAATTGATGAAAAGCAACTTTCAGTTTTTGGCTCTAGAGGGGGCCAAATTAGCCCCTTAATGCACGTACCCCTTTGTTTTTCTTTCCTTATCTATCTGTTTAAATGTGTTTTGGTGCTCAAAAGAACCGTCTCACTGAGATGGTTCTTTTGAGTACCCACAACATATATTTTGGCAAACAATATACACCCTGATCAGACTGATCTGCGTTAATATTGTTGAGGCCTACCTATTTGAATATATAGGATAATATATAATGTAAAAATCTTGATTGGTTTAATGTGACTTTCTTGAATTGTTTATTAAATATTGTCTGTGTTTGTGTATTAACAATCAGGGAATGTAGAACTAATTACTGGAATTGTCGTGGAACATTTTTGTCATTTTGTGAAAATAATCTAACATGAGTTATATTATGGTGTAAAACAAGAACAATAGGGCATGCCCTCATTAATATCTTGGTGTTGTCAATTACTCCTAATCTGTTTCAGCACAATGAAGAGAGGTATGCAGTGTATCCAGGATAATACTTACAACTGTAGTACTGAGCTACATCAACTGGTGGGACCAGTTATCATGGAGATATTACGCCATTCCTCTGATCTCTGTCCTGACCTCTGGTGCCCAATAGATGATCACTGTAAACTGGAAGTAGCAAACAGCTGTCTTGATGACCTTGAAAGAAGAATTCAAGAAAGTAATAGAACTGGTGAGATGGGAATGGGTGTTTGTCGGTAAGTTTGAGATTACATTAGCATAGATATCCTGGAATTTTACTATCTATATTTGGGTGAGGGCTATGCCTTAAACAAACATGGATTTGACCAGTAAATCCCACATTCTATTTCACTTGCAGATGTAATTGACGTCTGATTGGGTAACATCAAACATTTGGGAAACTGTCAGAAAATCTTCACCCAACATTGTTTTCAAGGGTTTGTGACAAACATTGCAAAGTGAAAGAAAACATTTTAGTTAGTCTTTGATATTTTTAATTCTTTTTCCTATATAATTATGATTTTTTGTTTGAGTTGATGCTTTACATCCCCGTCAACAATTTTCAGTCATATTGAGACATTTCCTGGGTTGAACCAATGCTAAACAGAGGATAAAATGTCTTGCCTTGCTCAACTCAGTGCCTCAGGTTAGGCTTGAACCAGGGACCTCTTGATCGCAAGTCAAGCACTCTACCACTGAGCCACTGCATTTCTCATATATTATTGACGGGTTGAGTCAAATTGAGTTATTATAATGAAATTAAACAATTTAGCATAGTCACATTTGAATATGTGTACTATCAGGACTTAGTTAAGAGTGCGTAACGGAAATTTAATTTTCTTATTTCTCAACCAAAACATATGGTGTGGGTACTCAAAAGAACCGTCTCATTGAGACGGTTCTTTTGAGCACCCAAGACATATGTTAAAACTGATGGGTATGAAAATATTAACATTTTTACACTGAAATGTTTTTGTTTATCTAAACCTGTTGTACTATTTTTTTTTAGGAACCTGAGCAATGTTCATCACTGTGTATGGAATGCTACAGAAAGATGTCACATATCTGATGCTAGACAAGTTCTTGAACGCTACAGCGTGTTGCTACACTACTTGTATCCCCATTGCCATCAACAGACCCAGTCCACTGAAGTCTGCTTTAACCAGTTCCAATCCTCTGTTCAGTACTTGAATAATTATGATCAGTTATTCACAGTTAAACTAGCAGCTTCAGTAGTTGATTATATAAATATTTACGGCACCACACCTGGGCGAGGATTAGGTTTGCCAGGATCTCGGGGAGTTGGTGAAGGACAAGGCCAGACTGGTCCTATATTGGGAGGAATAGCTCTGCCAGATGTACAGAGTATGCTGCTGGGACTAGGGTTACCTACAGTACAGACAGTGGGCTTTGATCAGGGACACCTGGATTTACAAACCTTAATGACTCTCTTAGGTCTACCATCGGTTATAACTGATTTAAGTAGAATTGGACTAAACATGTCTACTTACCATTTTAATGTTACAGAATTTATCTCTTTTCTGGTAGATCAGACTTTTATTGGTGGAAAGCTGCAAGATTTTCTGGTTTCTTCTGGTTTCCAGCCCAACTACATGTATAACAATAATGGGTCTTTAGCAGGAGGAGAACCAGACTCACAGACATCTTCATTCAGAACATACAGTAGAAGGAAAAGATCAATACATATTCCGGAATTTCTCAGATCAGAACCAAATTCTACAAGTCAGCAAAACCCATCAAATAGTTCGAATACCAATGCTACAGATGTCTCCAGAAATCAGACAAATGGAACAAGCAATAATCCCCCTGGCTCATTTAATGCTACAAATATGAACTTTACAAACATTTTAGGTAAAACCAATAATAGTGGACCTTATTTGTTTAATGGTACCCACTATTTCAATGCAAGTGCAATTTTGTCTTCAGTCAACTTGAGCCTGTTTGACTTAGATATGTTCCTGGACCAGTCTATAAACACAGTCTACATGAGTCACAAGATGGCGGCCTGTTCACAGATGGAGGAAGCATTTTCATGTCTTCAGGAAAACTTAGCCTCACAAATACAACTACTGGAACCTAGGAGAGGATTTATCTTGGAGAAGACTATGGATTTACTTAGGGTAATCACAATGGATCAATGTCAAGGTCAGTACCTTCCCTCTTAGGGAGCGCAATGGCTCAGTGGTAGAGTGCTTGACTTGAGACCGAGGGGTGGCGGGTTCTAGCCTCACCGGCTTCACTGTGTTGTGTCCTTGAGCAAGAACATAAATCCTAGCTTAGTACAGTTCCTTTATAACTGAAAGATTGTTGACGGGACGTAAAGAATCGAATCAAACAAAAACCTTCCCTCTTGTTTTAACCCTTTTCTCCATGGACTAGTTTTAGATCATAGCATTATTTTCTATTTTCAGACAACATTGAAAAAAAATCAAGAACAAATTTAAGTTTTGAATGCTTTTGAAAATACTCCATTTTCCACAATATGTTCAAATACTTAGTATTTCAAAGGCGTCAAAAGGGCTTATTATGGAGTAAAGGGTTAGCTCTTTGCCTACAGGGTAATTTTGCTTGCTTTTTTTGTGCTTTTTTTGTCCTTTGTTGACCCTTTTTTTTTTTTAAACAAATCTTTCAGGAATACCTTCAGAGTATTAAACAGTTTCGATCCAGCTCAGGCTCGACATTTTGTAGGGCCTGATCTGGATCCAAACTGTTTATAAAAGTTTCTCACCAGATGACAATAGTAGCAAAGAGTTAACCTTTTGTAGATAATTAATTCTTCCATCTGGTTTTTATGGGATGGGTCATTGAATATATCAAGGGGTCACAAATTAGAACTTCAAATTAAACAGTAAAAAAGAGACCCTTTGATAAAAAAAAATGAAATCTGCTAAAAAATTGAACAGACCAATTCATTTGTTTTTTAAATTTCATTATAATAAGTAAACATTTGATAATCCTTATCAAGGAAAATGTCCTAAGATTTAAGGCATTACAAAGATGCTGAAGTCCAGATGTCCAACTTTTTTATGTTGACTTTTTGTCTGTTTGCCAAAGTACCTTTTTAAGGGTCTCAAGAACACAAAGAGTTGAATAATAAAAGCCATCTTGTTTTTTTTTACATTTTTTCCCTCCTGTTTGCTATCCGTTATTTTTGCCTCAAACATCATCCAAAGTATTTACCAGGCCCTGTAGCGCAGTCGGTGATGTGTCTGACTACAGATGCATATCTGACTGCAGATCCATGGGTCGCAAGTTCGATCCCGGCCCGGTCCCATACTTTCGTGGAGATCGATCATGAAATAATTTATACGGTCATTCTCCTCCCTTCCGCTGATTCATTCAAGAAAGGTTGTTGTCAGTTACAAGCAAAAGTATGTGCACAAAGTACTGGTTAATCGCTTGTTCAAGCTTACCCAGGAAAAAGTGTGGTTAGGTGAACTGACCAACCCGACATTACCATAGCTGTATACTGGGAGGTAAAGCAACAAAACAAACAAAATTATCCAGAGTACGAGTCGGGGGTACTCCGATGTTGTGCTTCACTATCTCATCAAAAAGCATGTGATAATTGTATTTTGCTGTATCATCTGCCAGAAAAGTAAAAATTAATGAAACCTGTGTAAAAACAAACAAAAAAAACACTAACAGATTTCATATTTTGTTCATTTCCAGCAGTTGTATTGTATATTTTTTTCTTTTCCATGTTAAACTTAACCCTTAATGCGCCAAAAGCAACAAAAGTCGTCTGCTTTTCTCGTCTGCTGAAATGTTTGAAACGCCTCTATGGCAAACAGTGTGGACCCAGATCAGGAGCAGTCTGTTCTAGGTCCACACTGTTTGCTTCTATACTTAATTCGTCAGTAATGCTAGGCAATTATTTGCAGCAGATGACTTCAGCAGACGACATTTTCAGATGCATTTTTTTTCATTGGCGCTTTAAGGGTTAATCATTCCCTTTTATTTTCAGAGTTACAGTGTCATTCTTGTGTTGGTCTACACAATGAGGAATGTAACCAGCAACCACTGGCCACATGTTCACCTCTACAGGTATATGTTCTTAACTTTCACCTATTCAATCACATTTACCTTTTTCCTGTCATAAGTAGTAGGACTCGGCTCAAAGGTTATGGTAGATTGTCCTCTTGACCCATCAATCCAGAAAGCTGCCATCTTCTCCTACCAAGGGTTGTGACTTACTGTTTTTCAGATTGGCTACATCTTAAGACAAAAATAGTTACAAGCTGTTTGACAATCAATTTACGCACAACAGAATGTTAAATAACGGCAGACAAGTCCATCCAGTGATTTGTTACTCATTATACATGTATCACTTGACTTTACCATTGACTATATAGGCAGGGTGTGTTAGGTTAGTTGATAGCCCTTTTATTTAGTAATATCATATCATAATCAGATTTTTGATTAACGTGCAGGTGCAGGTGCATCATCCACATTAGTGGGCCCCTTTCCAGGTAACTGGCTTGCTGCACGCATAGCAGATCTCACACATGATCTCCGGGTGATCCTTTCATTAGTGATATGTATATTTGTAAAAAGAAAATTTTAGATACCAATTGCTGAACGTTCGTTACCTGTTTTTGGATAAGGTATTGAGCAAGCTAGTGATATTTTAACCCTTAAAGCGCCAAGAAAAAAGATGCATCTGAAAATGTCGTCTGCTGAAGTTGTCTGCTGCAAAAAATTGCCTAACATTACTGGCAAATGAAGTATAGAAGCAAACATTGTGGACCCAGAACAGACTGCTTCTATAGGAGCAGTCTGATCTGGGTCCACACCGTTTGCCATAGAGGCTTCTTAAGCATTTCAGCAGGCAAGAAAAGCAGACGACTTTTGATGTGATTGGTGCATTAAGGGTTAAGTCTTATCACAAAGTAGACTGTTGAAAGTTCTGACCATCTTGTGCTTATGTGCAGTTTCTCCAGTCTTCACTGCCTGCATATACAACATGTACATAGTACTGAAATAGATGATGGTTTAAATGAAAACAACAATTTAGGAGGGAGGAAGAGGGACCTGTATTATGCGATATTGAAGCTCGTCTTACAAGAAACTTGTCTGAGTGCATTTTGTATTTTTATCATGAAATATGCGGCATTCCGGAAAATGTCCCCAGATTCCTGAAAAATGTCTTTCATATTCCTGAAGAGCGCCATTTAGGGTAGCAAATATTTAGCCCGCTGACACCCCCATCCTACCCCACCTGACCGTAGGGGTCAAAAGGTCAAAATTCAACTTTTTCAGAACATGATCATGTTGCATAACAAATTAAGGGGAATGGAGCATAGAGCACCATGCAAGCACATATTCTCTCCTTACATACACCCTCAACCTGTGGGTTGGATTAAAAGGTAAACAGTCTGAATGTGGTCATGTTGCATATCAAATTAAGGGGAAAGAAGTATGGACTAACACAAGAAACAAACACTTTGACCTTAAACACCTGAGGGGTTGGAGAAATGGGATTTATTTTTTGTGATTTATAAGTTTCTCTAAAATAACCCTTCACCCAGGATATAAATTTGACAAATTTGCCGTGTTTGACTTCTGTTTGCCAGGCGACATCCGATTCTCAGAATTCTAGTTTTGTATTCCTATCGATTTTGTCTTAGCTTAATGAAATGGACAATTTGGGTCTTCACTGATTGCAAAAGTATTGGCAGGTTTCCAGTCTACAAAGAGTTAACCCTTAATGCGCCAATCGCAACACAAGTCGTCTGCTGAAATGTTTAAGAAGCCTCTAAGGCAAAAAGTGTGGACCCAGATCAGACTGCTCCTATAGGAGCAGTCGGTTCTGGGTCCACGCTGTTTGCTTCTAAACTTAATTCATCAGTAATGTTAGGCAATTATCAGCAGCAGACGACTTCAGCAGACAACATTTTCAGATGCATTTTTTTTGCGCTTTAAGGGTTAAAACCCCAAAGAAAGGTTTCTCACTTGGCTTATATGAGACATTTGTATAAACATGAATGCATTATTTTTATAGGTTTGCCAGTCTCATGTAGTTAATGGTGACTTACGTAAAGGCTGTGCACCAGTCTGGTCATGTGAGGAAGAGTGTAGACAGAGTGATGGACCTTGTTACTGTTGCCATGGGAACCTTTGTAATGAACCCAAACTTGGTAAGTACTTAATCAAATTATTACTTAACTACATGTACTTGGATTTATGCTCTTGGGAGATTTCTAAATTTAGTAATTTAGGCTCAAGAAGTTATATTGTCATTAAAACAGTTGGCATTATGTAATCCTGAAAGTTACAAATAACTACAAGAATATCTACAAGAATGTTTACCCTTAACCTGTTCATATTTTTAGGCCAGAAAACGTCTGCTTGTTATGTCTTCTGCATACATAAAAGTGCACTTTAGACTAGAGTTTTTATTATGGAATCCAAACACTATGACTGGGCCCCATAGTGCAGCCGGTAGCAAGTGTGACTACAGATCCAGGGGTTGCTAGTTCTATACCGGTCCAGTCCCATACTTTAGTGGAGATTGATCATGAAATAATTTCTACGGTCATTCTCCTCCTTCCGCTGATTCAAGACGGGTTGTTGTCAGTTACAAGTGAAAGTATGTGCATGAAGCACTGGTTGACCGCTTATTCAAGCTTGCCATTGAAAATAATGTGGTTAGATGAACCAACTGTTTCAACATGGCCATAGCTGTTGACTGGGACATAAAATATCAAACCAAACAAACAAACAAAAGCAAACACTATGAGGGAGCATCCTGATAATGGTCCTTATAGGCTGCCTAAAACATAAGCAGATTGGAGTGTGCTCAGACAAAGGTCCTGACTGTCTTGAAATTAGTTCAAGATTATGCAATAGTTTACAGGACACAGGACAAGTTTTTTACCATATTTAATTTGTGAACTCAGCTGAGGCCAAATAAATTTTTTTTATCTGTGTTGAGGGTAACCCGTCCCTACCTAAATTTTGGTGAAACCCAGATTTTTTTTCCGGTTTCCTGGAATTAATATAATTTTATGCATTTTGAAAGGCGTTTTGCCTTTCAAAATGCATAAAATTATATATTTTTTCCATTTTGCCTTTCAAAATACTTAAACTTATATTTTTCCAGAAAAATAAAATAATAAAAAAAATATGTGTGCCTACCCTACTTAATATTTTGAGACCTGTAACCTGAAACACACACATAGTTTTTTATTTGGCCTGATCAGGATCCTCACATTTACATCCACATGATGACCTCACATTTAAAATGATTAAATAACACCACAGGATTAACTGGAAAGATGATGTTCATTGTAAAGAATACATGAACTCTTTCCTTGCTAGTGGTGACTTGTCATTTGATAACCTTTGCAAACAGTTTGGAACCAGATCAAGATCGCCAAAATGTTGGTACTGATCTGAATCCAAACTGTATAACACTCTGATGGTTTCCTTGAAGAGCTAATTAATACCTAAAATGGTTTGAATCCATACACTTTTTTTAAAGCGGGTATAGAATTTTAAAAAGCTATGCGCAGTTCCAGTATTGGATTCACATGAAAAATCAAGTCTTATTTCTTTTAAATGCTGCAAATTTTTGGTGGTGAATAAAGGCCCAAGTTCTTATCTTAATGTATCTGTTTTTCAGCAATGGAAGATTCCTGTAATATTCAAGCAGCTTTGAATTGTACATCTACTTTGTTGTGGCATGTGATGAACCATACTCAGTCTAACATGTAAGTACTCAACTTTGGGGATACCTGTTCTAGGACTGTAATCTCTGATTCTATTTTATCATTGTTTTAGCCACTCCAAGAGTTTTTTTAAGCGCCTAAAGCACATGCTTTAACTGATGGTTAAGAAAATAATTACAAATTAACGCTCAAAAATTTGGTCTATCTGGACCTCTTTAAGACTTTTATTATAAGGATATAGTCTAAGATAAGATGTTTTTGTTTTTCAAAAAAAAAGTGATATATTTCTTACAAATTTTATCAAAATATGTTTGGCTCATAGGAAGTACTTAAATGAGACACTTCCAATATAGGGATCAAACATGTTTATCTATACATTAACATCTGCCGGACCCTGAGTTTGGTGGAAACCCCACCCTGAAAGGCAAGGGTTTTAACGACCTCCGAGGTGTTTAGCAGATGTTAGTGCATCAGAAAAACATGTTTTATCCTTATTATTACAAGAAGTTTGCATGAAGTCATTTTGCCACTTGAAAACTTTTGGAAAATGCTTCGAAAAATTCATTTTTAAATTATTATAATGGCGCTGAAAAGCATGAAGGATTCATAGGTTTTGAAATGCCTGTTTTAGAGCAAAGACTTATGTCATCCTAACATAGCTAAATTGCAATCATTTCTATGCATGTTACTGTTGATAGGATACCTTAGAATGTGTATATGTAAAGTACAAAAGTCGTGCATCAACAGCGGCTGAAATGCCTGATTAAAACATGGGTTTTTGCGGGTTAAAACATGGCTGTTAAAAGCATGCAACACGTTTTTATGTAATAATGAGCATCAACATTATGTTTATCAAATATTGTAATAAGAGCTATTCAAACTCAACATTTCTCTGACCTTCTGCCACTCATGTTATTACAGGTCGTACATTGCTGATAAAGCTACATGTATAATGTCAGCTACTGCCGGATGTCATACTATGATACAACAAGACCTGCATATATTGGCAGACAGAATTCTTCAATCAATCAACTGTACAAAGAAGAATGAACCAAACCGGTGTAATCATATGGTTTCTCTTGGACTTGAAGAAGCTCTCATGAATCCCTATGCTACAAGTGATGTGATATGCAGGTAGGTAGCTAGCTTCTTAACCCTCAAAGTGCCAAACACAGCAAAATTGTCTGCAGAAATGTTTTAGAAGGTTCCTGGTCTAACAATGTAGACTCAGTCCAGACTGCTCAGGAGCAGTCTGATCTGGGTACACAATGTTTGCCTCTATGCTTACAATAGTAAATAATGTTAGCAAATAGGGTTAAAGTCGGGTATATTCGGACAGACAGCTAAATTCGGACAGCTGCCTTGTTTGTTTCATAGTTCAATTATTGGAATAAAAAATAAATTAACTAAGCAAACAGTGAAAATCCTGATGAGACGGCTCATAAGGAGCCGTCTCATCTGGATTTTTGCTGTTTGCAAACGTGTGTCCGAATTTACCCCACTTTACCCTATATGCTGCAGGCAACTGAAGCAGACATCATTGTCAAGTGCATTTATTTTGCTCGTGGTTCAAGAGTTGAAGTTGGTGCTCTATTTGATCTGATAAATGCACATGCTCCAGTCAATCCAATTTCATTATTAATCCTTTTTCCAGTATTTGTGACATTTTTGGCTGTGCTTTTCTGCTTATGTACCTTAGTGGCATTTTTATCGCAAACAATATGGACCCAGATAGATCTGTTCCCTTAGGAGTAGTCTGATCAGTGTACATAGTGTTTGCTTCCATGATGAAATTAGTCTGCAATGCATTTTAATATATGCAACAGACATAATAGCAGATAAAGTTTTCTGGACAAAAGTATTAGCAGGATTAGGTTGAATATGAAATCATCAAGATGAGCCGCGACATGATATTTCCAACAATGTGGTATGTGCGACCAGCAAAGCCTCAGATCAGCCTGCTCATATGCGCAGTCTGATCAGAGCCTTTGCTAGTCGCTTGATTATTTTATGAGTGTTAAGCTTCTGACTGAACAGCATTTGGAGTTTCTTAGCTTAAAAGGAGGCTGCACAGGCTCGTCTGAGTCTACATTTGTCAAAATGCCACATTGTTGGAAATCACGTGTCAAGGCTCAAGATCAAGATTGTTTACTCATGAACTGCCAAAAACTGGCAATCATTTACCAGGATCTGTAATTGGGAAATATAGTCCCTAGCTCTCACCATTAACTTATGTAAGAGCCCAGGTTGGAAGCAGTCTGATCAGGGTTTCATAGTTCTTGCTGCCATAATAAAATCTAGTCTAGAGTTCACATGAATATAATATGCAGGTTACGTAAAAAGTACTGTGGATTCAAAGATACATTAGATCGTTGTAAACAAAACATATAAACTAATCCATGTGATAGGTATTTTATACATGTACAGGTACAATGTAAAGTTCATTCACTATAGTATAATTTACACCGTAATTTACCTGATTCTATGAAAAGTAGAATAATCTTATTGTTATGCATCCAGGCATTTAGTTAAGAGTGCGTACCAAAATAATAATTTTCTTATTTTTCAACCAAAACATATGTTGTGGGTACTCAAAAGAACCGTCTCATTGAGACGGTTCTTTTGAGCATCCAAAACAATTGTTAAAATTGATAGGTAAGAAAATATTTACAATTTTACGCTCAAAAAGTTTGTTTATCTAAATCTATGACATCTTTGAAACATCTGTAGAGGACATTTCTAAACAAAAACAGGTAAACAGTTATACAGATAGCTTATAGGACATCTGATATCTATTTCAGAGCGTTCAACTCTTCTTTAGAGTCTTACCTGTTTCACCGACATGATTGCTATGGTAACCTATCTGACGGTCACTCAAATGTTCTTCATGAGATGATGATTCTGAATTTCAACAGGATAAGTTTGATCTGCCCAGACACTTTAGCACCTCATTTATATGAAAAGGAAAACTCATGTCATTTGAACTCTGGAGCCAATGCTAACACAACTGATAATATGGCCAGACCAGATTCATCTAATGGTGGTGAAGGAGCTGTGACTGGTGCCCCGGGAGATGGTGGAAGGAATGGTGACCAAGGAGGCAATGGAATGGACAATAATGGAAGACCGGGTACCAGAAATAAGAGACAAGCCCAAGACGGAGACAGGATGGATCAGAATGGAATACATGGAGGCAGTAATGGCAATATGGCTGGGAATGACACTAGAAGGAATGACACGAATGTTGATGCAGGCTGTACTGAAGATAACTCATCAAGAAATGGATTAATAACACCTGTTTGCTCTGTATACACAGCAGTACAACACTGTTTAGATCCTCACTTTGATGAAACAACTCTTACTTGCAGGTAATAGCTTTCATAATTTGACAAGTTGTACTTTTAAGTCTAAACTCTTAAAGGCACAACAAGTTTATACTTATTTTCTAATACTAGTTTCTCCATTATCACCATCTAGTATTTCAGAAGTAGACTTTTAATGTGTAAATCAGTATTTTTCGTGAACTTGTAAGCCATAAGAAAGTCATTTAGAAGTCCTTGAACTTTACATAGTCAAGTTTGCCTGTATGAGCCCTGTGGTAAGACTGACTTTATGCATTTGTGATAACTACCAAAACCTTTTAGTTTAAAATGGTGTTTGATTTTTAAAAATATGTAACTTTAGAGCCAACCTTTAATTATACTAAAAAAAATATAAAAATAGCTTTTTAACCCTTTGTGTTTGGGAAACCTCTAAACAAGTACTTATGCAAATAGTGAAGACCCAGATTGCAGAATAAATGCAGCATAATGCTGCATTTCATCAGGGTCTACAAGGTGAACAAGATTTTCAGACAAATGAATACAATATTTTTTTGAAAATTGTTATATAACCTGACACCCCTAGATATGCACAATGGACTGTCCCAAGTTTATTGTCTCAAACCAGTAGGAAGAATCCATTTATATACAAAGGGTTTAGCATAAAGTTTTGTTATCTGTATTTCAGTGATTCTGAGTTGAACAGTTTCATCACTTGTATCAACAATTTTGCTCTGGACTGTGTCTCCATTCAGCTACTTCCTGTCTCTGCTAGACTGGCTATGTACAAAGATGTCTGTTTGAAGAGAAATATAACCGTCTCTGTAAGGTAAGACATATTCAGTTTTAGGTGCTTAGTTGCTAAGAATATTTTTTTAGTTGACATTATCTAATGTAATAAGAATGTTAAAACTACATATGTACCGGGCCGCATAGCGCAGTCAGTAACGTGTCTGGCAACAGATGCCAGTCTGATGGTCGCGAGTTTGATCCCGGCTCGGTCCCATACTTTTGTAGAGATTGATCATGAAATAATTTCTACGGCCATTCTCCTCCTTCCGCTGAATCATTCAAGAAGGGTTGTTGTCAGTTACAAGCTAAAGTATGTGCACAAAGTACTGGTTAACTGCTCGTGCAAGCTTGCCCACGAAAAAGTGTGGTTAGGTGAACTGAAAGTCTCGCCTGACCATAGCTGTGGACTTAGGATGTAAAGCAACAAAACAAACTGCATATGCAGTGGCCTGGCTCATATAATCGAAAAGTTTGTCTGAAAATTTTATGTTTGCTTTTTTTTTTACTTTTCATTGAATAAAAAAAATCCCCCAAATTACTATAGAGGAATAGATTTTGACTTTGCTGGTCATTCTGTATTGAATATAATTATGAAACATTTAGCGGAGCACACTGGCTAAGTCGGTAGAGCGTTAGTCGAAGGGTTGCTAGTTCAAGACTCACCGCTAGCGGAGTCACTGTGTTGTGTCCTTGAGCAAGACACTTTATCTGCTGTTTAGCACTGGTTGAACCCAAGAAGATAGGAAATTGTCCCGACATGACTGAAAAATTTTTGACTGGGATTTAAAGCATCAAATAATTATGAAACCTACCTTATGTTCATTTCCTTATCTGAGCAAACTCTTCATGTGTATATATCCTAAATGTTTGGACTGGGAGGCCTGATCAAACTTTGTAAATTAGGATCTGATCAGGGTTTACTCAGTTGATTATTCAAACTTTACATCCTACATCCCTCATCAGACAGATAAATTGACACACTGAAATTTAACTCTTTGCATGATCTTTTTATCATCTGCAGATATTTTTCAACAAAACTTTTTTTTAAAATTTTCTTTCAGGAATAACATTAGAGTGACAAATAGCTTGGATCCAGATCAGGCTGGACATTCTGTCAGGCCTGATCTGGGTCCAAACTGTTTGCAAAGATCATCAACAGACGACAAAATTCACCGCTAGTATACAAAGAGTTTTTGATGATTGAGTTGTAGCAAGTGTGGTTGTCAGAATTTTAATGATAAATATGCTTCAAATGCAAACATTATTTTTTCAGTTCAGAAATTTTCCAGAAGAATCACCTGGTTCCAGTGATGAAGTGCTTAGAAAAATTCAATTATGTAGCTATGTCTCAGAGTAACAAAACTTTTATCCATGATGTATGTCATGTGACCGATGATATCATGGGTTGCTTGGCAACAGAGGAACAGCATCACCTTCCTGTATATTCTGAGTTTATAATGAGCATTATGGAGAAGCTAGAGATGTTAAAAGAACATGTTTGCCATAGAGGTAAGTTAAGGAGCTTGTCTTTCTGTCCCTCCTTCTGTACCACTTTTTACACCTCCAACATATTTGGAAACCTACATGGTAGGGTCTCCAAATTTCATAATAAAAGCTGATCCATAATTTGTTTTCTAGTTATCTCCCATTCTTAAGTTATGCCCCTTTGATTTTAATAAGTTTGCTATCTAGTCCACAAAATAACTAAAAAGGTATTTAAGGTAGAGCCTTGATACTTGGTATACTGCTGAGTAGATAGCCTTGATAAATTTTGGTCAGACTCCCTTAATAATTGACTGAGTTATGCCCCTTTTTATCCCCCGACCCGAAAAGGATCGGGGGATATAGCGATCAGCCTGGCGTCCGTCCGTCTGTCCGTCTGTCCGTCCGTCTGTCCGTCCGTAGACAAAAGCTTGTGCGCTCAATAACTTTTATACCCTTTGAGATATTTTGATAATATTTGGTAGGCATGTATATCGGGTCAAGACGGTGTGTCGCGTGCAAGAATGGTTGCTCTCCCTTGCTGGCCTTTTGAGTTATCTCTCTTGAATGAACTTTATAAGGGGAAGCTTGTGCGCTCAATAACTTTTATACCCTTTGAGATATTTTGATAATATTTGGTAGGCATGTATATCGGGTCAAGACGGTGTGTCGCGTGCAAGAATGGTTGCTCTCCCTTGCTGGCCTTTTGAGTTATCTCTCTTGAATGAACTTTATAAGGGGAAGCTTGTGCGCTCAATAACTTTCATACCCTTTGAGATATTTTGATAATATTTGGTAGGCATGTATAT
The DNA here is from genome assembly GCA_964019695.1 of Loripinus fragilis. Taxonomy (NCBI): domain Eukaryota; kingdom Metazoa; phylum Mollusca; class Bivalvia; order Lucinida; family Lucinidae; genus Loripinus; species Loripinus fragilis. The sequence goes on from OZ026515.1 coordinate 136,549,074, forward strand.
CGGGTCAAGACGGTATGTCGCGTGCAAGAATGGTTACTCTCCTTTAATGGACTTTTGAGCTATCTCCCTTGAGTGAAATTTAAATTTTATAGGGGGAAGCATGTGCACTTTATAACTTTAATACCCTTTGAGATATTTTGATAATATTTGGCATGCATGTATATCAGGTGAAGACGGTGTGTTGCGTGCAAGAATGGTTGCTCTCCTTTAATGTTTTTTGAGTTATCTCCCTTGAATGAACTTTATAGGGGGAAGCTTGTGCCCTCAATAACTTTAATATCCTTTGAGATATTTTGATAATATATGGTATATATGTATAATAGGTCAAGGGGGTGTCTTGCATTCAAGAATTGTTGTTCTCCCTTGCTGGACTTATAAGTTATCTCCCTTGAATGAACTTTATAGGAGGAAGCTTGTGCACTCAATAACTATATTGAGGCTTACTGGTCTGACCACAACATAATTTGGATTGCAGTTAAACAATTGTAATTTTGTGTGAGTATATTTCTTTCAGTCGTTGTTATTACTTGAAATCATAGTGTCACAATATATGCATGATTTTTCATATGCATATTTTTTCTGTTATAGGTATTAAGCAAAACAAAACTGTCATTTGTACATGTCACACATGGACCCTTTCCAGACACAAAACACCATAGTATTTATTCCATATTTGCTTATCTATAACAATTCACCTGTGCTTACTCAGTTATATCTCCTCTAGTTTTGTGTTTGGGTTATCTCCCACGAACATATTTTATTCGTGAAACTTTGTGCTCTTAATAACTTTTATATCTTTTAAGAGTTTAATGGTGTTAAGTATAAATATATCTTTGAGTCACAGTGTGTTGTTCGGTTTAAGAATGATTGCTCTTTAGGGCTTACATTTTAACGTACCTCCCTTGGATGAATTTAAAGGTAAAAATGAAGTCTCTACAGTCAGCCTTCCACTTTTGTTCGCAGTGACACTCAGTATTATCACATCAAATATATATACTAGGTTGGCTGCTTGTAACTGCATATCAATTACTTTTTGGTCGGGGGATTTGCCATCTCCTCTGATGGCTATTTTTAAACTTTGACATGTTCCCAATTTTTGACCTGCTTGACCTAGAAAGCTGAATTTTGGTACACTGCAGGTATTTGTTGTGTAGAATATTTTAATGAAGGTGGCATAACTTTACAGCAGTAAATTACAGAGTTATCACCCCTGATTTATGGTTGTGAGGCACAGTGTTTCACAACTATAATTATCTGATTTCAGATGTATCTGTTGAAGCATGTTCCAACTCTAGCAGAGCTGAGCTCACTGTTCACATGATGGACACATTAACACTAAATCTGATGCCACTCGATGAAATAGCTTCTCTCTGCAGGTATGTTGTTTCTGTGAGCAGGTACATTTAGCATAAGTTACAACTTGGCATGAGTGTCCAGCAAAGAATGAAATCAGTCTGTGCATCTGTGATCAGTCCTAGTTTTCCGGCTGAAGAAACATTGGACCCACAGATAGTCAGCCTCAAAATGCTTATTTAAGCAGACTAATAGCTTCTTTTATTTATTTTCAGTCTATCTAAGGACATTTGACCATTTAAACTTGAAATTGTGAATATTTAGTGGATATACTGCAAATTTTAAGATTGGAGTTTCCAAAATTCAGGATATTGGAAATTTCGAACTTTTACCTATGTGTAATACATGAAAAATAAACTACTTTGCAGGTATATGCCACATTTGACTTCTGTCATGTGTTTATATATGGGCCATGATGAGAGAAACCCTCTCTTTTGGGTTTTCCTATCAGATAAGACTTAAACTAGCCTACTCAGCAACAGAGACTAACTAGAATATTGAAATTTTTTATGTAGAAAGTTTAGCTATTATACTGTCTAGTGAGCAAACAACAAATGCGCTGACCAGTCTGCATGAATGGGCAGGCTGGTTGGCACCTTTTTTGTTCGCATACAACAGTCAGGTTTTCTTGCCTCAAGGCCCGTAAGATAAATGGGACATAGTTTGATATATGGGACATAGTTTGATATATGGGACATAGTCTGATATATGGGACATGGTTTGATATATAGGACATAGTCTCATATATGGGACATGGTTTGATATATAGGACATAGTCTGATATATGGGACATAGTTATAGGAAATAATCTGGTATATGGGACATGATTTGATATATGGGACATAATTTGACATGGGGCATAAGAGAAATAATAGTCTTTACATTATGTTATTAAATTGCACAGGGATGCCATGTGGTCACAGAGTTCTACCAATATTAACAGAACCAACACTACAGACGGGTGTTGGGAAATCCAGTCAGTGTTGATGGCATGGAGAGATGAAGAACTAGAGCAGCAGTGCAGTAGGCAGGTTGTCAGAGATCAGTGTATGGAGCCAAGCTGTGATGTGGATAGGGCCACTGAAATGATGGGTCAGATGTGGAATTACTTCACTTCAGCGTACTTCTCTGATGATGTTTTCTGTGGGTAAGTAGCAAACAAGCTTGTCATTGACAAAAAACAATTTGAGCAGCAGTGCAGTAGGCAGGTTGTCAGAGATCTGTGTATGGAGCCAAGCTGTGATGTGGATAGGGCCACTGAAATGATGGGTCAGATGTGGAATTACTTCACTTCAGCGTACTTCTCTGATGATGTTTTCTGTGGGTAAGTAGCAAACAAGCTTGTCATTGACAAAAAACAATTTGGTCATGTGCTTTCTGATAACACTGAGTGACCTGGACTCCCACTTGGTGTTGTTTGAGTCTAAGATGGGCCCATGAAAAAAGTTACGGTCCTTAGCTACCCATAGAGAGCATTGCAAAGACTGAGTAGACTATGTGAATACCCAGACTGATCTTGATCTTTGCTGGATGCAGTCTAATCAATTTTTCTGTTATCATTCAGACTCAAACATGTTTGTCTTTTTACAGGACTGCAGATAAGTGGGTGTACTCAGGCGTCAACAAGCCCTTGCTAAATGACTAAAACCTAAACCCATATAAGCCTAGCAACTTATTTGTGGGTCATATGCAAACAATGCAGTCCCAGATCAGATGCCATAGAATGTGACATCTGATCAGGATCACTGTTTGCTTACAGTATGTTCTATTAAAATGGGGGGGATGAAAAATACCATTCAACACTCATAAAATTGGTAATGGGTCTGTCCTACAGATAATGGTAGGAAAGTCTATTAGGCTTAATTGGTTTAATAAAAAGTAGAAAATTTCCCCACATGCCATATACAGTAGTCTCACCTATCTGAAAAAGCATGAAAAGTGGAATTAGATGCAGCGATTGTCAGTGAAACAAACCAAGCAACTTAATCTGTTACATCCTGTATGAGGTAAACGCTCTCAAAAGATTCTGAACCGTACAACCAATGACCCCTAAACCTGTTTACAGCCACATGGACTCAGGGCCCAATAATGACTTTTTTCAAATGTTTGTTCAAATGATGATTACATGTTGACTTCTATTAACTTTAAAGCCAGGCCACAAGGTTATAAAACTATTTTCATACTCAACTCAGCTGAGCACAAAATTTATTCTGATCATAAATGTTAAAATGCCAACAACTGTTGGCATTTTAACATTTATTAGCATGATAAATACAGCATCTGAGAGACTTAAAGCAAGAAACTTCTTTATTTGTCGGTATTTTAGTTTTTATGAGCAGTTGAAATTTCGAGCTCAGTTGGGTTGAGCATGAAACAAGTTTTAACCTCAGGGCCAGGTAAGTTTTCGATTTATACTTTTTTCAGGAAAGTTGAGCACCTGCTGAAATCTCTTGATTGTTATCTTCATAATTGTAATGAGACAGAGATGACAGGAGTAACAATGGAGCTGGATTATATCCACCATATTGTACATGACCGGTGCCGAACCTATATGGAGATGGATTTAGATTCTGGGCTTGATGCTGGGTCTGATAAAGAGGAGAGAACAACTCAGAGGCCAACAAGACAACCTGCAGGTACAACAAGACAACCTGTGATTACAACCAGACAACCTGTGATTACAACCAGACTACCTGTGATTACAACCAGACAACCTGTGATTACAACCAGACAGCAAGTAGTAACTACCAGGCCAGGTAACCAAAGACCACCAGAAGGAAGACCCACACCAGGAGTTACCCCTACAACTGCCCCTGCTAGTGCACAGGTGGATGAATCATATTCAGGTAAGGGTTAATCTTTCTAGATCAGAGATAAATAATTTGAAGCTCATCCTACCTTACCCCTATTTTTTTTTTTAAATCCTGACTAAATGCTAGAAAGGATGCAAAAATTAATGAGATCCAATTTAATTAAAATTGTATTTTTACTTTGTGTGGTATTTTTGAATTATTCTTTATCAGTTTTAATGAGTGAAACTGCCTTAGCATAATTTTTAAAGGGTGTCCTTTTCATTAGATTTCTGGTGAAAATCAAATACTGCCCAATAATTCCATATTCACATAATGTTAAAGATAGCCCACTCTAGCTTCAGCAAGGGGCCAAAAGCGGGTCAATACCACCAAGGCCCCCTCTAGATTGAACACTGTACTTGATTGATCTTGTCACTGGATTGTTTGTTTATTCTTTTACATTTAGGAGCTGGAGGAAATTGCTACCCAGAACAAGCTGAGTGGTGTCTGTTCAGTGTAACAATACCCAGTATAGGAGAGGAAGACTACTGCAGGTATAATATAGGAGGCAGCTCATATGAGCCGACACACAGCATAATATACAACTTGGCATGTAGACTCAGATCAGCCTGTGCAACCACTCAGTCTGATGAGAGTATTCACTGTCCCTATGAAGAACCAGTGGGACTTCACCTGCCCATAGAGTGCCTTGCAAAGACTGATAAGACTGCCCAGATGTCCAGACTGATCTGAGTCTTAACTTGGTGCACATATCAAATTGTAACTTGCTGTGCACCCACTCAAATCATGTTTGTTGAATGGTTGTGTGCACATGATAGCTTGTTGAGAAAAGTCAGCAAGGTTGGCCAAGGTTTTAAAAGATGTTTAATTGTGAATGGCAGGAATAAGTTAAAATTTAAAATAGCTGTTACAGTGCAGTTCCATTATAACACACACCTTGTTGTGACATGGATTCGGATGTAAGCTGATCATGTTGTGGCTCAAAAAAAAATTAACCATGGAATTTTACAAAAGACTTATAGAAAAATGACCATATAATGGTCATTTTCCTATAAGTCCTTTGTAAAATTGTCTCTTTTTAAATTGATACACTTATAACGTGGGCCATTCCTATAGACCCCAAACATAGGGCTATAAAGAGACTGCACTCTATAAGTGTCATATCATGAGAAAACCTGTGTTAGGGATTGAGACGAGGAAACACTAACACCTAGCTGCACAGCTACAGAGATTAGCTAGAAACTTTAAAAATAGAATGTGTTGTGAGTTCGAGAGTCACTGGAGGCACTGTGTTATGTCCTTGAGTAAAACACTTTATCCTCTGCTTAGTTCTGGTTCTACCTAGGAAGACAGGACATCATCCCGACATGACTGAAAAATTGTTGACTGGGATGTAAAGAATCACAGGGTTGCCACGGTCAGGGAAAACATTCTGGAAAATAAAAAAAATTCCAGGTCAGGGAAAAGTCAGGGAAATCTAGAAAAAATGAAAAAAGTCATGGAAAAGTCAGGGAAAATCAAAGTTTCCCCCAAAAAGTTGCTAGTTAACAGCTTCTGGAAATTTTATTTTCCATAAATTGCAAGCAATATTAGAAACGAAATGTTTCTGAACATAAATTGCCTTGCAATTTATGTTCAGAAACATTCCTTTTCTAATATTTATGGTTTGAGATTTTTCATTAAAGATTAAATCAGCATGCATAAAATATTTGTTCATAATTTTCAAATTGTTGATGAATGAAAATGGCTAAAATCGGCCTTTCAAAGGGTCTGGAAAATGGTCGAAAGTCAGGGAAAAGTCAGTGAAAAGTCAGGAAATTTTGAAAAGGATATTGAGTGGCAACCCTGAATCAGCACAAACAAAGCAAACAATAAAAATAGAATATGCAAGGGTAGGTTGTACACTGTTTTGGAATCTGACTCCATGTATGGGCAAGAAGATCCCTAACTTTCTTAATGGCTTACAACAAAATAGGGGCTCATATACTATTTACTATGTTGTCCCTGTCCAATTATTTAGGGTTTATAAGTTTATAATTTATTTTCAGTTTGTTGCTAGAGTCTGTAGACCAACTATCTGAGTGTGTAAAGGACAAAGTTTCAGGCTGCTCACAGCAAAATGTCTCCGCTGTTCAGAGTTACTATAGCAACATGTTCCGAGAAGCTGAGAGCCAGTGTGGGTTCAATCTGACATCTAGACTATTTACTGATATACAGACACAGCAGTGTGAGATTCAAAGATGTTCATTTACTGGAGCAGTGTACTGTCTAGAAGATTTGAAAGGGAATTCCACTTCCTGTGGGTAGGTACAAGTTTATTGTTTGCATGCTGGGTAATTTTATATACTGTATTGTCGTCTGCTGATTTTGTCAAAATCATCTTTTTAGAAATATACTTCAGGAATACCATCAGAGTGTCAAACAGTTTGGATCCAGATCAGGCCTGATGTTTTGTTGAGCCTGATCTGGGTCCAAACTGTTTGCAAAGGTTATCAGCAGACGACTGTAGTAGGCAATGAATTAGATAAATATTTGTATAATTGAGCATATTACGAGGGATGATCTTAATATTCTGCTCCTGGTTTGATATCTCTGTAAACAGTGATGCAACATGCCTGAAATTTTACCAAATAATAATATACTCTTTGTCTATACACTGCTCGGACATGTTTGATGTAACTTGAAGGAGCGAGCGGAAATCTATCTCAAAACAGCCATGCCCTCAATGCACTGACCTATCAAGCAGACTGTGCATGTTGGAAACGTCACAATTTAGACAAGAGCAGTCTCAGCATTTCGATTTTATGGCTGCTCAATGTTCATCATTAAGCCAATATGTTCTGAAGATATGGCGAACATTCTATATGATTTGAGTTTTCCAGGTCCTTGAATATATGGCTATGCAACTGTCAGCTATAATCAAATTTTGGACCACTTAAAGTTTTGACCAGCCCTTACCTCCGTAACAACAGCTGTATTAAAGGTAAAATTAGTTTTAGGCATACGGAGATAAGCTTACTTTTGTCTGAAGCAATTATGAATTATCGGTATAGTAGGAGACTGATAGTAATCCACATAAAAAAATTAAAACCAATCCACAAATTAGGTCATTATTCGGCGGTACACAAATTTGTATGTGTATATCTAAATATAAAGCCCAAGTAATTGTCCAAAGGTGCACTATATCGTAAAATGATGCAATATGGGATTAAATTGAGAACAAAGCATCCATCTGAAACCAAAAACAATTTTGAAAGTTCTTATTTAAAATCAATCATTTTTTTTTCGGTAAAAAATAGAACTTTTTACAATATTACAATTAAGATTGAGATATTTTGTAATCAGAATAGTATTGGTCTTAAATATTTTGCCGATATTTAGTTCGGCATGTTTTTAGTCCAAATTTATAGACAAAAATAGAATATTCTCTGAAATGAAAATTCTGCAATGTATTCAAAATGACGTAGTTGTCAATTTCAGTGACATTATAAGAACTCTGCATTGAGCTTTAAATATTGAATCGACATACCCTATTGGTACATTTGAATGGACATTACAAGTAACAAAAAGTTAAAAGACAATAAAGTTTTATTTTGTAGTTTTAAAGATGCTTGGCTTGAATAGTCAAATTCCAATATTATCATAATTCTATTATATGAAAAAATGCCAGTGGTATAGAGTGTACCATATATAACGTGCTGTAATTATTAATTGAAACAGTACAGTGCGACAATATTAGCATTATTCTAAAGGTAAATACTTGATTGTTTGAATGGTGCATAGTATGTCTCTCAAAAATGTCTCTGGACAAAGCTACAAGGCAACGATCAGAACTTTTGGATCATCCCTCGTACTTATAAATCATTTCTCTAATGTTTCAACACATTTTGTGGCAGCCAGTTAAACCGTCTCAATGAGATATTTCTATTGAGTGCATACAACATAATAATGTTTTAGTTGAGTGATAAATGATATAAAATTTTAAACGTGATATGGGAGAGACTGAGGCCGAGTAGATAAACTACTTGTGTTGAAATCCAATGCTGGCAGATTGGTCAGAGCACCTCGGATATATACTGAACAAATGTGAAAACACTACACTACAATTATCTATATTTTGAGAGAAAGTATTGGACAAAAAGTATTTACTAAAGCTTAATAATGTTTCCCAGACATCCATCAAACGATTCGTCGAAACTCCACCAATTTGTTTTGTTTGATGTCTGAGTTATGCTCCTTTAAGTGTCTAAAGCTTTATTCACTGAATTTAGTATTGCGCATGCCCAAAATAAAATTGTTTTGCTTATCAAAATTGGTCATAATCGTGTTGCATAAAATCACAAGAAAACGGATTGATCACTTGAAACAAGCTCAGAAATCAATTTTGAATTCATCAATTTGTAAAAAATTTAAAATTGTCTCCCTTTGACAAAAACAAATAGGGAATATTAAATGCTTGGTAATTTTTGATTTATCACGATTTTCAATAATTTTCTTTTGCCAAATTAGGTAGGCCTCTCAGCACATTGTTTCTACAAGATCTCGACTAGTAATGTCCTCATACTAAGATGCAACTACACATTGATTTTCCTATGGAAATTTCAGTGTTAAAATTTTAAACTTGGCAACTTTAAGATTGCTTTTCTTAACAGTCAAAACACACTTGAGATAAGTCCTTAACATTTCTGGTTGTCACATGTCTAGACTACCATTTCGTGCAGTCGGATCTCGTAGATAGTGGATTTCTGAGGGCCTTAACTGTTTGAGATTTCTGTTCAAATTTGCAACCTGAAAAATTGGACCCCTTTCACATTTAAATGGCTTTCATGTGTTTCCTAATGACAACACCGGTAAAACTTTTACTGTTATGCATTACCCAGTATTTGAACATTAAGATACACTTTCATTTGCATTCTTGGTTTGCATAATTTTGTATATAGATTGCAAACAATTTAGGTGTAGCGTTTTCACTTTATTCAGTATATTTTTGTCTCGATATGAGGAAACCTGTCTTCAGGGTTTTTGTTCCCATGTAAAACTCATTCCCAGATAATCATGATGTAAGCATGATGCAAGTTTAGATATCTTACTTTGCAGAGAGTGAATAACAAAGGTGCTGATCATTCTGCACATCCATGCAAGCTGGTCTGCATCTTTGTCGTTAGCATGTAACAGTCAGCTTTTCTTGTGACAAGGCCCATATATGAAAAGTAAACTATACTAATTCTATTACAGAAATACCCTAGAGGTAATACAGTGTATCCAGTGGACAACAGAAGATTGTAGTGACCTACAGAAGTACCCTGTTATAGCTATGCTGAGAAACCTGGCAGAACACCTTGATATAAGAGAGAATTGCTGGGGAAATAATACTGACATATTAGAGACCCGAGATTCTTCTGGATTTATTGGCTGTGTCAGAAATTTTACTGATTCTATTGATGATGTTATTCTCTCAGGCAGAGGTATGTCTAGAATCCTATGTTATTAGTATTAAGGTATCTGTGAGCTAAGCACTTTTTATTTTGGAAGCCGGTTAATGAGTTTCTTAGATACCTCTCATATTAACTGCATTGCTGCATGCTGCCTGGTAATCGTTGTCTATCTCATGCCATGTGCCTTTATCAGGTCATGATGACGTTGCACTATTTGAATGAAGTCTCTAATGATGCTTAATCATTACAAAAATTGAAAATTTTTGTCATATTTGCTAGTTTGAAGAGTAAATCAACTTGGTATGCTGATAAATAGAATACCAGGTTTGTGACTCTTGATATCAAGTTTACCAGGCTCGGCTTTGAAAACGCATGTTGAATTGCTTGGCAAGCCTCGCGATGTCAACAAGCGTTCTCAAAGCCTTGCCTGGTAAAATTGATATAAAAAGACAGAATTTTTAAAAAGTGATTAAATAGTGAATACATGACTATCATTAATATTCTCAGGAAAGATTCAATTCTCTAATTAGTATTCTAGCCAACAGTTTATTTATGAATAACAACTCAGTTAAACACACCAACAACAACAGTAACAACAACAACAACAACAACAAATTCCCCTTCTCTTTAGTAATATTTCATTGGGTCAAAACTGAATTTGCATATCAGCCAAGTGCCTTTAGCAGGGGTGTGGAAGTAGTAAAATTTTCTACTTGTCCAGGGACAAGTAAATGGCCACAATGTACTTGTCCAAAGAAAATTTTACTTGTCCGATAGTGCAGATTAGCTTATAACTTTCTGTGCTTAAACAATTTACACTTTCTAAAAACAGTATGAAACCATGCAGATATCAACTCTCTTGTTAACAGTGTAGATCCAGATCAGCTGGCTTCTGAAGAAGCCAGCTGATCAGGATCCACACTGTTTTCAATGCAACATGTGAACTCATAATAATTAATCACAATATGAAATACAAAATTTTATTAACTTTAGCAACTTAATACAAATTTTGCACTTGTCCACGGACAAGTTAATTGAATTATTCAACTTGTCCTGAATGAAATGGGACCAGGTCGGACAAGTCGGGCATGGTATTTCCACAGCTCTGCTTTTAGTAGGGCTAATTTCGAGTTTTTATGTTCACTTTCAGATCTTACAATATGTGAGGTGGTTCAATCTTACCTTACATGTGTAGAGAAGAGCCTTGAAGAGCCAGACGTACCAAGTGTTATGAGACAGTCTGTGGGACATATAGTAGCAGTGATGCGGGCACCTATAACTGCTGTCTGTCAACATAATGGTAAAGATACATAGATACACATACACAGATAATATCAGAATAATCTTTAAGTTAGATTAACCATCATTTGGAATATTCCATTTTTTAAATTCAGCACTGTCTTAAAAGAGTTAAAATAATGAGTTAATATAAATCAAAAGTACCATAACCTCATGTTAACCCATAAAGTGCCACCTATAATTTGCAGTAGACGACAATTTCAAATGTTGCTGCTTTTTCAAAAATAACAAATAAGGAATGGTATTTTATGAGAATCGTCTGCTGGTAGACGATTCTCATGATATATCATACCTTATTTTTTTCACAAATTAGGAAAGATGTCGCAAAATTTGTTGTCTGCTGCAATTGTGATTGGCGCTTTGAGGGTGAGATGTGTATCAGAGATTATTTTTAAATCATATTTACCCTATATATTTGGACATTTACCAAAGCCTACAGTGCTAACCCATACCAGACTGTTCACATTTTAAGCATTTACATGCTAGTGGTGACTTGTTGTCTGCTGATAACCTTTGCAAGCAGTTTTGACCCAGATCAGGACCAACAGAATGTCAGTCCTGATCAGGATCCAAACAGTTTGACACTCTCACAGTGAATGTTCCTGAAATGATTTTTAAAAGATTAATTTGGAAAAAAGTCAGCAGACGACAAAAAAAAGCATGAAAGTTTAGACAGCATGCAAAGAGTTATGATATATTTGGAGAGGAATTCAGGTGTATGAGTATTTATGGAAAATAAAGTACTACAGTAAAACCTGTCTAAAGTGGCCACTCAAAATGAAGACCAAAATGGTTTTCAAGAAGGATTATCGCTTAATGCATGTCAAAAGTATTGCAGAATGCTCCAAGGGGAGCATTCTGCAATACTTTTGACCTTCATTAAGCTACCATTTGTCATTAAGATCTTTGTTTTGTCTATTTTTGAGTGGCTGCTTAAGACAGGTTTAACTGTAATGTTTCAGATGAAGAGTTAGTGGTGAATCAAGACAGAGGTGAAGTATGCCACCTGGACAAAGCTAGAACGTGTTTAAAAAGTTATGCTGTAAAAACACTGATGGTACCTACCCTTACTCAGGAAGGAAAACTCTGGGTCTGTCAAAAGTAAGTATGGTAGTCTCATTTGAATCATCTCCCGTACAATTCAGTACATAATAACATCAGCTGGAAAAAAAGGCCGAGTACACTTGATAAGTCTGTATATTTTCAGTGTCTCAGAAATTTGCTACATGTTTACAATGTCCTGGCTAGTCATTTTATTGTTTCATGTTTTGAACAATATATTCATCTTAATACGCATTTTCCAGTTCTGAATTTCTGGAAACTTTTTTCTTGTATTACGCTATTTAGATCTAAGAGTTGTATCCATAGAATACCAGGTTTGTGTGTTTTGATATCAAGATTACCAGGCTCGGAATTGAGAACGCAAGCCTCGCGATGTCAACAAGCGTTCTCAAAGCCTTGCCTGGTAAACTTGATCTCAAAAAAAAACTCACCTAGTATTCTCTATTTCTACCAGTCACAACTTTCGTCAACTTCTCTCTTGTTTGCTTATGTTCTTAAGTAGCCTATATTGCAAAAAATATGAACTTGAATCAGACTGCTCCATTGTGAATTTATTGACTAGATTTATCAAGCCCTAACTGCTCCATTAGGAGCAGCCAGGGCTTGATAAATCTAGTCCGAAATTCACTCGAATATATGCAGCAGATGCAAAAAAGCAAACAGTGTTTTCAGGACAATAAAATTATTGCAATTTGGCATGTTAAGGGATATTATATAAATCTTAAGTTTGAGTTCGAGCTCTTACATAATAGACAGTTCTGTGAGCTCATTAAATTTTGGAACTTATCACTTTAACCTTTAAACGCCCATGCTGACGCATCCAGCGGGGCTTGGGCTATAAACTTTGGTCTGAATCTTCATCTACATCCATACTCTATGTATGATAGCAGTGAAGGCTCTGGCGAGTCTGCACATTTCCGCAGGCTTATCTGAGCCTTCATTACTGGATAATGTGGTAAGTACTAAAATATCATTTGCTGGGCCTGGCTGACAGGGTTCGCACAGGCTTGAAAAGTACTTGAATTTTGAGGGGTTTCTTGAAAAGTCCTTGAACATTAAATATACCTAGAAAAGTACTGGAAAATCACTCAAATGCCTTGAAAAGTCCTTGAATTATTTTAATATCTGTAGGATTATTGATAGAGTTCTAAATCAATATAAAATGGTTGTGCCTTTTTTTGGTGCAGCAAGCTGCACTAAATAAAGGCACAACAATTTTACACTAATTTTCTAGTACTAATTTCTCCATTATCTCAGTCTAGCATTTCTGAAGTAGAATTTCAACACTTAAATCAGGATTTTTCATAAACTTTTAATCCTTGAAAACTGTAGGATAGTCTTGAGAAGTCCTTGAATTTTACTCAAACTTGTCGGTATGAACCCGTGCTGAGTTGTTCATTTTTACCAACTTGTATTGTTAATCTTTCAGTTTAGACAATGAGTGTCTGGATGATGCCATGTCAACATGTTCCTCATCTACAGTAGAGTCTATGAAGACATTACATCACCTTATTAAGATGATAGGTCAGTTATCAGGGGTATGTTCTCCCCACCCACATGTATGTTCCCCAGATACAGCTATGGAGTGTATGTCTCACCTTGATGAGTTACTGACACACGGTGCTCACTATGGAAACAGCTACAGCATATGCAGGTAAATCTTTTTTTGTTTTGATTTGATGCTTTACGTCTCAGTCAACAATTTATCGGTCATGTCTGGACCTTTGTTTTGATTTTGATTTGATTTGATTCTTTTCGTCCCATCAACAATGAGTTAAACAGGGTCTTACTGGGTTGAACCAGTACTAAGCTAGGATAAATGTGTCTTGCTCAAGGAGCACAACGCAGTGACACCAGTGAGGCTCGAACCTGCAGTCCCTCGATCTCGAGTCAAGCACTCTACTTTTGTTTTGGGTTGAATCAGTACATGTATTAAACAGTGAGGATTAGATTACGTGTCTTGCTCAAGGACACAACACAATGCTTCCAGTGAGACTAGACCCAGGGATGTCTTGATCTCAAGTTGAGCACCTTACCACAGAGCCACTTGGCTACCTGTAGCTTATTGGTAGCTGTATCATAACTACATGTATTGTTCATTTGAAACAGGATGTAACCGTGCAGATTTTGATCAGCAAGTTTTTCAGAAAATTGTTTTCACACTAAATACAGACAGTAGTTAGTAAACAGTGTAAACACAGATCAGACATATGCCATTCATTCTCAAAAAGCAATCTGATTACGGTCAACACCATTTTCTAGTTCTTGCTCAAGAGTAGTCCAGCCCTTTAGTTAAGAGCGGGTAACAGAAAAATAATTTTCTTATTTCTCAACCAAATCATATGTTGTGGGTACTCAAAAGAACCGTCTCAATGAGACGGTTCTTTTGAGCATCCAAGACATGCGCTAAAATATATAGGTTAGAAAATATTTACAATTTTAAGCTGAAAAATTTTGTTTATCTGAACCTATGGTAGTTTGATCAAGGTCTACTGTTTGCGTATCCCTCTTAACCGTTTTTCATTCTGGATATCTCTAAACAGGTACTTTGGCAAACAGTGAAGACCCAGATGAAATACTGCATCATGTGGCATGTATCAGGGTTTGTACTGTTTGCTAAGATCAAAACAATTTTCATGGACAGAAATACATCATTTTATAGAAATTTTGACTGGCAAAGCCTTAAAATACAAAATGGACAATTCCATATTTGTTTTGATCAACATATGTATGGGATAATCCATAAGAATGAGATAATCCATTAGAATGAAAATGGTTTTAAAGTTGTCTGATCGAATCTAGTGCTTGCTGTTTCCTCTTAAAAATCAGTCTGATAATGGTCTACTCTATATTGTTGTTTCCTCGAAAAGAGAAAGGGACTATTCTGTTTGCAGTCATAAAAGCTTAGACATCTCATTATGTAGTCAAATGGAGCTGTTTGTATTTGGGTCTTGTCGCGACAAAACCTGTCATGGTTTTCGACAAAGCGAGACCCCTCAGCTATTGAGACATATTTGAAATTTCACCTGTAGCAAGTTTAGATATGATATTTTCCAAAAATCGTATTACAAAGGTGCTGATCAGTCTGCACGGAAGCGCAGGCTGGTCTGTGCCTTTGTTGTTCACAAACACCAAAGACAGGTTTTCTCACGTTGAGGACCATTTAATCCATATCATGCTAGCTCAGAAATTGGCAAAGGGGGGGGAGCCTTCCACTCTTCCAAAGATCTCTTGCCTTTCTAAATGCAGTGTTTAATTTAGATGTCCTGTTAAAATTATGTGAACATTTTACTATTCCTTGTATGTTGTCTTTTTAGGGCACTTGATAACACAGAACATTGTTTGAAACAGACAATATTAAGATGTGATGATAGGACACAAGAACATCTTATGGAAATGTTTGAGCCAATCAAATGCAAAACATACTCTCTTTGTCCAATGGCAGCAGAGAGTAAAGCTGTTGCAACAGAGATGCCGCCATCTTGTATCAATCCTGGCGTGGTAAAGCATGGCGGAGAGTGTAATCCTAGAAGGGCATTATACTGTATACAAGACTTCTATGGAGATTTTAGTCATCCTTCAGTGAAGAAAGACAAAGTTTGCTTGTGAGTAAATTATGTTTTAAATTATATTGCAAAATAAATATGCTTTTAATGTTAGTCTGTATGCCACTAAGTAATAAGTTTAACAAGGAAAAGAACTGTTCCATTATCTGTCATCTTTCAAGAACTCTAGCCAGAGTATTCTGTAGTTACCTGAAATTTGCAGACAAAATTATAACCAAGATCAATATACCTACACTAGTCCCCCAAATAAGAGTGCCCAATTGAAAGTTATTTCTTCTATTTCTCAACCAAAACATATTTTGGGGGTACTGAAAAGATTGTCTGAATGAGATGGTTCTTTTTAGCACCCAAAACATACGTTTAAACTGAAGGATAAGAAAAAGGTGACAGTTTTATGCTCAATTATTTTGCTTATCAGCATGATTTGCCAATGACAATTTAATGCACTGGCAAATACAATTCAAAATAAAAACAAAAATTTGTGGCAGAAAAGTCCAATATTTTACTACTTATATTTGGTATACAAATTCTTCTTACCATTGCTCACCACCTGTTGTGACCTTGATTTTTTACCTTGACCTATATTATAAAAGGATTAGTTCCCTGTGATGGGAGACACAATGCATCTCCTTGTTGTTATCTTAACCCTTTACTCCATAGGCTAATTTTAGATCATGACATCATTTTCTATTTTCAGACAACATTGAAAAAATTCCAGAAAAATTAAGTTAAGTTTTGAACATTTTTGAAAATATTATGGAAAATGGAGCATTTGCTCTTTTGGGGCAAAAGCTCCATTTTCCATAATATTCTCAAATATATGATATTTCAAAGATGTCAAAAGGAGTAATTATGGAGTAAAGGGTTAACTCTATAAAAAGGCTTTACTCTATTGAGCTCAGAATACCCAACAGTCTTGCACACAGGATAAGGATATCTGAGAAATTATCCTGGGATAGAAAATCTTATCTTACCCATGCTATCCTACCCAGGACATCAAGTAACGTCATCATGTGAAGTTGCATCTTAGTGTATTCAGGGACTTCTGGAAGCTTTCTTTAAATAAATAAATAAATAAACAAAAACAATGATGAGCAAGAAAAAGAATCCATTATTCGTGTGAGGATAGGATAGAAAAATCTGTCCCTAGGGATCACCGTTTGTCATCACTCGGCAAGCTTCGTGATGGCAAACGGCAATCCTTGGGACGGATTTTTCTATCTTTCCCACACACTCATGTTAGAATCTTATACTCCAACAAGTTTGCGGTATTCGGAGGACAAGTGAGTTAAGAAATTTTGCTTCTTCTTATCTAGGTCATATGCCAGATCACTGCAGTGTTACTTCAAGAATCTTCAAGATTGTGAGAGTAATGTCCCCTTACTGTTGGCTCACCAGTATCTAATGTATATGACAGAGGCTGTAGGCAACATGTGTAATGCAAGCATCTCTACTTCCTGTGACTCAGATCTGGTGTCAGGAAGATGTGATCTGGTTCACGTAAATGCTTGCTTATCAGCAGTAGAGAGACTGCAGCAAACACATTATACAGATGAAGAGATGTGCTAGTGAGTATCAAGTTTCCCCCAGATATTTTGTAAGACAGACCCCAACAAACATATAAAATACATTTCAGACTTTAGCTCTGCATGAAGCTAGCCAGTTACCTGGAAGCACTACTGCATATAAGCCCATTAAAATCCCATTAATTGCCCCCATTAAAAATGCCATTAAAAAAGCCATTAAAAATGGTCCTATTAATGGTCATTTTTAATGGTAACACACACTTTCCAAAATGAAAACCTGTCAAAATACCATTATATGAATCGTTAAAATACCATTAAATCAAACCATTAATTGAAAAAATAATGAGCATTATTTAAGCATTACTTTTTGTGTGTAAAATTAATGGCCATTAACACCTCCCATTAAAATAAGTGCTGTTTTTTTAATGCCCATTAATATGCAATATTTTTCATGCCCATTAATTTTTTGGCCATAAATAGAACCATAATAAATGGCTTTTGATTTTAATGGCCATTACTACAGAAAAAGTAAGTAAAAATTAATGGACATGAATTTCCCATTAATTTACTGGAAGAGAAAATAATGGGCATTATTTTAGGAAACTAACTACATATTAATGGGCATTAAATTCCCATTACTATATAGAAAAAATCAGGCATTAATAAACCATTAATTTTATAGGAAAAATAATGGCCATTAACTACTTGGCAAATAATGGGCATTAATTTGCCATTAATTTACTGGATAAAAATAATGGGAAATAGTGGGCATTAAAATGTGTACCTAAAACATTAATGGGCATTGAATCCCCATTACTTTATTTGGGCATCTACATTCAGTAATGGCCATTGAATTCCCATTAGTCTACATAGGGGAAACTAATGGCCATTAAATATGATTAATGGCTCATTAATGGTGTTACCATGAGCTTGTCCCCACAGGGTCGGGCTAAAACGAGCCTTACGAGGGCTTTTAAAATTGAAAAGTAACTATCCCCGCCCATCCCCATAGGTTGGGGGCCATGGATACAAATGATCGGTGCATTATACCCCCTTAAACCCCACTTTTATAAAGTAAAGATCTGGGATTTATAGAGGTATACATTTTTTCTCTAATTTTTTGCTCTAAAACATAGATCATGGGTACCCTTAGAAATGCCTTGATGAGTTACTATGCTTAAATAAGAAAAAGTATCACATCATGCTAACATGTCCGTGCAATGTAGACCCTCTTAAACCCCACTTTTATATAGAAAAAATGGGGTTTACACAGGTAAATATTTTTTATTTTTGCTCTAAAACATAGGTTGTGGGAACTTGTTAGAGGCGGTTCTAATATGTACCCACAATCTATGTTTTGAGCAAGAATAAGAAAAAATATCACCATTTTTCATTTAAAATGATCATTTTTTACCGCTTCCAGAAATTGTTGCATACTGCATGGAAATGTTTTCATAATGACAAAATTGACAAGAAAAAATTTTCATCTGAAATTAGTCAATGTTTATAGCTGTATAAATTTATTTATGTCGCATGGGCATGTTTTATGGTTTTAGGGTTGTTGTTTTTTCTGCTAGCCATTGAATATACATGTCCTCTTTTTCCCCCCAATTCACATCAAACATCACATCAAGAAACATGTTTTTCTAGAACCAATTCCATTGTGATAAGGTTCATTAATTATAATAGTTGCTGGACAAGTATCATTTGGTCATGTCAGACACACAAGAGATTTTTTTTTGTTTACTTGTCCTTGAACAAGTGGAATTGTCCCTGAACAACTGGAATTAGTGGATTTTTGTAATATTTTCACAGCTCTGTGATCCAAGCATGTCATGAATGATTTCATGGGATGAAACTTCAAATGCCAGCCTGTTCTTTTTTGTGTTGTTTTTTTTTCTTAAAGATGTACGATTTGATTATTGTACAAGATATTGACCATTTCAAAGTTCACATTAATTTGCTGGCTCCCAGTCTGCACAAAATCAATTATATGTGAAACAGAAGTGATTAATCTCGCTATAAAACCGACTCCGTTTAAACTTTACGGGTATCGTTCCCATGTGTTTTTTCCAAATTTGAAGAAAAAAAATTCCCAAACCAATATTTTCCCAATCTTCAAAGTTGATCGGTACATAAGGATATTGGTAAGTTGGTAACCTTGTATTTGGAAACTAAGCTATATCTCCATCTAATCAGCACATAAATGGCTGCTTTATTTTACCACATTCGCCATAATAAGCACACCCACTTTTTTTTTTTATATAATTTTACTACTTGATGCTAGATTTATTACTAATTAATCATAATAGATGTAAAAAAAAATGCTCCAGATCTTAATTTTGAAAAAATCGCGAGCTCAAAATTTTCAGCCCGGCCCATCGGCTCGGACCTTGGCTTTCATACCCGACTGTAATTTCGGCTTTAGAAAGTACTGGGATGGTTGTATCTTTGTAGAGAAAACAAAGGTGCTGATTAGCAGTTGATCTGCGCCTTTGTTTTCCCATATATATGCAATAAATAGGTTCTCTCGGTCACTCCGTTTTACCTATATTGATTTTTCTCAGATGGGGAAGCAGCAGTTAATGTGAAAATGGTCAATACTCCAGCTTACATATACACTCAGACATAAGTTAAGCATCACCCAAACATTATTTCAGAGACGTTTTTCGCGTACAAATTTTTTCAGAAGAACAACCAGTTTGTAATATTATGTTACCCTTGTCTTCCTGTGGTCTGCTGAGCATATCAGAATGTCATTTGGTCATTTTGCTAAATTTCTACGGTGTCCTGCATACACCGACCCCTATTTTGGGGGTGTACCCTTTAAAAGTGTCACAGTTTAACCCAAAATGCTTTCTTTGAATTCAAATAAACGCAGAAGTAATCTAGACTTATTTTTTAAAAATAGTGTCAAAATGATTCTGTTGAACTCCAGGTTTCATGTTAGTTATAGAGGATCATAGTGAAAGTTAATCGCGTCTTAATAATTTTTGCATTATCACTATATAACAAGCCATTCTTTACACATCCATAACTTTTATTATTTTAGAGATATGAATCTGAAATTTTCAGACAGAATTTGTTTTTGATATTGTAACAATGTGACACTAACACTTTACATGTCTAAGCGTTTTGAAAATATCATAATGGGCTAGAGAATATAGATATTTTTAGGGGTAAGTGTGCATTTACCATGTCTGGTTGTTTACCTTTGTGATAATTGAATCAAAATTTGCTGAAAATTGTCACCACTTTATCTACTTTAATAAATAAACCAAGAAAATATTCATGACTGGAAATCTTCCTTCGTTTTCTAGGAAACTAGTAAGGCGATGCTTAACTTATGTCTGACTGTATATTATGGTTTTTTTTCCGCCATGCCCTTATCAGTTATGTCCTGTTAAAAGTAAGGTACAGGCTCATGGGCGGATACATAGGGGGATTGCAGGTGCGGACCCCCTAGCTATATATATAGTCTGATAGTTGAATCCCCACAACCGAGTATAGGTTGGCAAAACTTTGGGGTAGTCTGTAGTTTAACAGGCACAGAGGTGGAGCGGACTGGCGCAGTGGTAAAGACTAGGACTTTGGGCCGAGAGGTCCCCGGTTCGAGTACCCTAGTTGTGCCAGGCCTTGAGCAGTCACATATCCACAGCTTCTGAGGTAATGATCAGAAATTGATCGTTCAGTAAAAAAAAGGTTTTTGTTTTGATTCTTGTTTAACGTCCCGGTAAACAATTTTTCAGTCATGTTGAGACGGAGCCACCTATTCCTGGGGGGTTCCTAGAAATACCGGAACACACCAAAACACCGGAACACACTCGTAATCAATAGTAATTACCGGAACACACTTTCATTTTGTATCATTCTTCATTACTAAAGGCTGTATATGACTAAAGGCTTTTTATTAGTACTTATTTGAGGCACAAATCAAATTAAACCAAATGGGATACTGCTCTGATGAACAAAAGTACTAATTAGTGTGTTCTGGCCTAGAGGGTCTGGCTATTAATTACACAATCAACCATGGCCCATTAGCAAATGGTTTTTGATTGACTCTTGCAACCAAAAATGTGTCCACATAAAATGGCAGGCCAGTTAGAGTCTAATTTGGTCGGAGAACCTGCGCCCATGGCCAATATTCAAAGTGTGTTCCGGTGATTGCTATTGGATATTAGTGTGTTCCGGTGTTTTGGTGTGTTCCGGTATTTCTAGGAACCGTATTACTGGGTATTACCAGTACTTTTGGGAAGTAAATGTCTCTTGCTCAAGGAAACAACACACCGACCCTGCCGAGGATCGAACCCGGGTCTCCTGATCCGGAGTCCAACGCTCTAACCACTAGGCCAGTGCGCCCCCCCCCCCCTTCCAAAAAAAAAAGGTGAGCTGTGGCACACATGTCTGATCCATCACAGATGCTAGCATTTCTACAGTATTTAACTGCTATTAACCACAATTCCTTTTCATTTAAACTGAGCAGGGGTTGTGGGGCTTGCCCTGTTTCTGTGTTGATACGTCGTACTGGCTTTAACACGACGGTTGCACCCAAGAGTGACTTTTTAAGTAATTTATTGCACACAGTAAACCAGGGGTGCGCCAAATTATAAGAACTTTGCAATGGGAAAATATTATCCACCCCACCTTCCAACGAAGTGTGTGAATGCGACTGGTATTTATGTCCGTTTCGGCAAATAAAGGGATCAAAAACCATGCGGGTGGATAAATGGGATTTCAACCCGTATTCTTACCATTCATGGCTTTTTGAGCATCACTGCTAAATACTTCCATCTTTGAATTTTCTTTGAAATCCCAACTCTTGTATCGCAATATTCGACCACGTGCGTCAGAATTATTCATCAGCTAGACGCAGTGTAAAAGGCGAATCACTGTGAGCGTCGTTATCAGTAAAACGTCTATTTAATCGGGATCAAATTCTAACCAATGCAAATTGCGGATGGATAAAAGTTTCACCGCGAAGCCCTACAACCAATCATGGTAGCCGTAGCAAAATTTTTCCTCCATAAAGTTCCCGGATATTGGCTCTGATTTACAAAACATGCAGCACAGGAAAACTGTTTGTCCTTGTCGTATTTGCGGCTCGAATACGGACCCAATCGACACTAGAATAAGTTCTCGACACATAAGTGTATACGGAATAGATGAATCGTCCATCTTGCCCCAGAAATATCTTTCACCAGCAGAAGAAGCGGATATGAGATTACATTTTAGTCCATTAAAGTAAGTATTGTTTAAGAATCAGAATGTTTATGGGTAATAATGTAAAACGACTGTCATTCACCAAGAACTGAGGAACACACTGCTGTGGATTTTGATTGAGCCGGGTTTGCCTTTAAAACTCATTTTCCTACAGCATTTCTCCTGGTAATTTTCTTTGTCGCCCTGAAATTTCAGTTTTATCACACAGGCAATTTCTTCATGAAAAGAAATGTGGCCATTTTAATTTATAAGCACTGAAAGGTGGAGCTCTTCATTACACAAACATGCCTATGGATGAAAGGTGCAGCAAGTTTTGAAGGCTGTAAAATGATAATGTTAAAAACTCACCTTGACATTAGTGTACAAATAATGGACAATATCAAATACTCTGATTTTTTATTGATGGCCATTATTAACAAATTAATGGGTTTAAGATGTTCAGTCCCTAAAATTAATGGCCTTTTTATGCCAATGAAATTATTGTGTAAATATTAATGGCCATTAAAATATTGATCTCCTAAACTCAGTAATTTTAAAATGCATGAACATGTCTTTCATGACCATTAACAAACATGTAATGAGGTTTTAATGGCAATTAGTTTTTGTAATGGCCATTAATACTGTAAATTTATGGGTATTAAATCACCATAAAACAGAAAATAATGGCCCATTAAATTTTAATGGTCATTATTTCATGCCAAGGGTAAAAAGTAAGGGTATTTTAATGATCATACTTGCTCTTGAAATAAATTAATGGCCATTACCACTTAAGTAATGGCACATTGTTTCGTATAAATATTGGATCCTGATATTTCACTGCTTTTTAATGCCAATGAAATGCATATTTTTATATTTAATGGCCATTAAAATATCAAACATGCAAATTGTCTCCTTTTTAATGCCATCAATAGATACAAAAAGTTTTAATGGCCATTACTTTTTGTAATGGCCATTAAATAATGCAAATTCTTGGGCATTAAAACATCACAAAACATAAAATAATGGACCATTATTTCTTTTGATGGTCATTAATAATACAGAAAGTGTAAATTAATTGAAAATTAATGATTTTACTTGCTCTTTAATGGCCATTACCGCTGAATTAATGGCCATTATAATGAATCTTAATGGCCTAACACACAAAACCATTAATTTTAAGAAAGGAAAAGTAATGGATGATTTTAACAGGAATTTGATTATTAATGGCATTTTGATGGATTTTTAACGGAATTTAATGGGTTTTATGTGCAGTAGTGAAGGGGGCCCACTGATGTAGATGATGCTCATGCACCTGCATGTTAATCAAAAATCTGATTATGATTATGATATGATGAGTCTGATGAGGGTTGTCTCTGTTTGACATTCCTCCTGTACACTTCAGGGGCATCTCAGAAGAATGTCCATCTGCTGCAAATATAGGGTAATTGCTGGTGGTTGAATTTGGCTCAAAGTTAATGGTCAGTCAGCAGTTTATCAAATTGTTGAATGATTAGTTAAACATCAATCAACCTCACTGAGGTAAATAGTTATTGTTCTTCTTTTTTTTCTTATTCTTTGGATAATATACAGTCGAACCTAGTTGGCTGGAACTTGTTGGGACCGTCGGTGTGAGTTCGACCCATCCATGTGTTCGAGCGATACCTAGCCTGACAATTTTCAAGTTGGTTCATATGTATTTTATGTCATCACGGACATCACGTTTTTTATCGACCAAAGTGGTAAAGCGCATGTGACACCTGCCACTGATCAAAAAACCCTTTGCACGCTAGAGTTAAAATGAAAAGCCGCATGTCCTGTTGAAAGTTAATACATTTATCAGCATGCACATATGCGCAGGCTGGTCAATGCATTTGCTATCGGGAAAGCTGTACTGTTTTTTCTTATAGTGGGTGAATGTTCCTGTTTATGTGTCGCTACAGTTTATGTTCGGTTGTTTATCGTTTCCTTTAGAACAATAAAAGAAAGAAAAAACAAGTTCATTTCTTATTATTTATTCACAATGTGCAAGTTTCAATTAATATCAACGAATAAAACATGAAAAAAATGACAAACTCCTCAAGAGGTTTACAACAAAGACGCAGATCAGACTGTACCGCCGCACAATCGGATGCCTGTCTTTATCTAGCCAGGCATGTTTTACTCATTTTGACACGCGAATTCTTGATTACAAAACATCTCATTAAGTGTTATTAATCATTTTTGGCCGCCCAACAAAAGTGGTGACAAGTGAGAACTTACTCAAATCTTTGATCTGATAAATTGCCGCTAATTGCTTCACACGTTCCGCTCGTCAGTTAGGTAACCCAATGGTGAAATCATCATTGTCACAGAGCGCTTATGGAAATGCTAATGAACTTAAATCAAGCGTGTGACTGATTCATGTAAAGAAATATTTGGTTCGAGCCATCATAGCGTTTTTGCATGAAAAAATCGCCCTGCGGACCGTGCTTTGAGTTCGAGAGTTCAAGCCATCGCTGTTCGAGCCTGGGATATATTTTAACATTAAATGTATGGGGAAATTGCCGGGACTGACGAACGAGTTCGAGGGATCCCTGGTGTTCGAGACAGGCGAGTTCGAGCGACCAAAGTTCGACTGTATAGCTGGAATTTTGTTAGCAAAATGTATGGATCATATAGAAAAATGTCAATTTTGTATTGGCAATAATTTTAAGTTTTGATCTTTCTGCTGATTCAAGAAGGGTTGTTGTCAGTTACAAACAAAAGTATGTACACGGAGTACTGGTTAACCGCTTAGTTTAAGCTTGCCCAGGACAAGTGTGGCTAGATTAACTGACAGTCTCAACATGACCATACTGCAAAGCTATTGACTGGGACGTTAAACCACAAACCAAACACACACACACACTACTAGTTTTGAAGTTTTTAAAAAGTTATGTGCACAATATGATTTTTAGGTTGAATATGGCAGGTTTGTACAGGGTTGCAGAAAAAGTTCTAAAATTTCACACACTCTCCTTCTGTTTTAAAGTAAAATATTGGTTATCAGGGCTGGAACTTCCAAAATGCTTCTCAGAATAACAAACAGGGTAGACCCTGATCAGACTGCTTCTTCAGAAGCCATCTGATCTGGGTCTGCGATGTTTTTCTAGGCCTTTTTGGCAGACAACTAGTGTCCGAAATTTTAGAACATCAACCGTAAACCTTTTAGATTTCTCATTTAGCCTCTCAGGTTTGACATTGACTGTCATAAGAACTAGAGCCTTCTTAAAGTTTGAAATTGTCGCCTGCTGCCAGTTCTTTCTAGGCCATTGACTCTATGCCTACTAGTGCCATCTGCTGATAACTTTTTCAAACATTTTGGACCCAGATCAGGCCCAACAAAAATGTGTTTCACACTCTGATGGTATTCCTGAAAGATTTTTTTGAACAAGGTGATTTTGAAAAAAATCATCAGACAACAAAAAATATGATAAATTAACCAGTAGGCAAAGGGTTAAAGGTTAAATATCTTAGTAAGCTTGATAAAAAGTATTCTTGTTTGATTTGATTTACAGTGCTCTCCAAACCGTGGATTCCTGTATCACCTACCACACCTCAGACTGCCCAAAGGTCACATCTCTGTATGCCAGAAGCTTAATAATGAAGTTCATTTCAAGCAAGCACCTATCAGATATTGATTGTGAAACAGCTAGTAGTTGTGGGTGGAGTTATGTCCAGATGCTGAAGTCTTCAGTAGGACACCAACTGCAGATGAGAGAAGAATTTCAAAACGACACAGTGCATATGGTCAATGAAATAGACAGAATGGCTGAATGTGAAAGTCACCATTCATATTTAAGATGTTTGAAAAGCTACACCAGTAGTCTACCAGATGATGTTGCTATGGTTACTGACTCTACTCTAGACCATCTTGAGGATCTCTTTTCTTATACATGTGGAGGTATGTCACCTGTTATGTTGTGTTCTACTCAAAATTAGATGTTCATACCATAGGTCTAGATACAGCAAATTTTCTAAAATTTTGAACGCTAGTTGCCTGCCAAAAAGGCCTAGACGAACAGCGCAGACCCAGATCAGACTGCTTCTGAAGAAGCAGTCTCATCAGGGTCTACCCTGTTTGCTTTTCTGACAAGCATTTTTGCAAATTCCAGCCTTGAAAAAACAACATTTTATTTGAGAGAAAAAATGAGAAAAAAGTTCAAAATTTTAGGACACTTACCGTAAGCCAAATTTTTGAGTGTAAAAGGGTCTGAAGGATCAGGAGCTTTACTGTTTATCCATTCCAAAGATAGCATCTTGTGAATCAAAGCTCTGAGAATCAAAACTTTTAGATGAGAACTCTGTCTTTAAGAGGATAGAGTTTAAAAAATTTAGCTCACTTTGAATGTATAGAGGCCCATGAGATAATGGTACTTGTTATATGACTCCTATAAAAGACCTCCTCTGATTGGCTGAAACTAGCTTGCACTGGTTGTGACAAATCTTGATGTCAAACAGTGATGAGCTAAAGACAGGTAACATAACTGACAGAGAGCTAAAAATAGATTAAACTAAATCTAGCCCAGGTGACATTAAGATTTGTCACTGCTACCTGAGAGCTAAAAATAGATATTGCAGCACTGACTGATTTCTTATGTATATTTCACAGGTAAAATGTTTCAATTCAGAATTTGTTCATTTTATGAGAACAGCATTTAACCCATTTATGCCGAATGGAATTTCACACCGTTATCAATTGGAACAGTCCATTACTGTTTTAAGGGGTGTTGGGTGGTATTTTTCATTTTATTCAAATTTTAATAGAAAATTATGCAAGCAAACAGTGGAGACCCTGATCAGACGCCGCATTCTGTGGCGTCTGATCTGGGTCTGCACTATTTGCCTATGTCCCACAAAAAGGACGCTAGGCATATATGGGTTAAAATCCAATTATTTTGCTTCTCTCATAAGAGTTGCAGAAATTTGGGAAGTATATTGTTGAAATAATCTTCCTAGGAACATCTGACTTGAGTAAATTTATAAATATGAAAATAAAAGAGAGACAGTGTCATATAACAAAACAATTGGTGCATTCTTTTTCGGTTAACATCAGGATTAGTCAACCCTCGAAAGTGATGTTCACCTCGGCTTCGCCTCGGTGAACATCACTGTTCTTGGGTTGACAAATCCTGATGTTAACCTCAAAAGAATGCATCAATTGTATATTATCGAATAGCCTAAGTTCATCATTCAAATATGTGAATGCAATGAGTACGAAAATTCAATGTGCAATCTCAAATGTTTTCAAGCATCTCTACAAGATATACAATTTGCAATTCCATAGGATTCAATGTAATGTATTGAGTTTTTTGTGGTCGACTTTTTTCCCCATTTTTTTATATAAAAGTTGTATAAATGGATGTTGTCATTATGACCTAGTCACAATGTGGATGTTTTTAATTTTTAAGGGAAGACAGTGTTGATCCTGATGACAGTGTTTTAAAAATGATAAACTTAAGTTTAGTAAGATGAGGGTTAAAATATCAGAACTGGTCTGTAAAAAATGTTTGCTATTTCTTCGTTTCATTCAAAATGTATGTTTTGGTATTTAAAAGAACTCTCTGAGTGAGATATAATAAGCAACATAAACATATACATGTATTTTCTTAGGAATTAATTTCAGAATACACCCCTCAATTCAGATCTAAAGTATCGCATATTGATTTTGATTTAAGGGTGTACATTGAACTCTCATGAGGTCAGTGTAGTTGTGGCTATATATTGTGTTTGGGTACATATAACAGTGCAGTCTCTTTTTAATGCTATGTTTGAGGTAAATGAACCATGTTATGACAGGACAATTTTTCGAAGGAAGTACTGTAACTGGAAAATGACCATTACAAGGGAATTATAGGAAAATGACCATTTAATGATCATTTTCCTATAATTCCTTTGTAAAATTCTACGATAATTTTTTTGAGACAAGATATGATCGTGTTGTAACAAAATCCGTGTTATAAAAAATTGTGTTATAAAAGGACTGCTCTGTACATTGCTTTCTTTTTCCATATTTATATGTCAGAATTCATGATTCATAATCAGATTGTTTTTCTATGCCATATTCTGCATTTCATTTTCAGATCTGTTTTCGCTGCAGTCATGTGTGTCCTGTAACAGCCCTGATTGTTTGAGTTGTTACATGTCATCTCTTGATCATTACCTGCCACCATTATTGTCCTTCTTGAACCGGGGAAGAGATGACCAGAACTTAACACTTTGCAAGTAAGTCACTAATCACTCTGATGATTCATCATAACAGGAAATACATTGCAGCCCTTTCATTATGATGTGATTGGAATAAGCCCTTTTATAAGTAAATTGTACATTATTTGTTAAGTAACCCACTATAATTTGATCTTATAATATTCAGGAATAAAATTTCAGGTTCTGAGGACTTTGAACTGATAAGATTTGACTGTGTACTGGTTTGTGCTTTTATCCTGAGCTGAAACTAAATGTTTCATGGTACATGTTATAAATTTGTTATTCTTTGGCTCTTATTGTTGTCCTGTTAAGGCTTGGCAAGCAGTGCTTGGATTTTTTTTAATTGATTCTTTACATCCCAGTCAACAATTTTTCAGTTATGTTGGGACTGGTTTTCCTGGGTTAAACCTGTACTAAGCAAGGATAAATGTGTCTTGCTCAAGGACACAGTGCAGTGACGCCAGTGATCAGTCAGTGCTTGGATTAAGAAATATAGGAATATCAAAAATGTTTAACCCTTTGTGTACTGAAAACCCCTAAACTGCCTGGGTAATGCTGCATTTCATCTGGGTCTGCACTGTTTGCTATGATAAATACAATAGTCAGAGATGGAAGTACATATTTATTTGGAAATGGCTACCTGTGACCCCTTAAAATATATAATGAACAATTCCATCCATATTGCATTTATCTGTTTGGGAAAATCCATCAGAATACAAAGGGTTTATTGTTGATTTACTACTTCAGGCCTTTAGTTAAGAGTGCATACTAGAAAAATAATTTTCTTATTTCTCAACCAAAACATATGTTGTGGGTACTCAAAAGAACCGTCTCAATGAGACGGTTCTTTTGAGCACCCAAAACATATACTAAAAATTATGGGTAAGAAAATATTTACACTTTTACGGTGAAAATTTTTGTTTATCTAAACCTATGCTACTTGACTTCTCTTACAGAATGCCTCTGAATGAAACAGACTGGTACTCTGTACTATCAGAAACAGAGTCATGTCAGGATGGTCAGGACGCCACAGACTGGAACCGCTACTATAAGGAGTCATTAGAAAAGCTTCATATGAAGTATTGCTTAATGTCTTGTAACCAGTCCAGGGCAGATGAATGTATTTATAAATTCCAGAACCAGTCTGCAAATGCTACAAATGATGAGATTTGCAGGTAAGAATTGTTGCATAGCAAATTCAAGATTTTGAATAACAAGTTTTTCATATCATGCAACAGAGGGCTTCTGCTTTACCCCAGCATCATATGCCAGGCCACTAGATAGCAGTTTCTAATTATACCCCCGATACGAAGTATATAGGGGGTATATAGTTTTTGCCTTTTCTGTAATTATATTTGTTTGTTTGTCTGATTGTTTGTCTGTTTGTTTGTCATTTGGTACAAAGCTTGGTAGTAATGAGTTGTATTGTGTAAAAAAAACAGCCACATATTGCTTATCAGCCTTTATTTGTTCATTTTTCTTTCTCTCAAATGGAAATTTCTGTCACAGATTGGAGCCAGTGTTTTAAATTTTGTGTACACCTTCAGGTAGGCAAAGTGTACTGTGTAAATGGAAATTAAGATGCTAATCCTCATTTTGCCTTCTTTTTTCATTTTTTCGTAATTTCCTTCTTTCACTCTTATATAATACATATGGACATTTTTTTCTGTCAAAGATTTCTCAGCAACTACTTGAGTTAGGATTCTGAAATTTGGTACAAAGCTTGGTAGTGATGAGTTGTATTGTGTAACAAAAAACAGCCACATATTGCTTATCAGTCTGTTTATTTATTTTTCTTTCTCTTCAATGAAAATTTCAGTCGCAGATTTCTCGGTTCCTATTATAGCCAGTGTTTTCAAATTTTGTGTACACCTTCAGGTAGGCTAAGTGTAAATGAAAATAAAAATGCTAAAGCTTTTTTTTGCCTTTTCAATTTTTCCTTCTGTCACTCCTATATAACACATATGGAGGTTTTTCGTCAGAATTTTCTCAGCGACTACTTGATTTAGGATTATGAAATTTTGTGTACACTTTCAGTTAGGCAAAGTGTATTGTGTAAATGAAAATTAAGGTGCTAATCCTCATTTTGCCTTTTTTTTTCAAATTTTCAATTTTTCCTTCTGTCACTCTTATATAACACATGGACATTTTTCATCAAAGTTTTCTCAGAAACTACTTGATTTAGGATTATGAAATCTTTGACAATTTTGTCTTTTCTCTGAAAGTGTTACAACCTCTGATGGCTACCGCCGGGTGTATGTGAGCTTTGCATACTTCTTGCTATATTTATAAATTAATTTTCCTTATTTCTAAACCAAATCATATGTACAGTTGTGGGTACTCAAAAGAACTGTACTGTTTCAGTGAGATCTGTGGTATTTCTATTTTGCTGTTACAGTCACTGATGATATACAAAATACAGTAAAATCTGTCTTAAACGACCACTCAAAATAGACAAAACAGAGATTTTAACGACAAATGGTAGCATAATAAAGGTCGAAAGTATTGCAGCATTCTGCAAAACTTTTGACCTGCATTAAGCAATAATCAGTCTTAAAACCAGTTTTTGGCCTTCTTTTTGAGTAAAAGAAATGTGTTTTTTTTTATGCCCCCAAAGTAACTTTGGGAGGCATATAGTAATTGCACTGTCCCTCCTTCCGTCCGTCCGTCCGTCCCGCTTCGTGTCCGGTGCATATCTCCTAGATTCTTTGAGGTAGGGATTCCAAATTCGGTATGTGGATACATCTTGGGATGGCGGAGTGTCACATACCATTTTCGGGTCACTGTGACCTTTACCTTGACCTCTGACCTAGTTTTTAGAATAATCGTGTCCAGAGCATATCTCTTATATTATTTGAGGTAGGAATCTCAAATTTGGTGTGTGGATGCATCTTGGGATGACTAAGTGTTGTGTACCATAATTGGGTCACTGTGACCTTGAACTTGACCTCTGACCTAGTTTCTAGAAACTGCATTGAGTCTGGTGCATATCTCCTGTATTCTTTTAGATAGGAATTCCAAATTTGGTGTGTAAATGCATCTTAGGATGACAGAGTGTCACATACCATTTTCAGGTCACTATGACCTTGACCTCTGACCTAGTTTTAAGAATAATTGTGTCCGGTGCATATCTCCTACTTTCTTTGAGGTAGGAATTCCAAGTTTGGTATGACGATACATCTTGGGATTGTGGAGTGTCGCGTACCATTTTCGGGTCACTGTGACCTTGATCTTGACCTCTGACCTAGTTTTTGGAAAAATCGTGTCCGGAGCATATCTCTTATATTATTTGAGGCAGCAATCTCAAATTTGGTGTGTGGATGCATCTTGGGATGACAAAGTGTCCTGTACCATAATTGGGTCACTGTGACCTTGAACTTGACCTGACCTAGTTTCTAGAAACTGCAATGAGTCTGCTGCATATCTCCTATATTCTTAGAGATAGGAATTCCAGATTTGGTGTGTAAATGTTTGTTGGGATGACAGTGTGTCACCTATCATTTTTTGGGTCACTGTGACCTTGACCTCTGACCTAGTTTAAAGAATTATTGCGGACGGAGCCTATCTCCTATATTCTTTGAGGTAGGGATTCCAAATTCGGTATGTGGATACATCTTGGGATGGCGGAGTGTCACATACCATTTTTGGGTCACTGTGACCTTGACCTTTGACCTCTGACCTAGTTTTTAGAATAATCGTGCCCAGAGCATATCTCTTACATTATTTGAGATAGGAATCTCAAATTTGGTATGTGAATGCATCTTGTGATGACGAAGTGTTGCCTACCATAATTGGGTCACTGTGACCTTGAACTTGACCTCTGATGTAGTTTCTAGAAACTGCATTGAGTCTGGTGCATATCTCCTATATTCTTAGAGATAGGAATTTCAAATTTGGTGTGTAAATGCATCTTGGGATGACAAAGTGTCACGTACCATTTTTGGGTCACTGTGACCTTGACCTAGTTTTAAGAATTATTGGTCCCGAGCATATCTCTTATATTCTTTGAGGTAGGAATTCCAAATTTGGTGTGTGGATGCATCTTGGGATGACGGAGTATTGTTTACCATTTTCGGGTCACTGTGACCTTGACCTATGCTAGTTTTTAGAATAATCATGTCTGGAACATATCTCTTATATTATTTGAGGTAGGAATCTCAAATTTGGTATGTGGATGCATCTTGGGATGACAAAGTGCCATGTACCATAATTGGGTCACTGTGACTTTGAACTTGACCTCTGACCTAGTTTCTAGAAACTGCATTGAGTCTGGTGCATATCTCTTATATTATTTGATGTAAGAATCCCAAATTTAGGGTGTTGAGATTCCTCTTGGGATGGCAGAGTGGTGCATACCATTTTTGGTCACTTTGACCTTGACATTGACTTCTGGCCTCATTTCTAGGTTTTTCCTGTCTGGAGCATATCTCCTATATTACAGCTAACTTTCCTCAAATGTGTCTTATGCTAGACCAATTCCTTTGGGGGCATCGTCACGTGTTTGTGACATTTCTTGTTTAATTATAACCTGTGACCCCTCAATATATACAATGGACCATCCTGATTTAACTGTATCAAATATTAGAGAAAAGTATATTGGTCTACAAAGGGTTAACCCTTAAAGCGCCAAGAAAAAAATGCATCTGAAAAGGTTGTCTGCTGAAGTCGTCTGCTGCAAATTATTGCCTAACATTACTGACGAATTAAGTATAGAAGCAAACAGCATGGACCCAGAACAGACTGCTCCTATAGGAGCAGTCTGATCTGGGTCCACACTGTTTGCCAAAGAGGCTTCTTAAATATTTCAGCAGGCGAGAAAAGCAGATGACTTTTGTTGCGATTGGCGCTTTAAGAGTTAAGTGGCTGCCTACTTCAAGTCCTATTTGTGTCTACTACTGTATTGTGTTTTGTTTTTCTTTGAGTATAGGTTGTACGATGAGGTGACAGAATGCTTGAACACCAGTGTAACAAATTGCCCTGAAGATTTAATGATGAACTATATCAGCCAATCAGAGGCCATCTTTAGTGGAATCAATGTCATATGCTATGTCATGCCAACTGTCACTGTAAGTTTCTTAAATCAGCTTAAAAGTTTAGAAAACACCTTTTTTCAATGATGAAATTCTCATTTTAATTGTCCATGAATGCCAGTTATACTCCCAGTTTCATAGTTGTAGTTTCCTGTTACAAATCTGCCAGCATGCTTTTGAAGAACACGATGTTGATAACGATAGCCTAGTGGATAAGGCATCGCTTCGGGAGCGGGAGGTCGAAGGTTCGATTCCCAGTGTTGGTGGCTGTGGGGTTCGTTCTGATATGGCCGGTTGGTGAGCCGCCAGCTAGTTAAACGAATGGTTACCAATTCCTAACCTGCCTGGTGCCTGGCAAAAGGATGGGATTTGGGAAGTAAATGTGACAAGTTGAGGTGTTTCATAAGTCAGAAATGGCTGGCCCTTTCAATAGGGGTGACACTATAATAAACAAGCACTTTTAGATCCCAAACAGACCTACCATACTCCACGACTAAACGCACCAGTGCTTTGTAAGCTGTGCCCTTTACATCTTGGGGACAGGGATATAGTTTTTGCCTAAGAAAACCATGGGTTCTGTTAGCCTTTGTGTAAATATTGCCAACATGTGTATTCCATCTCAAATCCTCAGTAATTGTTTCTCCTGTGCATTCAATTTTGTCAACATTTTGAAGAATGTTACCGTCAAAAGTGTACTCAATATTGATCTTTTTGGTCTGTTGCCTTGTCAGCTGTATCATATGAGCCAGTGCATGAGATTTCCAACAATGTGGTATGTGCGACCAGCAAAGGCTCAAATCAGCCTGCGCATATGCACAGTCTGATCAGAGCCTTTGCTAGTCCCTTGAATATTCTATGAGTGTTAAGCTACTGACAGAACATCTATTGGAGGTTCTAAACTGAAAAGGAGGCTGCACAGGCTCGTCTAAGTCTACACTTGTCAAAATGCCACATTGTTAGAAATTGCATGTTGTGGCTCATATTGCATTTGACGGGTTGGAAGCTCATATCCAATTTCCTTGTAGGTTGTTCAACTGTGTACTCCTTTTAAGTCTACCTATGACTGGTAAATAGATGTCCTCATTTTAAGAATAATGATCTTTAGATTTTCATCTTCTGCCTTCACTATGGACAAGCATATGGTCAGCCCTTAAAATGCCAGCAAAAAATTCATCTGAAAATTGCGTCTGCTTTTGTCGTCTGCTGGAAATTTTTGCTAACATTATTTGTCAAAGTTAAGTATTGAGACAAACAGTGTAGATCCAGAGGAGCAGTCTGATCTTGGTCTGCACTGTTTGTTAGAAAGGCTTCTAAAACATTTCAGCAGATGACAAAAGCAGACAACTTTTGTCGTGATTGGCGTTTTAAGGGTTAGGGAACATTTTGCTATAGTAACTTAAGCACCACCTGACAGCAGCAACATTTTCAAAGTTAGATGCTTTAACCCATTCCCTTTTATTTACATGAAATACAGTCTGCATTCTCATCTGCTTATTTACTATAGTAGCTTATGTTGCAAGTAATATGGATTCCGGTCAGACTGTGCCTAGCAAACTATATGGGTTCATAGTATTCACATCCATGGCAATGGTTTTCAGTTATGCATTTGAATATATACAGCAGACCTAATAAGCTGATAATGTTTTCAAGACAAAATTATTGGCAAGGTAAGTATTAAGAAAACATATAAGGTTTAATAGCACATCTATGTGTGAATCTTGTGAAATACTAATCCTTATTTTCCTCCTAAATCAGTTTAGATATATTGAAATATGTTGTCTGCTGCAGTTTTGATGAGCATGAGCGGATCCAGGAATTTTCGTCAGGTGGGGTCCAGGTCAATCTGACAAAAAAGCTCTGACAAGGTTTTTTTGTTTGTTTTGTTTTTTTAGTCCAGAGGGGGTCCAACATTTCCAGGGGAGGTCAAATTGCTTATTCCCTATAGAAGCCCATATAACTTGTGATTTTCCAGGGGGGGTCCGGACCCCCTGTCCCCCCTCTGGATCCGCACTTGATGAGCACATATAGGGTATCTTTAGCTTTTCTTGTGTTGCAGGTGGGATCAACTGACATGATTTACCTGGAAGAAGGAGGTTTACCTGGTTATATAACTGTGACCTTAGACTCTTTGATACTTGATAGTTGTCATGGCAACAACTGTGAGGTGGAAATCTTTGTATCCAGCAATAGCAGTCACCTACCAAGGTAAGTTAATATTAACAGTGAAACCTGTCTTGTGCAGCCACTCAAAAATAGACAAAACAAAGGTCTTTAAGCTATGTGGTAGCTCAATGCAGGTCGAAAGTATTGCAGAATGCTCACCTTGGAGCATTCTGCATTACTTTTGACCTGCATTAAGCGATAATTAGTCTTGAAAACCCATTTTTGGTCTTTTTGAGAGTGGCCACTTAAGACAGGTTTTACGGTATAAGCATGTTTTCAGCTGATTAATTCTTCACAATACAGTTCAATACAAAAATGTTAAAATGATCATGAGGTTTCCCATCTTAGAATTATTCAATTACACCAAATTATGTCTCAATGATTATTCTACTGTAAATTCGGAAATTTTCGCGAGAATTTTATTTTCTCGAATAACGTTAAAAGATATTTTTGCGACATAAAACATTCGTGACTATGGCATGATTTATCTATATCAGTAAACGACAGTGTGATTTCACGAGGTGTTTATTTTCACGAAACTTTGCATATGCGAAGTTTCACAAAATAAAACCCTTGCGAAAATTTTCGAATTTACTGTAATTTTTGAGCCAACATTGGAGGCCTTGATGAGATTCTGCATAATGGTATAATATATTCTAAAATTTTGAACACTTGATGCCTTTCAAAAAGGCCTATACAAACAGTGCAGGCCCATATCGGACTGTCTGATCAGGGTCTTCCCTGTTTGCCATTCTGACAAGTATTTTATAATTTTAAACCCTGATTATCCACATTTTATTTGAGAACAGAGAGAGAAAAGTGTTTGAAATTTTAGAACATTTACTGTACACATTATTACGTAATAAAGTTTATTTTAATCTTTTATTCAACAGTACAGACCTTGATGTCATTTCATCTGGTTCAATACTATCTCTGTGTTGGGTCTCAAAAGAGGCAATCTCTTATCTTACATCGTGCTCATTAGGAGTCAACAGAAATTCCCTTTGTATACTGGGAATTTAACATGTTTTATGACCATCAGCTGATGTTTAAAAAAAAAAATTGGCTTTTTAAAAAGAATTCTTTCAGGAATTCCATCAGAGTGTCAAATACAGATTTATGTTTGGATCCTGACCTAACCCAACATTTTACTGGGCTTTATCAAGATCCAAATTGCTCTGCAAAGATTATTGGCAATTGTGTAGCTACTATCAGGGATAGAATATATACTTTGACCTCAATGTTAGAAAACTTGTCTGTTGCATGCAGATAACAAAGGTATAGTTCAGTGCCTTTTTTATTTGCTTATGCGAAAATATAATGTCTTAAGTTGCTTCATGCAAATCTTCTAAATTCTAGCTAGTCCAGGGTTCACACAGGCTTGAAAAGTACTTGAATTCAAAGGGCTTTCTTGAAAAGTCCTTGAATATTAAATCTGCCTTGGAAAGTACTGGAAAATCACTCAAATGCCTTGAAAAGTCCTTGAATTCTTCTATTTTCAGTAGAACTTAACACTGTTGATAGAGATCTAAATCAGTATAAAATTGCTGTGCCTTTATTTGGTGCAGCAAATGCTGCACCAAATAAAGGCACAACAATTTCATACTCATTTTCTAGTACTAATTTCTCCATTATCTCAGTCTAGCATTATTGTAGAAGAATTTTAAAACTTAAATCCGGATTTTTTTAAAATTGTAGTCCTTGAAAACTCTATGATAGTCTTGAGAAGTCCTTGAAAAGTCCTTGAATTTTACTCAAAAATGCCTGTATGAACCCTGGGCTAGTTATATTTGTTCTCTTGGCAGATGTTTAAATGGTGAGGTGGTTCCTCAGTTTGTCAGCAGCTCCTGTTCCTACTCACTATCACAAGACGTGTCTCAGATTTCTATTCCTTTAATGGCTGCCATTGATCATAAAGTTGACTATCACAACGATACTGAGGTCATGGTGATTGCTAGACTCTGGGAGGATGGTGTGCCGGTTGCAATGGATACTGTTGCTGTGATACCAGTTTCTGTGGTGGATGTAGACACATCAAATGTATGCTCTGGAAAAGGACCTTATCTTACAACATTTGATGGATTGTAAGTTCCGCCACACATCAGAAAACACATCTCTGATTTTTTTTCTAGCTTGAAATGTTTAAGGGGATATATCTTTCAAAGCTCTAACTTGCATGAAATTTTTCCGGTATAAACAAAAATTGCTTTTTTATCAAGGAGACGCATACCTTTGGCCTTATTGTTGTATGAACAATTTATACATCTCACATAGATCACTTTACGCCCCAACATACAGCTTTTGAGCAATCGACAGCATGCTTATCAGTCTTTTTAGAGTTACTTCCTGGTTTCATACTGTTTGCAATATTGTGACACGCTGGGTGAATTTTAGAGAAAACCATTTGCATGAGCTTGACTACAATTATCTGACTACAATATTTAGAAGTATTTTGACCCAAATATATTTATTTTAGGTATTATTTACAATTTTTCATTTTGACCTTGAAAAGTTCGTAAGCAAAAATTGTAACATCTATTTTTCTACCAGAAATTTGTACATTTGGGCGAAAATAATATTTTAATTAATTTTGATTAATATTTAATCATGTTGATATGTATACTGCAAGTTTTAAAACCTGAATTTTTACAGTACATGATTTTAGAAAGTTTGAATTTTCACCCATGTAGGTCATAATAGCCTGTGCAGTTGGGTAGTCATATTAGGACACTTGGTTAATTGGCTGACCTGTCTGAGCCATATGGGCCACATCATTAGAAAATCTGATCTGACCCATGGAGCAAAAAATGGTGGGTCATTTTCTGAAATGATGAGCCCAAGCATATCAAACTAACCACAGTTGACATTTGGGTAGTATACTCTACCTACACACTGACACAGACACTTGTATGCATATATGAATATTGAGTGCTGATTATACAGTAATACCTGTCTTAAGCGGCCACTCAAAATATAAGACTAATTATCACTTAATGCAGGTCAAAAGTATTGCAGAATGCTCCAAGGGGAGCATTCTGCAATCCTTTCGACCTTCATTAAGCTACCATTTGTTATTAAGATCTTTGTTTTGTCTTTTTTTAGTGGCTGCTTAAGACACGTTTTACTGTATTGACTACCTACATGTACGTTCTGTTTTGTGGAGCTCCTAGACTCACTGTAAGACGAATATTTTTTATTAAAGTGAGATTTTTTCACAGCTAAAAAGGATGGGTCCACTGGGCCAACTGCCTTGGAAAGTGATGGGCCATATTTTGAAATAAAGGGACAATGACCCAGGCCCACCATAAATATGATGGCCTGAAACACTTAATTATTTTTGCTTGGCCTGCATTTTTGTATTGACAGTTTGTAAATGATTTTCTATTTGTCTGGTAGGACATGATATTAAAGTAGTTTTCGTATTTTTTTTCAGCTTTTTTGGCAACTTCTACAAAGGAGAGTTCATTATTTACCAGCATACAGAATTTGAGTACAAGGTAGGTTTCTATTAGTTTACAATGGTGGTCTGATCATTGACAACATTTAATCTGTTTGTCTTCCAGCCACAAGAAGGACAATCACAAAGAGTAACCAAGATAAGATCAGGGTTCGCACAAGCTTGAAAAGTACTTGAATTTTGAGGGCTTTCTTGAAAAGTCCTTGAAAATCAAATCTCCCTTGAAAAGTACTGGAAAATCACTCAAAAGCCTTAAAAAAATCCTTGAATTCTACTACTTTCTGTAGGACTTAGCACTTTTAAATGGAGAACTTAATCAGTATAAAATTATTGTGCCTTTATTTGGTGCAGCATATGCTGCACCAAATAAAGGCACAACAATTTTATACTAATTTTCCTGTACCAATGTTTCCATATCTCAGGCTGGCATATCTGAAGAAGAATTTAACACTTCGATCAGTATTTTTCATTAATTTTAAGTCCTTGAAAACTGTTGGAGAGGCTTTTAGAAGTCCTTGAAAAGTCCTTGAATTTTACTCATACTTGCCTCTATGAACCCTGAAGATGTAGCAAAATGTGACACCTCGTCAGGATCCACACTGTTTACCATTACAATAACAAGTTTCAGCAAATGTCTGCACCAGCAACCTTTTTTTGCATAAAATTTGATTGCTTACTATTATGAAAGCATTATTTTTATAATAAAGTTCAACTTGGCAGAAGGAAAGATATCATTCAGTATAGTTGAGAAACTGCATTGTGCTAGCTTATCTCATGATTAGGAAAAAAGATTTTCTTAAAGTTTTAAATCTACGAGAGGTGTTCAATTTATATTTGAACTCAGTATTTTAAAGACCTTGATTTTGTTGAACATGCACAAGGTAGTGTTAACAAGCCTATCGGCAAATATAAATACACTCACTCTTTTCTGTTATACTGTTGAAAGTGCAAGTACAACAATGATACCTACAAAAAACAAGTGAAAAAATAGAAGGTGTTCATAGGGCCAGTTAAGCAAAAATAATTTGAGTAAAATTGAGATTATATTCTTATCCATCAGTTTAAACATGTGTTTTGGGTGCTCAAAAGAACCGTTTCACCGAGACGGTTCTTTTGAGTAACCACAACATATGTTTTGGTTGAAAAATAAGAAAAATAATTTTCAGTTACACACTCGTATCTGGAGGCCTGGTAAAGTAGTTGGTCTTTTGAAGACAAAGCATAGCTATAGAAGCATCATGAAAATAAAATTAAGATCTTGGAGGTTAGTCTTTCATTGGGCACAATTATATTTGACATCAGAGAGGACAACCAATTAACAAGCTTTGACTGTGCCTTAAAAAGAACTGAAAATACTGAATAACTTGAGAAAACTGCTACTGTTTTACAAGGCATGTTTACAGATGATATTCTATGGTAAGATATTGTCCTGTAGGCAATCCTTAACATCTCCAGATGAAAGTGTATAAGAAAATATACTTTTTTGAAAAAATTCTCATCCAATACATATGTTGTGGGTACTCAAAATAACCATCTCAATGAGAAGATTCTTTTGAGCACTCAAAACACATGTTTCAGCTGATACAGGGCTCCAGATAAGAGTGCATATTGGAAAACTATTTTCTTTATTTCTCATCCAAAACATATGTTGTGGGTACTCAAAAGAACTGTCTCAATGAGACAGTACATTTGAGCACCCAAAACACATGTTTAAATTGATAGGTAAGAAAATAATTACAATTTTACGCTCATAAAATTTCCTTATCTGGACCTATGCTGATAGATAAGAATTTAATCTTTTTTTATGCTCTCAAGGTTTGCTTGAAAACTGTCTTGACATATATGGTATTTGTCATTTTAGGTACATGCTGCTTTTCAAAAATGTGGTTCCGGTAGTAATGGGAAATGTATCTGTGCTGTGATGGTACAGGTGGATGACGATGTTTATTTAGTTGATCGCTGTAGGCGTACAGGGGAAACAACTCATCCACTCGAGTTCTATGCCTTTGTGAATGGTGAAATGACTCGAGGTTTACATGTGTTTAGAAGTGATGATGGAAATACTTTCCAGGTAAGTATCATTGTACATTCCAGGTCTCTGACTAAAGTTGACTATGTACCAGATTTGTGCTCTGGCTTCAAGTTAGGGAGTCTTTAATCATATTCAGTTTGGCCACATACTTTTGGCTAATATATACATTGACAGGAGTGTGAGGTGGAATCTATAATTCAAGCAATAAAAAGCCCTAGAGATAGACGCAAGTTGTTTTTATTTTTTTGCTTTAAGCCAAGGTTCCAGAAAAAAATCATGATGAGAAGGAGAATTGGAAACAAGAATATATGTTAAAGGTTGGTCTTCCCATTCAACAGCTAATACATGTATCACGTTAAGTTAGCCATTTAACCCTTTTCCTACGTACATAAGGGTTTAACTAGTACATGTACTCAGTGCACAAACCTTTCACAAGTAAATGGTAAATGCTCAACTTAATTCATTTTTATGGACAGTTTTCACTATATCCTGTTGTCCATCTGTCTTTTGGTCCATGTGTCCAGCTGTGACATTTTTTCTCTCTTTAAACCCACTTTGTCCTATTGTAAAAT
Source organism: Loripinus fragilis (assembly GCA_964019695.1). Classification (NCBI taxonomy): domain Eukaryota; kingdom Metazoa; phylum Mollusca; class Bivalvia; order Lucinida; family Lucinidae; genus Loripinus; species Loripinus fragilis. The sequence goes on from OZ026515.1 coordinate 136,590,806, forward strand.
TATTTGACAGGGTATGGAATTGTTCTGTTTTCAGGTTGTCTTGCCCACTGGTACAATAGTGACAACCGAGTCTCTAACCTCAGAACTGATGATCAGTATACAGCCATCACCACATGATATCAACAGTACATTAGGTATGATTTACAGTATTCTTTGACTTTTATAAATTATTTTAACTTGCAGGGATACCATATTGTGTGAAAAAGGCATTTTAATTCTTAAAGCGCCAATTACAACAAATGCCTGTTTCGTTGTCAGTCTGCATATTAAGTTGCATTAACTTAGCCATTTGTCACCTATAGTAAGTAAAGAGGCAAAGATCAGGATCCGATCAAGTACCACACCTGACCCAGACGCCACATGGGAAAGTGACAAAAGCACAATAAAACATAACATACAAGAGAGCCAATAGGCCAGCCCTTTCCCATCAGGTGACCACAAGGCTGCAATGAACAGACAAGAAAGCATGACAAACATGAAACATAAATATCAAAAATGATCCACAAAAGAAGCACCGCCCTGGAACAGTCAGTAAAAACATTTTTACTGGAGGGCTTAAACCTTAAAATTTTTTTATTATACCCCCCGCAAACTTTGTTTGCAGGGGGTATACTGTTTTCACGTTGTCCGTCCGTCCGTAACGCTTTGTTTCCTTAATAATTCGAAGAGTCGTTGCTGGATTTTCATCAAACCTTGCAAACATGTTCATATATGCAAGACAAATACTTTAGACAAAAAAGTAAGGGCTAGGGGCCAATTCTATTAGAGTTATTTCTCTTTGTAGTTCTAAATGGCTTTTAATATAGTGCTTTATGCTAATGCTATTATAGGCCATACACGGGCCGATCAACTCCTACCACAGCTTTTGATGGAACAATTTGATACTTTTCCTATACAATGTAGACACATTGAACATATGCATGAAGGAGTTTGGTTCAGAAAAAATAATTTTTGACAAAATGACAGCTGTGAGAACTTAGACAATTTTTCCCGAATAAGGTGTTTGTATATGCGTAGACGGTGCCCTTATGGGCCGATCAACTCCTACCACAGCTTTTTATGGAGCAATTTGATACTTTGCCTATACAATGTAGACACATTTAACATATGCATGAAGGAGTTTGGTTTAGAAATAATATTTTTTGACAAAATGACAGCTGTGAGAACTTAAACAATTTTTCCCTTATTAGGCTTTTGTATATGCATAGATTGTGCCTTCATGGGCCGATCAACTCCTACCACAGCTTTTGATGAACAATTTGATACTTTGCCTATACAATGTAAATTTATAGAACATATGCATGAAGGAGTTTTGTTCAGAAAAAATAATTTTTGACGAAATGACAGCTGTGAGAACTTAGACAATTTTTCCCTTATTAGACTTTTGTATATGCATAGATGGTGCCTTCATGGGCACATTGAACATATGCATGAAGGAGTTTTGTTCAGAAAAAATGATTTTTGACAAAATGACAGCTGTGAGAACTTAGACAATTTTTCCCTTATTAGGCTTTTGTATATGCATAGATGGTGCCTTCATGGGCCGATCAACTCCTACTACAGCTTTTGATGGAACAATTTGATACTCTGTGGATACAATGTAGACACATTGAACATATGCATGAAGGAGTTTGGTTCACAAAAAATAATTTTGACAAAATGACAGCTGTGAGAACTTAGACAATTATTCCCTTATATGGCTTTTGTATATGCATGGATAGTGCCTTTATGGGCAGATCAAGTCCTACTACAGCTTTTGATGGAGCAATTTGATACTTTGCCGACACAATGTAGACACATTGAACATTTGCACGAAGGAGTTTATAATTTTTGTTGCACAAATTCTACTGAAATCTTCTTATCAAAACTAAGGTCTTCTTGTTTGAACTATAACTTGCCAAGTTTTTTCACTGACTCTTACTGTGCGGGGGGTATCTAATAAGCATTGCTTATTGACTTTTTTCATTGAACATTGCTTTTATAAGTATCTTTGACATGTTTGGAGGTATGTTTCTATAAAAAGGCCCCCAAAAGGAGATTTTGTGGCTGGAACAAGTCATTTGTGACAGTTACATTTCCAAATTTCAAATATCAATTACTTTTATTGAATTCTTTGACTATTTCGATTGAGCATTTTGTGGCCTATATGCTTTGCAAGATCGTCACTGCAGTGGCATATTTTACTGTACACATACTGAATTATTTTGAACATATTTCTTCCAATTTCCATGCATGAGTTACTTTCATTAATATTTCATACAATCCCCTAAACTCAGATTATTGCCACACCTCATGATGCTGAACGGCGATCCTCGAACTGGGTTTTTCTATCCCACCCTCACACTCATGATTGATTCTTGTAGTCAAGCATATGTTTTACTTGTAGGTCTATGTGGTACATTTGATTACAATATAACAAATGATCTAACAAAGCCAGATGGTACAGAGGTTAATACAACTGATGAGAGGTACTATGTCCAGAGAATGACCTTCGACATTTACAGACCAAAACCTTTCCTGAAAGCCTGGAGGTAGGTGTAGAGGTAGTAAACATTGCACCCAGAAAGACCCAAACAATATACTTGTAACAAGATTGCACCCAATTTTCTTATTGATTTCAAAAGGATTGAAGGGGAATCAAAGGCTCAGATAAGGAAATTTTATGAGCGTAAGATTGTAATTATATCCTTACCCATCAATTTAAACATGTGTTTTGGGTGCACAAAAGAACCGTCTAATTGAGACGGTTCTTTTGAGTACCCACAACATATTTTTTGGATGAGAATTAAAACAAATAATTTTCCAATACGCACTTTTATCTGCAGGCCTGATGGAGAATATATTTATCTTATATATATTGAACAGAGATGTCTGAGCAAACAGATTAACCCCAGGGTTAACACTAAATGTGTTTGCCATTCCATTGATACATTTTAAACACACATTATGTGTTGAAAAGGAATAGTTTGATTTTTGTATTGGTTTGAATTTGTCTGAATATTTAGGTTAAAAAGGCATCTTTCAGGGTAGGCAACAGCAACTTGAAATGTTGGCTTCTTTCATCAAACATGGCACCTATCAGAAGCTTTCATAAAAATGGCTGCTCTTAAAATTATTTTTTTCATATGACTGTTCTAAACATGAATTTAATTTTGGGACATTAAACCATAAACCAAACAAACTCATCATCCAATCTTTATTGACAAACTGACACTAAATTAATTAGAAGAGCATGGTGTCTTAGAAGTTATATTGGACTTGTGAAGGGCCAGTCTGATTTGGATCCATATTGATTGCTTCCATGTAAAAATCTAGTCTGAATTGAACTTTTATATATGCAGCAGATGTTAAAAAGCAGACAAAATTTTCAGGGCACAAAGATAGAGGTGGTGGGATAAATGGTTAAGACTATTTAATGCTAAATTGTACTTTAATCACTGGTTACATGTTTTTTCTCACAGGGCAGCTGGTTCCTTGTTTGATGGTGTTTCAGCGAATGATTCTCAGACTTCACCAGGAACCACAGCGTGGTGTGATTGTTCTGACTCCTCCTCACAATGTATTCCACATGAACTGGTACAGACATGTGATTTTGTTCAAGGTTGGTAGTTCCTTATTTTATCGTAAGAATTCTCATTATGCTGAATTAATTATGTCATATAAAATGGATTGTTACTATCATTATGAATTAGCTATGTCATCTACAATATCTGCTAGAGCATTTTGTTGCTATGTTGACTCAAATATGCCATCTACAGGGGCTGGTATCATTCTATGAAGACTTCTTCTCTCAAACAATTGTGGCAAGAGGGGGCATAAAACTCAATCGACCAATGAAAAAGATAAAACCTAAGTAAATGTCTATTATGTCATGATTTTACTTAATCTGGACCTCTTATGTTTAAGGAAGTATAGCAAAGTTAATGTTACTTTGGATGTTATTGAATGTATTTATGCTTTAATATAGGGATCAAACATGTTTTTCTATGCATTAACATCTGCTGGACCCCGAGGGTGGTCTAGCAGATGTTAGTGTTTCAGAAAAGCATGTTTGATTGTTATTATTGCATAAAGTCATTTTGTCACTTGAAAACTTTTGAAAAAGGCTTCGAAAACTTATTTTATGTATTACTATAATGGGGTGCAAAAGCATAAAGGATTCAAAGGTTTTGAAAAAGCCTGTTCAAGAGCAAAGACTTACCTCATCACTAAATTATGTTCATTTCTATGCATGTTACTGTTGATGACATCAATTTTTGTGATGGCCTAGAATCCGTATATTTAAAGTACAAAAGCCGTGCATCAAAAGCGTGTGAATTGCCTGTTTAGTACATCGGTTTTTGCCGGTTAAAACATGGCTGTTAATAGCATGCAACTGGGCTTTTTGTGCAATAATAAACATTATAAAAACAAAATTTCTTTGTTAAACCCAGGTGAAGATATCACCAGTAGTATGGAGCTACACATGAGGACAGCAGGAAGTGTCTCTAGAAGAAGACGTGATACTGTGATGTTAGACTCTCACAATAGATACAAGCGACAGACAATGTCCAATAATATAGACTGGGGAGATGGGGATGATGAAGATCTGTCGGTAATATAGTCTTTTCTCTTTTCTCGGGCCGATATGATTTGATAGTTTTAGAGTACTCTGAGTATGCCAGAACAGCTGCCTAAAACAAGTAAAACTGGGTGCTTAGGGTAACTCCCGTCTACATCAGTATAAATCAAGTGATTGATGTTTACACAATGAAAATATCATGCAAAACAGATGACCAAAAAGAAGAAAAACAAACAACATATTACATATAATTACATCTCTTTTGCATATGGGCTTATTTTCAAATATGAATATATTTAAAGACATAGAACATGCAGGCAATGCTCCACCATCTTGTTTTGGAACAGGTCACTTGACTGTTCTGTCCACACAACAACAGAGGATGGATTACGTCGTAGTATTCCAGCACAGATGTTCCAGTGCCATTGATTTCTGTTTTGCCTCTTCGGGGTAAAAGGAGTAAAGAGAATAATATAAATCAAGTCTGCCCCTTGTTAACTACAAATCTAGGGATAGGAGTTTAGCCATTTTGTGTTATCAATAGTTTAACCCTTTTCCCACTAATCTAGACAATTGTCATCTGCTCTCTTCTGCTTATGTACTTTTCAAACAGTATGAACCCAGCTCAGACTGCTTCCTCAGGAGTAGTCTGAGCATCACCAGGCTCATTGTTTTAGCTTTTGTGATAATAATTCAAATTGAATGTCAAACTCTATTTGAAAGAAAGCTTATGAATTCAAACTACAGTGAAATCAGTCTTAAGCAGCCACCAAAAAATAGACAAAACAAAGATTTTAATGCCATGTGATAGCTAAATGCAGGTCAAATGTACTGCAGAATTCTCCATGGGAGCATTCTGCAATATTTTTGACCTGCATTAAGCGACATTCGGTCTTGAAAACCTATTTTTGGTCTTCTTTTGAGTGGCTGCTTAAGACAGGTTTTACTGTACCACCTGCCTAAATAGCCATTTAAGTGTGAGTCACAACTGCTGCAGGTGACAGTTTGAAATCACATCCCTGTATATTCAGGAATACAGTGCTTGAAATTGAAGGCAAATGGTTTAGTCTTCGATAAAATTAAAAAAGGAAATTTCTGCTGCTTTGAATTTTATTTGGCAACTTAAGGGTTAACTAGTATTGTTTTAGAGGTTTTCTAGTACCTTTAAATTTAAAATTCAAATCTTGAAGCTGAAATATGCATGGCTTTTTTCCTACTCAACTTTCATTGGCTATTTCCAAACATGCAACTAAACCTCTTATCCAGGGATTTATTGTCATATTTTATTTTCAGTCTTGGGGATTCCCAACAATCAGTGGTATTACAGAGAGTGAAGCAAATACAGCTTGTACAGATGTTCTGGTTAACTCAGAGCTTGGGTCTGCCTGTGAAACATTAGTGGATACATCCGCGATAGTGATTGAGTGTGTGACTGGCGTTCTGGTAAGATCTTGATTCTATAAATGAGCCGCAATATGAGAAAACCTGTCTTTGAGGTTTTCAACTAGGTAACGCTCTATCCAGCATGTTTGGTTGCAAAGACTAGCACATTCAACTATCATACTCTGAAGAGAGAGAATAACAAAGGCCCTGATCAGACTGTGCAGATGTGCAGGCTGGTCTGTGCCTTCGTTGTTTGTATGTAACAGTCAGGTTCTCTCACAACTAGGCCCAAATGGTATCAAACATTACAACCTTTATATATAAGTTTACTAGAAACCTGTAAATGGCTACTTTGACAAACAGTTTATGTCCAGATTAGATTTTGTTAAGATCTAGTGTATGTAGTCTCTAGAGACTAGAAAACCCTTGTTAACCCTTATTCAACTGGAAACCAGAAATATTTAATTTCACAAACAGTATAGACCGAGATGAGATGACTCTAACCAGGGTCTGCACTGTTTGCCATGATACAAAGCATTCAGAGATGGAAATTCTATCCTGTGGCACTACATTTTATATTATAATTGACTATCAGATTTTAATGCAGAAAAATGTATGAATGATTCCATTGTTCAAAGTGTGGTTAAGCAATGGACTTTTTCATCAAGTCTCCACGGAAAATATTAGACCAAGAAGAACACCAATTCAGCATGTCATTGATGTTATCTTAAGCAAGGCTATATGAGCAAGCATATGAGGTTATAGTACTTATTCCATTGTGGAGCTATAAAGGCTCAGGTGAGTCTGTTCCCTAGAGCCTTTGCTGCTTGCAAACACAAAGAATGGATGTAGGTGAAGACTCAGACCAAAATTTACACCTTTAGTACTGCTGGATATGTCAGCATGGACATTTATTGGAGGCTTTTGTGCATATACGATTAGTATCAAAATCACACGTGATTGCCTATATAGTGTATTGTTGTCACTGGTGTTATTAACTATAGTATATGAGGAGTCAAATTAGCAACCTGCTAATGTTTAATCCAGCTTTCTCAGCTACAGGAACCAGCTAGATTATACAGTAGAACCTGTCTTAAGCGGCCAAAGAACACCAAAAATTGGTTTTCAATATCGATTATTGCTTAATACAGGTCAAAAGTATTGCAGAATGCTCCAAGGGGAGCTTTCTGCAATACTTTCGACCTTCATTAAGCTACCATTTTGTATTAAGACCTTTGTATTGTCTATTTTTAAGTGGCAGCTTTAGACAGATTTTACTGTATGTACTTTTCACTAAGTGAATACCAAAGATGCTGATCAGACTCCTCTTTGTTGTTCATATGCACAAAAATCAGGTTTTCTTGCAACATGATATATCTCCATATATGGACAAGAAATATCATGAATGATAAGATCCACAAATAAGACTTCAATCATAACATTACAAATTGAACTTGAGGAGTGCAGTAGCTCAGTGTTAGACATGATGTCCAAGGGTCGCTGGTTAGAGACTCGACGGAGGCACTGCATTTTGTCTTTGGGCAAGACACTTTATCATTTGCTAAGTACTTGTTCAACCCAAGAAGACAGGAAATCTTGACATGGCTGAAAGATTGTTGACTAGGATGTAAAGCAACAACACAAACAAACAAAACAAATTAAACAATACATACATTTTTTTGTATCTTATGTTAGTATTGATTACGTGGCACTTATATCTTACAGCAAAATAATAGGTTTCTGCTTCTTTTTTACAACAGTCGTTCGATTCTATACCTCTGGCCCTGGAATCATCATTGAGTAGCCTGACACAGCAATGTGAGACAGCAGTAGTAGCTGACCCGACTGTCTCCGTGAACTTCAATACGACTGTTGATCAGCTAGTGCCATATGTGTTAAATCTGACCTGTGTCAATGACTGCTCTAACAGAGGAGCATGTAACCAAGGTATTCAATTTTAACCCTTAAAGCGCCACCTATAATTTGCAGCAGATGACAATTTCAAATTTTGCTGCTTTTTCAAAAGTAGCAAATAAGGCATGATATTTCATGAGAATCGTCTGCTGGCAGACAATTCTCGTGAAATATCATACCTTATTTCTTCTGAAAAGTAGGAAAGATGTTGGAAAATTGGTCTTCTGCTGCAGTTGTGATTGGCGCTTTAATGGTTGATATTCTTTTTATGTTAAACCTTAAAAAACCAATCACATCTACAGCAGAGAATATTTTTCTTTTCAGAGCAATTTATTGTGATGGCTGATGGTTCTCATGAAATATCAAGCCATACTTTTGCTATAAATAATCAAGTGCACTTCAGACTAGATCTTTTAATGGAAGCAAACAATATTAATCCTGATCAGACTGCTCCCAGGAGAGCATTCTGATCTGGGTCCATATTGTTTGCAATATAGGCTTTTAATAGGCTTTTCACTTTCTGTAATGGCGGCAACTTTAATATTCATATCTGGGCTTGGTTCCGCTATTTCATCTGCTAAGGAAGGGAAATCGGGTTTTATTTATAATTTGGTAAAGAGTTACTAAGCTTTTTGGGCTGCGCAAACGTTCGCGCATTTCATGAAAGTCCTGACCGTATATACATTGACCTCACATATATTAACCCTTAGAGCGCATATCACAAAAAGGAGTATGTTTTTGTTTTCTGCTGAAATACTTTGAAGCCTTTTTAACAAACAGTGTAGATCCAGATCAGACTGCTCCTATAGGGGCAGTCTGATCTGGGTCCACACTGTTTGCGTCTACACTTATGTTAAACATTAACAGACACTTTAGAATGTAGTTATTTTGCTGGCGTTTTAAAGTTTAAATAATTACTGTCTTTACTAAGGTGTTATGGTTCAATGATACAGTTATCTTTGAATAAAATTACACCTAACTTTCAGCTTTAACCTATGTCTAAAGTAGACAAGTCCTAGTTACGCATTACTGAGATGCCGTCTTTACAGTAACCAATAGTTCAATAATACCTAAGAACATAAGCAGATGAGAGAGTAGGCAACACAAGTTGTGACTCGCAGGAAAAGGGTTAAGGCGATTCTTTAAGGTGAAAGGGCAGCTAAATGAGTTAATTACAGAGATTTGAAAGCAAACGTCATTTATCATGAATGGGAGTCGAGGAGAGGGAGGGTAAAATAAAATGCAATAAATCATGATTACTGTTGGTCATGTTTACAGGTAGCTGTGAGTGTGAAACGAGCTATGCTGGAGCAGACTGTTCCCTGGACATCAACGAAGCACCAGTGATAGTGTCACTGTCCCAGGACCTCTACACAGCTAATAACACAGCTACCTCGGTTGTTTACACAGATACAGTTGTCCTTGGTGATCTATTTGTCAACACAGGCTCACTTCTGTGTCATTTAGAGGCTGTTGAGGTAAGTCCCAGGATCTTTACACAGCCAATAACACAGCTACCTTGGTAGTTTACACGGATACAGTTGTCCTTGGTGATCTATTTGTCAACACAGGCTCTCTTCTGTGTCATATAGAGACTGTTGAGGTAAGTCCCAGGGTCTCTATACAGCCAATAACACAGCAACCTCAGTAGTTTACACAGATACAGTTATCCTTGGTGATCTATTTGTCAACACAGGCTCTCTTCTGTGTCATATAGAGACTGTTGAGGTAAGTCCCAGGGTCTCTATACAGCCAATAACACAGCTACCTTGGTAGTTTACACAGATACAGTTGTCCTTGGTGATCTATTTGTCAACACAGGCACTCTTCTGTGTCATATAGAGACTGTTGAGGTAAGTCCCAGGACCTTTACACAGCCAATAACACAGCTACCTCGGTAGTTTACACAGATACAGTTGTCCTTGGTGATCTATTTGTCAACACAGGCTCACTTCTGTGTCATATAGAGACTGTTGAGGTAAGTCCCAGGACCTCTACACAGCCAATAACACAGCTACCTCGAAGTTTACACAGATACAGTTGCCCTTGGTGATCTATTTGTCAACACAGGCTCTCTTCTGTGTCATAAAGAGACTGTTGAGGTAAGTCCCAGGATCTCTACACAGCCAATAACACAGCTACCTCAGTAGTTTACACAGGTACAGTTGTCCTTGGTGATCTATTTGTCAACACAGGCTCTCTTCTGTGTCATATAGAGACTGCTGAGGTACGTCTCAGGACCTCTACACAGCCAATAACACAGTTACCTCAGTAGTTTACACAGATACAGTTATCCTTGGTGATCTATTTGTCAACACAGGCTCTCTTCTGTGTCATATAGAGACTGTTGAGGTAAGTCCCAGGACCTTTATGCAGCCAATAACACAGCTACCTCGGTAGTTTACACATATACAGTTGCCCTTGGTGATCTATTTGTCAACACAGGCTCTCTTCTGTGTCATATAGAGACTGTTGAGGTAGGTCCCAGGATCTCTACACAGCCAATAACACAGTTACCTCGGTAGTTTACACAGATACAGTTGTTCTTGGTGATCTATTTGTCAACACAGGCTCACTTCTGTGTCATATAGAGACTGTTGAGGTAAGTCCCAGGACCTTTAAGCAGCCAATAACACAGTTACCTCGGTAGTTTACACAGATACAGTTGTCCTTGGTGATCTATTTGTCAACACAGGCTCTCTTCTGTGTCATATAGAGACTGTTGAGGTAAGTCCCATGATCTATACACAGCCAATAACACAGTTACCTCAGTAGTTTACACAGATACAGTTATCCTTGGTGATCTATTTGTCAACACAGGCACTCTTCTGTGTCATATAGAGACTGTTGAGGTAGGTCCCAGGATCTCTACACAGCCAATAACACAGATACCTCAGTAGTTTACACAGATACAGTTGTCCTTGGTGATCTATTTGTCAACACAGGCACTCTTCTGTGTCATATAGAGACTGTTGAGGTACGTCCCAGGACCTCTACACAGCCAATAACACAGCTACCTCGGTAGTTTACACAGATACAGTTATCCTTGGTGATCTATTTGTCAACACAGGCTCTCTTCTGTGTCATAATGAGACTGTTGAGGTAAGTCCCAGGATCTCTACACAGCCAATAACACAGCTACCTCAGTAGTTTACACAGATACAGTTATCCTTGGTGATCTATTTGTCAACACAGGCTCTCTTCTGTGTCATATAGAGACTGTTAAGGGAAGTCCCAGGACCTTTACACAGCCAATAACACAGCTTCCTCAGTAGTTTACACAGATACAGTTATCCTTGGTGATCTATTTGTCAACACAGGCTCTCTTCTGTGTCATATAGAGACTGTTGAGGGAAGTCCCAGGACCTTTACGCAGCCAATAACACAGCTACCTCAGTAGTTTACACAGATACAATTGTCCTTGGTGATCTATTTGTCAACACAGGCTCACTTCTGTGTCATATAGAGACTGTTGAGGTACGTCTCAGGACCTCTACACAGCCAATAACACAGCTACCTCAGTAGTTTACACAGATACAGTTGTCCTTGGTGATCTATTTGTCAACACAGGCTCACTTCTGTGTCATATAGAGACTGTTGAGGTAAGTCCCAGGACCTTTATACAGCCAATAACAGCTACCTCGGTAGTTTACACAGATACAGTTGTCCTTGGTGATCTATTTGTCAACACAGGCTCTCTTCTGTGTCATATAGAGACTGTTGAGGTAGGTCCCAGGACCTCTACGCAGCCAATAACACAGTTACCTCAGTAGTTTACACAGATACAGTTATCCTTGGTGATCTATTTGTCAACACAGGCTCTCTTCTGTGTCATATAGAGACTGTTGAGGTAAGTCCCAGGATCTCTACACAGCCAATAACACAGCTACCTCGGTAGTTTACACAGATACAGTTATCCTTGGTGATCTATTTGTCAACACAGGCTCTCTTCTGTGTCATATAGAGACTGTTGAGGTACGTCTCAGGACCTCTACACAGCCAATAACACAGTTACCTCAGTAGTTTACACAGATACAGTTATCCTTGGTGATCTATTTGTCAACACAGGCTCTCTTCTGTGTCATATAGAGACTGTTGAGGGAAGCTCCAGGACCTTTACACAGCCAATAACACAGCTACCTCAGTAGTATACACATTTACATGTATCCTTGGTGATCTATTTGTCAACACAGGCTCTCTTCTGTGTCATATAGAGACTGTTGAGGTAAGTCCCAGGATCTCTACACAGCCAATAACACAGCTACCTTGGTAGTTTACACAGATACAGTTATCCTTGGTGATCTATTTGTCAACACAGGCTCTCTTCTGTGTCATAATGAGACTGTTGAGGTAAGTCCCAGGATCTCTACACAGCCAATAACACAGCTACCTCAGTAGTTTACACAGATACAGTTATCCTTGGTGATCTATTTGTCAACACAGGCTCTCTTCTGTGTCATATAGAGACTGTTGAGGGAAGTCCCAGGACCTTTACACAGCCAATAACACAGCTACCTCAGTAGTTTACACAGATACAGTTGTCCTTGGTGATCTATTTGTCAACACAGGCTCACTTCTGTGTCATATAGAGACTGTTGAGGTACGTCTCAGGACCTCTACACAGCCAATAACACAGCTACCTCAGTAGTTTACACAGATACAGTTGTCCTTGGTGATCTATTTGTCAACACAGTCTCACTTCTGTGTCATATAGAGACTGTTGAGGTAAGTCCCAGGACCTTTATACAGCCAATAACAGCTACCTCGGTAGTTTACACAGATACAGTTGTCCTTGGTGATCTATTTGTCAACACAGGCTCTCTTCTGTGTCATATAGAGACTGTTGAGGTAGGTCCCAGGACCTCTACGCAGCCAATAACACAGTTACCTCAGTAGTTTACACAGATACAGTTATCCTTGGTGATCTATTTGTCAACACAGGCTCTCTTCTGTGTCATATAGAGACTGTTGAGGTAAGTCCCAGGATCTCTACACAGCCAATAACACAGCTACCTCGGTAGTTTACACAGATACAGTTATCCTTGGTGATCTATTTGTCAACACAGGCTCTCTTCTGTGTCATATAGAGACTGTTGAGGTACGTCTCAGGACCTCTACACAGCCAATAACACAGTTACCTCAGTAGTTTACACAGATACAGTTATCCTTGGTGATCTATTTGTCAACACAGGCTCTCTTCTGTGTCATATAGAGACTGTTGAGGGAAGCTCCAGGACCTTTACACAGCCAATAACACAGCTACCTCAGTAGTATACACATTTACATGTATCCTTGGTGATCTATTTGTCAACACAGGCTCTCTTCTGTGTCATATAGAGACTGTTGAGGTAAGTCCCAGGATCTCTACACAGCCAATAACACAGCTACCTTGGTAGTTTACACAGATACAGTTATCCTTGGTGATCTATTTGTCAACACAGGCTCTCTTCTGTGTCATATAGAGACTGTTGAGGTAAGTCCCAGGATCTCTACACAGCCAATAACACAGCTACCTCAGTAGTTTACACAGATACAGTTATCCTTGGTGATCTATTTGTCAACACAGGCTTACTTCTGTGTCATATAGAGACTGTTGAGGTAAGTCCCAGGATCTCTACACAGCCAATAATACAGCTACCTCACTAGTTTACACAGATACAGTTGTGCTTGGTGATCTATTTGTCAACACAGGCTCTCTTCTGTGTCATATAGAGACTGTTGAGGTAAGTCCCAGGATCTCTACCCAGCCAATAACACAGCTACCTCGGTTGTTTACACAGATACAGTTATCCTTGGTGATCTATTTGTCAACACAGGCTTTCTTCTGTGTCATATAGAGACTGTTGAGGTAAGTCCCAGGATCTCTACCCAGCCAATAACACAGATACCTCAGTAGTTTACACAGATACTGTTGCCCTTGGTGATCTATTTGTCAACACAGGCTCTCTTCTGTGTCATATAGAGACTGTTGAGGTAAGTCCCAGGACCTCTACGCAGCCAATAACACAGATACCTCAGTAGTTAACACAGCTACCTCAGTAGTTTACACAGATACAGTTGTCCTTGGTGATCTATTTGTCAACACAGGCACTCTTCTGTGTCATATAGAGACTGTTGAGGTAAGTCCCAGGACCTCTACCCAGCCAATAACACAGCTACCTCGGTAGTTTACACAGATACTGTTGCCCTTGGTGATCTATTTGTCAACACAGGCTCTCTTCTGTGTCATATAGAGACTGTTGAGGTAAGTCCCAGGATCTCTACACAGCCAATAATACAGCTACCTCAGTAGTTTACACAGATACAGTTGTGCTTGGTGATCTATTTGTCAACACAGGCTCTCTTCTGTGTCATATAGAGAGTGTTGAGGGAAGTCCCAGGACCTTTACACAGCCAATAACACAGCTACCTCGGTAGTTTACACAGATACAGTTATCCTTGGTGATCTATTTGTCAACACAGGCTCTCTCCTGTGTCATATAGAGACTGTTGAGGTAAGTCCCAGGATCTCTACACAGCCAATAATACAGCTACCTCACTAGTTTACACAGATACAGTTGTGCTTGGTGATCTATTTGTCAACACAGGCTCTCTTCTGTGTCATATAGAGACTGTTGAGGTAAGTCTCAGGACCTCTACACAGCCAATAACACAGCTACCTCAGTAGTTTACACAGATACAGTTGTCCTTGGTGATCTATTTGTCAACACAGGCTCTCTTCTGTGTCATATAGAGACTGTTGAGGTAAGTCCCAGGACCTCTACACAGCCAATAACACAGCTACCTCGGTAGTTTACACAGATACAGTTATCCTTGGTGATCTATTTGTCAACACAGGCTCTCTTCTATGTCATATAGAGACTGTTGAGGTAAGTCCCAGGATCTCTACCCAGCCAATAACACAGCTACCTCGGTAGTTTACACAGATACAGTTGCCCTTGGTGATCTATTTGTCAACACAGGCTCTCTCCTGTGTCATATAGAGACTGTTGAGGTAAGTCCCAGGATCTCTACACAGCCAATAACACAGATACCTCAGTAGTTTACACAGATACAGTTGTCCTTGGTGATCTATTTGTCAACACAGGCACTCTTCTGTGTCATATAGAGACTGTTGAGGTAAGTCCCAGGACCTTTACACAGCCAATAACACAGCTACCTCGGTAGTTTACACATATACAGTTATCCTTGGTGATCTATTTGTCAACACAGGCTCTCTTCTGTGTCATATAGAGACTGTTGAGGTAAGTCCCATGATCTATACACAGCCAATAACACAGTTACCTCAGTAGTTTACACAGATACAGTTGTCCTTGGTGATCTATTTGTCAACACAGGCACTCTTCTGTGTCATATAGAGACTGTTGAGGTACGTCTCAGGACCTCTACCCAGCCAATAACACAGATACCTCAGTAGTTTACACAGATACTGTTGCCCTTGGTGATCTATTTGTCAACACAGGCTCTCTTCTGTGTCATATAGAGACTGTTGAGGTACGTCTCAGGACCTCTACACAGCCAATAACACAGCTACCTCGGTAGTTTACACAGATACAGTTATCCTTGGTGATCTATTTGTCAACACAGGCTCACTTCTGTGTCATATAGAGACTGTTGAGGTAGGTCCCAGGACCTCTACACAGCCAATAACACAGTTACCTCGGTAGTTTACACAGATACAGTTATCCTTGGTGATCTATTTGTCAACACAGGCACTCTTCTGTGTCATATAGAGACTGTTGAGGTATGTCTCAGGACCTCTACGCAGCCAATAACACAGTTACCTCAGTAGTATACACAGATACAGTTGTCCTTGGTGATCTATTTGTCAACACAGGCACTCTTCTGTGTCATATAGAGACTGTTGAGGTACGTCTCAGGACCTCTACACAGCCAGTAACACAGCTACCTCAGTAGTTTACACAGATACAGTTGTCCTTGGTGATCTATTTGTCAACACAGGCTCTCTTCTGTGTCATATAGAGACTGTTTAGGTAAGTCCCAGGACCTCTACACAGCCAATAACACAGTTATCTCAGTAGTTAACACAGATACAGTTATCCTTGGTGATCTATTTGTCAACACAGGCACTCTTCTGTGTCATATAGAGACTGTTGAGGTAAGTCCCAGGATCTCTACACAGCCAATAACACAGATACCTCAGTAGTTTACACAGATACAGTTGTCCTTGGTGATCTATTTGTCAACACAGGCTCTCTTCTGTGTCATATAGAGACTGTTGAGGTAAGTCCCAGGACCTCTACACAGCCAATAACACAGATACCTCAGTAGTTTACACAGATACAGTTGCCCTTGGTGATCTATTTGTCAACACAGGCTCACTTCTGTGTCATATAGAGACTGTTGAGGTAAGTCCCAGGATCTCTACACAGCCAATAACACAGATACCTCAGTAGTTTACACAGATACAGTTGCCCTTGGTGATCTATTTGTCAACACAGGCTCTCTTCTGTGTCATATAGAGACTGTTGAGGTAAGTCCCAGGATCTCTACACAGCCAATAACACAGCTACCTCAGTAGTTTACACAGATACAGTTATCCTTGGTGATCTATTTGTCAACACAGGCTCTCTTCTGTGTCATATAGAGACTGTTGAGGTAAGTCCCAGGACCTCTACACAGCCAATAACACAGCTACCTCGGTAGTTTACACAGATACAGTTATCCTTGGTGATCTATTTGTCAACACAGGCTCACTTCTGTGTCATATAGAGACTGTTGAGGTAAGTCCCAGGATCTCTACACAGCCAATAACACAGATACCTCAGTAGTTTACACAGATACAGTTGCCCTTGGTGATCTATTTGTCAACACAGGCTCTCTTCTGTGTCATATAGAGACTATTGAGGTACGTCTCAGGACCTCTACACAGCCTCAGTAGTTAACAAAGCTACCTCAGTAGTTTACACAGAAACAGTTGTCCTTGGTGATCTATTTGTCAACACAGGCTCTCTTCTATGTCATATAGAGACTGCTGAGGTAAGTCCCAGGATCTCTACCCAGCCAATAACACAGCTACCTCAGTAGTTTACACAGATACAGTTATCCTTGGTGATCTATTTGTCAACACAGGCTCTCTTCTATGTCATATAGAGACTGCTGAGGTAAGTCCCAGGATCTCTACACAGCCAATAACACAGCTACCTCAGTAGTTTACACAGATACAGTTATCCTTGGTGGTCTATTTGTCAACACAGGCTCTCTTCTGTGTCATATAGAGACTGTTGAGGTAAGTCCCAGGACCTTTACGCAGCCAATAACACAGTTACCTCGGTAGTTTACACAGATACAGTTATCCTTGGTGATCTATTTGTCAACACAGGCTCACTTCTGTGTCATATAGAGACTGTTGAGGTAGGTCCCAGGATCTCTACACAGCCAATAACACAGTTACCTCAGTAGTTTACACAGATACAGTTATCCTTGGTGATCTATTTGTCAACACAGGCACTCTTCTGTGTCATATAGAGACTGCTGAAGTACGTCTCAGGACCTCTACGCAGCCTCAGTAGTTAACACAGCTACCTCAGTAGTTTACACAGATACAGTTGTCCTTGGTGATCTATTTGTCAACACAGGCTCACTTCTATGTCATATAGAGACTGCTGAGGTAAGTCCCAGGATCTCTACACAGCCAATAACACAGCTACCTCAGTAGTTTACACAGATACAGTTATCCTTGGTGATCTATTTGTCAACACAGGCTCTCTTCTGTGTCATATAGAGACTGTTGAGGTAGGTCCCAGGATCTCTACACAGCCAATAACACAGTTACCTCAGTAGTTTACACAGATACAGTTATCCTTGGTGATCTATTTGTCAACACAGGCACTCTTCTGTGTCATATAGAGACTGCTGAAGTACGTCTCAGGACCTCTACGCAGCCTCAGTAGTTAACACAGCTACCTCGGTAGTTTACACAGATACAGTTGTCCTTGGTGATCTATTTGTCAACACAGGCTCACTTCTATGTCATATAGAGACTGCTGAGGTAAGTCCCAGGATCTCTACACAGCCAAAAACACAGCTACCTCAGTAGTTTACACAGATACAGTTATCCTTGGTGATCTATTTGTCAACACAGGCTCTCTTCTGTGTCATATAGAGACTGTTGAGGTAAGTCCCAGGACCTTTACACAGCCAATAACACAGCTACCTCGGTAGTTTACACAGATACAGTTGTCCTTGGTGATCTATTTGTCAACACAGGCTCTCTTCTGTGTCATATAGAGACTGTTGAGGTAAGTCCCAGGATCTCTACACAGCCAATAACACAGCTACCTCAGTAGTTTACACAGATACAGTTATCCTTGGTGATCTATTTGTCAACACAGGCTCTCTTCTGTGTCATATAGAGACTGCTGAGGTACGTCTCAGGACCTCTACACAGCCAATAACACAGCTACCTCGGTAGTTTACACAGATACAGTTGTCCTTGGTGATCTATTTGTCAACACAGGCTCTCTTCTGTGTCATATAGAGACTGTTGAGGTAAGTCCCAGGACCTTTACACAGCCAATAACACAGCTACCTCGGTAGTTTACACAGATACAGTTGTCCTTGGTGATCTATTTGTCAACACAGGCTCTCTTCTGTGTCATATAGAGACTGTTGAGGTAAGTCCCACGATCTCTATACAGCCAATAACACAGCTACCTCGGTAGTTTACACAGATACAGTTATCCTTGGTGATCTATTTGTCAACACAGGCTCTCTTCTGTGTCATATAGAGACTGTTGAGGTAAGTCCCAGGACCTCTACACAGCCAATAACACAGCTACCTCGGTAGTTTACACAGATACAGTTGCCCTTGGTGATCTATTTGTCAACACAGGCACTCTTCTGTGTCATATAGAGACTGTTGAGGTAAGTCCCAGGATCTCTACACAGCCAATGATACAGCTACCTCAGTAGTTTACACAGATACAGTTGTCCTTGGTGATCTATTTGTCAACACAGGCACTCTTCTGTGTCATATAGAGACTGTTGAGGTAAGTCCCAGGATCTCTACACAGCCAATAACACAGCTACCTCGGTAGTTTACACAGATACAGTTGTCCTTGGTGATCTATTTGTCAACACAGGCTCTCTTCTGTGTCATATAGAGACTGCTGAGGTAAGTCCCAGGACCTCTACACAGCCAATAACACAGTTACCTCAGTAGTTTACACAGATACAGTTATCCTTGGTGATCTATTTGTCAACACAGGCACTCTTCTGTGTCATATAGAGACTGCTGAGGTAAGTCCCAGGATCTCTACACAGCCAATAATACAGCTACCTCGGTAGTTTACACAGATACTGTTGCCCTTGGTGATCTATTTGTCAACACAGGCTCACTTCTGTGTCATATAGAGACTGCTGAGGTAAGTCCCAGGACCTCTACACAGCCAATAACACAGTTACCTCAGTAGTTTACACAGATACAGTTATCCTTGGTGATCTATTTGTCAACACAGGCACTCTTCTGTGTCATATAGAGACTGTTGAGGTAAGTCCCAGGACCTCTACACAGCCAATAACACAGCTACCTCGGTAGTTTACACAGATACAGTTGTCCTTGGATAATTGAAACAGGACCAAAGATAAAATACCCGCTTGCAATAACAAAGCACTAACAACAATAAAATCAACACCTTAGAACAGACAGTAGCTACAGCTTATGTATATTTCACTGACCAAGCGGTCACCCTAGACTCTTCCATTATCTAAACACATAAACCTCTCAGCTAAAAAACGTCCACACTGTTTTTCACTCTGCTAGGGAATGCTTGAATCTTGCAAGTTTATTAGATAAAAAATAGGGACTGTCGTACAAAACATTCAATCTTCAGGATACTAGAATCAGTGGTTTGTATAAAGTGACATGCCCAGACTCGAACTTGACATGACATGTTAAGAATATATTTTATTGTTGGTAGATTTTTTCTCACTTGTTTGAGTGTTTCGTTAATTTTGCTAAAGCATAATTGAGCCATGACATGAGGTTTCCAACAATATGGTATGTGCGACCAGCAAAGCCTCAGACCAGCCTGCGCATACGCGCAGTCTGATCAGAGCCTTTGCTAGTCGCTTGAACATTCTATAACTGTTAAGCTACTGACTGGTCATCTTTTGGAGTTTCTAAGCTTAAAAAGAGGCTGCAGAGGCTCGTCTGAGTTTACATGTGTCAAAATACCACATTGTTGGAAATCACATGTCACGGCTGATATTATTATTTTCAGTTGACTGACTCTGGTTACAACAGAACTGGAACTGTAGAATTGCAGCCAGCGGTATTCCTTACTTCACAGTCTGTTTCCTGTCCTGTGACTGGTACTCTGCCTCTCTCAGTGTTATTGTTATCTGTCAGTAACAATGGTGTGAACCAGTCCGGTGAATTCATGTATATTATCCAAGACCCAGTCTGCTATAATTGTGATCCTGTTGCAGAGTTGTGCACTTTACAAGTAAGTTAGAGCTTACTTAATCCTTTTCATTCTGGATACCAGTAAACACGTACTTTGGCAAACAGTGAAGATACAGATAAAATGCTGCATAAGTCAGCACTTCATCAGGGTATGCACTGTTTGCTAAGATGAAAGCAGTCTTCATGGACAGAAATACATCCTTTTATAGAAATTTTGAATGGCAACCCCTTAAAATACAAAATGGACTAATTGTATAAATATGTTTGGTTGAATTCATCAGAGTGAAAAGGGTTAAAGCTAAAATGTATAACACATGCATAATACTCAGTCATGTGGGTGCCGCAACAACCATAGATAGATAGAAAATCCAACATGATGATGTACTGAATAATACATGTACAGTAAATACTGAGTATCCCAAACTCCAACAGATCAATGTACCCTCTATTTTGAATTACATTTGGGATATTTATAAACTATTTCAATAATTTCCTATCAAAATATGTTGTACCTCATAGAGATCACTGACTCAGTTGATAGAGGGTTAGGTTGGAGATCAAAGGGTTGCTAGTTCGAGACTAACTGGAGTCACTGTGTTGTGCCTTTGAGCAAGACACTATCCACTGCTTAGCACTGGTTCAACCCAGGAAGACAGGAAATTGTCCCAACATGACTGAAAAATTGATGACTGGGACGTACAGCATCAACACAAACAAACAAAAATATTATTGCTCCCAATTTTTTACCAGGGAATTTTAAATCGCCATTTAACTCAAGTCACTGTACAGGCCTCTAGTGTTATGACTGACATTTTATTATTTTTCTTCTCATTCCAGCCAACCAGCTGTGTGCTTGATGGAAGTTGTTATGCTGCTGCAGATCCAAATCCTGCAGACCAGTGCCTAATATGTGACCCATTCTCAAATCAGTGGAAATATAAACCATGTAAGTGTAGTCAACAAATTGTGAATTTAACCCATTGAAGACTAAATGAATACTTTTGAAAACAGTGAAGACCCATCTGAAATGCAGCATCGCTCACATCAGAGTCTGCACAGTTGTTGAGACAAAGTGGATCTAAAGAGAAAGAAATACATTTTTAGGAAATTTTTACCTGTGATCCCTTGATATATGTAATGGACCACCCTGACTTGACTGTATGATAGCTACTGGAAGATTCCATTGGTCTTAAAAGTTCTAACCTTGTGTGGACCGTAAACTTTTAAACAGGTACTGTTGCGGCGATATTCCCGATTGTGGAATGCAACAAAAATAACTGAACTCCGATTATGAGTTAGACGATAAATGGTTTATTCATCTGCTAAAATGACGCCCTACGATCAATGGCGTCGTTACGATTTTTAGCTTCTCTTAGCAACTAACGTTAAATATAACGTCAAAGTGACGTTACGCTAATGACGCAACGTCCAATAATAATAATGTCTCTATGCAGGCTTATAGCCTCCTGTCCAGGTACTTTAACAAATAGTGAAGATTTTCTGAGAAAGAAATACAATATTTTTGGGGAAATTTTAACCTGTGACCCCTAAATATATGCATCCTGACTTAACAGTATCATACTTTATGGAATATTCCATTGGTCTTAAAAGGGTTAATATAAGCATCTGTCATTTAATTGCTCGATTCTTCTTATTCTATCAGTCTATATGAGAGAGACCTTCAGTATATGATCAATTGAGGAAGAAATGCGAATAACAGGACGGAGATGCGGAGTGATACCCTGGCTGTTGTTACCCTAATTTTAACATCAGCGTACAGCTCAACATTTTATGAGTAGCAAACTTAACCGATCTCCATACTTTGCCAGATATATAAGTTATATATCCAGGAACTGCAGGGATGGCATTGTGCAAACTGAAGTGTCGGGTCGATATCTTTGTGGGATTGAGCCTGCTTTAGGACACTTATTAATGTCCCACATTTTTTAAAACGGTCAGTCATGGATATTGGCGAGCAACAGCCAGAACTCCTATCTCAAAGCCTTAGTGGGTGCATTAAACCGGGGGCTTTGTGCATGTTCTGTAGGTGGGGTGGGGGGGGAGTACACTGCGTCAACACTAGAAATATTCAGTACACAATCTTGTTCACATTTGATTATCAACTATTTTTCAGCTTCATCATGCCCAGTAACAACTACCAGTACCACCACAGAGCCTACAACCAGTACAACTACCAGTACAACTACCAGTACAACCACAGAGCCTACAACCCCTACAACTACCAGTTCCACTTCCAGCACTACAACATCAACCACAGAGTCAACATCCACTAGTGTGACAGTCCCAACTAGTACAGTATCATCTAGTAGTCAGACAACCCCAGCTGGCACTACATCCAGTAGCCCCAGCACAGTTTCGCCCAGTGTGACTACTACTGTATCAACCAGTGAGGCTCCTGATACAGTAACATCATCTGCTAGTGCAGCATCCGTTAAAACAAGCACTGCAGCAACATCTCCAGCACCAACTAATGCAACAACAACTAAACCATCAACAAGCAAATCATCAACAAGTAAATCTACTGCTTCTGGTTCATCAACAGAGCCTTCAACTTCAAGCTCAAGTACAACCAGCTCCACTTCTACTCAGTCTAGTACCAGTTCATCAACAACTCCAAGTACTCCAAGGAGCTCATCACCAACGACACCTGAACCAGCTTCCTCTACTGAGAGTGACCAGAGTGACCAAGAGGCTCAAGATCAGCAGACATTGACAATTGTAATAGCTATTGCTGCTGTCATGGCAGTTTTAGTGATAGTTGCAATAATTGTTGTTTCTTTCCGATTAAGAAGGTGAGCCTTGTTTTATTTTCTATTTGAGTAAGTTAAATTTTTACATGCTGGGTAATATTCCATGCTTTTGATGTCGTCTGCTGTTGTTTTTTTTAAATTAACCTTTTCAAAAAATTGTTTCAGGAACACATTCAGAGTGTCAACAGTTTTGATATAGATCAGGAACTACATAATGTCTGTCCTGATCTGGGTCTAAACTGTTTGCAAACTGTCAGCAGATGACAAAAGACATCCCTAG
Source organism: Loripinus fragilis (assembly GCA_964019695.1). Classification (NCBI taxonomy): domain Eukaryota; kingdom Metazoa; phylum Mollusca; class Bivalvia; order Lucinida; family Lucinidae; genus Loripinus; species Loripinus fragilis. Next base: position 136,614,145 of record OZ026515.1, read on the forward strand.
CAAGATTTCGGTACTTATTGCATGTGTAAAATCACTCTTTAAACATGTATGTACAGAACCTAGTGGGTTATTGTTTTAATTTTTATATCAGCCTATAACATGCTATGTATTTTTAATTTATTTAAACAGTACCTTTGAACCTTAATGCAGATCATTTAAAGTCATATTACACATCTACTTTGTCAACCCAAATCATGTTTAATCTAATACCGTCTGATGCTAATGACCCACAAGGGTTGATGCGTCGTTAAGCACCAAGCAAACAAACAAGAACCTAGGGGGCGAGAGGCCTAATGTTAGGCCTGAGTCTTCCTTTATGCCCCTACTTTGTGCCAGCTGTGAAGGCTCTGGCAAGACTGCACAGACTAGAGTCTGGATTATTTTATTAAAAAGATATGCCACGGTTCAACATGACATAGGTTTATAATCGTGCAATACCCATTCATGTGTCCTCAAAATACTGAAATAGGGTGTTTATAATAGCTTCTCTGGTTTCTGCTTTATGTAAGTTTATTAAACTTGAAAGAATGCATATTTTATAGGCATGCTGCTGGTTTTAAGAGTTGAACTTCTAAAGTTCATGTTGGGTAAATGTTTGTGATTTTTTGTCTGCAGATATTTTCAATTTTTTTTTCAAATATTCTTTCAGGAATGTCAAACAACTTGGATCCAGATCAGGCCCGACATTCTGTCCGGCCTGATCTGGGTGCCAGCTGTTTGCAGAGGTTATCAGCAGCCACAAAATTTGCTGGTAGCAGTCAAAAAGTTAATGTTATCATCCTTAACCCTTAAAGCGCCAAGAAAAAAATGCATCTGAAAATGTCATCTGCTGAAGTCGTCTGCTGCAAATAATTGCCTAGAATTATTGACGAATTAAGTATAGAATCAAACAGCGTGGACCCAGAACAGACTGCCTATAGGAAGTCTGATCTGGGTCCACACTGTTGGTTGTAGAGGCTTCTTAAACATTTCAGCAAACGAGAAAAGCAGACGACTTTTGTTGGGATCGGCCCTTTAAACGTTAAATTTGTCCATTTATCTATTTCCTACTCTCAGAAAAGACATGTGTAGTCCTGGACACAAGGCAGATACTTCAGCATCGGAGGACAGCATCATGAGCCCAGGAGGGCCAGAGCTACAAGGCAGGAGAAACCCTACTTATGAAGATGTTGTTTATGACAACAATGGTCGCCCAGTGACTGCTAGACGTAATGCTCCAGCACGGTCTGCTCCATTCAATCCAGCTGGTCTCTCAATAGATGACGGTATTGCTGGTAATAGAGGCAGTGGTCCTCCAGACGAAGAAGATGGACTACACAGAGTTAATGTTCATATGTTTGAGCCCCCACCACCACAGGGAGCAGGAGATGTTTATTATGTCAAGGTAGACAAAGACTCACCAGCAAGGTACTCCCCAGAGAGGAGTGGTCGACGGCCAATAGAACCAAGGCCTGACTATTATATAACAAAAATGTGATATGTATTCAACTGTCTGAATCTATGATTAAGCCTGTGAACTGGCTCCGTAAGCCATGTCAAGAGAAAACAGCCTGTTTAACTACAGCAACAACTGTAAATCAAAGTAATTTTCACTTTATACATGTGTGGCTTCGTTTTCTCATAAATTCAAACTGCTCATGGAAAAATACATGTGTAAAATTGTTGCCGTCTGCTTCATGACCTTGCAGTTTCAATATACAGTAAAACCTGTGTAAAACAGCCACTCAAAAATAGAAAAAAACAAAATCTTAATGACAAATGGTAGCTTAATGAAGGTCGAAAGTATTGCAGAATGCTCCCCTAAGAGCATTTTGCAATACTTTTGACCTGCATTAAGCGATAATTGGTCTTGAAAACTAATTATCAGTCTTTTTGAGAGTGGCCATTTTACACAGGTTGTACTGTAATCAGTTCAGTCCCTTTAATTTATAACACTATGTTTGGGGTCCATAGGAATGGACAGTGAAGTGAATCCTGTTATAAAGGGACAATTTTTAAAAGAAATTATAGGAAAATGCCCATAAAATCATTTTGCTATAATTCCTTTGTATTATTAAAACATTTGGAGATCCACATGTCAGTGTTATATTCAAATCAGCGTTATAATGTCTTGAAAGGGACTGCACTATATTCTACCCTCATAATGACTCACAAAGAAAGTCTGGATCAGCCCTGCATGGATGCTCAGGTTGATCTGGGCCTTCATTATTTGCATAAGCTTGTAGAGGCACTTATTAGCTCAACTACTTAAAAGAAAACATCATGACTAGTGAATTATGAGTTTTGCAAATAAATCTGAGAGGTTGAAATGTTGAAATGAAAAATACAAAAAAAATAAAGTGATTTACAGCACTTTAAAACTTTATGTTCTATCAACTGATTTAATACAGATATTATACTTTTAGATTATTTAAAGCTATCAACTAAGACTGCACACATTTGTGCAGTCTGATCAGCACATTTGTTGGTTATGATGACACAACCAGGCATTCAAATATCAAGCAGATCAAGCTTCTACAAGTGGATGATGTTGAATCATAAGCCTATGAAATGGAAAAGTGTCACCGAAGGTGTATAATCCTTCAGCAAATAAACCCCAATCTATAAAACAAAATTAGAGAGTATCCAAGTACAGTGCAGTGCCTTGATAAGAATATGTTTGGGGTCCATTTGAATGGAATGTGTTATAAGTGAATTGGCATACAAAGGGGCAATTTTACAGAGGAATTATAGGAAAATGGCAGTTACAATTGGTTATTTTCTTATAATTTCTTTGTAAAATTCCATGGTAAAAAAATTTGGAGCCACAACATGATTGTGTTATATCCAAATCCATGTTATAATGAGGTGTTATAAAGGGACTTCACTGTACCTGCTTTCCTTAATTCTTCATTTTCAAAAATATGGATGCCCATTGGAGTGGAGCGTCTCAATTAGACAGTTCCAATGGGCTACCATATTTCGCCTTGTAAATGCTCAGTGCTCTAAAATTTTCTGCTACAAAATATACATTTGAATAAGCACTCCATTTTTAATAGTAACAACCATGCCCTTATGGTGGTAAATTGTAAAAGAGCTTTTACAATATTATAGGTATGCACTTATTAGAGCATGCAAGATGACTATAGTCATTAATTTACAAAAATGGATGATATCCGTGGTTCAGTGGTAGAGTGCTTGACTCAAGACCAAGGGGCCGCGGGTAAGAGCCTCACCAGCGTCACTGCGTTGTGTTCTTGAGCAAGACACATTAATCCTAGCTTAGTACTGTTTCAACCCAGGAAGGCCAGTCCCTTTATAATTGAAAGATTGTTGATGGGATGTAAGGAATCAAATCAAACAAAAACAAATGATATCATTTAACATCACGATTAGGGTTCTAGTTAGTTATGAGTTGCATCAATCTGATTATCAGCAAAAACAATGAAAATAAAATTAACCTCATTAAGGAAACATCTTTGAGATTATGAAATAGCAAGGCTCAAATGTGTTTTCTTAACAGGGCCTTTATCATCAGGAATAAAATGTTGCACTTGCTAACCCTATTGCACACTGAGTGGCTGGTCTCTCTTTGTGCATTATCATTATGGTAAATGTTTGTCGATCCCTGAAAAGCATTTTTCTTCAAAAACGGAGGAAATTCCATGAAAAGAGGAGATTCTCAGCCCTGCTTAATGTGGGATCAGAAAGGCGGACCCTATAATGGTGGTAATGTTGTCAGAGGTTTAAGTCATAGTAGCAAACAACTATGTTAGGTAAACATCAAATAGAAAAAAATGGTGCTTTTAAATTTTTCTTGTGATTTTCTGTTAAAGGCTGGTTCACATTGCAAGTATGGTGCTGTTTTTAGGAGCTCATCTTAGTCATAGGCTCATAGTAAGCATTTGTAATTATATGATGCCCTTTGTCTGTCTGTCATCCAGCGTCTATCAAAACTATCTTCTCCTTAACCACTAGGTGGAATTTTGCCAATCTTCACAAGAATGATCCTTGTGATGGTTCTAATCTTATTGAGTACCCACAATGTATGTATACTCAACGTCAGTGAAAAGTTACCAGTAAATCACATGCATTTAACATAAGACAATATTTAGTTTATTCTGAGCGAAGAACTGCGGATACTTCAAAACCCAATTTTATGGCATAGAGTCCCATGCATCGTCCCTATGGAAAACGGTATCCACCACACCCAAATGCAGTATAATCATTCCTTGACGGACCCCTGTAGTTTCTATTGCATTGTATAGGAAAATGCAAAGTTTTGGTGCTACCTTAAAGTTTGATCCTCATTTTTCGCGTTTGACGGGGTAACCGAAACCATTTTAGTGGCGTTTTCAATGAAAATGTCTTGGGCATGTTCTGGCATGTTGTCTTCTGAAAATGATGATTTCAAATTCTAAAAAAACTGCGAAAAACATAAAATGCACGTGCATCATGTGCACCCTAGTTCCAGAGCTCGTGTAACTGTTTTATCTCCCCAAACCAGCTTGTCGTTGACCAGAAACATGAATGTAACAGTAGCCAAAGAGCTATATAATATATTTTCCGAAATATCGAAATTTCAATACTGGTAACTTTTCATTGACGTTGAGTATATTTGGCAGAGAAAATAATAAATTATAGTTACCTCCTCTTTTCTTGAGGGTTGTTCCAAGACATTGAGGAGGTGGGTGGCCATTTATCCCATAAACAGACTGCTACTTAACTCGTTGAATACTGACAATGCTCATTTGGGCCAATACATGAGATTTTTGTACTTATCACATACGCCCAAATGCTTCCTTTATATTCCCATGCTGACATGTTCAGAAGTCTAAATTTTGATTAGAATCTACTTAGTGCATGTGATTAGTGAAGGCACTAGTGAGTCTGCACATTTGCCTGGGCCTTCACTAGTTGACAATGTGTTAATTACCAAAGTCTCATGCCCTGGCTTATATAAATACTGATTTTATTTGTATATTATGCTTTATATATTTTATACAACATTCAGTCACTTGATGTCAATCTTGACATGCCGGGCCGCGTAGCTCAGTCGGTAACGTGTCTGGCTACAGATGCGTGTCTGACTGCAGATCCAGGGGTCGCGAGTTCGATCCCGGTTCGGTCCCATACTTTCGTGGAGATTGATCATGAAATGATTTCTACGGTCATTCTCCTCCCTTCTGCTGATTCATTCAAGAAGGGTTGTTGTCAGTTACAAGCGAAAGTATGTGCACGAAGTACTGGTTAACCGCTTGTTCAAGCCTGCCCAGGAAAAAGTGTGGTTAGGTGAACTGACCGTCCCCCAATGACCATAGCTGTTGACTTGGGACGTAAAGCAACAAAACAAAAAATCAATCTTGACACATGTAAGTGTCTATCTGGTTTTATTAGTTGATATACTTTTTGTATGAACTATATTTTTATACACCATTTATTCCTTTTTATGGTTAATAGAGGAGATATTCTATTGGTTTGTTTATCACGAGAAAATCTCTCTTTGGGTGTCTGACTATAATACTCTATGAAAATGTCCAACTACTTGTTGACTGAAACAACGACAAAATATGTATGTTTATAGTAAATTTAGGGTAAAATATTGTTTAATTTATGCAGTAATAATGATCATTGTTTTTCAATGTATTAACCCTTGCCAGGTCCCTTTGGAGATGTTGAAAGCCCTCAGCTTTGTTGAAAGCCCTCAGTTTTGTTGAAAGCCTTCAGTTTTTAACATCTCCCTCAGGACCTGACAAATGTTAATGCATGAAAAAAAAAAACGAAACGGTTTTATGCCGTTTGCAAAACACAACCAGGAAGCAAAAAATAGGTCCTAATTGGCCTTATTCTAAGCTTAAAGAATTAGAAACGCAAAGTTTGCAATTTCAGGATATATTCGAGTGCAGCAGAAACTTAAGAAAATAATGCTCAATTCAATCATTTTAGCCATTTAATGGATTTAGATATATGTTAAAAAAATAAATGTATTTCATATATTTGTGTTCAATTTGTCTGTCTTTTCCCCCTGACAATAGGCTTTCTTATGAGGGCAAGTCAATAAGTAACCAGCCCGACCGATTTCTAACGGACCGAAACAGTCAAGAGTTTCACAGTGTGTTTGGTCATCATAATAAGAAATATGGACATAATTTTAGCATTATTAATTTATAGCGTCTGGAGTCATATGTTTTCTCATCAAAATTGGAGAACAAAGGTTTTTATGTAAATTTTACTATTTGATAAGTATCTTGCTTATGAATAATGAAGTGTACATGTGTAATATATCAATGAAACAGAAAATTTGTTGCTTACATGACAGTATAAAAATGATAAGATTGCATAATTTGATAAATCACAATACTGCATGTAACTTAAGTGACCCATGGTTAAGGACACAAGAACACAACTCTATTCAGTCATGTTGGAAGCTCTCAGAAAATTTTTTTTTTAAACAACCATTTGTATAATATATATCAATTAATATCTGAATATAATTGTAAATATATTTATAACAAAATAGAAAGGAGTAAAGCGTCTGAATTCTCAAAAAAATAAATTTCTATTTTTTTTTTTTTTGAGGAAAAACGCAATATTAGTTTTAAACGCTGTGAATTTTTTCAAGAGCACTGAAACTTATTCTCAAAATGAAAATCTATTCTACAAGCTTCAATTATAGCTTAGTTTCAAGTAAAAAAAACTTGCAACTTGCCTTTTGAAAATAGTAGTTTTGCGCATTTCCAGTCATTTTAGCACACTTTCAATGGTACGGTAGCTGTATTTTTAGCTAACCTGAGCCTCCTCACAAGGTGAGCTTATAGTATACCCATCCAGCCGGCGTCTGTCTGTTGTCCACCATTTTCAAAGATCTTTAAAACCACTCGGCCAATCAAAGCCAAATTTCATGTGGAGCATCCTTGGGAAGGACTAACCAAAGTTTATATAAATGGTCCAGGTCAGATGACCAAGATGCCCCCCCATGCCCGTATGTTAAAAACCTTCTCCAGAACCAGAAGTCCTATAGTCTTGAAACTTGGCATGCCAACACTCAAGATCTAAAAAGTTTCTATAAAAATGACCCTGACCTATTTAACGGCAACGCCAAATTTGGCTGCATATGCATTTAAATGCTTTAAACTGTTACAAAGTCATTTAAAGGGTAAAACTTGCAGCAAATGACCAAATTAACAGAAAAATTATATTTTTTGAAACAAAAATTGATGCCAGGGGGTTGTCTTTCCCTGCCTTGGGGCTATATGCATATCTAAAACTATATTATAGCTAGGAGCCTCAAACGTATGCATCTGATGAGGATGAGATAACCTGGTGAAATTTCTAAAAAAGTTTTTTTTTTTTTTTCGGTATTGCCATTTGCAAAGGAGCTCTAGCGATAAGGCGTATATTTTCCCTAGTTGACATGATTACAAAACCTAAATTTTCAAATTGCCCTAATTTTTTAGAATTGGTCTGTTCCGGTAGTAAAATTTACATAGCGATTCATCATTTACAAAACCGTTAAAACTTGCGCCTTCTACTCCCACCCCTCATTTTACGTCTTTAGACTGGGTGCCGTTTAGACGAGAGTTTTAGTAAATCCTTTGCAGGTTTTCAAAAAGTAAAAGTGCTAAAATATTAAGGATATAAGTGTCCTTCATTTTCGAAATTTTGCGGTATTCCTTCTGCGCATTTGTACGAAATATACTTAGAATTGTGACGTTTGTCATTGAAAAGATGAAACTGGCGCCTTTCAGTTTGTTTTTAGATGCTTTCCCCCCCTAGACCCAAGATGCCCTTTGGACAATTAAATGTCGCTATACAAATATATAACATATGTAAAGGGCGTCTTGGGTCTAGGGGGGGAAAGGGGTTGTATAAGCGAAAGAAGACATCAAATACCTGACAAAAATAGCCCACTTTGCAAGATGGTCGTTTTAATTGTACACCAACTGTATAAATAGTTTTACTGTACATAGCGTGATAGGACGATTGGTACCCTTGTTTAATGGTCTAGTTCCCATACATATAACTGAATAACAAGTACAGTTGATGATCGAAATAAAGTCTCATTCAATAAGAAGTAGAGTTATTACAAGCATTAAGGAAATCCCGTTTTAAATATACAAATTCGGGGGCAATGGTACATCGACGGCCCGTCTATATATATTTGTTGAATGTGTCTAGTTTCTCCAGTCGTTATTTCAACAAAATAAAACGAACGTCTCGTTTAGGGAGATTGCTCGCCTTATCGCTAGAAATTCTTTGGCCAATTATTATAAAAGCTCATAAGTAAATAATTTTGTAAAACCCTGTAGCTTATCATCCATTTATAAAGGTATACAGTGTGCAGTTATGATACACCTCAGTGAATGGGCCATACAGTTAACCCTCAACAAAGGAGCACTTGGAGATCAGGTGTGAGATCTGCTTTGTGTGCAGCTAGCCAGTTACCTGGAAAGGGGCCCACAGACGAGGATGATGCACCTGCACGTTAATCAAAAATCTGATTATGATATGATATGAATCAATGTGAAAGTCATTTACAGGTAATAGTTAAAAGTTATGGACAACATACTTATTAACCGAAAACATTGAAATATTCTAGACCTGAATTTCTTGCAAAAGCAACACTTTCATCTCCAGTTTTATCCTACAAACAATATTTCAGTGTATTTGTATGAATACCTGACAAAAACCTAGGCTTTCTGCAAAAGAAAAAAAAATGTCACAAAACCCACATCCTAAAGGGACTGGAATTTATTTGCAATATTTTCTACATATGTATATTTTGTTGTGTGCACTTAATGTCCGGTTTTAATTAATGCACATTATACACTTGTCAATTATTCAGGATCGTAGCCATATGCTCTCAAAATTTAGGCAGATTAAAAAGGAGACTGTTGGAGGTCCTTGTTCCTTTTCTGGACCTATGCTGGTGATGGGGGATAACTGGAGCAATGATAAATAACAGAAGTTTGTTGTAATAGACATTTATTGCTTGCATGTAGAACAACACTAATTTACCCTAAACATATTTCGAAACCTTGCTCCAAGGCTCTAAACCCTCTTTCATACTCAACTCAGTGAGCCATGAAATTTATCATGCGCATAAATGAAATATTAAAATGCCAACAATTGGCATTTTAACAATTATTTTATTAGCATGATAAATACAAGAGTTTAAAAACAAGACAAGTCTTTATTTTTCAACATTTTAGCTTTTATAAACAGTTGGAATTTAATGCTCAGTTGCGGTGAGCATGAAATAAGTTATATAATCTATAATCTCAGGGCCACTTCCTCTCATGATTCTAACAAGTCTATTTCACAGTCTGATGAGTTGTGTTGAAATGGCAAACGTTATAAATAAACCATGATCAGAATGTTCTTTCAGGAGCCGTCTTGTTCTGAGTTTACACATTTGCCCAGGCCTATCTGTCTGAATATTTAGGGTATATACGGTACAAACCTTTTCCTTTCCTCCATTCTTTTTACCAGCTCATACAAAAGGAGTGCAGAGGCCCAGTAGTTGAGTGCTCTGCTTGAGATCGAAGGGTCAGTATTTTTGTTTGTTTGTGGTCCCAATCAACAACTATGGTCATGTCAAGACGGTTAGTTCACCTAACCCCACCTTATTTCCTGGGTAAGCTTAGTTTTAAGCTGTCAACCAGTACTCAGTGCACATACTTTTACTTGTAAATGATAACAGCTCTTCTTGAATCAGCAGAATGACTAGAAAAGGGTCAGTGGTTTGAGCTTCACTCAAGGCACTGTGTTGTGCCCTTAGATTAGACACTTTATCCTCTGTTTAGTACTGTTCAACCCCAGAAAAGTCACAACATGAATGAAAATTGTTGAATGGGATGTTTGTTTTGTTTCATTTGATTCTTTACATCCCAGTCAACAATGTTTCAGTTATGTTGGGACGGGTCTTTATGGGAGGAACCAGTCCTAAGCGAGGATTAATGTGTCTTGCCCAAGGACACAATACAGTGACGCCTGTGAGGCTCAAACCCGCAACCTCTCGATATCAAGTCAAGCTCTCTACCACTGAGCCTCGTGGTGTCAACAAGAGTTCTCAAAGCCTTGCCTGGTAACCTTGATATCAAAAGACACTCCCCTAGTAGTCTCTATAAATGGGCCAGAACACAAGAGATTTCAGTACTTTATATAGACAAATGCACATGCTAATGTATCCAGTGAAGCTAGAGGTCTACACTTTGGCCTTAGAATTCATCTACATCCATACTTTGTGTATTAGAGTAGAGAAAGCTCTGGCGAGTCTGCGTTTATTGCCAGAGCTTTTTCCGTTTGATGAAGCGATACATGTATGTTCCAAAATCTTGTGCACTGGCCTATATGCACTCAGTGGCAGTAGAAGGCTCGTAGTTTCTTCACACAGACAGTAAAGACTCTGGTCAGACTGGATAGATGCCAAGGCTGATCAGTCTTAGCTGGGCACACAGGTAATTTAGTTGGTTTTGTCATGCACAAGTTCCTATTTGAGTAAACAAGGGTTTTCAAATGAAAATAATTATCAAATACACACTTTTATCTGGAGGCCTGAAACAAGGTTGCAGTTTTCAAATGAAATCTCGAAGTCCCCAGTGCACTTATCAATGCAATTGTGATAACTTGTTTTGCCTTTGAAATTAAATAATCACTATCTAGTCACATGTTTTTGATTTTGACTCATTCAGATGCATTGACTCCCGCTATTTCTGAACAGCAAAATGATGAAAGCGCAGATAAGCTAGATCCACCCTTATTGCAAAACCATATATGGGTTGTGATGCCAGAAAACATGTCTTTGGAGATTCAGAAGAAAGTAAGGCTCATGCCAGCTACAATGACTAGTTTGAATATTGAAATTTTGCATGCTAAACTTAAACTACTATACTCTCCAGATAGCAAATAACAAAGGCACTGATCAGACTGCAAAGATGTGCAGGCTGGTCTGTGCATTGTTTGCATGCAAAAAAGTCAGGTTTTCTTGCATTGAGGCCCTTATATCAACATCGAACAACTCTTGGTCTAAAAAAATAAACTCAATTGCCAACATTCTGGGTGCAATGACTTAAATTTATACTAATTGAATTATTTTCACTTTTCCCTAGCCTTTTGAATGAAAATTAAACTGTATATACACAAAAAATGCGGATAGATATGACTGAAAACAGATGTTTCCTGTACCAGTGCACATAAAGAGCAGCTTGATATTCTGTCCCATTTGACACATTTCAGAAGGTAGTCAACTTCTCTTTTGTCAATTTTAAAGAGGAAATTAAAGTGTCACAATATTTAAAGTAAATACAGCACTATTTTTCTTCTAAATTTGTTTTGATTTTGCATCCTGCATAAACGTTATTTCACTCAGATCTTTGGAGATTGTCACAGTTTGTAGCACTTGTCAAGAAGTTTCTTCCTTGTCAATTTGGTCGCCAGCACTCAGCATTTCACTCAGATCTTTGGAGATTGTCAGAGTTTGTAGCACTTGTCAAGAAGTTTCTTCCTTGTCAATTTGGTCACCAGCACCCTCTGCTACTTCACTGTCTGATTCTTTATGTTTTCTTTTTGATCTGTACCTGCAAAATAGGAGTGCATAAATCTGACTCTTTATAAATTATAGTAAATTTTGAATACTCCTCTTTCTTGTCTCAAATAAATGTTGGTTGTGCTGTTTGTCTAGGCCTTTATGGCAGGCAGCTAGTGTTTGAAATTTTAGAACATTTACTGTACATGTTTTTCAAAATACAGTAAAACCCGTCTGAAGTGGCCACTTAAAATAGACAAAAAAACAATCTTAATGACAAATGATAGCTCAATGCAGGTCAAAAGTATTGCAGAATGCTCCAAGGGGAGCATTCTGCAATACTTTTGACCTGCACCCTTGGAGCATTCTGCAATACTTTTGACCTGCATTAAACGACAATCGGTCTTGAAAGCCAATTTTTATCTTCTTTTTGAGTGTCCTCTTAAGGCAGGTTTTACTGTAGTAAATTTTGAATACCTCTCTTTCTGTTCTCAAATAAAATGTTGGTTATCAAGACTGGAAAATCTCAAAATGCTTGTCAGAATAGCTTACAGGGACGACTCTGATCAAACAGCACAGACCACAGTCAGACTGCTTCGGAAGAAGCAGTCTGATCATGGTCTGTGCTGTTTGTCTAGGCCTTTATGGCAGGCAACTAGTGTTTGAAATTTGAGAACATTTACTGTACACATTTTCATATATGTAGCTGCAAAATATAAGAACTTAAATCTGATTCTTTATGCATTCTTTTTTATCTGTTCCTGCAAAACACTAGAACACAGTCCTGATACTTTAACACAAGGGTTGCACACATATAAGTTAAAGTAAGAAAGAGGGCAAAGATCAGGAATCGATACAATCAAGCTCCTCACCTGACCCAGGATACCAATGGGAAAGTGACATCACAGTTAGACATCACAAACGAGAGCCAAGAGATCAGCCCTTTCCCAGCAGGTGACCACAAGGCATCAACAGATGTGCATGAAAGCATAACAAAAAATGACAGAAATAACATAAATGATCCATAAAAGAAGCACCGCCTTGGAAAGGTTAGTAAAAATATTTTACTGGAGGGCTTAAACCAGTTTAACTGTGCACCAACCTCACCCTTAGTTCAGATGTGGATCAAGACACATAGATGTTTGGTTTGAATGAAAGACCCCTAACTTATCAATGCATCATCTAGAACATATAAATCAACCTGTTGTACCAGTATATACTTGGAATCACTTTTCACACATATAATCAAGTAGCTCATTGCTCCCTGTCTTAAAGAAAAGCAAGGGGACATAATATTCCGCTTTCTGTGATCCATGGTGTGTAGTTCTTTGTCCCTTTGAGTCTTTGACAGTCGGTACTTTTGTGCTTAACTACTCCTACAGTTTTATAGTGAAAATATTTGGTCAAGATATTGAGATTTCTCATTTTCTGGCAAAAAATTTGTTGAAATTGGCTTAATGGTAGAAAAATCTCATATCAAAATGTAGTTAAGCTAAAGAGTTTGCTAAAAATTTCTTACTGAAACTTCATAATTTCTCAGCAGTATTTGCTGAATGAGATGTTTCTCCCATGATATACTGAGTAAATATCTGTAATGATCTCGGAAATTTTATTAAGGCCTAAATGAAATATATGTGTGGTTCCGGTTGCCGACCGTGCCTATTTAAAACCTGCGACCCTAAACATTAAAGTGGTGTTTCTGTAAAAAAAAAAAAAAAAAAAAAAAAAAAAAAAAAAATCAAAAAAAAAGAAAGACCGTTTTCCGTCGCTGGTGCCGCCATGTGCTTCGTTCAATCTACATGCCAATAGGGCCCAAATAATCTATTAAAGGGTTAATTCAGAAAAAGAAGGGGCCCTCATATAAACAGGTGATAAAACAGTCAAAATTTACATGTTTTTTTTTCCGAATTCATCGGAACTCGATTGGTCACGAAAACTAATGACATTTGTAATTGGCCTTTAAAATACCAACAAAGATCGAACTAATGTGAAATATAATCACTTTTGGATATATGCCAAGCTCCTTTATCTAGTTTTACCGATAAAAACATGAATATAAATTGTTAATATACGGAAAATAGATTGCAAAAAAGCCGAAAATCGTTACATATTTTCGTACCGCGTAAGATTCGTACCGCGCGATTTCGGCCCCAGTATCTATCTTTCTTCTTTACTGGCATCGATCAATGCAAGTAATTACGCTTAGAAGTGCTATTTTTGAAGTTTGGAGAATAAACAACAAACTTTGACTGTGTTTGGAAGAAATGAGAGAGCCTTTAACTCCTCTGTTGTCTGTGTAGTGACTGCATTGGAGAAATAATATTTCAAAGTGGGAATATTAAAGAGAAAAACCTATTCTTCAGGACTTTCCTATATTTCTTGGGGCGTATTTCTGGTATCCAATGTGATAACCTGGTAACTTTCGAACTGTGGGCAGGTTCAAGTACTTGTCTTTATATTTTCAATAGACACAGCACCACAATGAACCATATGGAAGAGAAGGAAAGAAGACCAATCCCTACACTACAGACCTCAAGAGATGGCCACTCAAACTCAATGAGCATTTCGCTAAACACTACTTGCATTTCGCCATCTGCAGGTCCAACTTTACGGGCAGCTGTCCTCAGAACGTTCTCAATTCAATCTAAGTTTTAGAGTGAGGGTTTCAAATCAGTGCTGCATACTCAAGATTATAGGACGAACCAAAGTTAAACAAATGCAGAATCCAGGGCGAAATCCATCCTTGTGGCTTCAGCTGCTATACATCCAAAGGTGGTGGTTCTGTGGTTGTTGATTCATTGTGTATTATTGCTCCCGATGTTTGTGAGTTTTTTTTGTGTTTGGTCCTTGCTTATGTAATGCAGTACTTAATGTCCTTTCTAGTTTTTCACTGACGAAGAGAGCGATGGTTGCTTTACATTAATTGTGTTCTTATTGTCTTGTAGCCGTACATGAAAGTATGTTATGTGTCTTTCCTCACAGTGCTGTGGGTTGGTCTATGGTCTGTGATTGTGGCATTTCCTAAGTTTCCTGGCCTAATTCTCACTTGCTTTTTCGTGTTGTCAGTGATGTTATACCAAGGTATTTTATTGACTGAACATTTTCAAAGGTTTGGTTGTGTAATGAATAATCAAAATGAAATTGGTTGTGATGCTTATGTCCAAAGTCACTCTCATAGAGTGACATCTGGCTTCATTAAATTTCATTTGCCAATCAGCTTCCCACTGTCCTAAGCCAGGGAGTTCTTCTTGCAGGGTAAGACAGTCATGAAGTGAATATACAGGACCCAGTTATCTGCGAACAGAAGACCGGTAGACATCAAACTTGTGACAATTGCCTTTCAAATGGGCCAATCACGTGTTCTAGATTGAAAATAGTGAGCATGAAAAGGAAATACCACAATAGCAAACTTCAAACAAACCCGTGGCACTGTGAGGAAGAGTCACACAACAATCATGAGACACTGGGAAGACAAACAAAGCAAAGGAAATCAGCTCTGAACACTGCATCATGTGATGAGAAACACAGCACTACTGCATATAGAGGCATGATCATGTTTCATAATATAAAAAAGTCAATTTATTCTATCCATAATCCTGGTAGACATACGTACAAGGCATATTTTTTTCCTTTTTCTAAGGTGGACTCAAATGACTGGTTTCAGAAATGCACAGTTAAACAAGCAAAACAAGAATTTCTCACATTAAAATATTAATTTATCTATAATATATCAAAATATGTTTATTGACTCCCTTGTACTACATGTATATTCTGTATCATATTTTAGGCCGTCATGCGATTTTAATGTTATGTCTTAATTTAATGTTAGGGCCTACCTACCTACCCTATTTTTTTTTGGCAGCCAACAGGAACCACACATATATTTCATTTAGGCCTAAACACATTTATCATCTGACATCATGTAATAAATATATGACTACTTATTACATATCACTAGGGCTTCCACGTTTACACATGTGAACGGAAGCGTTTCGTGTTTATGCAATAAACGTTTACAAAACTGGCCTACCGTTTAAACGAACTTTAGCATGTGACGAGCTTCATAGTTTATTAATAGCATCTTCTAATGAAAAATAGATTTTGTATTTTTTTTATCAGATTCGGATGTATTTGATTAAGTTTCTAACAATAATTAATTGACAAAATTAGAACCACGACGGACATGCTCAGCGGACACAGTGACCGATGTGATGAAAGTGTCCTGAATTTTATCTCACTGTGCTAGAAGAGTAATACTCATGCATTTTCATCAGATATGTAAATGCACATCTTAATATTCGGTGGACACGCATGTAAAAGCACATGACTTCAAACAGTGTTGTTGTTTTTCACTTCCCGTCGGTGTGTGTACTGATGTCAATTTCATTTTGGCCTACGTGACGATTGGCAGTTACTTCTCGCGCATGGCAACCAATTACACGTTTGCAATTGTTTACATTTAGGAAGACACACTAAAGAAATGTTGGTTATCGATGAGAGTGCGCATGTTGCAGTCAGGGTTGCAATTTAATACTTGAAATGAGTTCTATCACAACACCTAACCAAACAATTTTGAATGTTTTCACAAGGTACAGTTTTCAAAGAGCTTTTTAAAGAAAAATATGGCGATTTTACTGATCTTCGACAATGAAAAAAATTCAGTATGGTATATTGCGTGTAAACGGAATCGTTTCGATTTCTGAAATTCGTGTAAACGTTTACAAAATTTTGTAAACGTGGAAGCCCTACATATCACTATCTTGGGAACCACTCATATAAGATCCTTTATTTCTAATATGATGTCCCTGTTTTTCAGTGGATAATCTCATGTAATAAAAAAAACTAAAGCAGTGTTTTCAGAGGAAAACTATATCTCCCCATCTGTTTGTTTTGTTTGATTTGATTCTTTGTGTCCCAGTCAACAATTTTTCAGTTATGTCACTACGGGTCTTCCTTGGCTGAACCAGTACTTAGCAGAGGATAAATTGTCTTGCTCAAGGACACAATGCAGTGCCTCCGATGAGGCTCGAACCCGCAATCCTGAGTCAACTCCCCATCTGTAAATTGAGCCGGCAAGCATGCTCACCCAAATTCTAATCAGCATTATTGTCACAATAATACAATATATAAAGAATGGCTGAAATCCAACATTTATTTCAAGAGATAGCATGCGGAAACACAGTTATGGCCAAAATTTGAAATTACAAAGTGCTGAAAATAAAGTCAAGGTCACCAAAATCTAATTAACTCTTTTTCCCCTCCAAACAATATATCTAAGCAAGTTTGGTGAAAATCCACCAAAAGGTTCATAAGATAGAGCTTTTTACAGTCTTTAAAGGACTGTGACCTTGAAATTTAGGTCAAGGCCACAAAAATATTATCAACCCATCATTTTGCCACAATGCTACAATACATAAAGTTAAGCTGGAATTCATAGTTCCATTCAAGAGATAAGATACAAAACCCTATTTTGGTCAAAATTTGACATTTCAAAGTGCTGGTGTGACCTTGAAAATAAGTTTAAGGTCACTAAAATCTAATAAACTATTTTTACTCTCCCAACAATTTATGCAAGCTTGGTTAAAATCCACCTACAGTTCAGAAGATAATGTGCCAAAAAGGCTGATTTTTAAAGTCTTTATACAATGGTGAAGATAAGAAAATTAGGTCAAGGTCACCAAACACTAATCAATTCTTTATTGTGCCACAATAAAACAAATGATAACGTTTGGTTCGAAATATGACATTTCAAAACGGTGGTGTGTCCTTAGAAATAAGGCCAACTTCACTATAATCTAATCAAGCCTTTACCCCCTCCTAACAATGTATCTATGCAAGTTTGGTTGGTTCAGAAGATGGTGCAGAAATGTCTGATTTTTAGTCTTAATAGTATGCTGACCTTGATTGTATCGATTCCTGATCTTTGCACCCTTACTTACTTATAAATAAGGTCAAGGTCATCAAAATCTAAGCAACTCTTTCCGCCCTCCCAACAATGTATCTATGCAAGTTTGTAAAAATCTATCCACTTGTTCAGAAGATAACACACAGAAAAGAAGCTACACAGATGTGGGCGCCCTTGCTGATGGCGATGCTGTCAGATGGGATCTGCATCAAAACCAATATGTCCCACCCCCATTCAGTTGGGGGGATATTATTTGACAACACATTTAATAACACTTTTCCCGTGAACTTGTAAAGCCCCAGTTACACACTCACAATTTTGGGCCATGGCAGAGCTATGATTTACCCCGATTTGTCAAATCAGGATACATCGGCATGATTCTTTGTAGCACCATTGCCCGTCGTGATGCATGGGTGTGAGTTCCGTAATGATTCTTGAAGAATCGTGGTGATTTGGGAACCTCGAGGACAACGCTTCGATGAGGTTTGGCCATTTAAACTTGTCGGGGTGAATTATGCTGGGTTGTGGGTGTGGCCTAGGTCATAGCTCTACCGTTGCGGGATCGGGATCATTCCTAGTGGCACCGTGGTAGTATTCGTCGTCATTCTTGGGAGTTCGGGGTTAATTGGGGTATCATCTGTCATCAGGATTCACCCCCTACTCATCCAGATTCATCTTGATTCACCACGAATACAGTACAACTGTCCTACAGTTATGTTGCTGCCGTAGTAGCACCATCATGAACCGTAGAGGATTCGTAGAGATACTGTAGGAACGTTGTGAGACGTAGAGATTTCTGAATTTTCAGTTTTTTACCATCCCGATTTTACAATATAGGTCACATCAGGATAAATCGTGATAAATCAAAGCCAGAATTGATAATGTGTAAGTGGGGCTTAAGGCCATGTTATGTTGGTTTTTTTTTAATATATTGTCTGCTTTAAAGTCTAAAATCGTGATAAACCTAATCTAACACCAGTGCTCATTTCATATAAAATTAATAATGCAACTCACTAAAGCTTAATTCATTATTTCATATTAAATGTACACTTGTTTAAGATTTACAGGCCTTATCACATAATCTGTGATTTTCTACAAATCTGTAAAGAAAATAATCTTCATTACTTACTTTTCCCATTTTTTATGATTAAGTGAGGTAAAATCTTCAACTGTGGCTATATCTTTTAAATACTTGGCTAAGTGTAATAATTCTCTATCTTTGTCTCTGTTGAAATGTGCTTGTCGAAATGGCCGAATCTGAAAGAAATTTAAGGAAAACTTTTGCTTAATTAGTTTTACCATTATGAACATGGACTATAGTAGGAAAATGTTCTTTTTTCCAACAAAACAAAAATGGTAAACTTGTCATATTTCAGCACATAAATGTTGGTTGTCGTACTATTGTAGATTCACATAGGTTTAAATAAGCAAAAGTTTTCGGCGTAAAATTGTAAATATTTTCTTACCCATATTTTTAGCATGTGTTTGGGTGCACAAAAGAACCGTCTCACTGAGACGGCTCTTTTGAGTACCCACAACATGTTTTAGTTAAGAAATAAGAAAATTATTTTTCTGTTTTGCACTCAGACTAAAGCCCTGATTTACCAATCAAATATGGTAAGATTTTCTTTTATCACCAAAAGAAATGTTGCAGTGCTCATTGGACATGTCTTGAAAATTTTCCAATGAATATCCACTCTTGTATTGCAGAAACAAGAAAGAGCAATCGTGCTACTACCCCTCTTAGTTCTACTACACTCTTTCCAAATTTTTATCATGTTACCATGCAGTATACCAGTTGTAAGCATGCATTTACAATCAGAGTGAAAAACAGTGTGGATCCTGATCAGATGGCTTTGTCAGAAGCCAGCTTATTTGGATCTACAGTGTTTGAAAAAGGATAAGTCCAGGTTCAGCAGGACAAAGGTTAAAAGCAAGGACTCATCTGACTGTTCTAATACAGTTAAACCTGTGTAAAACAGCCACTCAAAATAGACAAAACAAAGATCTTCATGACAAAATGGTAGCTTAATGAAGGTCAAAAGTATTGCAGAATGCTCCGCTCCACTTGGAGCATTCTGCAATACATTTGACCTGCATTAAAGAGACTAGGTCTGTAACTATGAACATTTTTCAAAAAAAATCATTTCTTTTAAAATCATTTGTAAAAATAGAATTAAGTTATGTTTTCACAATAAACATGTTCAGTACAGCTGAAAACTGCAAAGAAAAAAGAATTATCTGACAAAAACAGGTGTTTTTCTCTTGTTTGTAATTATTTACTTCCCTGGAATAATTCCAGACAGTTGATTTTTAACATAAATGCTGTTGTCTTAATAGTGATAATTTGTTAAGATTTACGAAAATGGTAAAATGTTAACCTGAATTTGAGTATTTTTTACTGTATTCTTGAAAAATAGAAACTTTATTTCTAAAATTAGAAGATCAAAAGTTACAGATTATGCAGCTTTAAGCAATAATTGGTCTTGAAACCAATTTGTGGTCCTTTTGAGAGTGGCCGTTTTACACAGGCTTTACTGTATAAGTTTTGTCTGACCAAGATCAAGATGATTGAAATCATTCAGCAGGATCTGTTATCCTAGCTCTCACCAGAGAAGTAAACTTCAAAGTCATCTGTTTGTTTTACATGTATTTACAGCTATCCAGTGGAATTACTCTGGTAATCCAATATTTGAGTCGTTGCATGAGATTTCCAACAATGTGGTATGTGCGACCAGCAAAGCCTCAGATCAGAGCCTTTGCTAGTCGCTTGAATATTCTAGAAGTGTTACGCTCCTGAGGGAACGCCATTTGGAGTTTCTAAGCTTAATAGGAGGCTGCACAGGCTCGTCAGAGTCTACACATGTCAAACTGCTACATTGTTGGAAATCAAGTCACAGCTCATTTTATATTTTGTGCAAGAGCAGCAAAGGCAACACAGCAGTACAGGCTTGCCTGTGCACTCACAGGTTGTCTTGTTTGTTTGTTTTGATTCTCTACATCCCAGTCAACAATTTTTCAGTTATGTCGCGACAGGTCTTCCTGGGTTGAACTAGTACTAAACACGGATAAATGTGTCTTGCTCAAGGACACAACACAGTGATGCTGGTGAGACTCGAACCCGCAGTCCCTCTGTCTCAAGTCAAGCACTCTACCATTGAGCCACTGTGCTCCCTCCAGGTTGTCTATATAAGTAGTGCTGTTTACATGAATTTTCTAAATAACAGTACAGTAAAACCTGTCTTAAGCGCCACTCAAAAAGAAGACAAAAATTGGATTTCAAGGCTGATTATCGCTTAATGCAGGTCAAAAGTATTGCAGAATGCTCCAAGAGAGCATTCTGCAATACTTTTGACCTTCATTTAGCTACCACTTGTCTTTAAGACTTTTGTTTTGTCTATTTTTGAGTGACCGCTTAAGACCGGTTTTACTGTACTAATCACATAAAGTGAGAAAACCTACCCTGAGACCAGTCTGAGGATTCATAATAAAATTTCTTCTTATATCATCAAACATAATAGTATTATGTGGTCCCCATCGAGGATATCTTCCCCAAATCACTCCTAGTGGCTTTACCTTAAAAAAATAAACTTTATAGAGAACCACTCATAATCTTCACCCTCATGTCACTGAGTAAATCAATAGTTTTTGCATGTGTTCTTTACTTCCTGAATTTTGTACTGCAGTATATATTATTTATTACCCTCTCCAGACTACTTTCATCTTGGAAACAGACAATGTGAACCTTGATTAGACTGCTACCTTAGGACCATATTCTTGTGTCACAAAATGATATGTATCATGATACATGCATTAAATAGAGGATCTTACACAACTGATCACTTCATATGAAATGATCAAGAGTGTAAGATTCTGTTTATAATATGACCTTCAAAGTTTGTTTATTCCACAAAATTTTGCAATGTTGTAACGAATGTCGTCATGACGTTACTTGTTCCTGCCAAAAGTGTTATGTAATGTGTGGTCATAACATTATTTATGACATGACGTTATCCACTGAATCACAGTAAGGTCAATTGATAAATTCTGATACACAACTCAAAACTTCTAAGTTTAGTGGAAAGTTTCTATTAAAATTAGATATGTTTTCGTTGGTTTCTTTGTTTCATAACAGATTTTGAGTACTGAAACTTTTCAGCCTTTGTTGCTAGATACTATAACTTTGAAGTTCATCTAACAAAGAACCAATATGCCTATTCTTACTAAGGGCTATTCCAGCAAAATCTTTTATCAGCACTTTTATTTTCACATAGTCTGTGGTCATAGACCATCACACTGCATTTGAGGAAGAGTGAATAGAACAAACACATCCGAGAACAAAGAGCATTAACACACCAAGCAAAGCAATCAGTCACTCAGGGAGGTGATTGCCAAATTAGAAAGAATCAATTCACAAAACAAGGACCAACAAAATCCCCCTCACACAAGTCTGACCTGTTGGTACAGAGATAAGGTTTCAGGCAGATAAACTGATGCATATATGATGCTTTAACTACAGTCTTCTGCTTTCAGCAATGGATGGACATTCAGATCACAAGCTTTATTCTGATGGCAACTGCAAGGCCCTGTAATAGTTAATTACCTCTATAACGCCATACTTTGGTGTGTGAATACTAATCATTGCTGAACTGTCCAACATAAAACAAAGTTTATATTGTGTATGTGTTGACACTCCTAATTCTTTCATCTTTACTTCAATCCATTTCATTCCAGTGGCAGCTGAAATAGAGAAAGAATATACTGTGATATGGGCCTTGTCACGAGAATAACTGATTTTGTTGCACAGGAACAAGAAAGATGCAGAACAGCATGTGCATCTGCACAGACTGATAAACACATACATGTAGGTTTAATATTACCTTTGAAAAAATTATTTCGTTTGTAATAATAGATAGAACTGCTACATGCTAAATTTCCACAGTCAAGCCAGACTCTAGTTTTTTAAAATACTTTTTGGATATGAAAAAAAGGCTACCTACCTACCCAGCTCTAAAACATGCCTGTAGGAAGTTGCAAACCAAATATCTTTAAGCATGGCCTGAATAGCTCATATCTCAAGACTATTTTAACGATGGAAATAACTAACACAGCCCGTTAAAACAGACTTAATTACCACTGGACATAATGCTTTCCTTCTTGCATAAATATCTACACAGCTGCCTTCGTCAAATGACCAAAAATCCATGTCCAAATGATGTTCACATGCTGTTTGAACATGGTTTTAGCTTTAAAAATGCTTAAAATGAGCCCTTGTGTGTTTGCACGGCATTCTGCAGAATGTGCTGCAACCCAGAGAACAACTCCTCAAAGGGGACAACAATATTGAAAGCAAATGAATCTGAATTGTAAGACCTTATTAAACCATGCAAACTGCCTCAAACCTGATGCTAGGGTATAATTTCTGAAGATGTTTTACTGATGTTGTTGAATTGCTGGATGCTACAGTTGATGGCCCCATGGTAATAAAACTTTTTTCAAACTCACTACTGAGCATGAAATTTATTATGCTCGTAAATGTTAAAATGCCAACAATTGTTGGCATTTCATCATTTATTAGCAGGATAAATATAATATCTGAGAGTTTGAAAGCAAGAAGCATCTTTATTTTCCAGCATTTTAGTTTTGATGATCAATTGAAAGTTCACATTAATTCATTTATAACCTCAGGGCCAGATTTATTTCAGAAACAAGTATACTAGACACTGTACCTTACTTACACCATATAACAATGTCATAATCTTCATATGATGAGATAAGAAACTCATGTAGGAATGGTCGGATCAACTCATTGGCACTTTCTGCAACTGAACGATGGTCTGCAATGTAAAATAGGATTATGTTTTAGACAAAACGTGCATAATTGATATTTGAATGAATGGTCAATAACTTCAAACGATAGCAATGAATAGTTTTATTAATGTTTAAGCAAGAATTAAATGTATATGCAATTTACCACAACAATATTAGCCAAGAGAAGGGCAGATTACACTCGCATGGATCTTGATTTGCTCCCGTATAGCGGGAAGGGAAGTAACTCACACATTCTGAAAATAACTGGTTATACCACAAGGGTGTGTGATAAGAGATCGTTCAGAAAGGAAGTTGACATTTTCTAGGAATAAAAACTTAATAATCAGCACACTATGTTTTTTAACTACTTTAATGGATATTTTCAACTGTTACGTCTGTAGTTTTTTGGGACCATGTAGG
Organism: Loripinus fragilis; assembly: GCA_964019695.1. Taxonomy (NCBI): domain Eukaryota; kingdom Metazoa; phylum Mollusca; class Bivalvia; order Lucinida; family Lucinidae; genus Loripinus; species Loripinus fragilis. The sequence continues at coordinate 136,637,787 of OZ026515.1, forward strand.
CTTGGTCAGATTGGGAATTTTTTGTCTGAAAATGGGAAAAACATACTTTTTGGCATTGGGAATGAGGCCGAATTTGGCCCCAAATTCGCTTGACTGAAAGCCCTGGTCACTTACCAAATAATGTATAATCTATATCCAGTACCAGTAGTTTCTTGCCTTCTCGAGGTTCATTTACCTTGTCAATCTTGAGGTCTTTAACCCTCTTCTCTATAGTGGGTCACTTACCAAATAATGTATAATCTATGTCCAGCACCAGTAGTTTCTTGCCTTCTCGAGGTTCATTTAACATGTCTATCTTGAGGTCTTTAACTCTCTTCTCTATAGTGGGTCACTTACCAAATAATGTATAATCTATGTCCAGCATCAGTAGTTTCTTGCCATCTCGAGGTTCATTTAACATGTCTATCTTGAGGTCTTTAACCCTCTCCTCTATAGTAGGTCACTTACCAAATAATGTATAATCTATATCCAGTACCAGTAGTTTCTTGCCTTCTCGAGGTTCATTTACCTTGTCTATCTTGAGGTCTTTAACCCTCTTCTCTATAGTGGGTCACTTACCAAATAATGTATAATCTATATCCAGTACCAGTAGTTTCTTGCCTTCTCGAGGTTCATTTACCTTGTCTATCTTGAGGTCTTTAACCCTCTCCTCTATAGTAGGTCACTTACCAAATAATGTATAATCTATATCCAGTACCAGTAGTTTCTTGCCATCTCGAGGTTCATTTAACATGTCTATCTTGAGGTCTTTAACCCTCTTCTCTATAGTGGGTCACTTACCAAATAATGTATAATCTATATCCAGTACCAGTAGTTTCTTGCCTTCTCGAGGTTCATTTAACATGTCAATCTTGAGGTCTTTAACCCTCTCCTCTATAGTAGGTCACTTACCAAATAATGTATAATCTATGTCGAGCACCAGTAGTTTCTTGCCATCTTGAGGTTCATTTAACATGTCTATCTTGAGGTCTTTAACCCTCTCCTCTATAGTAGGTCACTTACCAAATAATGTATAATCTATATCCAGCACCAGTAGTTTCTTGCCTTCTCGAGGTTCATTTACCTTGTCTATCTTGAGGTCTTTAACCCTCTTCTCTATAGTGGGTCACTTACCAAATAATGTATAATCTATATCCAGTACCAGTAGTTTCTTGCCTTCTCGAGGTTCATTTACCTTGTCAATCTTGAGGTCTTTAACCCTCTTCTCTATAGTAGGTCACTTACCAAATAATGTATAATCTATATCCAGCACCAGTAGTTTCTTGCCATCTCGAGGTTCATTTAACATGTCTATCTTGAGGTCTTTAACTCTCTTCTCTATAGTGGGTCACTTACCAAATAATGTATAATCTATATCCAGTACCAGTAGTTTCTTGCCATCTCGAGGTTCATTTAACATATCTATCTTGAGGTCTTTAACTCTCTTCTCTATCTTACTTAAATATTCTTCCCTAAAAATGATTAATAAGAGCATAAGTGAAAGTTATAAATATCGAAATCCCGATCTTCAAATACTAAAATCCCTTAACCTACTGTAGATAAGATGTTAACAATTTCAAGTTTAAATGGACAACTGTCTTGGATAAATTGAAAAAATTCAGCATTTTGAGGCTGATTTTCCACAGCCTTACAAAACCTAAATTCAGGAACAATCCTAAATTCTAGCCCATTAATGTAAACATTCTAAAATTTCTCACACTTTTCCCTTGTTTGTTTCAACCCCCAAATTGGTAATCAAGTAAAGGTATTTGATTCACCAATTCTTGACATTAAAAAATTTTGTAACAGCAAACAGTGAAAACCCTGATCAGTGATGAGGAAGCATTGTGCTCTGGTTCTGCACTTGACCTTTATTTGACTTTTAAAGCCAAACCCAGAATGTTGTGAGTAAGGTCAACATTTTTCCTTGCATCTTGTTCTATGCTCCATTTCCTTAAATTTGATATGCAACATAACCAGTTTCCGGAAAAAGAACTGTTTTGACATTTGACCAGGGGTTGAGGGTGTGTGTAAGGGCAAAATATTTGCTTGCATCTTGTTGTACATTTTATTCCCTTTAATCACATGTAAATTTGATACGCAGCATGACCATATTCTGAAAAAAGTTGATTTGGCCGCGGCCCTACCACTAAAGTCCAGTGAAAAACTGCACAAATTTTGTCATAATGGTTGTTGGCATACAGCTTTTTGACTCTTTCAGGGTTTAGTGTTAAAATGAGACAAGAAATGAGCCAGCAAATAAATGTTCGGTAGTCAATCCACAGACAACAAACAAATGTTCAGCTGAGCCTTCATACAGTATACTTTCACATTACATTTCACTGCTTGCAAATAAAGTCTGGTAGAAGATGAAATTTAACCCCAAAAACATAGGTTTAGGTAAACACAATTTTTCAGCGTAAAAGTGTTAATATTTCTTTCTCATGATTTTTAGCATATTGTTTGGGTGCTCAAAAGAACCGTCTCATTGAGACGTTTTTTTGAGTACCCACAACGTATGTTTTAGTTGAGAATAAGAAAATTATTTTTCTGCTACGCACTCTTAACTAAAGGCCTGCAAAAACTATAGTTTTTGGGGTGAACTTTTATCACTATGATCTATCAAACTCGATAGACATCTTGTCTCATTGCATAATTGTGCACGCACCTTTAGAATTTACTTTACAAATATGAAATAAGTTTGTTTGTTTGTTTGATTTGATTCTTTACGTCCCATCAACAATCTTTCAGTTATAAAGGGACGGGTCTTCCTGGGTTGAATCAGTACCAAGCTATGATTAATGTTCTTGCTCAAGAACACAACGCAGTGATGCCTGTGAGGCTTGAACCCTTGGCCCCTCGGTCTCGAGTCAAGCACTCTACCACTGCGCTCCCTATATGAAACAAGTAACTGCCCCAATAACTGACCTGCTCTCAATGGCTATCTCTTCCTCTTCAATATCAAAGTCATTCACTACTTCAGGCATGTCTGGAGGTGGTTCAACTACTTTAGTCTGAAAAATCAGGGGAGATCTTTCTGTTACATATTATTTTCTAGTAAATGCCAATTGCATGGAAAGTATCCTTATTTGCCAGCATTTTACCAAGCTTGTAGCATCAATTATTATGAATTTTCCAAGTTTTAAGACTGTAGCTCTTATAGTTTATGAGATATCCTGCTAACAAGGTTTGAGTGAATCATTGGCAATAGCTCTGTAATAAATTTATAAACAGGTGACACCCTCATTAAAAGATTATATGCAACAAATAATCTTAATTTTATACTAAAAATCAGATTTTAGTGAGCCCTAAGATGAAAAATGCCATCATCTTAAACTATAACTCCCATCATTATATTTTAAGGAATCTATCCAAACATTTGCTTTTCAGATTATCTACTCTCTAGTCTAAATCAGCATACATAACCAAAAAGGGCACCTGTCTTCAGGATTTCCGACAAAACAAATATCAACCGAGTCTCCTCAGCAGTCAGCACCAGAGACTAGCTAGAAAATTGAAATTTTACCTGTAGCAAGTTTAGATTTTGCTCGCTTCGCGGGGGGAAACCTGATCTTGGCTACATACCTGCCCACCAGCCCACTCGGGGTCTGTCACCAGGTGTGAGGCAGCCCCCTGCAGACAGGGCCCGGCCACTTTTGACTCCTGCAGGAAAGACCCCGGGCGAACACTAGCCGAAGTTTGCCTGCACGCCGTTCAGGTATGTGCCTTTGTTCACATCAAAGAGCCAGACAGGTTTTTGCGTCAATGCCCAAATATCAGGGCTCTACCTTAAATGCTATTAGAGATATCTTGCTTACAAGATTGTATCTTATATTAATCAAAGGGGAATAACCCAAGAATGGTAGATACTTTGGACATGAAATAGATTTACAGCTATTTTTAATGGACTATCAGAATATGAAATTTCAAGACCCTACCTTGCATTATTCAAAAGATATTGGCGATATAAAAAAGTGTGACATAAGGACAAGCCAAATGCGATATGCCCCTCAACTTTCTCAAAGTGGGGGGCATAAAAACAGGATATATCCAGATTAAGATAGGCTAAAGATAATACCCATCAATTTATACATTGTGTTTTAGGTGCTCAAAAGAACCATCTAATTGAGACGGTTCTGTTGAGTACCCACAACATATGTTTCGGTAGAGAAATTAAAAAAAAAAAGTTTTTAACTGTACAGGTAGACACGCTTATCACAGGGCCTGAACATTTCTAGAACAAATGTACTCCCCAAGACTGTACAGTAAAAGCTGTCTTAAGCAGCCACTCTAAAAAAGACAAAACAAAGATCTTAATGACAAATGATGGCATAATGAAGGTCGAAAGTATTGCAGAATACTCCCTTTGGAGCATTCTGCAATACTTTTGACCTGCAATAAGCAATAATTGGTTGTGAAAATCATTTTTTTTTTTGAGTGTCCGCTTTAGACAGGTTTTACTGTACAGTCTTGAGGACTTACATTTATAGAACAAATGTCCTCTTGAAGACTGTACATGTACTTACAATTTCTTCTTCTCTGGTGCCCATCATCATTATTTTGGTACTTGGCTTGAGCTTAAGGTCTGCAAGTGCAACTTCATCTCCAGGGACTTTACCTGAAAACAATATCGAAAACAACCTTCACTCATTAACCCTTTCCTTAGAATATTCATGCTAAGCTCTACCCACTATGAATAATTATTATAAATAACTTTTCATGTTTGTACACATAACAAAGAATTACTTGACACTGAGGCCCACTTGTTTAGGATCTGATATATCATATTTCTATGAGCAAACAGAGCAGAACCTGAAAGCCAGCTCTTATAAAAGACTCCCGATCAGGATTTGCTCGGTTTTTAAAAGCGTCAAAAGGCGTCTCTATGAGATAAAGGGTTAAAATAGGTACAATAGAACTTATTGCTCACTGTGATGGTGGTAAGCCCAATGGAATACCTTCGGAGAAAAACATAACGTATTATATCCGTCACAGCCATATTGTTTCAAATGTGAGGTACAAAACTCAGATCTCCTTGCTTTTATCGCCATGATTTAATCATTTTTAACCATTTCATAAAAATTTTGATTGACAAAAATAAAAACCAGAGGAGAAAAATCACAAACTATGGAATTATGTTGAAGAAAACAACTTTTTCTGTAAGTCCTAAATTTGGTTTACATGAGAAATTCTTTATAATGGAAATATTAAAGCTGAAAGTTGGCATCTTTCAGCGATAAAAGAATGAAGCTAGTACCTCCAACTTACGGCGCTATGTGGCGCTTTAGATAACTGTGTTTTCTTTTGCCAGAAGAGTTCCTTTGCCGACCTTATGAATTCACACTAGTTGCTGTCAGAAATCTTTCTTTCTTATACTACTGGCACGATCAAATTTTGGCTTTCAACTGTGTTTTTAACTAAATGAGGAGTGCCCTAAACTCTCCAGCAGTCTGGGAATTGACCACCGAAGGAGAAAGACTATTCCACTGTGGAATAGTTCGGGGAAAAAAGTTCTTCAGGGCATCACTGTATGTCTAGTATCTACAATATTGGGCACTGTGTGATAACCTGGTAGATTTCAAACTGCGAGCAGGGGTCAGGTACTTGTCTTTTTCTATAGACACAGCACCAGAATGTATCTTATGATAGAGAAGCAGGGAGGACCGATCCCTATGGGCCTCCAGTGATGGCCACTCAAGTTCATCAAGCATCTACCCGACACTACTTGTGTTTCCCCATCTCCTGCAGGTCCAACAGGCTGCTGTCCTCTGAACTTTCTCTACCTGATTAATCTGAAGTTTTGAGTAAGGGCTCCAAATGGGTGCTGCATACTCTAGTTTAGGCCGAACCAAAGTTTTGTTGGTAATACCAAGGTATTTTGCTGACTGAACGTTTTCCAAAGTTTGGTTGTGAAGGGAGTAATCAAAGAGAATCTGTTTGTGATGCTGATGCCAAGTCACTCTCACAGAGTGACATTTGGCCACATTAAACTTCATTTGCCAATTGGCTTCCCATTGTCCTAAGCTAGTGAGGTCTTCCTGCAGGAAGTTTATAAAATAAGGAACAGGATCGGTCCTAAAACTGATCCTTAGGGTACATCGGATAACACTGGGACTGGATCTGAGGCTTGACCATCTAATACTACTTGTTGAGTGCGCCCAGAGAGCCATGAGTTGATCCACTTGTGGGTGGACCCTCTTATCCCATAATATCCAATTTGTGCACAGGTTTCAGCTGGACTGAAATTTACTTCAGACATTTTGACCAAGCAGCCCATATAGTTCGGATATTTTGGAAATTTTTAGGACATTTTTTCAGGCACTCATTTTTCTACCATAAACGGAAACTGCTATCTGCCCTTAACATAATGCAACCAGGGGTAGTTTTGCTACCATTTTGGACACTAAGTGCGGCCTGATTGATTGGCTGGCTTTTTATTTAATGAGGAAACTGGAGCTTGTTGATCGGTGGAAGTGGGTGGGGTACTGTTTTTGCTGCTATTTGAGGTCGCTGCACGACTCCTTAGTCACGGAAAGTGGCTGTTCAGGTAATGATGGAGCAGGCAAACTGTTTTGGGGTATAAAAACTTGAGTTCCTGTTGTTTCTTGGTGTCAATTAAGTTTTATAGCCATTTTATCGGCAAATGCCAATGCAAATATGCTGTCCGCTTCAAGATGAAATTGAGAGAAGATAGTTAACAGGATGCAATTGACCAATCAGGCGCTGCATAATAAAACACTATGACTGGTTTGCTTTAGAGAATAAGTATTTATGGGGTAAAATTAAGCGAACCAGTCTGACGCTTTAATACAGAAATTTGGCCAAAAAGAGATTATATTCATTTATATTCCATAGGGAATAATGTTGAACACATATGATAAATTAACTCTATTTCAATATTTCGGGCAAAGGCCTTTTTCAAGAAAAAACATGCACTTTAGTATCAACTACATAGTCTCTGTTCACTGCGCATGCAAACTATATATGCTTAAAAGATGAGGGGGTTTGTTTCCGGGCTCCGAGTGTTGTGTTGTCATGCAAATAAGTATGAGAATACAAATTTGGGTACTTGTGAGCATGATGGATTTCATGCCTGGTAAGGGTGAGCATGAAACATGTATTTTTTGCCACTTTTACGGGAAAAGCGGTGCGACGTCATGGCGTTACGTTCATGTCAACGTGATGTCACACATCAATATAAACAAATTCAAAATGGTGGAACAGAGACTATGTAGTTGATACTAAAGTGCATGTTTTTTCTTGAAAAAGGCCTTTGGCCGAAATATTGAAATAGAGTTAATTTATCATATGTGCAAAAAGAGATTGTTTTATAAAAAAAAAATAGTATTGCTGTGAATTACCGTACAGTGTGCGCTTCGGAAAATCCTCTCGGACAAACTGTCCAAACTGGACAGCAAACTCTCGGACATCTGGAACTTATTTCAGACTATGTCCTAGGGTCGACACCAAACTGAATCCCTGGTGTGTAATAGCCTCCTGTGTGGTACCTTATCAAAGGCCTTTGCAAAATTAAATTTAAATGATAGTTGTATCTGTTTGTATACTAATCTCAGGTTATTAACAATGTTCCTGGATAAAATGCCATTAGGGTAATAAATTTGAGATATCTGTAACATTTGGTTTGTCTCTACTTGTTTTAAACGGCTGTTCTGGAGTCCTTTATAACTATCAAATCAAGTCCGCCCTAGAGAAAAAAAATAACAAGTTTCAAAGGCTATTTCCTCACCTTTATACTTTAGGCCAAGTAATTTTTGTCGTTCTGGAAGAACGCCAGTTTGTTTTTTAATTTCTAATTTCAGTTCCTTTACAGTTTGGTCTTCTTTAAGACCGATTATTTTGTATTCATCCCCTCCCCATTTCACGACAATTTCTGCTAGAGCGGCCATTTTAAACTGTCAGGACTGTTCGATTTAGTTTGTAAACTCCCCAGGGATACAGGACAACTCGAAAATGCTTCTTTTGTGGATCATTTATGTTACTTCTGTCTTGTTTTTTTTATGCTTTCATGCACGTCTGTTTGTCGATGACTTGTGGTCACCTGCTGACCTCTTGGCTCTCGTTTGTGATGTCTAATTGTAACGTTGCCACTTTCCCATTTGTATCCTGGGTCAGGTGTGGTGCTTGATTTATTCGATTTCTGATCTTTGCCCTCTTTCTTATTTTGGGATTGCTTTGCCCTTTGTGGGGTTAATGTGTGCTCCATTCGACTTTAAAAAAACATTGGTCTATGTTTATCATACTGATGCAGAAAATGCATCTTGGAGTGGACTTGTCAAAGACTCCCCAGCCAGCTCCCCAGGTGACGTACGACGCGGATTTCAGCTTGATTTTTTACTGTCCCTAAAAAAATGGAGAATGCCAAGAAAACGAGATTATCAAGGTAGGGTGTCCGGTCCCTAGGTTGTCTTTTCACTTCTTTGCAAAGTGAATGACAGATCTTGTCACTCATCGTCAAAAAAATCCAAGCAGCCCTGAAAAAAATATGCAGAGGCTTGAAATCTGCCTTTTACATGGAGTTGAATGGCGGTCCGTGGAAACACCTCCAAACTACCCTAAAACGGGAACAAGACAGCTCGGCGACAGAACAATTCGGCGACACATTTTTTTAGAAAACTCAGCGACAGATTTTGAGACAACTCGGAGACACCTTTTGAGATAATTCGGCGACACCTTAATTTTTCTCAAGTCAATTGACTCGTAAATGATAATTGTACAATAAATACAATACAAAAATTATTTATATAGTCGGAGATACAAACAGTATAACTTAAGCTATGAATAGCTATTTGCCGACTTGTTAAAATTTTTAATGGGTTCACGGGCAATTTTAACACAGTTCATCTATATAAATGAGCGTGCACATCTGCAGAGTTTCGCCAAACCTTTATTTGCTCGCATACACAAAGTATGGATGTAGATGAACACCAGGCCAAATTTTAGACCTTTAGCTCCTCTGGGTACGTCATCAGTGAACGTTTAAAGGAGGCTATTGCGCATATGTGATAATAACCAAAATATTTTGTGCTGACCCATATCCATACTGTTTGAGATCGGGCAGGGCGATGTTTAGTTTATGAGGGGACATAAAACGATTAGAATACAAGGGGAGGCTGGTTTTGATGGTGGGTACGTGGCGGTTTGTGGTCTTTTGGGTGGTTTGGGCGTTTCCAAGGACCCTTTGAATGGGACCGATTAATTTGGCACTGAACCCAAAACCAACTCGGCCCAAGTCAAATCAGGGAGTGCAGTGGCTCAGTGGTAGCTAGAGTGTTTGTCTCGAGATTGAGCGGTTGCGGCCGCGGGTTCTATGGTCAACGGCTCCAGAGCGTTGTGTCCTTGAGCAAGACACACAATCCTTGCTTAGTACTGGTTCAACCCAGGAAGACTGAAACATTGTTGACTGGGACGTAAAAAATCATATGAAAAAAAAACAAAAAACAACACACCGAGTCAAATCGACCCACATAAATTTCGGCCCAAGACAACTCAGCCCAAGGGCCAAAAACTCTCGACCAAGACAACTCTGCCACATTAGGAATCAAATTTGACCATTCCACAAAGTAGGTCAATGTTAAGCTAGATTCATCATTTATGCAAGCCTGGTAGGGCCCACATCCCCAATGCTAAATACCAAGTCCCAGGCCTAAATATAGGTTTCCTGTGCCAATAGACTTCAAATCATGTCGTGAGGAAATTGCAGGAGCCTTACAAGAATTTTGTAATCGCTTGTGTAAACGAGAGCATGTTGAGTCTAATGCCTTAAATAGTTGGAAACTAAATATTTTTAAAATTATTGATGGTAGAATTTCATTTTATTGCAACAATTTAGATCTTCTACCACCTAAACCTAAATTCACTTTTAGACACTTGAAGAAAGGGATCCAGGAATTCCATAGGAAGTTTGTTTTGGCTGCTAACAATGTTGTGGTCGTTTGAAAAAGATACTATATTAACACCCTAAAGCAAGAACTTAGCACTGCAAAAACATATGAGCACAACAGGCTTGATGAGACGTCTATCGTTGATAGGCATTGATGCCATATGGCAGCTAAGTTTGGGTTGTTTGTTGATGAGGACCATAGCAAGCTTCCTACGTTATACTGGTTACCTAAACTTCATAAACGGCCCTATAAGTCGCGTTTTATTGCTAATTCTAGTGCATGTACAACTACTGAGTTGTCTATTCTTTTGACTTCTTGTCTCACTGCAATTTAAAACCATGTCATTAAATATTGCACAACAGTTTATGAAAGAAATGGTAAAAATTTATTTTGGTCTATTAAAAATTCAGGTGAAATTCTTAATAAATTGAAGTCTAGAGGTTTTCTAGCATCTGGTTTGTCTACATATGATTTCTCTACTCTCTATACTACATTGCCTCATAATCTGATAAAAGAAAAACTAACAGAATTAATTGAACAAACATTTAACAGAGAGGGCTCACTTTATTTGGCCTGTAATGATAAAAATGCCTTTTTTTACTTCTGAACAACCTAAACGATATAAATTGTGGTCATGTCAGAAAATGTGTGATGCGCTCCATTATCTTTTGGACAATATATTTATAAGATTTGGCTCAAAAGTATATAGACAAATTGTTGGTATTCCAATGGGTACTAATTGTGCTCCTCTTGTTGCAGATTTGTTTTTGTTTTGTTATGAGAGAGACTTTATGTTATCTCTGTCAGACAATAATCAATCTGATGTTATTGAAGCTTTTAACTCTACCTCCAGATATTTAGATGACTTACTTAATATTGATAATCCTTATTTTGAACAAATGGTAGGTCAGATATATCCCACTGAACTTCAGTTAAATAAGGCAAATTCTTCTGATACTGAAGCTCCGTTTTTGGACTTGAACTTGTCAATAACAAATGGCATAGTTTCTTCTAAAATTTATGATAAACGGGATGATTTTAATTTTGAAATAGTAAATTTTCCATTTCTTGATGGAGATGTTCCTCGCTCTCCTTCCTATGGTGTATATATTTCTCAGCTTATTCGTTTTGCTAGAGTATGTTCTAATGTTGATGACTTCAACAACAGAAACTTGTTTTTAACTGCTAAATTATTAAAACAAGGTTATAGATATCATAAAATTCGAAAAGCATTTTAAATTCTACCACAGACACTCAGAGTTAATTGTTAAATACAACATTGGGTTAAAAACTCTTCTGCAACGAGGCATATCAGAACCTATATTTTATGGTGATTTAGTCTATAAATTCAAACGAATTGTTGGAAAACCTAATTTTAGTGATCAATTCAAAAAGATAGTTAAACGTTATATAAGGGTTGGATATAACTTAGATATCATGCGACAATCTGCATGCCTAGTTGTAAACCCAATCACGGCTTATAGCTATGGTTTCCTCTTTAATTGCACGACGGTGGGTCGGGCCTCAGACTCTATGACGGCTCTGACGTAAAGCTTTAATCGGTGGGTTGGTGCCTGATGCTTATCTGTAGCTGGACCCACCGTGGCTCAACTTGAAGTTTTCTTTAGCTCTGACTATCTGTGAGTCATGAGCCCTTTTCTTTGTTTCATCATGGTGTAGTAATTTGATTAGAGTGTTTTTCCATGATGATACATTGCTTTAGTTAGATGGCCTCCATGCGAGCTGAACATTTTTTGTACTTCAACAACAGCAGAATCTAGGGCGAAGATTTGGTACCAGTAAAATGCATTTAAGCCCCCCGGTGGCTTAGGCTGCTGTCCGTTCTAAGGCGGTGGTTCTGTTGTTGTTGACTTTCTGTTTATTGTTACTCCCATTGTGGGAGTCTGTAATTGTTCTATGTTTTGTTGTACGTTACTTTATGTCCATTTTAGTATTGCAATCATCTTGATGGGGAAGAGAGAGCTGATTGCTTTGCTTAATTTGTCTTCCTGGTGTCTCGTGATGGTTGAGCGGCTCTTCCTCACGGTGCCACGGGGTTGTCTGCAGTTTGTGATTGTGGTATTTCCTGATCATACTCATTTACTATCTTTGATAATAATATGTTTTCTTGCATTGTGTTCTGTGATGTGTCAAAGGCATTTGATAGAGTCTGGCATAAGGGTCTTTTATTTAAGCTACGGCAAAATGGCATTGAAGGGAAACTTTTAGAATGGTTAAATAGTTATTTAAGTCAAAGAAAGCAAAAAGTTGGTCTAAAGTCTTGCTTTTCATGTTTAAAATCTATCTTTGGGGGGGGGGGGGGGGGTGCCACAGGGGTCTGTTCTTGGACCTCTTTTATTTTTGGTATACATAAATGATATAGCTGAACATCTTCTTACTTTGACAAGGCTGTTTGCAGATGATAGCTCACTTTTCTATTCTGCAGCACACATTGATGACATATCTGGTATAATTAACCATGATATGCAGTTGTTGTCAAACTGAGCTAGACAGTGGCTGGTTACATTTAATCCCATGAAAACTGAAGCTGTTTTATTTACTCTTAAAAAGATTAATATCTTACCACAACTTGTTTTTGATAATATTCCAATTAATTTCGTAGATAGCCACAAACATCTTGGTGTTACCTTCAGTAGTACAGGGCAGTGGCATTCACATATTGAAAATATTGTCCTATCGGCGACTAAAATTTTGGGAATAATGCGTAAGCTAAAATACTCCATTAGTAGAAATGCTCTCAACCAAATGTATATGTCCTTTCTTTTACCAGTTGTAGACTCTGCCACAGTTGTATGGGATGGATGCTCTGAACAGGACTCACAAACTTTACAAAAAATTCAAAATGAAGCCGCCCGCCTTGTTACAGGATTAACTAGATCTGTGTCATTAGAAAACTTGTTCAAAGAATGTGGGTGGACAACTTTGTCAAAAAGAAGGCAGCAACATAAACTCTCTTTCATGTATAAGGTAAATAATGGCATTGTACCTTCATATATACAAGATTTAATTCCTCCTTTAGTTAGTGAAATTTCAAATTACCCTCTGAGAAATAATAGAAATATATCGGTGCCCTCCAATAGAACTAGTATCTCACAAAAATCATGTATTCCTTCTTCCATTAGACTTTGGAACTCCCTTGAAGATGATTTAAAAAATCTATCAACATTACAAACCTTTAAAAAACATATAACTTCAAGTTTCAATAACTCATGTGTTCCTTCTCACTTTACTATAGGAAATAGATATATTTCTATATTGCATGCATGACTTCGAAATAATTGCAGCAGCCTTAATAATGACCTTTTTAGAAATCATCCCCGTGATAATCCTTTATGTGATTTGTGTGGCATGATAGAAGAGGCCATCCACTACTTCTTTCATTGTAGAAAGTTTACAATGGAAAGGCAGGTTTTTAATGACACAGTTAGAGTTTTCCAACCATTAAGTATTGATATGATTCTATGTGGTAATTTTAATTTGAATATGGAAAACAATATAGTCTTGTTCAGAGCTGTCCACAGATATATACATGCTACTAAGCGTTTTAAAACCAGTTGACTCTTTGCTTGAAGTTTTCCTTGAAACATATTTTGTATATTAATAAGTATACTTATGACCAATTTGTTCTATTCCCAAGTTGAAGGGGTTCCTGGCAGTCGTACTATTTTTTCTTTTAATTATCCAATATTACTTACTTACTTATTTATTTATCTACTATTCTGATGTTCGATTTTTTCTTCTTTCATATATATTTATCTTCATTTATTTCTTTCTTTCTTTCTTTCTTTCTTTATTTATTTATTTTATTTATTTATTTATTTTTATTTATTTATTCATTTATTTTTTATTTTATGATTATTTCTTTTATATCTGTTTGCTTATTTATTTATTTACTTATTTATTTATTCTGATATAGTCTTGTTTATGTGACTATCTGTTTTGCCTTGATTACAACTTGTTAAGTTAAGATATGCGTTTGTATATATAGCCATGTTTATAAGCTATTGTGTATATATAGAATGTAGGGGAAGGGTCGAAACTAACGTTGTGAGAACTTGTGACCCAACCCCATTGCTGTAAATATTTTGGCAATAAAATATGTTTAAACTAAACTACCAAGTCCCAAGACCGCCATTTACCTTTTTGGTTCCAGAGAATAAGATATTTAAAGGGTTTTACCATATATGGGTGCGGTGGTCATCTTGGCCATGTGACCAGATCAATTTGTATCGATTTTGGCTTACCTATCGTAAGGAATCTTCATATGCAATTTTAGTTCAATTGGCCTAGTGGTTCCTGAGAAAACTAAGTTTTAATATGTTGAGGGGACTCTGGAATATGAGTGACCTTGGCTGAAAGTTCAAAGGTCGACATTGACATTTGAAACTTATTTATAGCCATTGTCTCACTAGGTTTAACATATCAAGTGAGAATAATGACTTTGGCTTCAACAGTATAAAAAAATCAACTTTTCAAAAAAAAATCCCATTTAAATGCATTAGGAAGCATTTTTTGACCTTAAGTTAAGTAGGTCAAGGTCAACTTAGGATCATCATTAGAACAAACTTGGTAAGCCCCACACCGGCCCACACCCCCAATGCTACATACCAAGTTCCAATACCACATGCCTTCTGGTTCCAGAAAAGAAATTTTCTATACCATATTATGGTTACTCATCTTGGTCATGTGACCAAAATATTTTGCATAAATTTTGGCTAACTTATCATAAGGAGTCATCACATGAAATTTGAGTTCAATGAGAGAAAAGTATGTTTTAATATATTGATGGGACTCCAGTATGAGCGACCTAAGCTGAAAGGTCATAGGTGAACCTTGACCTTTGAAACTTACTTATAGACATTGTCTCATTAGGTTAAACATATCAAGTGAGAATAATGACTAAGGCTTCCACAGTTTTCAAAAATCAGCTATTCAGAAATTTTCCCATTTAAATGCATGAGGAAGCAGAATTGACTTTGACGTTAAGTAGGCCAAGGCCAACCTAGGATAATAATTTGAACAAACTTGGTAGGCCCCACATCTCATATGCTACATACCAAGTTCTGAGGTCATCCGCCTTCTGGTTCTGGAGAAGATCTTTAAAGGATTTTTACCATATATGGGTGTGACGGCCATCATGGTCATGTGACCATGACCATTTTAACAAACCTTCGTTCCAGTGTCCTAAGGAGTCTCCATATGAAAGGGGTACGTGCATTGAGAGGCTATTTTGCTCCCCCCCCCCACATCCCCATGAGGCAAAAAAAAAAAAAAAATGAAAATTGCTTTTCACAAGTTTCTTCTTATAAGTTTATTAGAACAATAGCCCAAGTGTTAAAGTCTGATTTTGATTCGATTTTTACCGTTGCTATGGTAACCGAAATGGCTGCCAAAATAGGCTGAAAATAGGAAAGTGACCATTTTGGAGCAAATTTAAGACATTTGACAGAGAAATTAACATAGAGCACAAGCAACTACCAAAAAGGTATTTTAACAGAAGATGAGAATTATCACAGCACATAATATATTAAAAGTTTTTTATGTATTTGCTTGTGCTGATTATCTAATTCTTAAAAAAACGGTCTCAAAAAGCCTTAAATTTGGCCATAAATGGTAATTTCTCTATCTTAAGCCTATTTTGTCAGCCATTTTTGTTATAGTAGCAACGGTAAAAGTAAAATAAATGCCAGAATTTTACATTTAGACCGTTTTTCTAATAAACCAATTGGATGAAATTGGTGAAAAGCAATTTTCAGTTTTTGGCTCTACAGGGGGCCAAAATAGCCCCTTAATGCACGTACAGTGATTTTGTTACCTGCGCATCCTGCATCTTTTGCGCATAAGTTTTTATGTCAGCGAGTCCCGGCGAGTCCCGGGATGCAATAGTATTGCAGACTTGTCATTAAAAATAGTGTTTGGGACTCATAAATTTGCAGTTGGACTCATTGATATTGGAAACAGCGAGTCCCAGGACCCATAAGCCCAAAATTGTAAATGAATCACTGCGTGACGTACCCCTTTGAATTAAATTGGCTCAGTTGTTTTAGAGGAGATGTTTGAAAATGTTGACGGACTGAAAGACGCCGGAGTGACTGGTATACTATTAGCTCGACCATAAGCCATCGACTGATTGTAAAACTAGAAAGGACACAAATGCACAACAAAACGCAGAACCCCCCTCAACCAGTGAGAAGCATATCAAACAACAGATCAACAACAACATAACCCCGCCGTAGAACGGACAGCAGCCTAAGCCACCGTGTGTGTGTATGTGTGGGAGGGGGGGGGGGGGCTGAAATGCATTTTACTGGTACCAAATCTTCGCCCTAGATTCTGTTGTTGTTAAAACACAAAACTGATTAGCTCGCAAGGCGAGAAGTTGCACAATCTCATGTGCTGGCCTAAATATACATCATGGAAACATCTCTGGCCAAAAATAGTACCTTGAATATAAGAATGAGGGGAATGTCCACAAAATATTACCCTATTCTCTAAATCCACTAAATCCAATTTGCCAACTGTACATACTACTACGTTAGCGTTAGTGTCAGCGCCCACAAACATTAAAGTGTTGCGTACAATATTTTAATATATGAGCCGCGACATGTGATTTCCAACAATGTGGTTTTTTGACATGAATAGACTCAGAAAAGCCTGTGCAGCCTCGTTTTAAGCTTAGAAACTCAAAATGATGTTCAGTCAGTAGCTTCATATTCATAGAATATTCAAACGACGAGCAAAGGCTCTGATCAGTCTGCGCGTATGCGCAGGCTGGTCTGAGCCTTTGCTGGTCGCACATACCACATTGTTGGAAATATCATGCTGCGGCTCAATTATATTGTTTTATGCTGCATTTCACTGTTTGCTTAGACAAAAACGACCATCCCAAATTTAATCTATCAAACCAGAGGTAAGACTGCATGAGTTAACAAAGGGTTACTTAAGTCTACACTGTTTATTTAAAAAAGAAACATATCTGCAGACGACAAAATTAATGTCAGCCATGGAAGGAAACAATATGGACACTTATCAGACTTGGCGTCCAGGCTCATCAGGATGACTTACCCATCTTGATGAGTTACGCCTGTAGTTTTAAGGAGTGTCTTTGTTGATATACTCACTATAACCATGACCCCTGATGGAATGTGGGAGGGCGGTGACGTCATGGCATCATGGTAAACGTATTATCAATTATCAGGAACGCTCACTGCGATGGAATGTGGTTGGTGACGTCATGGGGATTTCTAGTTGACTCATATCGATAGGATGTGGATGGTGACGTCATTGCAAGCGTGGTGACGTCATGGGAATTTTCGGATGACTCACCTTGACTCCATATGTCACGTGACCCCACCATTAGCACCATGCACTCTCTGATGGAAATTAACTGGCCCAATTGATGAGTGGGAAATTCGGTTTATGAAAGCATTGCAGAAATATGCCTTTTAATCTGAATCCAAAGTGTTCTGAATCTAATTCCATTTTAGCGACCCTTCAAACAATCATAGTTCGAGTTATCGGGGCTTTAGATATGTATATATAACACACCATCATAAAACCTGTACATTGTCTTGCAACTAATCAGGAATAGGACTGTTTGAAAGAATATCTAACTCCTAATATTTGAAGGGGTTAAACAGACAACTCCAAAATGTTTAAAGGTATAAAATAAATTTATCTTTGGTTGAAGTTGGAATAAAAATAACAATAACAATGAATTATGGATGACAATGAATTATGGATGAATGCATGCGCGGAGCCAGAAAGTCATGTCAGAGAGGTCCAAATTTGATAAAGTTTTTTTAGTTGATGAGGGGATAGAGGATCCAAATACTGTTATAAATGAGCCATCAACGGCCCGCCAGCGAAATGCCATTTAAATGGGTTTTTGCTGGCGGGCCGATGATGGCCCAACGTTGAATGCTGGCTTGGTAGCTTTGTGATTTTTCAGGGGATCTGGACAAGTATTGCCAAGAATCCCTAGTATATTTTTGTAATTTTTCAGGGGGGGGGGGTCATGACCCCCTGTCCCCCCTCTGGATCCGCCCATGGAATACAACATAAAATGTATCATAATGAAAATACTGCTTCACCAACACATCGAAAATACATCTGGACTGTTGAATTGACAGTTAACCCTTTACCCCATTTGCTATATTTAGAGCATTGCATCATTTTCTGTAAATAATTCAAATTTTCAAATATTTTCCAAAAATAATTTTACATTTCAATAGTTTTGAAAATATTATGGAAAATGGAACATTTGCTCCTCAGTAGCAAATGCTCCATTTTTCATAATATTTTCCAAAACCGTACGTTTCAAAGGCGTCCAAAGGGGCTTTTGTGGAGTAAAGAGTTAAACATATCATGGAAAGGCAACATGTGTTTATTTAAGACATAAGCTTGAATTATATTAGATTCATTTACTCATAAAACAATTTATTTGATTGTGCGGCAACAATACTGGTTGCGTACATGTTATTGGATAAGAGATCATACATGCCTTATTAGAACTATACCTAAACAATACATACATGTCCAATTATATCGATACCTAATAATACCAACAGATGTCAACATTATCGGAGTTTATATAGATTCATTTACTCATAAAAAAAGTAAGTGAGTATGAACAGGAAAACAAACTATTTGATTGTACTGCAAGTTATATTTTTGTAACAATACTGGTTGTGTACATGTTATTGGATATGAGATCATACATGCCCTATTATAACCATACCTAAAACAATACATGCATGTCCAATTATATCGATACCTTATAATACTAACAGATGTCATCATTATCTGAGTTTATATAGATTCATTTACTCATAAAAAGTAAGTGAGTATAAACAGGAAAACAAACTATTTGATTGTGCTGCGAGAGTTATATTTTTGTAACAATTCTGGTTGTGTATATGTTATTGGATATGAGATCATACATGCCCTATTATAACCATACCTAAAACAATACATGCGTGTCCAATTATATCAATACCTAATAATACTAACATATGTCAACATTATCTGAGTTTATATAGATTCATTTACTCATAAAAATTAAGTGAGTATGAACAGGAAAACAAGCAATTTGATTGTGCTGCAAGTTATATTTTTGTAACAATACTGGTTGTGTACATGTATTGCAGAATAGATCACGCATGCCCTATCATAGACATACCTTAAAATAATGCATGTCCAACTATACAGTTACCTAATAATACTAACAAATTGCAATGCCTTGATGTCATCATTATCTGAGTTTATAGATTCATTTACTCATAAAAAAGTAAGTGAGTATGAACAGGAAAACAAATTATTTGATTGTACTGCAAGAGTTATATTTTTGTAACAATACTGGTTGTGTACATGTTACTGGACAATAGATCACGCACGTCATACCTTAAATAATGCATGTCCAAATACAAATATGCAGATACCTAATAAAACTAACAAACTGCAATGCCTTGATGTCATCATTATCTGAGTTTTTATAGATTTATTTACTCATAAAAAAGTAAGGCCCAACGTTTTTAGAACCTGAAAAAGGTAAAAAAAAACTCCTTGCAAATATATCAGACAAAAGTTATTACCAGCATGGAAGCTGTTACGAAATACGTTGTCTATACATAATGAGCCGCAACATGATATTTCCAATATGGTTTGTGCGACCAGTGATAGCTCAGACCAGCCTATGCATACGTGCAGTCTGATCAGAGCCTTTGCTAGTTGCGTGAATATTCTATGACTCTAAGGCTACTCACTGAACATAATTTGGAGTTTCTAAGCTTAAAGGGAGGCTGCACAGACTCGTCTGAGTCTACACTTGTCAAAATGCCGCATTGTTGTCTCAATTATATTGATTCCATTGATGCACTCACAAGCAACTAGTAAACATTCGTACTGTGTGCAGGCAACTTTTTGCAGGTTGCACGAAATGTTCAAATGATTATTTACAGTCAATTATTAATTGCTGAAAAATAAAAGTATAAGAATCATACATTTTGTTTAGGTCCCGATGAAGTTGTTTGAACATGAGAAAAATAGGCTGAATTTTTAAACCTCTTCCAACGACCTGACAACTGTAAATGCAATTAAAGCAACCTGTTTTATGGTTATTCTTGCATTGTACCTGATTTCTAGCCAAAAATGGACATAAAACTCCAGAAAACAGTAAAGCGGCCGTTCTCTCTTAACAAAATGATATCATCTTGCAAACTTTCGAACGTCTGATTTCATTTATTAAACACACATTATTTTAGCTAACAAAAACATTGATAAAATGGCCAGTCTTGGCTGCAACATTTTCTCATGAAATGTCGTACAAGCATTAAGTATTTCCAAGTTAAAACTCATGTTCAAACAGCACATGAACTCCATGATTTCAACATGGATTCGGTCGCATTTGACAATGTCCTCAAACTGCTGTGCACACAGATACTCGTGCAAATTATCTAGGCACAGAGCTGTCTAAAGCCATTGTCAAAGGAACAAAAATACATGTTCAAATCATGCGGATCACATGCTGTTTAAACATTAGTTTTACTAAAAAGTACTTGAAATGAGAAAAACATTGAGGCCTGTAATGATTTTTGTGGATAATTGTGTTCACCCAAACCTTTGTGGACAACACTGATATAGTGTTCAAACATTTGCGAGCTGGTAATATTTTGTATAGAGATAAAATGCCAGAAATAAGATATTTAATTGTCTTAGCAGTAATCCCTGTGTAATTTTAGTTGGAATAAGGTACCATGCAATAATAATGAGCATACACGTGGATTTCATAGCTCTAGTACTTATTTCCAAGTCTACTGGTCATTTAAATACATCTTTTCATGGAACCATTTTCAGACTAGGCTAATTCACATTTGCAAAGTATTTTTTTAAAAAATGGATTCTTCGATGGGCGAGAAGCTATCGATTATGTAAAATAACTAGAATAAAAATAATTTAAAAAACTCTAGTCCAAAAACAAAGTCCATGAACTCACTCTGCCTTATTAGTGTTTATAATGTATAGACAAAGATGTTAATGTACATAGGCCGTAGATGTAGCCATGATATTACAGTAAAACCTGTCTTAAACGGCCACTCAAAAAGAAGACCAGAAATTGGGTTTCAAGACTGAATATCGCTTAATTAATGCAGGTCAAAAGTATTGCAGAATGCTCCAAGAGAGCATTCTGCAATACTTTTGGTCTTCATAAGCTACCGTTTGTCATATAGATCTTTGTTTTGTCAATTTTTGACTGGCCGCTTAAGACAGGTTTTACTGTTTGATCTTTTTACAGTGATAAAAAACATAAAAATCAAGAAAGTGAATCTGTAATTGGCTTGTCTGATCAAGTAGCACCCAAACCGTGCTGCTGAGCAACAGATACCAGCTAGAATACTGGAATTTGGTATGAAGCATTTATACAAGCTAAGATGTTATACTTTGCATTGAGTGAAAAACAAAGGCGTTGATTAGACTGCTTGGATGTGCAGGCTGATCTGTGTCTTTGTTGTTCGCATGCATTAAAGTTAGGTTTTCTCGCGGAGAGGGCCATATATGTGTGCATTCTTAACTTACCATATACTCAGTCAGCATGCCGATTCTGTAGAAAGCTTTTGACCTCTAGCCTGTCTGCATGCGTATAGAGGATACAATATGAGTGCTCATATTTTTTTGAATTTATTAAACAAGTTGAGAAAAAGAGATCACAAGTTTAATAAATTTATTAAAACAAGAGCACGAATGGTAGATTCTATTTATCATATGACGTTACGATTACTTTGAAATCTCATTTCTGCTGTAAAATGATATAATATTGTCATTATGTACACAACGTTGTTATGGGCGTCATAACGTGTCAGAAAATCTATAAACCACTAGTGGTTTATCAATTTAATTGCATGGAGTTATTTCACTCCCAGACGCGACGTCATATGGTATAGGGATCAAACATGTTTTTCCATGCATTAACATCTGCTGAACCCCGAGGGTGGTGTTCAGCTCAGGTTTTAACGACCCTCGAGGGGTCTAGCAGATGTAAGGGTATCAGAAAATCATGTTTGATCGTTACATGTATTATTGTATAAAGTCATTTTGTCACTTGAAAACTTTGGAAAGGTCTTTTTTGTATAACTATAATTATAGCGGACAAAAGCATGAAGGATTTGTAGGTTTTGAAAACGCCTGTTCCAGAGCAAACACTTACGTCCTCATAACGTCCCTAAATTACGTTCATTTCTATGCACGTTACTGTTTATATCGTCAAGTTTGTGATGGCCTAGAATGCTTATATGTAAAGTACAAAGCCGAGCATCAAAATGCATGTGAAATTGCCTGATTATTACATGGGTTTTGCCAGTTAAAACATGGCTGTTAATAGCGTGCGACATGGCTTTTTATGCAATAATAAAGTTTAGTGTACACTTTTCCACACAACAAAACAGTTATTCATGAGATGGATCATGTGTTATAGTCTGTCTGTTAAAACGAATTCTAACACACCTCGCCCATATAGCCAATGGTTAAACTCAGTGTTTTATTGGTTGATAAATCACTGCACGGACTGGGCACGGATCGGCGTGACGTCATTCGGTCGCCAGTTTGAATTTCATGACGTCATCTATCACATACGGTATTGTGACAATAGACGGAATAACGTCGTTATTATAACTGCTTGACGTTCAAAATGTACGTAAAAATACGCGTTTCACTCTAAACAAGAGTTGCGGAAAATTATGACAGTCTGTTCAAGATGGCGGAGTCGTTATAGACTATGAAGGATTCGTTCATATTTTTAATCTTTTTGTGTGTTAGAATCGAAATAAATTCGCACTGACAGTAATTTGTGGCTTAATATATCACTGACTGTCGGTCAGTTAAGTGGATAAATCATTCTTTAACGACTGACCTCCAGCAAGTGATATATTAAGCAACAAATCACTGCGAGCACGAATCTATTTCTTAAATAACCTATATTCTAACACACGTAACCTATATAGCCAATGGTTAAACTCAGTGATGTATTGGTTGATAAATGCTTGCACGGACTAGCCACCGACCGGAATGACGTCATTCAGTCACCAGTTGAATTTGCATGACGTCATATATCACATACGACATGATAACGTTGACAATAGACGCCGTTACATCGTTTTCACACCTACTTGACCTTCAAAATGTACGTAAAAATACGCGTTTCAGACTAAACAAGAATTGCAGGAAATTCTGACATTCTGTTGAAGATGGCGGAATCGGTATAGACTATGAAGAATTCGTTCATATTTTTAATCTTTTTGTGTGTTAGAATTGAAATAAATTCGCACTGACAGTGATTTGTTGCTTAATATATCACTGACTGTCGGTCAGTCTGAAGTGGATAAATCATTTGCACTTCGCACTCATGATTTATTCACTTTAACGACTGACCTCCAGCCAGTGATATATTAAGCAACAAATCACTGCGAGCGCGAATCTATTTCTTAAATACATACACCTTGTAAGGGATAGTGTAGTGGTAATAATACTGATATGTATGGAAAACTTATAACATGGAAAATCGAATATTGCTGTCCTTGAGCTAATCATTTTGCTTTTCCTTGTGCAGCAATCTTCTCTACAGCTGCTTTAACCTGAGATTCTTCGGCAAGGTAGTAATGTTTAACAGGTTTCATATTAGCATCTAGCTCATATACGAGAGGTATACCTGAAACACAATATATATTGTAATGCTATCTTATGATGATAACACATGTCATGTTGAATATCTTTATGTGATACACAACTCTTGAATTATAGCCCGTTCACCTGAAATGTGTATTTTCAATCAGAGTGGAAAACAGTGTGGCTCTTGATCAGACAAATAAATCCAGGTTCAACGGGACAAGGATTATGGTACTTGATCGTATCGATTCCTGATCTTTGTACACTTACTTACTTTCAGTATATTCATTTAGGGTCAGTTTAACAATACTATTTTCTAATTGGTGTATCTGGTCAAAACAGTTGTTTTGCAGATGCAGTTGCATGGACCTATATATTAAAACAAAACAAGAAAAAAAAAAGAATTACGGGAAGATATGCTGGTGCATGATCCAAATTGTCTTTCTTGAAGCACTAGATCGCAGTAAGGATGCTTAAATGATTTAAATAATACATATTAGAAGATAGGAATTCTAACATTGCATAAATATGAAACTAAGCTTACAGCATTATTATTAAATATAAGTGTTTCAAGAATTGAGAACTTTAAATAATCTGGATCCCTCAGAAATAGAGAGAACCTACAATATCAGAAAACAGCAGACTCGGTTTTATTGAGTCTGTTTATAAGAACTAATGAAAAGCCCAATAATTCTCACATCCCCTGCCACCAGCTTAAGGGGTATTCTGCTATCTGTCGGGAACAAATACTCTCAAAGGACCAGAACATGAAAAAGTATCAAAACAAAAAACAACAACAATGAATCACAAAAAAACCCTGACTGGTATAGTACAGTCTGTGGCACGTCATCACAAATCTCACGCTTTTGACCACTATTCAGTGCCAAATTAATAACACTGGAGCAGGGCAAACAAAAAAAATGTGTCTCTTGCCTGCAACACTTGTGTAAGCATCTATGTGTCTTGATCCACATCTGAACTAAGGGTGAGGCTGGTGCATCGGTAAACCTGTTTAAGCCCTCCAGTAAAATATTTTACTGACTGTTCCAAGGTGGTACTTCTTTTGTGGATCTTTTATGTTCTTTTCTATCTTGTGTTTGCTATGCCTTTGTACGCGTCTGTTAATTTGTGCTTTGTGGTCACCTGCTGGGAAAGGGCTGACCTCTTGGCTCTCGTCTGTTGTGTCTAACTGTGAGTTTGTTACTTGTACTTTCCCATTGGTATCCTGGGTCAGGTGTGGTACTTGATTGTATCGATTTCTAATCTTTGCACCCGTACTTACTTTTATCACTCAACAAATATGGCTGGCATCTGTTCATCTGTTTAGGAGGGAGTGGCAAAAAAGACAGACAGACGAATGGACGTAGGCAATCACCATATCACTGAATGGTTTTTGAAAAGCATGGAAAAATAGCAAAACTTTATGTACAAGATAGGGTAATCTAGACTAGAACTTTGTGGACCAAATGAATTATTAACTACACACAAATAAAATCACAAACGGACTTGTACAAAAGCACAGGACATACGTTTTGGCACACTGTCGTTATAAACAAACTTTGCAGCAAGTGTAATTTAACAAAACCAGACTCGTTTGTTTCCTAAACAATGCGTTATTGGCATGTATAAAAAGCAAATACATATTTTATTTGCCTTGAATCTATATACATGTGATATAATATGGCCCTGCACATAAGGTTTAGCTACTTAATGCATTTTCAAGTATCGAAGATTAAAGCGACCCGTTGCAAATGTACAAATTCACCAGAGCCTCCCATGCTTACGTACACAATGTGTGAATGTAGATGAAACTCAGACCAAAAGTTTTACCTCTAGTCTTACTAAATTCTTAAGATTGAACAATTAAAGGACGTTTTACACATATGTGATTCACGCCAAAATACCAGGTGCTGGCTCATTTCTGTTGAACTACCTGTTGGAATATTAAGTTCAATAATCTCTGAGTCTGGTATATTGTCAAGGTATTTGACGAGAGCTCGTATACTGCTACCGTGAGCGACAATCAGAACCTTCTGTCCGCTCTGAAATTGAGAAATAATAGATAAATACTTTATAATCAACGCTGTATATCTTCTGTTTAATACCTTTGTAATTCATTTTCTTGTACACTGGATAAGGGTATCTGAGATTTTGAGCACTTACGTTTGTTTTAATGCATTAACACTTGTTGTTGGGTCCCTCGGAAGATGTTTGAACATTTTGTCCACAGGGCCTCGCTTACACAATAGTTTAAAATAAAAAAAGTTGCTTCAGCAAGTATTACTTTAGTCAAAATAGGAAAAAGTTTAGAAAAATCAATATCTGGCCTCCAGGTTATAAAACTTGACTTCATTCTCAAACTCAAAAAATAAGCGCAATGATTGGCTGCTTGCTGACATGTGTCCGCAAGCAACCAATCATTGCGCTTTGTTTTGAATTTGAGACTGTTTTCAAGTTTTATAACCTTGAGGCCTGGACCTTCATAATGTTCATCACTCAGTTTAGGACTGTTCTTTTATTTATGAGGGTCTGGATGGGAGAGGGGGTCTTGTATTAAATTATCCCATTTATCACTCTCATTAAAATTCGTGCATATTTATTTAAAAGAAATCCATTATTTAAGAAATTCGTGCTTATTTATTTAAAAGAAATTCATTATTTAAAAAAAATTGTGCTTTTATTTTTGAACTCATGTTTGGTTTAATCTTTTAAAACTTATTATTCAGTATTCATTATTTTCCTGCTATTCATTAAAAGAAAAATAGAATTATTCATTATTTTTAAGAACCTCATCATTCTCTTATCATTTTTTTGTGCTCTTTATTTTCTTATCATTATGTACTAAGGCCATTAATTCACTAATCATTTAAACCCATCCAGATCCTCATTTATGACACATCACTGTACCTGCGAATTGTGTGTGAATGAAAGGAAACAAGGCTAAAGGCTAGTTTATAATAATCCATCATGTGTGTGAGGTTGGGAAAGAAAACCCCGTCCCGACGATCACCAATTGCCAAATGATGACAAAGCCTTGCCCAATGATGACAAACGGTGATCACGAGGGATGGATGTTCTATCCTGCTTTAACACGAATAATGGATTCTTTTTCTTGCTCACCACTAAATACCCCATTTTATATTGGAAAAAAAAACATGAAAAAATCCTGAATACCCTTAGATGCGACATGGTGATATCATTTTAACAGTACAGTGACGTCATGGATGGACGTGCGGCTAGCGTGTTGCCGACGTGCGGCTGTTCGTTTTTTATCTGTCCCACGGGCTGGTATGGGTATGTGGGGTAGAATTATCTCACACCGTTATAAACAACTGAAATCCCAATCTGGTGTGCGAGAAAAAAAGGTTTGGCCTAGCTTTGATTGTTACCAGAATATGACCAATACTGTAACTGGTTTTGTTAACAAGACCAATACTTTGACCCCTAAGCCAGAGTCTGGGAAAGGGCTGACCTCTTGGCTCTCGTTTGTGGTGTCTAACTGTTATTTTGTCACTTTCCCATTGGTATCCTGGGTCAGGTATGGTACTTGATTGTATCGATTCCTGATCTTTGCACACTTACTTACTTTCATTGTCCCAAATGTAAGAGAATGCTATACGAAATCTACTGTGTGTAGATAATAAAGGTAGTAGTGACACACTCAACCTTCTCTACAAGGAAGGTACCATCATTTATGTTGACAGAAAGCCATCATTTTGCAAAAAAAGTCAAGTCCGGTAAAGACCTCAACCAACAACATTAGCAGGAACATGGATAAAACAGTTTTAAAAAGCCAGGCCTCGAGGCTATAAAACTTGAGTACAGTCTCAAACTCAAAATAAAGTGCAATGATTGGCCGCTTGCGGACACGTGTCCGCAAGCAGCCAATCGTTTTGCTTTATTTTGAGTTTGAGACTTTACTTAAGTTTTATAACCTCAAAGCCTGGTCTTGGCTGATTGTACCAGTACAAGATCAACTCTACAACCATTCAGCAAAAGAGTTGTCTTTCGCTACATTCGTCAATGATTTTCCAAACCCGGCTGCTATATAATATAAATAATGAATGTATGCATAATATGCCATAGCACAAGCAGCAATGCAGATGTTTTGTTTGAGTCTTCGATTATTGTCTCTGATTAGTATCATTCTTTCTAACCAGACAAGAATATTTGAGATTTTATCCTGGGTTAGACATTCTTATCTTACCCATGTTATCTTACCCAGGATGACACGTTAAAGTGATGTCATCCTGTTATGTTCCATCTCTGTGTATTTAGGAACTTCTCGGAGCTTTTTTAAAAAATAAAAAAAGCTGACTTCATTGGTGAGCAAGAAAAGAATCCATTATTTGCGTGAGGATGCCTTAGAATAATCCATCCCACGGGATCACCTTTTGTTAAAACTTGGCAAGCATGATGATGCAAATAGTGATCTTTGGGACATTTCTTTATATCCCAACCTCTTTCTTACTCATGATATATTCTTATATTATCATATGATCTGGCATACAAAGTTATCGTTTACCTTTAGTTTGGGAACTATAAAATCATGCCAGTAGGGGAGTACTCTAACAACTACATCCTTTAGACATTCACGTGATGGTACAATGCTTGAGTCATATTGCTGAAATAAATCAGAACATAAATACTTTATCTGCTAATTAATGCTAACTGTAGCTACTAGCGATTTTTTCAAAACAATATAGGATGTAAATATCTTTTGGATCAGAACCATCAAATAAGGATAAAGTCTTAACTTTGACAGGTTGTCACGTGTGGGCTGTATATTAGATGTATTGAAAGTCACGTATGTACACTTAACACATTTTTTAATTGTAACCTTACATTTTTATGCTAGTTTTGAAAGTAAGAATGGGTTATACAAATGCATGCTTCTATAAATAAACCAAGGCGTTGCCGAGACTCTGCAGGTCATTTCATATAAAAATGAACGATACTTCTTGCGCAGACGATGCTAGAGTAAAGGTACCCTCATTTAAAAAAATCACATTTTTCTACCATATGAAAAATTCCACAGAGACGTTTTCCATGTGTTTTTTTTTGTTAGTTTGAAGATCATACTGGCTGCTGTGATTTAAGAAGAACAAGCTTCAAATGTTTTGCTTCACTCCAACTCCTCATTTCTTTTACGTAATAACATGAAGATAAACACTACCAGCAGCTTAATTGTAGAAAGTCAGCCTTATGAGTGCAAATTACATATGAACATCGCACTGTTCTGTAAGCCTTATTATCTACGACAGGGAATTGACATTATCAGCGATTATTCATTACTACTAGACGTCATTGTTCTAGTTAGGAAATTCTAAAAAAAAAAGATACAAAGTGCTGTCAAATTGATTTTTTAAGTTTCACATTCAAACCGGAATTGCGCACAAGCAGTAAAATGTTTTTCATCCCAAAATGGACTAAACAAGTTCTATTCTATTCGTCCTATAATGTTCATATAAAATAAAATGCATCCAACAATTTTCGCATTTGCTTCTGCCTTCTGTTGAATGTCAGTAGTAATGGATGGCACTCTGGCACCCGCGATTTTTAAGCCTGAAAAGAACTTAGTTTTTTTTTCAGGATAAAATCGCGGGTGCCAGAGATGCCTATCCTGGTAAGCTTGAGTGACTAGCTGTGAATAACTTAGTTTATTTTAGGGGTATTTTGGTTGGGTCTATGATTGTGATAGTTTCCTGGGCTATTGAGAATAACTTAGTTTATTTTAGGGGAAATTCTGGCTGGGCCTATGATTGTGATAGTTTTCTGGGCTGTTGAGATTAACTTAGTTTATTTTGCGCAAAAGCGCTGGCTGATCTGTGATTGTGATAGTTTTCTGGGCTGTTGAGAATAACTTAGTTTATTTTGCGCAAAAGCGCAGGCTGATCTGTGATTGTGATAGTTTTCTGGGCTGTTGAAAATAACTTTTTATAAAGACTAACTTTACTTGCATCACAGACAACAGGGTTCCTAATTTGCATATCGTACATCTAGTAAGTTGCAATAGCGAATTATAATTTACGTAAGGAATTTTGGGTTCATGAAGTTCTGCGTATCTTATAGTCTCTTTAGAAAAATAACTTAGATATTCAAGGCTTATTTCTGTAGCTAAGAAATATTACATTTAGCCACATCTCCACATTTCCACAATGTGGAGTTTCCACACCTACACATTTTGACAATTTGACTTATACCCTCTCTCAATATCAGGTAAACTTGAGCGCTGAGCTGAAATAACTATGATTGTGATAGTTTTCTGTACGTATCCACTAGTTGGTCTATGTGGAATCAGACCACAATTATTTCCCTTGATTGGTTGTATAGAAAACGGATATAATTCCACACAAGATAGTTCCCTTTTCAATGGGCTGTAAATCTGCCAGTTG
The DNA here is from genome assembly GCA_964019695.1 of Loripinus fragilis. Classification (NCBI taxonomy): domain Eukaryota; kingdom Metazoa; phylum Mollusca; class Bivalvia; order Lucinida; family Lucinidae; genus Loripinus; species Loripinus fragilis. Next base: position 136,667,740 of record OZ026515.1, read on the forward strand.
ATGTGAGCATCCTTGTTCTTGGGCTTGTCTGGGCTGACCAATGATTAAGCTTCTAGAGAGTGTTGCTTCTGTCCCTGTAGCTGTTCATTCTGGATAGATTGGGGCCTCTGCACACCCTGGGTAAAATATTGCCGAAATGACCCTAGAGAGCTGCTGAGTCAAAGAGGGTTTGTTTACATTCCGATTGTAAACAAACGAGCCGAACTTCCCCTATCTAAACACCCATTGGAGTGATTGTCAGGCCATGCAGAATTGGGGACAAGCTATAGCAGAAAGCCAGGTTCGTCATGTTAAAATGTAGGTGTTGTAAGGAATGATTAAATTATATAGTAGAAATAATTGCGGTCTCGTGCCTGTTCTGATGTTAGTGTGTGGTAGATTCATTTTTTATTTTCCAATTTTTGAGATGTTTGTGTCCAGAATGAGCTGACAGTTGGTCCAGAGATAAGAAATTAGATAAGTTTCAAGCCTTTCAAGATAAAATAAGCAAAAAATTTGGAATATTTTGTTAAAATTGAGATTTCTAGGGCCTTGATAGTGTCGAGAATTAGTGCTTGTCAGAATGATGTCATTTTGCAGTTGCCAAATGTATTCTTACTCCATCTGAGTTTCTAAAAGTCATAAATGGAGGGATTTTTTGAAAAATATAAGTGTCTTTTTGAAACAGAATGCGTCCCGGCCCCAAATGGAGAGTGTCTCTTGTGGCCTCGGAAACCTCAAAAAAATGGTTACGGGGCCGTAAAATATAAATGTCCGATATCTGGCCTGTGGCGATGCACCACAGCACATCGGCTAAGTTTTATGGTTTTCAACCAGAATATGGACATTACTGGCCAAGATATAAGCCACCTTTGCCATAACAAGCTGTGCGTTCGCGGCGAGCATCTTAGTGCCGAGCCCCATGCAGTGAATAATGCACGGCAAAAATGTGTGAACCGTTGCTGTTGTAGTGGACATGGGGAGTTTCGTGATTGTGTTTTGTATTTGAAGTTTTGATTTTAGGTAAATAGTAGGCTCAAAATGGCTTAATTTGTGCTCACATGTTGGTAATCTGTTCTTCAAATTCACTTCGATTGGTTTTGGAAAAGGTTGATTTTCTTGGTGTCTGGCAATGTAAGTGTAAGGTCTTTTTTGGTGTAAGTGGGGTGGGGTGGGGGGTGGGGGCAAGTTTTCTTCTCTTCATTTTCTTTAATTTGATGTACAACATGACAGCTTTCTGAATAATGTTGCAAAAAAACATATGCTGGGTGCTGACATTGGAGACATTTCAATGAGACTCTGAAGGGTCTCATATTGTGATGCTTCCAATGAGTACCCACAACAAATGTTTACTTTAAGTATCTCTTCCTCTGGGTGCCATTGGTTGGTCTGTTGTCTGTGATTGTGGCATTTTCTGGGCATATAATTATATATTTTTTGTCACAAGGCTCAAATATGGTGTCTACCGTATCTACCCTAAACATCAGTCCAGCTCATCTCCCCCAGTGACCAAACGCATCGTAAAATTTGAACATGCCCCTTTACAAATCCGACAAGGTTAAATGTAGCATTGGAATGACAACTAGTGTAAACCCTGACCAGACCTCCATGAGCAGTTTGATCTGGGTTGACATTACATAAGCTGGCAATTTAGGATAGATATGGTAACACCAGTTTTGTTTCAAACTCCAGTTAAGGTGTTTTTTTTTAGTGCAGTAATGATGTGTGATGGAAGATTCCATTGTTGATGAGAGAGTCCAGGAGTCAAACCTTGAAGACATGTTTATTTGTCGTCATGTTCAAATGGTTTGGATACCGTATTTACCATAAATATTGGGACTTCTCAGTTACCCTGCAAACTTTTTCTTAAGTCTTTTAAAAATGATGAGGTCAAGTTTTGTAAGCCCAGACCAGAATATTCCTATGCAGGTTGTCTGATCTTGGTTGACACTACTTGCTCATGCCTGTTAATATTTAGGATTTATACGGTATCATCTGTGCGGCCTCAAACTTCAAGTGTGGTTCACAAGCAGTCTGGACTCTGATCAAACTTTTCCTCTCAGAACTGTCTGATCTGAATCTAAACCGATTGTGATTATATCCGCACCATGTTAGCTTGTATTGATTTGTATCTTCTGCTTATGAGTGTAGACCCATATCAGAGTGCTCTTAAAGGGCACTTTGATCTGGGTCTGCACTATTTGCTAAGAAGGTCAAAATTGCAATATCAGTAACTGACAAATGTCAGTAACTGACAACTGACAACAACAAGATTTTTTTTTTCCTTTTTTTTTTTTTTTAGTACACATGTAAGATTGTGCAATATGCTTTACTATAAATACAGGTTAGATTGTCAAGTTACATATTTAAATTTTAGGAATTGGAGACAACGGGAGTGATCTGACTGCAATGCATCACAGACAGTACTGACAGCCTACACAGAAGACAGTTCTAAGAGCTACAATCTCCAGACCTTTTCAGTAAGTATGATCATTTTTTAGTCCGCTAGTTGATGGAGATGCATCTAGCTGTCCTTTACTATAGTCTGATTTGGTTTTAGTTACACGCTTATATTCCGAATGTTCTTGAATTTTGTTACTGTGTTGAATGAGTTTATGTTTAACAACTTCTGATCGCGTAGCATAATCTCTGGAATATTCTGCCTCAACATCAAATGATCGCAAAGCTCTCTTCGCCCGTGTTGACAGCTCAATACCCGCACTTTCACATTTCTTAATTGAAGATGTTCCTGGATCATTATTAATCCTGTGAATTGCTGATGAAGCTCTCCCTTCCATCGTTGCAGAAAAATTGACATTTTTCGGCAGGGAAACACTTAAAGCTCGATTGACTGCTTCACATTTCTGGGTATCAGTATATAGTTTCATTTGCTCAACTGCAGCTACACTCAATTTCATCTTCAGTATTTCAAGGAGTAACTGTTTATCATTTTCAATAAGGCTCCTGCCTATGGAGCCTGTATGCTGTATTCCATGATTCTACCATTTTGTCATTATCAACAAGTCTCATTCCATCAGTGTCTTGAGCTTTTCTGTCTGTTTTCAGGTCTGATGAAGGCGTTCGTGCTGGTCGAAGAAGTCTAGTAGAGCCAGTTGAGCTAGTTGATCCCTCACAGTCTGGCATGGTTCTTGAAGTACCATCTCTTGATTTGTTGGTTACCAGGTAATACTCTTCCTCTGTCATTCTTACTGTTCTGTTAGCCTTTATCTGAGTGCTAGGTGGGTCTGAAACATCACTGGAGTCTACACAAGCCTCATTAGAGTCAGCACAATGAGTGGATATGCCCTTGTTCCAGGGCACATTGCCCTTTTTGAACTTATGTGATTTCTTCTTGTCGCCTTTCATATTTATTACTAATAGAATGAAAAGAAAAAAAATCTTGTGCTATTTATACCCATTTTTACAAAATGTCAGATTTTGGGGTATTCTAAATAGTGAATGGCATCATATTTATAGTGACCTTGCCACTTTTGATGACACGGATTAGCATATGCACATGTCGTCCAGGTGGTGGTGTGTATTCCGTTGACACTTTATTGACACATACCGCGTTTGACTGCTTTGCATTCTTCAGCATCATATACACAGAAGCTGAAAGGGCTCCTATCTTCTTTAGCATTGTTATAGAAATAATTTAGACTAAAATTTAGTTGTTTAAATTTTCATTTTTATTTTTAAAATTTGAATTTAAAGTTTAAATTTTTTTAAAAATATTGAAATTTAATTTTAAAATGCCCTAGACCTGCTGGGCGGATATTTTTTTCATCAATTTTGGATCATGTTGAGAGAGGGCACTTCAGAGACTCTGACATTTTTTATTTCATTCCAAAATTTTAAGAAATAAGAAAGTTATTGCAAAAAAACTGATGATTCGACCAGAAAAAAATGTCTTCTCGGGAGGCTCTTTTTTCACAAATATGGTGCATGTGATTAAATGGCTGTCACATTAAGTGATCTCATTCTATTGTTCTAATATTACTATCACATACTCATTGAATATGCTGTTGATGGTAGATAGGTTCCTTTTCTCAATATGGGGTAAAATGAGGGGCTGATAGGAATCAGACCACAATTATTTCCCTTGATTGGTTGTATAGAAAACGGATATAATTCCACACAAGATAGTTCCCTTTTCAATGGGCTGTAAATCTGCCAGTTGATGTGAGCATCCTTGTTCTTGGGCTTGTCTGGGCTGACCAATGATTAAGCTTCTAGAGAGTGTTGCTTCTGTCCCTGTAGCTGTTCATTCTGGATAGATTGGGGCCTCTGCACACCCTGGGTAAAATATTGCCGAAATGACCCTAGAGAGCTGCTGAGTCAAAGAGGGTGTGTTTACATTCCGATTGTAAACAAACGAGCCGAACTTCCCCTATCTAAACACCCATTGGAGTGATTGTCAGGCCATGCAGAATTGGGGACAAGCTATAGCAGAAAGCCAGGTTCGTCATGTTAAAATGTAGGTGTTGTAAGGAATGATTAAATTATATAGTAGAAATAATTGCGGTCTCGTGCCATGTAGGCCTTGAGCTGGCTATAGACCCCCTCCCCCCCCCCCCCCAGGGGGAATTTTGTACACTATGCTTTTCTAAAACTACATTATATAAGACACAAAATAAAAGATGTTAGCCCTCTGAGAGTGGCAGCGTTAACGTGTAACATTACGTTATATACGTTACCCCCCAAAATAGCATTAAACGTCCCTGATAATGTCTCAACCATGACATGTTCATACATATTTGCATGCTGACACAGGTTTATGAACTTCTTATAACACAGTTACATAATGTTTAGTATTAATTTCATAAATGTATCGAGTAATTACCGTCGTATACGTTACTTAGTGTTTCCTGCGTTATTTCTGAGTTTCAGTATGGTATTTATTGACTATATGTGTATAAAATCTGTCACAGAATATAGTAAATCTATAAGACTGCTACTTAAATGATTTAAAAGTTCTTTTTTATGGTCCCTTACACTATTTTTCAGGTCCATGTTATGCATGTTACCTTCAAGATAGCATATAACATTTAAGTTAATGTCTCTAACAAGCCCTGTTTATACTTATTTGCATGCTTGCACAGGTTTATGTACTTCTTTTAACAAGTTTTACCTATTTTAAGTATTCATTTAATAAATGCCTTGACCTTTAACTGTTATGTGCGTTACCAAATGATACATAAGTTAATCTGAGTATCTGTATAGAAGTTGTTGACTATTTATGTATAAAGTCTGTCAGAAAATTTAGAAAATTTATAAGGCTGAAAAAAATTGAAGTTCCTTATTAATTTATGGTGACTTAAACTAATAATATAATGTGATATATCAACCTTCGCTGTTTGCTCACATAAACAGTATAGATACCTTGCATTCAAATCAGAAGTTCTGAAAGACAGTCACTGTGAAACAGCTCAGTTCTGGGCAAGGTATATGGATACTATTCAGATGGTGCTTACACTTATTAGGACTACAAGGAAAACAACTTTGAATTGCGTGTCATCTCTATCTGTATGCCTTGTTCCCAATGTTCATTGCAAACGATCACAACAACTACGCACAATATGTTCCTGTGTAACTGATTACACTCATAAATTTGATACACATCGCAGATGCAAAGAACTTCTCGAACAAAATGGGCTTTGTGTGTCACAAACATTTGTCCTTTGCTTGAGAAATGCTTTTGACATAACTATCATGCAAACAATAAAGAGGTATTATAGGCTTCAGCAACTAGAACTACGCTTCGTACTACAGATGGAATGGTGTATTACTTATCACATCAGAGCTTAATATATTGAAACAACTCTTTAATGCACTGAAATGAAATATTCAATCTGCTCAGATGCAAAGTAGAATGAGTACTAGAGGCAGTTTCAGGCTTCACCAATTCTTTTAGTTCTAGTTTTGAAGACATTGAACTGTACTTTTTGTCTTTTGGTGTGCCTGCTAAGCCTGGCATAGCTAAGGATCTTATTGAGGCTGATGACGTTGGCAGGAAGGCTGTTGCAGACTTCATTGACTCACTTTTAGTTAAAAAAAACTGTCTTTCACATCCCCCATTAAATACTACAAGCTAATAAAGTTTTGATGCTTGCGAGGTCAAGCAAGAAGTAACTGCCCAATTTACAAAACGTAATCAGCCATATGAGAGCTTAAAGGAGCGTCTTTGGTAAGCATGGCCTTCTTTCTATTGGACATAATGTTGACCTTGAGTTGACACTGCCGTTCCTTCTGGGACCTGTACCATGGTCACTGTCAACTCCTGATAGCATTTCCACCAAAACTGACAAGTCCAAACTTCAGCATGGCTTGCAATAACACATTGAACCAACATTAGATTGGACATGAAGTGCTGCACTTAATGTTGATGTTAATGCCGTAACTTAAGAGCATAATATCTTTTCCTGTCACCTTTCAAGATCTGATGGCACCAGTACTCAACCAGGCACTAAAGGCAGGGCATGTTGGTTTTGTCACTGATACATATATATATACAATGTATAAGCAGCAGTCTATAAAGTCTTACAAACATTCTCACAGAGTATATCCTGGGTGTTTTGTTCAACAATGGTGTATGCAACAAAAGGTGCACCTCCTGAATGTCAACAGCATTGGCCAGAATATAGGGGAAGAGATCTACAGTAATACACTGTTTAACAGACTGTGACACTACCAATGTGCTGATGTGTTAGTACCACGGAAAGGTTATTCCTATCAAACTGATAGAGAACCCCTCCCTCACTAGTTCATCAACATTCTAAGAAGGGTAGGAAACAAATAAAGAATTGCTCTAGGCACTCATCAGTGATATGAAGCCCTAACATGTGCTATTTATGTAATTGTGAATAAGCTGCAGTATGACATGTTTCTGAAAAAAGTACCAAAGCCATACACATATACTGACTATTTCAAATGGCATGAACATGAGCTTACCTCCACCCTGGTTTTCTGTCCTTAAGATGTACATACAAAGATTGAACTATCAAGTCTTTCCCATGAAAACAAGTGAGGCTTTCCAGATATGGACAAAATGTGTGGAAAATAAATGGGAAGAAAATCGAGTACATCTGGGTGAAAGAAAACTTGATTGTACCCTAACCAAAGAGCCACAGAATTATATTTCACATTTTGTGTGATATGGGGTTACCATGTTCAAAACACAACAACTCAAACCTTATAAAAGTTAGAAACATAATATTTGCAGTTTCCAAAAGGTACATAAACATTCTTTAATACAAAATGAATTGTAAGCACATTCACATTAAAAAATATCAAACTATATTAGTTTCATAAATCATTTATATAGGAATAATAAAAAAAAGTAACATACATTACACTTTGGGGTGCATATTTATTTTCAAAGGTCCATATCTGTGATGCAAAAATAGCTTACTTGGATGATATAGCCAATTTGGAAATCTTACCTTATGGTTTGCACTTTTCAGATGTTATGTCATTTACTAAAATTATCAAAGATGTTGATGGTTAATATATATAATTAGCTGTTACAGGGAAATGGTGCCATCACCAGAGTACTGGCATATTGCAAAATCCTTGCAAGATAAATCTGATTGAGGAGTAATAAGTTGTATAGGAAAATTCTTTAAAACCTTGGATAATATATGAAGATTTGCTCTAGAACTTCTACCTGATGGGTTTTCTTTGATCTTTTAAGTTGTTCCTCGCACATTGCACTGAATGCTACAAACTTTCAATGAGTATTATGTCAACAATATTTGAAGTCTCTATAAAAGAAAAGAGGGTTTATGGTAATTTATGTTTTGAGTTATTTCCTCTGCAGATGAGCCAGAGTAAAAAGAAGTACATGAACCTGTGCCAGCATGCAAATAAGTACAAGCAGGTCGTGTTGGAGACCATATCTTGAATGTTTAATGGTATTCAGAGAGTAACGTATGTAACCTGGGCTGTAAAATAGTGTAAGACACTATAATAAGGAACTTTAATTCATTTGAATAGCAGCCTTATAGATTTACTATATTCACTGACGGATGTAATACATGTATAGTCAATAACTGTCATACTGATACTTTGAAATAACATATGAAACACTAAGTAACATATACAACGGCAAAATCTCAAGACATTTATAAAATAAATGCTAAAATTATATAACTGGGCTATAAGAAATTATTAAACCTGTGCCAGGCTTCAAAAAAGTGTGAATTTGTCACCTTGGAGACATTATCAGTAAAACATTTAATGTTATTTTGCGGGTAACGTACGTAACATGATGTTACCCGCTAACGCTGCCACTCTCAGAGAGCTAACATATTTCATTTTGTGGCTTATATGATGTAGTATCTGGAAATCTTAGTGTATGAAATTCCCCCTGGGCAGAAGTGGGGTCTATAGCCAGCGCGAGGCCTTGAGATTTACATTTTACATTTTTCTGTGATATGGGGGGTACCATGTTCATCATCTAATAACTCAAAAAGTATATAAGATAGAAACGTAATGCTTGCAGTTTTGAAAAGGTTAATAATAATTCTTTAATATAACGCAAAACTAATGAACATAAACTGGTTTCAATAAAATTTAAGACAAACTATATTAGATGCATTTATAATTTAAAAGGGGGTTCAATGAAAAAATGTAACATAGACTACATCGGGGGTGACTATATTTGTTTTCAAATGTCATTATCTGTGGCCCAGTAATAGCTTAATTAGAAAATATAACCAATTTGGAAATCTTACCTTATCATTTGCACTTTTCTGAAGTCTTAAAAAGAATTTTAATTATCAAATATTTTGTAGGGTAACGTATGTAACAGGCTGTTACAGCTTAACGCTGCCATTGTCAGAGGGCTAACATGTTGCAAAATCCTTGCAAGACATTGGGCTTTAAGAAAAATATGGTCTACAAAATTCCCCCTGGGGGGGGAGGTAAACCATATCCAACCAGTGGCCTAATGATAGTTTCCTGGTCCTGCTGTGGTAATATATAAAATAACTTAGTCAAATTCAGCTTTGAAAATAACTTAGTCATTTTAGGAGGTATAGTTTTTGGTGATAAATGGTGTGTGTAATAGTCAAGGCTACTAAGTTCTATGCGTCTTAAGAGTCTCTTGGTCAATCAAGACCTCATCTCCTAGAGGCATCACTCTGTAGCATTAACTAGTGTATAGCTAGCCGCCTCAAGTTTACTACTACTGGTTTTTTAATGAAAGAACAACAAAAACTGGTGAACATTTCTATAACTTTATTGCCCCGCTAACTATAACTGATTACAATGACAGAGGATTAGGGCCCTCCCTCTGTTCATTGTTTACAATAAGAGAAATTAAAGAATATATGCCATCATACAAAGTAGAATTCAATTAGAATGTTTTAAACATTGATCCAGAGCCTAGTTGACTTTGAGTATATTTTGGTCCAAAGTTGTTCTGTTGCAGCTGACTTGGTGCATATTTTGATCCTGAACTCTGTTGTAATGAATCTGATTCATCATCTTCACCTAAAGAATAGGATGGTGGATCATATTCTTCAAGTTTTCCATCCAAAAGGTATCTTCGTTTTTTAATAGCATATCTCAAAGCTTCATCCTCATCAAACTCATCGTCATCTCGTAGTCTCTTTGCTGTAGCTGTTATCTTTTTGTGCAAGGGATCTTTCTTCATGGCCTTAGATACTTTAAGGAAGCTCTGGTAGCGATCAATGACCTCTGCTCTGTATCTAGGTTCTAGTTTATCAAAAGTGACCTCCTCTGCCTCTTCTGTGTCCATGTCTGGATGTTTCTCTACTGTATGTTGTACACTTTCATTGAAAGTATCTTGCAGGTATCTATGGGCTCCACCAACAAAAACTTGCCAAGGATCAAACTTGCTCTTTTTTCTAGAATAATGTTGGTCTTCATCATCTTCATCAGTATAGTCTGTATCACTATCATCACGAATGCCATAATCTTTGTCTGTATATTTTCCAAAGATATCTTCCTTTTGATGACTTCTAGAAGTCTCTAGATCAGATTCTTCAGACATAGAGTCTTCATTTTCTGACATTGTTTCTGACTCCATATCTTCACTGCAGATACCACTTGTCAGATGTCGTCTCAAACTGTCTGATCTTGCAAACTGCCGTTCACACTTTGGACACTGATGTTGACCCATTGAAATCGTTTTGGTAAATGAATAGCTTCTCATTGATTGTGTCCTTTTATACTTGTAGTGACATACAAATCCACAGTTTTGTCAATATTTCTCACAAAAATATGACATTTTCTACTCTGTCTTATTATTTGCATGTACTTCTTTTGCTGCAACGCTTGAGAGAGGCCTGCATTTTCTAGTTTTGCTGATCTCTTTTGCAGAAGAAAAATTCTTTCTTTTATCACATCTTTGCTCAATTATATTTCTTCCATTCATACATTTCTTCTCTATTGGCATTCTTTCTAGTTGGTTTCCTATCAGCTTACAAAGTTCTCTATGGCAGATTCTACAGTACTTTGGTGGTCTTCCTTGCTTGAGTTTACTATCCAACGCTGTGCTCAGTCTTTTCATCAGATATCGAATTTGTCCATAGCTCATATGATATTTAGTTGATCTTTTAGATGCAGGTGTTTTCGTATCATCATTGCAGCTTGTATTTTTCTGTCTTGCTGAGAGATCCATTTTTCCTCTTGTAGTGTTTGAAGAACAATAAGAAGTGTCAACCAAAACCATCATATTTATACTGATAGCAAAATTGCTCAACTTTTTATACGTTTGAAATGTAATTTTACTAAAGTTTTCCCACCAACAAAAGGGACAGACCTGCCAATTTCATCTTTGATATCAATATGAACCTGATCAATATAAGATTTTGCCAAAGGTACATAATGCAAATTCACAAATTCTTGATGCGATTGAGTGCTAGATTTTTGACTGTTTATAAGAAACAATTCTAAGTATAGGAGCTGTTATATTTCCAACGTAAGTGTAATCTGCAACATCAGAATAAACACACATCTGATGGTGAGTCATGTTCAAATCAACAGCATATGTAAAAACCTGATTATCACTCCCAATCAGTTTATTTGAAAGATCAGGATTCAATCCAAGTATTTCTCCAAGAGACTTTGAAAAACTAATTCGACTCTATTTGGATTTTCAACATGTAAGTTTACACGGTTACCTGATTTCTTATAACTGTTTCTTATAATGTGATCATACTGTGGATTTGACGCAGAATAGCTCCACATTTTTCTTCAATTGCAATCTGAATTTGCTCTACTGAGTGCTGAGGCGAATTATAGTTTCCTGCTGGGATAAACAATTTTATTTCAGGACAACTTCCATCTTTCGTGCATACAGTATTCCTTTTAATTTTCCCCAATCTTTGCAAAACATTCTCATCGTAGAAGTGAACATAAAAATAATTGCTGTTATGTGAAATGTTATATACTTCCAAAGGAGTCATAATTTCTACCAATGCTACAACCCAGTGTTCTTTTTGGACTTGAGTAGGATGATTAAGCTTTGTGGTAAATGAGAACTGTTTATTTTTAGGAAAAATATCCATAGAGCTATCACTTAGTAAGCTAAGATAAAATTCATCCATGATCTAATATGTGAAACAACCACCACACTTGATAGAAATATAATGACAATTAGACTTCGCTTAACGTCATATATATGAAATGGCTACTCTCATATTAATTATATGAAGATGAAATATATATCATGCAATCTTTGTATGTAATGCAGATCTGAAATAGCAACTATGTGAAGATGTATATTCCACGTTATAATCCTAGACATATTCATTAACTTGTCAAATATGTAAATGTGGAAAATTCACAGTGTAAAGAGGTGGATAATCTCTCTGAAAGCTGTCATAGCGAATGTACCATGCTACTATCAACTTGAGAGATTGAGAGAAGATAGAATTGATTGAAGAGAGGGTATAAGTCAAATTGTCAAAATGTGTAGGTGTGGAAACTCCACATTGTGGAAATGTGGAGATGTGGTGGATCCACATTGTCAAGATGTGGAGATGTGGTGGATCCACATTTTTAGTGTGGTGGTCCACATTAATTTCGAATTTATCCAAGAATTAACGTAAATTTCCATTATGCTGACCCACAATATATCTGCATTTATTCACATTTGAAATGTGGAAATCCACATTGCTCCAATATACATCCACATTGCTCTACATTACATCCACCTTCAAAATGTGGAGATGTGGTGGATCCACATTGCATCCACATTTTACGTGTGAAGGTCCACATTGCATCCACATCTCAAGCGACATGGACACTTTCATCAACATCTTATCATTAAACCCCAATACTATTACATGCCAATGATGATTATCTAACGTATCAACAGAAGCTCTAACTTAATCAAAAGATTGATACTAGCTATCAAATACGACACCATGCAAGAACCTGAAAAAGTATAATCCTTAGAAACATTCAAGCAGACTTATCATTGCTAAGTACACACCTACTCTAGATAAAATGACTGAGTTCTTTTCAAAGTCCTAACTGATTCTACAGAATATTACATCTAGGAGTTGAGGTCTTGAGATACAACCTCAAGCGACATTCTATACAACTTAATATTTAGGATATAATTACCCTAATCAACTAATAAAAGTACTAAGTTAAAATCAAGCTAAGAGTCTGACCAAAATGTAAAGCTAAAATAATAATAAAAAGCCCCATCATATCTGAATACCTTTCCTCTTAAAATGACCAAGTTATCTATTGGTTCGAAAAGATATACTTGTTGCCGCTTTTAGAAGATACTACTTGTTTTTCAATGACGTCATGTATAATCTATATAACGTAACTTATCATTGAAAGTCGCGAAAAGCGAAAAAATGTGCTAAATGTAATATTTCTTAGCTACAGAAATAAGCCTTGAATATCTAAGTTATTTTTCTAAAGAGACTATAAGATACGCAGAACTTCATGAACCCAAAATTCCTTACGTAAATTATAATTCGCTATTGCAACGTACTAGATGTACGATATGCAAATTAGGAACCCTGTTGTTTGTGATGCAAGTAAAGTTAGTCTTTATAAAAAGATGACCACAATATGCCCACCAGGTAGGAATTTGTCACAATCAGATCGATCTTCACGCAAATAAAGTTAAGTTATTTTCAATAGCCCAGAAAACTATCACAATCACAGATCAGCCTGCGCTTTTGCGCAAAATAAACTAAGTTAATCTCAACAGCCCAGGAAACTATCACAATCACAGATCAGCCAGCGCTTTTGCGCAAAATAAACTAAGTTAATCTCAACAGCCCAGAAAACTATCACAATCATAGGCCCAGCCAGAATTTCCCCTAAAATAAACTAAGTTATTCTCAATAGCCCAGGAAACTATCACAATCATAGACCCAACCAAAATACCCCTAAAATAAACTAAGTTATTCACAGCTAGTCACTCAAGCTTACCAGGATAGGCATCTCTAGCACCCGCTATTTTATCCTGAAAAAAAAACTAAGTTCTTTTCAGGCTTAAAAATCGCGGGTGCCAGAGTGCTATCCATTACTACTAATGTCAAAAATGTGGAAAAATGTGATATTTCAAATAAAACCGCTGCAGGCATGCATCATACCCCGCAAAGAAATATTTTGGATACAGACAATGCATAAATCAAGGGTCATATCTCAGATGAAAACTTAAATGCAATTGTCTGGACCTAGATCTTGCATACAAACATTCAACATATTTTCAAATTAAGGACCATAACTCTGTATTTTCTTGAAAAAAAAATGATAACATCCAATAACACTCCTTCATCATATCAACTCGTGTGCAGAGTTTGAAGAAAAATGATCGCATAATGCCCCAGATCAAGCACCAAAACCAATTTTCACCATAAATCAAGGGCAATAGCTCTACGCTTATTTGACGAAATTTAAACATCTACAATCCCAAACCACTCCTCCCAAATATCAACTCGTATACAAAGACAATCAGCCAAAAAGTGTCAAAGATAGAGCATTGAAACCATTTTTTCCATAAATCAAGGGTAATAACTATGTGTGAATTTGACAAAAATTACTCATCTACAATATCCAACCACTCCTATTAAATACTAACTCATATACAAAGTTGGAAGACAATCAGCCCAAAAAATAAGCGGAATAAAGCAAGAAAACCAATTTTCTACACGAATCAAGGGCAATAACTCTGTGCTAATTTGACGAAATTTATCCATCTACAATTCCAAATCACTCTTCTTAAATATCAATTCATATACAAAGTTTGAAGGCAATCCGTCAAAAAATGCGGGAGATAGAACACCGAAGCCAATTTTCTACATGAATCAAGGACAAGAACTCTGTGCTAATTTGACAGAATTTATCCATCTACAATCCCAAACCACTCCTCCTTAATATAAACTCAAGACAGTTGGCCAAAAAATGAGCGAGATAGAGCACGGAAACAAATTTTATACACAAATAAAGGGCAATAACTCTGTGCTGATTGGACGATATTTACCAATCTACAATCCCAAACCACTCCTCCCCAATATCAACTATTAAGCAAAATTTGAAGAAAATTGGTCGAGAAAGGCTCAAGATAAAGAGCGGAAATGAAATGGTGACGGACGGATGGCCCCTTCAGTGGAAGTAAACTCGTTGCAAAATAATTTTAGACTTTCTTTTATATACCAGAACATTGTTCTAACCATTGTTTACCATTATGCAGGCTACAACATCATTTTAAGCAAGTACACATAAATGAAGTGATAATAATTTTATTTAAACGTTGTACTCGAATGAAAAAAATCTGACATTTGAGCAACATTTATATAAACAGTTTAAAAGGACTTTCAAATGTCGTATAAACGCTTTTTATCAGATACTTTGATTTCTTAAATTACTACATTTTTTTATATTAGTACAATTTAAATGAACATGCGATTTTGTCCAAATAGTATAAGAAAAATAGTAATAAGAATGCCCTCTTTAAAACGTCTAGTCCAACCTAACGATATTGGGACCTTTTTCAAACGTTACATTAACGTTATGTGTTAGCTGGGTAACTGCTCTGACACTTGAACAGTAAGCATGTCTAACTTAAGATGCAGATTCAGTGTTGGAAATGGTCATTATGTTGAGGTAAAAGAATGGAAAGGAGAGACGAGAGTCGATATCAGATAATGGAAAGAAGACAAAATGAGGAAGAAGGGCATCATTTTAACGCTGATGTGAAGGAAGAATTGGTTGATTATTTGGAATATCTGCATTAAGCATAGACAGATAAAAAGAAGTACAAGAGTCAACTCAAAGGGAACCATTATTGCACTGTCCCTGAAGGGTATGGCATGTATGGACATTAGACAAGTTTGGAAGCTGCATGAAGAGGTGGTGCCTGTGCAAAAAGGAATTGTGCCTCGGAACTATTGAATATGTGGCCTTGAAAGAACTCACCATGTATGTTCCAGTGAAAGTGACAATGTTAAGTAGTGAAGGACAAAAACCTAAATCCCATGGAATATACATCTAGCGATCATCATTGAATCACCCATTTTTAAAAAAGGGCACTTAATTAGTCTATGAATGTAACCTGCAAATGTGGATTCCCTATATCTCAGATGCTGACAATTGGAACCAGCATTTTTTGGATTTTCAAGACGACTTAGTCCAGTGTGACAATCAGGGTTGCTATATCGTAGGTAGTGGGAGGAAATACAGACAGTTGAAAGAAATGGACACTCAATAAATACACATTATCATAATAGTAACTTGATCTGGCGTACTGTATCACATCGAGTGGATGAGGTCATACCATCGGATCACCCGAGACGCGTAGCGTCGAGGGTGATCCAATGGTATTGCCTCATCCACGAGACATGATCCTGTACGCCAGATCTAGTTACTATTATGATAATATGTTTATTATATGCCTTTTTCTGACATTTTTTCGGATTTTAAAACCTGTTTTGGTCTTGAATCCCGAAAAATTGCGGATCGTTTGCCTTAACGTTAGGTTTCTTGACGTCACTTCAACATGTTTTCCGTCTCTGGTTCCATGCTTGCAATTTACTTTACGTAACGTCGCGTCAAAAGCAGGTAACCGACGTTAGCCTCGTTTTGAAGGATAGTGATATAGATTCAGAAAACCTCAGTTCGTTGATCCGGCTTTCTGTACCAGATGGCCAGAAAACAGACAGTTCTAAAGTCGTATCGATTATAGGTATATAATAAAAGCAAATTTCTGAACAGCCAAAATCAGTAACAAGCCATAGAAATGGCCAAATCAGAGATTAAGGGCAAACAAAAGGAGAATGATAGTATGACCAGAAGAGAGCATAAGAAATGTAAAGCAACTGTGAACTGGAATTAATTCAGATACTAAGGGATGAACAGCAAACAACAGCACCATGTACTCCTAGGCTACCCAGTCGCAATATGCACTGCAGATCAATTTAAAATACAAAGAAGATTTGTTAGTTCCAATACAGACACAAGCCAAGGTTCAGGTGAACACAATGTGACATTTTATTTCCCTAAACGTGGTCCCTTCGAATTTTTTGACTCATTGAGACACATGCCGGAAGACTTCAAAAATTGGATTTGAGAAGATTCTAAACAATAAATACCTCAAAAACGCTGGACAGTTACAACACTCTACAGCGAACGTGTAAAGACTATACTATGCCTACTATGTGGCACGTCAGAAAAACCATGAAAGACGTTGTGAAAGACTTTAATCTACACCAGAAGAAGCAAAATGATCGCTTCATAGTAACTAAAATGATGGCATTGTGTAGTCAAAAGTGCTGAGTCTAACCCCTATGGCGCCCTCTGTACAAAAGAGATGAATAACACCTTCCTCTTGGAAGTGTACTTCCTTCATTTGGTTGAGAGCGTTTACACACCCACCGCGGTGTAACCGAACATGTCACAGGGTCATTCAAGGTCAAGAGTCTAGGGGTCAAACCCTAAGTCAGATGGAAGCCATCTTCGATTCGATGCCCTTATTTGGATTTCGTGACGTCACTGACACAAAACAGGGGCCCATACTACTGTTGACCATTTGAGCATGTTGACCATTGTGTTCATTTGGACAATTCAAAAAAAGGTTATCTCGCAATGTGACTCATTTGTGATATTAACTTACCGAATATTTAGCTTCATTGCCATTCACCATTGACCTGGAATCAGCCGGATCTAAAGCTGGAGGTCGAGTGTCATATGACCGTCTCCATATCTAAAAAATAGAAAAGAGGCTTAGTTGTCTATTGCCGGGGTGCTGAGTCATTAAATCTTTGTATACTAAGGACTTTAGTTAAGAGTGCGTAACGAAAATTTAATATTCTTGTTTCTCAACCTAAACATATGTTAAAGTTGATGGGTAAGAAATTATTTACAATTTCACGCTGAAACTTCTTGTTAATCTAAACCTGTGTAAGCTTTTGTTATATTTTGCTGACTTTTTAAACTTTACTTTTTCGAAAAATTATTTCAGAAACACTAATTTTCAAAGTGCCAAACGGTTTGGACCCAGATCAAGACTGACGTTTTTGGTCCAAACTATTTGCAAAGGTTATCATCAGACGACAAAGTCACCGCTAGGAAAGAGTTAACTGTAATTTATTTCACTTTTGCTAAGATTAAAACGACCTTCGGGGCAGATATACATCATAATTTAGAAATATATATCTATTTACCTCTAAGTACACAGTGGGAAGTATCAATATGTATGGGAAAATCAATCAGAATACAAAGGGTTAAATATGCAGTTGCAGTAGAAAAAAAATCAATCTGAATGGCTATGTCCGGTGGTAATTTATATTTACAGTGAGCATGCTAGCGCACGAAAAACATCAAAAAGTGACCCATATGCCCATCAAAGTCTGATCAGATATGTGGCAACCCAGTGTAGTCGGTCATCAGTTGGGCTCAGTGGGGAGCCAATGGCATTAGATATCCCCATGCAGAAAGCTACACATTCGAAGGTCAAACTGGGTGGTTGCCCAGCTATTCTGAGACTTTGCTTAGTGCACTTATCTGTTGGGTTCTTCATACTCTGGCTCACAGACCATTATTCACTTCAGCGGTCAACTTTTTAAAAATATTGTGCTGGGTGAAATTTGTTGCGTGGGTGTCGTCATAGACAACTAACTGCAAGATATGGAGAATGCATTTCATAAAAGTATATGAAATATCCTCGTTAACTGCACTACGGTGGGTCAGGCCTCAGACTCAATGACGACCTGAAGTAAAGCTTTAATCTGTTACTTGGTGCCTGATGCGTGCCCTTGGCTGGGCCTATCATAGCTCAACTTGAGGTTTTCTTTAGCTCTGACTATCTGTGGGCCATGAGCCCTTTTTTTGTTTCATCATTGTGTGTTAATTTAAAAGGATTGTTTCTCTGTGATCATGCATTGCATCAAAGTTGCAGTAGAAAAAAAATCAATCTGAATGGCTATGTCCGGTGGTAATTTATATTTACAGTGAGCATGCTAGCGCACGAAAAACATCAAAAAGTGACCCATATGCCCATCAAAGTCTGATCAGATATGTGGCAACCCAGTGTAGTCGGTCATCAGTTGGGCTCAGTGGGGAGCCAATGGCATTAGATATCCCCATGCAGAAAGCTACACATTCGAAGGTCAAACTGGGTGGTTGCCCAGCTATTCTGAGACTTTGCTTAGTGCACTTATCTGTTGGGTTCTTCATACTCTGGCTCACAGACCATTATTCACTTCAGCGGTCAACTTTTTAAAAATATTGTGCTGGGTGAAATTTGTTGCGTGGGTGTCGTCATAGACAACTAACTGCAAGATATGGAGAATGCATTTCATAAAAGTATATGAAATATCCTCGTTAACTGCACTACGGTGGGTCAGGCCTCAGACTCAATGACGACCTGAAGTAAAGCTTTAATCTGTTACTTGGTCCCTGATGCGTGTCCTTGGCTGGGCCTATCATAGCTCAACTTGAGGTTTTCTTTAGCTCTGACTATCTGTGGGCCATGAGCCCTTTTTTTGTTTCATCATTGTGTGTTAATTTAAAAAGATTGTTTCTCTGTGATCATGCATTGCATTAGTTAGGAAGCCTCCATGCGAGCTAAACAATGTTTGAGTTTTATCAACAACAGAATCTGGGGTGAAGATTTGGCGCCAGTAAAAAGCATTTAATCCCCCCAGTAGCTTAGGCTGCTGTCCGTTCTAAGGTGGTGGTTCTGATGTTGTTGATTTACTGTTGTATGTATCTCCCATTGTTTGTGGGGGTTCTGTGTTCGTCTTTGCTTTGGTATGCATTACTTTATGTCCTTTCTAGTTTTGCAATCATGTTGACGAGGAAGAGAGAGCTGGTTGCTTTGCTTTTGTTGTCTTTCAGATGTCGTGTTACTGTTAATGTCTGGTGGCCATTCCTCACGGTGTCGTGGGTTGGTCTGCAGTTTGTGATTGTGGCATTTCCTGATCATACTCACTAACTTTATGCTATACAATGTATGCCTGATGCATGATGGAAAAACATCAACTTTCAACAGCATTTTTTTTTCTGGCATTTCTCATATTTCAGATTAAACTCTTGACCTATTTATGTCAAATAAAACCTTTAAGATTCCCTACACGAACATGTACCTGTTGCTCCACGATGCTTTACATTAACCCTTAAAGCGCCAATCACGACTGCAGCAGACGACAAATTTTGGGACATCTTTCCCAATTTTCGACAAAAATAAGGTATGATATTACATGAGAATTGTCTGCCAGCAGACGTTTCTCATGAAACATCATACCTTTTTTGTTCTTTTGAAAAAGCGGCAAAATTTGAAATTTACGTCTGCTGCAAATTATAGGTGGCGATTTAAGGGTTAATATTAGTTTCATAAATATACTTGAAATGAAAGCAAACTCAATGACGACCCTGACCTGAAAAGAAGTGAATGTGGCTAGAAAATGCCACAATCACAGTCCAACAAATGGCTCCCAGAGGAAGACATACAAAACCACAGAGAGACAAACACAGTATTTAAACTCAAGAATAAATAACCAAAGCATCCCGAACCCTTCATGAAATTGTTGCTTGCTTTTGCAACGTGTTACAGAGAAAAAAAAGCAAAAGCCTTACCACATACGAGGAAAATTACCAAGAAAGCTGCAATAAATATGACGTAAACAATCATTTGTTACCTAACCCTGCTCTCTCTCTCTCTCTCTCTCTCTCTCTCTCTCTCTCTCTCTCTCTCTCTCTCTCTCTCTGAAACGAGGTGATTGCCAAACTATAATGGATACAAATAGCAACATCACTACCGATATATCTAAACCAAACGCCAAACACCTATACACTAAATGTGAGCAACACCAAACAAAGAACTAACACTTAGAAATCTCGAAGTTCTTAAGATCTCGGCCCAAACAAGATATGGTTAACAAGATCGAAACGTGTGTACAGTCATGTAGCAGGGACGTTGTAAGAACAAACATGAGGTGTACAAAAGAGTAAGCTTCTTTTTCAGTAACAGTTTAGCCACTTTTATACTAATGGTAAATGTGGTGACACTAAACTAGATTCACGTATTATATACAAGAAAAATATCTTTCTGTGGTTGCCTTCCTCATGTTCCTTGCATATGTTTTTGTTCATTCGGCACTTTTGGAACCTAGAGGCTGGGAGGTCTGTACGACCCTCTGTGGAATACGTTGATTAGGCCAAAAAATACCTGTGTTTAGGGTAACCCGATCCTACCTAAATTTACTGGTGAAACCTAGTATTTTTCAGGTTTTCTGGAAAATATATAATTTTATGCATTTTGAAAAAAAAAAAGTGTGCCTACCCTACCTAAATTTTTCAGACCCGTAAACCGAAACACACTTATTTTTTTATTTGACCTTACTAAAAAAGTGTTGTCAGGACATCCCCCCTCCCTGGTGAAATTTTCTGAAACGGCGCATGGTGTACTCACCTTTACCTGGGCTTCACCATATTTGGTCGCTGTCTCTGATTTACTGAGTCCCTGAAGGTCACCATAATGTCGTTCATTTAGCCGCCAGTTGCGTATCACAGGTATCCAGTGTATATCTAACTCCTCCTGGACTAAGTACAATGTCTTAATGGCACGTTTCAGCACGCTGGTGAAGGCAATATCAAATGTATATCCATTGTCTTTCAGTATCTTGAAAATGCAGGATAAAACAATTTAGACGTGTAACACTGAATCACGTTGTAGCTA
This sequence comes from Loripinus fragilis, assembly GCA_964019695.1. Taxonomy (NCBI): domain Eukaryota; kingdom Metazoa; phylum Mollusca; class Bivalvia; order Lucinida; family Lucinidae; genus Loripinus; species Loripinus fragilis. Next base: position 136,688,897 of record OZ026515.1, read on the forward strand.
GGCACTGACGGTTGGCAGGACGGGGCGCAACAAAAACGTAGCACCCATTACGCCCAGTATAAAAAATACGCACGTGTACAATGAAAACTATACTGGTCACTGACATACCGGTAGATCTATATATTGGAAATACGTTGTCGAGGCTGAGCTTTCAAAACCGACGAATGGTGAAGTTTAGTTTAGTTTAAACAATCATATCTCCCTTATTTCTCAGCATATCTGTGATTTTTTCTTCACAAAGCAATGGCTCAATATGTTATCTTTAAGACTGTATTGTTATATTTATTGAAAGCATATCCGTCTTTATGAACATCAGCAAGAAACCAAGGTTCCATTTTAGCTATTTTTTTTGCACTTTTAGCCGAAAAATCGTCAGAAATCAACCCAAAGGATGTTAAAACTTCAGTTTTATGTACATTTACTTGTAATATTTCAATTTCGCATACCGGGAATAACGTCTTATAATCTCAGATATTGTTCAGAATCAAGTTTATTGGATGTAGTACTTTGAAATAGCGCTAAAATAAAGCCACGACAACATAGCTTTGTATTTCCGTCAGTGACCAGTCCGTTTATACTGGGTCCGAGATTAATGGGAGGTAGCCTATTGTGGAGATAATTTTCACATATGAGCCATGGCATGAAATTTCCAACAATGTGGTATGTGCGACCAGCAAAGGCTCAGACCAGCCTGCGCATACGTGCAGTCTCGTCACAGCTTTTGCTAGTCGCTTGAATATTCTATGACTGTTAAGCTACTGACTGAATATCATTTGGAGTTTCTAAGCTTGAAAGGATGCTGCACAGGCTTGTCTGAGTCCAAATTTGTCAAAATGTCAAATTGTTGGAAATCTCATGCCGCTGCTCATATCATGAGGGACTGCTCTTTAAGGAAAGAAGGGGCGATTTCTTTTCTTTAAGAGAAGTCATCATTTTAAACACAATTGGAATCACTGCTCGCTTCGGTAGGCTCCATTTGACGTGCGTAGATATCCATTGATCAACGTCTCATCCGTCGGAAGAGCAGGACCTGAGATCTAGCCTGATTTTGAAAGGCATAAAGGTTTTTTCGGATAACACATTCTATTTCGATCTATGCACAAAACCAAAGGGCGATTAATCCAGTAAAAGTGATTACCATGAACATTAATGTACATCATTCCATTATATGGACATACATGAGAAATAGTAAGTGAGTATGATCAGGAAATACCACAATCACAAACTGCAGACAACCCCGTGGCACCGCGAGGAAGTACGAGACACCAGGAAGACAAATTAAGCAAAGCAATCAGCTCTCTCTTCCCCATCAAGATGATTGCAATACTAGAATGGACATAAAGTAACGTACAACAAAACATAGAACAATTACAGACTCCCACAATGGGAGTAACAATAAACAAAAAGTCAACAACAACAGAACCACCGCCTTAGAACGGACAGCAGCCTAAGCCACCGGGGGGCTTAAATGCATTTTACTGGTACCAAATCTTCGCCCTAGATGAGAGTCTGGATCGGCCGGGGTGGTTGGGGTTCTGGTATTCTCTAATTGAATTATCAAAAATTAGCCCATTATTCACTCTCGTTAAAATTTGAATACCTAAATTAGGCATCATCATATTATTTTATTTTTGGACTCCTATTCAGTTTATTCTTTTAAAACTTAGTATTCTTAGAAACGAAAGAGTGTAGAGATATAGACTCCATAGGATGTAGAGCGAGGAACATCGCCATTTAAAAATGGGATAATGACAATTTCAAAATCAAAATCGTCACGTTTATCATAAATTTTGGTAGAAACAATATCATTAGAAATGGACAAATGCAAGTCTAAAACGCGGCTTCAGTATCAGAGGCATTAGCTTTATTATTTGTTTGTTTGTTTGTTTGTTTTTGTTGCTTTACGTCCCATGTCAACAGCTATGGTCATTGCGGGACGGTCAGTTCACTTAACCACACTTTTTCCTGGGCAGGCTTGAGCAAGCGGTTAACCAGTAATTTGTGCACATACTTTCGCTTGTAACTGACAACAACCCTTCTTGAATAAATCAGCGGAAGGAGGAAAATGACCGTAGAAATTATTTCATGATCAATCTCCACGAAAGTATGGTACCGGGCCGGGATCGAACTCGCGACCCCTGGATCTGCAGTCAGACACGCATCTATAGCCAGACACGTTACCGACTGCGCTACGCGGCCCAGTATTAGCTTTATTAAGTTGGAGCTCTGAAGAGTATATTTGACTTACCATACATTGTCAAAATAAACATTATTAATGTTCAAAATATCATCCAAATATCTAGATGTAGTGTTAAAACGTCAATAAAATCAGCCTGCTTATCATCAGATAAAGACATCATAAATTCCCTCTCATATAAACAAAACAGGAATAATTCGGCAACCAGGGGAGCAGAGTTAGACGGTGCCCATAGGAATCCCAACTACTTGTCTATACAACTTGGTGCCAAATCGACTAAAAATATTGTCCAACAAAAAGGTCAGCACATCACATACATTTTGAAAAGACCATGCATGATATTTTTTAGGGTTTTCCGAAGTAAAGAATGCGTTTCTGTCGTTACATGCAAGGTAAGGAGAGCCTTAATTCTTTATTGTGCACCCCTTTTATCTTCAGCAGGGGGAAAGTACGGTGTTTCCAAGAACAAGTTGGAAAAATCAACGAAAAGCACTTGAAAGTCCGGCCTGACAGGTGGCTTTGTGAAATCTGCATACACTCCCGCGTTTTGAGTGCTTTGGTCGTTCAAATAGCTAATAATGTTTTCACTAGTGAGGGGGTCTGGGACATTGTCTGCGCAGGCGTGATACTCAAAGAATCGACAGTATGCGATAGTCATGCCACCTAACGGTTAGATATTGAAATAAACAGGGTTGTCCCGTCCTTATTTATTGATTAAATTTGATCCAAACCAATATTTGGGATTTACGAGTTGTGAGAACCCATAATGGAGGTATACGGAAGAAACGTGTGTACATCACTACTGGGGAGTTTGAAACATAATACTACGGGTACATAGTATACCTTGCCCGCATCCCTTGCTTCATCTGATCCTGACTCGGATAGATCAGCGTCAAACCAACCACAGAATTTATTGATTTTGTTCCATTCACTTTCTCCATGGCGAAGAAGTACAATTTTATAGGTTTGGAGCATTCTGGTTCCAACCAAAACAAATACGACCTTGACCATTAATCATACCGCTGGGGAGTTGATCAAGTAATGGTCGACCTCGACTCGTACTGTAGCAGATACGGCAATGTAATGCCAGGCCGAGTTTGCTCCGTATTTTCGGACTGGTTCTGATTGGTCAATTTGGTAATATCTGGGCTTTAGGTCCACGCTTTTCAGCCGGGGGGGGGGGGGGGGAGGGATTTCAATTTAACCACAACCTCCTATATTGGTATACATCTTTTTCTTCTTCCCATTGTAGTTCATCCCTCGGTTGACCGGGTATTTTCGTACTCAGTGAAATGTAAATGTGCCGTCCGAGAAAGATTGTGCAGGTTTAAAACAGTCTATGTACAGAGTAAAAACATGATTTCATGTTGTATTAACGGCAGTCGCTGCTTGAATGTCTCTAAGCTGGGAACTTAGACAGCACAATCTGGCATCTGGTTCCATATGCGGATGATGCTTGGGAAGAAGTAGTATAGGTGTGATTGCAATGTTGACTGAGTGATGAAGAACTTCATACTGTGTCCTGTGGAGGTTCTTAAGGCGTGGCAGGGATAATGCAGGTATACATGTCCATATGCCTATTTGTAGGGCAATTCTTCTCAATCTTTTGTTGTATGAGAACTAATATTTTTAAAATCCATCAAAAATGATTAAAAATAATTTAAAGAGATATAATGGTTCAAAATCGATATTTTTCTTTCCAAAAATATATTCTCTGTCACCACCTAAAGTATACGTGTTGTATATTTCTAATGTAAATGTCTGGCTTGAAGCAAATTATTTACACTTTTGCACCACAAAATGGCGGATATCCAAATTTTTCCGAGACTCCTTGCTATGACGTGGGTTGTTAATATCAGAGCCTTTGCTTGTCGCTTGAATATTCTATAGCTCCATGGCTACTGACCGAACATCATTTGGGGTTTCTAAGCTTAAAATGTGGCTACACAGGCTCATCTGAATCTACACTTGTCAAAATGCCACATTGTCGTGGCTCATTCGGGTTGGTTCCTGATCTTTGCACCCTCACTTACTTCAAACATATTTATTCCTATTTCCATTTAAATATTAATATATCAATATACATTTTACAAGACTATCATGATGGGATTCAGAATAAGTCAAATTACTTATCCGAATCTGTTTCCCAAAAAACATTTGTGGCTCATTTGTTTTTGGGTGCTCAAAACGACCATCTCAGAGGGATAGTTGTTTTGGGTACCCACGACATATATTTTTCTTAAAAGCTTAAAGAAAATAAAATATGAGCAGCGACAGGAGATTTCCAACAATGTGGTATGTGCGACCAGCAAAGCCTCGGATCAGCCTCCACATACGTGAGTCTGATCAGAGCCTTTGATAGTCGCTTGAATATTCTATGAGTGTTAAGCTACTAACTGAACATAATTTGGAGTTTCTAAGCTGAAAAAGAGGCTGCCTGAAAACCTATATAGGTGGAGAGTAGAATATAACTCGCAATTATTTCTGATTAAACTGCTTCAGAATTTTTAAAGCATGATCAGTCGTTTTCAGATCTTGCAAACTCTAGTCAAAAACGAACCAGTGTCATCTGCTCAGCGAATTCCATTGCACCCATGCTAAGGATAATAAAAAAAGTATGCTAGCAAGAAATAGCATGTTTTTCATGCACCAGACAAACCTGCAAATCAGGAAGTTAACCTTGACGTCATTAGTAACGGCATGACGCTTCTGGCGTTGAGACAGTGTATAGTTTCAAAAGACCATATTTCCATGAATAATGGAGATAACTTCATAAAATTTGCAGGGTAACTTTTTAACACTTCGTAGAGTAAGTGTGAGTTATAACTAAATTTTGACGATTTCGTCATTAAGGCTGGTTTTCACAGAATGTGGCGCACATGTATGCTTAATACAGTATGTGAAAAACACGCCTTAAATGACATTTAGGACTTTTTTTAAATGTAAAAATCATTTGAAAAAAAAAACGCCCCCCAAAAATAAGAAATTTGACATGTTTTCATATTGACTTAAACCTATTCAGGTGGATAGTAGACTAAAACTGGCAATTATTATGATTAATCTTCTTCGTTATCATTCAATATGTTTCCATGGCAACAACTTTACCTTAGCAACTGTCAGAATTTTTAAAGTATGGTCAGTCGTTTTCAGATCTTGCAAACTTTAGGCCATATAATCAGTGTCAACTTTTCTGTGAATTCCAGTGTACACATGCTAAGGATAATAACAACGATGTTAGCAAGAAATAGTATTTTACATGCACTCGACAACACCCCCCCCCCCCCCCCAAAAAAAAAAAAAAACTATGAAGTTAACTTTGGCGCCATTAGTAATGTCATAACGTTTCTGACGTTGCGTTTTAACGTTCAGACAGTGACTGTGTATAGTTTCAAAAGACCATAATTGAGCCATGGCATGAGATTTCCAACAATGTGGCATTTTGACATGTGTAGACTCGGACGAGCCTCTGCAGCCTCATTTTAAGCTTAGAAACTCCAAATGATGTTCAGTCAGTAGCTTAACAATCATAGAATACTCAAGCGACTAGCAAAGACCCTGATCAGACTGCGCATATGCGCAGGATGATCTGAGGCTTTGCTGGTTGCACATACCACATTGTTGGAAATCTCATGCACTGGCTCATATTTCTATGAATAATGGAGATAACTCATAAAAGTTGCAGGATAACTTCTTAACATTTCGTAGATTATGTGTGTGTAATTAACTAAATTTTGACGATTTCGTCATTAAGGGTGGTTTTCAAAGATTGTGGCGCACATGTCTGCATAATACAATCAGTGAAACCCCACCTTAAATGACATTTGGGATATTTTTAAATGTAAAAATCATTTGAAAAACGCCCCCCAAAAATAAGAAATTTTACATGTTTATATATTGACTTAAACCTATTCAGGTGGATAGTATACTAAAACTGGCAACTATGTATGATTAATCTTCTTCGTTATCATGCAATATGTTTCCATGGCAACAACTCTACCTTAGCAACTGTTAGAATTTTTAAAGTATGGTCAGTCGTTTTCAGATCTTGCAAACTTCAGGCAAAAATAATCAGTGTCAACTTTTCTGTGAATTCCATTGCAAACATACTAGGATAATAATAATAGAAAAAGTATGTTAGCTAGAAATAGTATGTTTTCATGCACTCGACAACCACCCCCCCCCCCCCCCCTAAATCATGAAGTTAACTTTGGCACCATTAGTAACGTCATAACGTTTCTGACGTTGCGTTTTAAATTCAGACGTAAACTGTGTATAGTTTCAAAAGACCATATTTCCATGAATAATGGAGATAACTTCATAAAAGTTGCAGGATAACTTCTTAACACTTCGTAGATTAAGTGTGTGTTATTTACTAAATTTTGACGACTTTGTCATTAAGGCTGGTTTTCACATATTGTGGCTCAATTATGCGTGCGTGCGTGTGTGCTCTTAGTACATAATCTATCTAGCCCTGACCCAGCGGTGTCCTGTGTTGCCACAGTAATAGAACTTTTAACGTGGTCAGTGAAGCAACGTCGTGCGTGCGCTTCTAGTACGTCAGTAGGAACCATACTTTTTAATCGAAGTCGGCCAATAACATATTGGGCGTACTTGATTCACTGTTCGGTGTACACCTTCCAGCATAGGTGTAGATCTAGTGCTCCGTGCAATACACTTTCCGACTCTTCGAAAAAGTAGGTGTGAATATTCCGGATGAAAGTACATTACACCGGGTGCATGTTCTCATACCAGCAAAAGATTCAAACACATCACTCACATAATTTATAATCCTCGTTTACCCAGGGGTGAAGCATTCCGTTTCACTCCTTTCATCATTTGACGAATGCAGTGTAACGGAATGGGTTACGCCTGGGTTACCGAGGATGATAATTTATGGTCCGTGCTGAAAAGCGTAAAAATAGAGATCAGTCAACAAAATCATTTCAAGAAACTTATGAATAAAGTTTCTTATATGGATAGAGACAGTTTCTTGATAATATATAAATCAATCATAAGGCCTATAATTGATTATGGAGATTCTGTGTGGAACCCAAGTCTAAAGAAGCATATTCAAATGTGTTCGTGGGCAGGTTCTCCATTGGATCAAGGCGTTTCTGTCAAACAGATCACAGACTGTCGTCTTAGAAAGCGAGAAATCTTCCCAGGTAACAGTTACCTCAGGAGTACCACAAGGATCTGTGCTAGGCCCAATCTTATTTTTGGTCTTCATAAATGACCTCCCAGAACACATCAAATCAAAGGTGAGGTTATTTGCTGATGACACAGCAGTTTATCTTGCCGTATCAAACCTAGAGCATGCTCAAATACTCCAAGAGGATCTGGACAGGTTGGCAAAATGGTCTTTGGAATGGGACATGGAATTTAATCCAAGTAAATGCACTGTTATCCATGTAACACGCTCTAAATCCATAGTCCCCTCCCAGTACACCCTATATGGACAGGTATTAGAATCAGTTAGTAGTTCAAAGTACCTGGGAGTGACTCTAAACGACCACCTCACCTGGAATGATCACATCCAGAACACGGTAACTTCAGCAAACAAGACCTTAGGTTTCCTGAGAAGAAACATCCGCACAAAAGACTCAAGTATCAGGGAAGTAGCCTACAAAACACTAGTGCGCCCGATCCTTGAGTACTCATCCCCTGTTTGGAGCCCCCACACCAAATCAAACATACATAAAATAGAAATGGTACAGAGAAGAGCTGCACGCTGGACTCTGTGTCGTTTCTCTTCTTATGACAGTGTTTCAGACATGCTGGGTGATCTTGGGTGGAGGTCTCTTGAGGATAGGCGTACAGACTCCAGATTATGTCTGTTTTATAAGATTGTGCATGGTCTTGTTGCAGTACCACTACCACCATATGTTGTGCATACTCAGGTGTTTACAAGACATTCAGCATCACATCCATTAGCATTTAGACAAATCCACACAGTTGCTGACTACTATAAGTACTCCTTCTTTCCCCTCGCCATTGTCCAGTGGAATAGGCTGCCTCCAAGCATAGCATTACTGCCAGATATCGACTCGTTCAGACTGGCAGTCAGCAGTCTGACCCACTCAAAGCCTTAGACCGGAAGCATTGTTTTTAACTTTTATCTTTGCACTTTGTCTTCATCTGACTTTTTAACATTTTAACCTATCATCTTTTATTCCACTCTCACCTGTTTTTATCCATCTGTCCTATTTTAACTTTCACTGCACTGACACCCGGTCTGAAGCACACCGGACACCTGCACATAATCCCCGCGAGGGGGTGTTGCAGTATTAGTAGATAGATAAATGATTGAAAACATTCAGAGGAGAGGAACAAAGCTGGTCCCAGAATTAGTAAACATAAATTACACTGACCGACTTAAAATGTAAAACTTGCCCACTTTGAAATACAGAAGAAAAAGAGGTGATCTAATTCAAGTGTTCAAGATATTGAATGGACATTATGATATAAACTGGGAAGACTTTTTCACACTTGATACTGACAGAACCCACAATAAAAGAGGTCACAGTAAAAAAATGGTTTAACATAGAACATTAACATCATTGCGACAGAAAAGTTTTAGATCATTGGAACAACTTAACAGAAGAAATTGTTACTGCTAAAACAGTTACCAGTTTCAAGACATTACTAGATAAACACCTTGTGAATGAACGTTTCGACAGTTTTTAGATCTACTAATACATATACTAACACATACAACTCGTAGCGGAGGAGTCTTTATCATGACCCGTGCAGACTTGATTTGTACAGAACAGCCACAGTTCAAAACAAACTGTGAAATCCTGTGGGTAAAGCTTGAGGTCGCAGGTGTGCACCCACTATTTATATGTGCATTTTATAACCCCAAGGAAGGCAACCAGGAAGACTTGTTAGAACTACGAAGGTCGATTGAAGAGGTTAATAAAAAGGCTAAAGGCAATATCTGGATTCTTGGAGATTTCAATCTGCCAAAACTCACTTGGCCAGATAGCATTCCGACCCTAAAGCCTGACTGTGCATTTAAACAGATATATGATACATTTCTGGACTTCATCAATGATTTTAGCCTTACACAAATGGTTACTCAACCCACTAGACAGGGAAATACTCTAGATTTATTTCTTACAACAAACCCTACACTTATTCAACAAGTAAGCTGCCAACCAGGTCTAGGTGACCATGACATGGTTATGGCAAACTGCACACTTTCACCGACAACTCAAAAACTCAAACCGCGTAAAGTTCCTCTATTTCGCAAAGCAGACTGGCCCAAATTTAAATCACTTATGAAAGACTATCAACAAAAGTTTATGAACAGCCACCTGGGTAGGTCTGTAGAGGAACTCTGGAATGATTTCACATCCACACTGGATACTTTCTCATCTCAGTGTATCCCGGTTAAAACTATTTCGGGAAAGAAATCATTACCTTGGGTTACTCAAGCAATTAGACGTCAAATTAGAAAAAGAAATCGCCTATACAAACAATTTAAGGAAACTGGAGACCAGCAAATTAGAAACAAATTCGTGGCACACAGAAACTCAATTAAAAGCAAAATAAAACTTTCTTATGAAACTTATCTTGAAGGTCTTCTTGGATTAAATGATGAAAACTCAGTTTGTGACACCAAAAAACTTTTCTCATTTCTTAAGTGCTCAAAGCAAGATCAGCTTGGCAGCACAGCTCTCAATCACGGTCATAAACTGGTCACAAATACAGCTGAAAAGGCCGACATACACAATCTACACTTCCAATCAGTCTTCACCACTAAAGAACCACTATCTCTCTCACGATTATGCAAAATGAAACTTCATGATGCGGCTGACAGTGGCAAGATACCCTCTGAGTTACTACCCCCAGAGATGCAGAAGTCTACTCCTGTCATGGAAGACTTCAGCATCTCTGTGGCTGGCATACTAAAACTATTAAAAAACCTGAAACCTGGAAAAGCAGCTGGCCCGGACAGACTCAAACCCATTTTATTAAAGGAATTATGTGAAGAAATTGCACCAATTATTCAGGTCATCTTTGAACGCTCCATCCAAACAGGCAAACTCCCCGCAGAGTGGTGTCGAGCCCAAGTCAGCCCTATCTTCAAAAAAGGTGATAAAACATCGGCTGCAAATTACAGACCGATCTCCCTCACCTGTATTCTCTGCAAAGTCCTTGAACATATAATGGCATCACATCTGGTAAAGCATTTTGACAAGCATGACCTGTTGTATGATCTTCAACACGGCTTCAGAGAAAAAAGGTCATGTGATACTCAGCTTACCATGTTGTTCGAGGACCTTGCAAGAAATACAAGTGTAGGCAAACAAACTGATCTGATACTGCTGGACTTCTCGAAGGCCTTTGACAAAGTTAACCACTCAAAGCTCATCTGGAAGCTCCATCAGTATGGGATCAGAGGAAATGCACTATCCTGGATCCAAGCCTTCCTAGGTAACAGGTCGCAGACGGTCGTTATTGAAGGTGAGGAGTCGGGATCGGTTCCAGTGAGCTCTGGGGTACCTCAGGGCTCAGTCTTGGGACCTATCCTATTTCTTGTTTTCATAAACGACCTCCCAGAAAAGTTGTCATCGCAAGTACGACTCTTTGCCGATGACACGGCAGTGTACCTAACAATTGGAGGCTTGGATGACGGCACAGTGCTACAAAACGACCTGGATAAACTATCATTGTGGGAGTCCCAGTGGGACATGGAATTCAACCCCTCTAAGTGCCAGGTGGTGCGGGTGACAACGGCCAGGAAAGCAATCAACACAGTGTATACTTTACATGGTCAGATCCTGGAAGTTGTCACAAGCGCTAAGTACTTGGGGGTTGACATCTCCAGTGGCCTATCTTGGAACTCCCACATTGACCGAATTACTGGAAATGCAAATAGAACTTTGGGATACATTCGGAGAAATATTAAATCAAAAAACCAAAAAGTGAGAGAAACCGCCTATAACACGCTTGTCCGACCTCAGCTGGAGTATGCGGCCCCTATTTGGGATCCTTACACTAAGGAAAAAACACTTCAGCTTGAAAAAATTCAAAGAAGGGCCGCACGCTGGACGACCAGTAATTATGATTACAGGTCAAGTGTTACATCTATGCTTGACCAACTCAGTTGGAGAACCCTTGAGCAAAGACGGGCTGATGCCCGCCTTTGTCTCTTCTACAAGATGATCCATGGAATTGTGGCAGTACCCCTCCCAGATTACGTCCAGCCTACACATAGAGTGTCCCATTACTGTCACTCAATGACATTTCGTCAGATCCATACAAACAGGAATTATTATAAGTATTCATTCTTTCCACTGGCTATAGTCCAGTGGAATGCCCTGCCAGAGTCTGTTGTTAGTTTGCAAGACCTTGAAGCCTTCAAGGTCGCTGTGAGCAAACTACAACACTCAAAACCTTAGATCCTGACACTGTTGTTTTTAACCTGATTTTAATCTCATCTTCACTGTTTTTAACCTATCATCTTTTATTCCCCTTAACTATCATGCTTTTATTCTTTTTCTTTTTCTACTAACATTGCTCGACAGCGCGCAACTGCCTAAAATGTCCGCGAGGGCGTATGGCAGAATACGAAGATAGATAGAAGATATTATAGATAATAATTTGCATCCAAATAAACTCATATTGACTTTTAATATCACACCGGAAGTCACAGAGTTTTTGAGAAGCTTACAGAGGGGGAAACATGAGCCGCCAGGTTGTTGTTGTTGTTGTTGTTGGTAACTTCCTCCACTGTCTGGAGAACTTCACATAAGTGAATAAGTCCTTAATTGCACCCCACCAATTACGAATGTTTATTTGTTCACACTGATTCAGTTGTTCACATTATTAAGCAGACTGAAGCGCCTACAGTGCAGTGCATAGCACAATCCTCTGGAGACTGATTCAAACTTGTGTAGAAAGTCTTCCCTATGGGTTTCACTGGCTTTCAGATTTATTGTTGTACAATCCAAAATAAGTGCTACTAGTAAGTCAACATCTTTAAAAATTTCTTTTTGTTCTTCTGTCCCTTGGTATTCAATCAAAATCTTACTGATCTTTTCCATGAACTGGTCTCGGGGCTCCGACAAACATTGACACTTCAACAGGAAGTGAATCATATCCTCAGCGTCATCACCACACAGTAGACACGTTGGGTTGACAGAATACTGATTGAATTTGGCACGATTTGACTGCAGAACATATGTGCCTGTCATAAGTTTTGCTTTGAGGCCTGCTTTCTTAATTGCCATAAGGTTAAAGCCTGCATTTTTCCAAAGATAATGTACCTCACCAATTTTGTAATTTTGAGTATTCAAAAATTTAAGTGACGATTTTTCACTTGCCTCAAGTTTTATTTTATCAACCCAATATGCACTGACATGTTTATCCACGGTCTGCTTCCATGCTTCTTTGGAAATTTCAGTATTTAAAAGATCAATGGTACTTGGCAAATTGTACTGAGATAGGATTGGACCGACATAGACAAACCAACTTTTAGATTTTTTGTCTTTGAGTAGAATTTGGCGTTCTGCAAGCTCCCTCTCAATTGAATTACTACGAAGCACACTTCCCAAAGTGCCCAAGACACGCTTATGTAGATCTGCCACCAGAGGCAGCTGACCCGACAGTATATATACTGCCGCGTCAGCTGTTCTCTCGTGGAGATGCATGACCTGCTTAAGAAATCTTTTGTGAAATTGATTGAGTTTTTGAATTTCTGAATTTGATAATGTCAAAACATCTAATCCATATGTGAGACGTGGTAAAACATAGGTATTCCAAAGAGACAGTGAAACCCTGGGATTACCCCCATTTTCACCATGAAGACCAGCCCCCATTAGTGAGTATGCACACCCGCGAGCAGACTTAATTCTGTCCTCGACAGTAGTTGAGTGGCCAGTGTTGGATACAGAGTCCCTCTTAATCCCCAGATGAGTACACTCTTCCACGACCTCAATGAGTTTACCATTTATTGAGAAAATTTCAGCCTGATTCCAAGTGTCTGTGTCCAATGGGCTGTTGACAATGAAAACCTTTGTTTTTGTATCACTGATTATGTACCTTTCAAGTCCAGCAAAGTATCCCTGTGTAATTAGCATCGTCTGAAGCTCGATAATAGAGCGAGACAAGTATAGCAAGTCATCGGCCACTGTGGGAACCCCACAGTACACAGTCCCTATAGTAAGCCCAACCCGCATTCTCTGCAGCAAGTTCAAGAGAGGATCAATATGAATCTTATAACCTGTTGGCGAAATGATACCACCCTGTCTGACACCCTGCCTTTCAATGAACGACCTTGAGTGTTTACCACACCAGTTAACCACCGAAGACATTTCCTGGTAACTGTCTTGCAGAATGTTCCAACACTTCCCAGTCAAGCCGAGATTGTAAAACTTTCTCAGAAGTGACTTGTGCCACACAACATCAAAGGCCTTGGAGGCATCAATGCAAGCGGCATACAGTGGAGTTTTTGTGTCTCTGGCTTCAGCAATAGCCTCTGTAAACAGTAATGCAGCAACAGTGGCAGAAGTTCCTTTCGTGAACCCCTTCTGTAGCGGGTTCTGCAAGGCCTCAAATTCGGAGAAAGCAGACTCAAGTAGGTATTTTTCAAGCACCTTTCCTATAAGGCTGGTAATTGTTATTCTTCTATAAGAATTTGGGTCGAAGAGTGGCTTCCCTTGTTTCTTATATATAGGAGTAATATAGCCCATCTTGAACATCTCCGGCACCTTACCATAGCGGAACACACTATTTAACACTTGAGCTATAAAAATACTCACTGGCTTACCACCATACTTCAGGTGTTCAGCAGATATCCCATTTCCGTCACAAGATCTGTTATTCTTCAGTGACTTGATAATCCTCTCAGCTGTTTCACTAGAAATTTCTGGTACACTATCCTGGAGACTTGCACATATATCACAGATGAGATCAAAGTCCAGATCAACTTGTTGTTCAAAACTTTCATCGTATGTGTGATCATCCACTGGAGTGGCCAATCTCTCGAAATAAGCTGCCCATCCCTCTCTAATGGTTTCATCCGTTGTGAGATGTCTGTCATCAACAAAAAGCTGGCTAAGTGCATGCCGTCCCTCTTTGCGTTGTCTATTGACAAGGGAGAAAAACAGTTTCAGGGCTCCTCATTTCCCTACAGAAACAGTAAACAGTAAAACAATAAACTGGGTAATTTCGGGTGGTTTTAAAAAAAAACGCAGCTATAAATTCTAATTTACATGTGTTTTTGCTAGATTCGTGTTCTATACTTGATTCATTGTGGAACAGTGATCTGGCACACACTCAAAAATCACTTGATTCAGGGCGAACGACCGAATCAAGCACGCCCCAAATCTGACAATGGCTGAGGTTGAAAAAAAGTTCGCATATTTTCAACCGACTGTCCCAACTCAACCAGATCACCATTATTTTGATGAGGACGACGATGGAGGCCTGTGGGACCAATTTAAATGGAAAATGAAAAACAGTCCATTCTTTCCATTTGTCGCTATTGGTATGCATTTGTCTGTCATATGTTTTCGTGAGTCACGTTCATTCATTTTGAAGGTTCCCCACTCCCAGGTTATGATAATTTATTTCATGCTCAACTCAGTAGACCATGTTATTCCTTATGCTAAAAAATGTCGACATATCAGCTCAGATAAACTTATTTCAGGTCAATTCAATGAAGCGATTACAATGGATTGGGGGAGCGCATTTGCTCAGTGGTTGAGTGCTTGACTGGAGACCGAAGGGCCGCGGGTTCGAGCCTCACCGGCGTCACTGTGTTGTGGTCCTTGAGCAAGACACATTTATCATAGCTTAGTACTGGTTCAACCCAGGAAGACCGGTCCCTATATAACTGAAAGATTGTTGATGGGGCATAAAGATTTTAATCAAACAAACAATGGATTGCCCTCTCCTATCTGTCACAGTGCAAGGTCAATTTTGAAAGAAGTAAAAGGAAAAATACGAATTACATAAAATGATACTCTTTTTTTCATGAAAGTAACAAGTTGTTTCTGAAAATACTATGAAAGGGGAAAAGAAACCTTAACAGCCAATCAGATCCTTATAATTATGTTTCAAAGATCACATGACCAGATAAAATGTCAATACCGTAACAAACTTTAATTCCTGTTTTTTCTTCAAATCTCGTCATGGATATTTATTTTGTTGCATTGGATAAGTTCAATAAATCATGTGTTTAATTGTGTCAAAGGTAAAATTTGAACAAAATGATTATTTATGACAATGAGCAAACATAAAATACATTTTTTTATATTTTAAGTAATTTTGCATACTATTTTCTCAGTATTTTGTTTAAAACCACATTTCTAGAAAATTACAATGCTTTGGTATGATTGTAATCAACCAAAGGAATTGATCAGGTACTTAAAATTTACATGTTGTCTCTGTCTGATATACTTTTTTCCCAAAAATATCACTGTTACGGTACTTGACAAAAATGTAACGGTATTGACCTTTAAAGAATAAATGCTAGCGTAATCCTTCTGTTTAAGACTTGGTGTAGAGCACTGTTGACCAGATTGCAATGTTAATACTCTTGACACATGTGCACAGAAAGAATTTTGGAATATATGGTAGATTGTATTTATTTCAAAATATTGTTATGGGTTTGACAAAACCGTTACGGTATTGACAAACCCTGCCTGAAAACAAAACAATATGTCAATACCGTAACAAACTGTTAACTCAAATTCATCATTCAATTTGTGTTTCATGCTTCTGTTTAAATTTGATAAAGCATTCTTATCATAAATTCACTAATAAACTTGACTAAAAACTAATATCTTTGCATTCAAAACTGTACTTTTTAGACAGCATATGTCAAAACCGTAACAAGATGTGTCAATACCGCAACATTTTCATCGTTATGGTATTGACTGTTACGGTATTGATATATTCTACATATTTTTTTATCTAAAATAATGATTACTCCCTAAAACATTGCAACAAGAGTGATTTTTTGTTGAGAAATTTTATTTGGTCAAGATGTTAAAACCAGAAATTTGTTATCAAATTCCATTGTCCATTTTTGTGTTACGGTCATTTGACACAAAAAAAATATACTATAACAATTTCACTCACCGAAACAGTATTTTCTTTTGCCAGTTCTGTAGATGCTTTACAGAACACATGTATTCTTAGTAAACAGGAAGTGTCAAATTAGTATGACAGAAAACCAGATTCAGCACCATTAGGGATCCAGTATTATTTTTGCAATTTATCAAGTGTTACGGTATTGACATAAACGCTTGGGACAGAGGTTTTTTGGCAAAAAACGTAATGAAAAATCACATATTGAAACCTCCTACATTTACTTTGATAATGTTTTTATCAATACAGCCAGTTAAAATTCCTGAGAAAATAACAGTATTTTTAATAATTCTTGTCGAAAGTTCAATTTTTTCCGCTGGACGGGCAAAAATGCCAAAAAATGGGGTTTAATCCAATAAAAAATATATTTACACACCAATATTTTTCAGTTTTATCATCTAGCCTTATTAAGTATGATCAGTAGTATTGTGTGAAGAAGAAAAATTCATGATCACATCAGCGGTTTTCATATGATGTGAAACGGACAAGAATTTTGACGAATTTTGACAATGACTCGTAAATGCCAATTTAGAGAGAAAAATTGGGATAGTTGAACATTTTCAAGAAACAGTAGGGAAATGTAGAAAGGCAAGAAAAAAGAGAAAAATGCGAAAATAGGACCTATCTGGAAGCCTGATTAATCAATTTTCTATCAAAATCAGCATGCTTATAACAATAAAAAAACATCAAAATAGAAATTTTTAAAATTTGCACTTGCAAAAATAAAAGCTGAGAAGTATTTCGGCCTGCCTAACTAAATATTAGAGATTAATTCATAAAACAGAAGCTAGCGAGGATTTTTTTAAATTACTTTATTGGAACAATTTTAACATGACCCCCCCCCCCCCCCCCTGCTGGATAGTCAAAGTAAATGGCGACCCCCCCTAATAGCCACATGGAAATTCACATGACCCTCCTACTTTTAAGCAGCCCCCCCCCCCCCCCCCCCCCCCCCGACACTTAAATAAAGTGCTGTACCTAAATGTGCCTTGATTTTACAAAGGCCTTTAATTTTTTAATTAACAATACATTAATGTTGTCAATTCAAGTGTTAGATGACTTTGGTAAAGTCAAATTTGTAAGAAATATTTATTCCAATGTTACGCATCGGCGGACATTTTGAAACTCCGACATTGATTTTCGGCTGACCTTGCGAGGGTGCACTAAATTAAATATTCATTATAAATCATAGGATAAATAAAGAAATGAGATCGTGCAAAAATATCAGGCATTTTCGGCAGTTCATAAGGTCAGAACCTTGCTCAAAGATTAGCCAACTTTGAGGTAGTTTTTCTCCGGAAATTTAATGGAGCACTGAAAGTTACTAGTACCAGGCTTTTCTCAAGGGCTTCCCCAACAAGATAAACTTAAATTTAGTATTCTAGACTTTAGCGCATCTGTGCGCAAATTATTTATAGCAGTACTATTACGAGGAGAGTGCATGTAAACTATACGGCAAAGCGTCCAAACTGCGGGAATGTGTATTAGTCCTTGGACTATACACAATTGCGGTTTATCAGCTGATATATTTTTGACCGAAAAAATATACAAATGGAAAATGTTTGTTCTTGTGTAGCTTTTTTATTTCTTGATGGATTTTCATAATTTAAACATCATTTTCTTTGTCATTCATTCTACTTTTAGCCCGTGTTTTCAGATTTAAAAAAATTCAACTAATACTAAAGTCCATTGTTAACGCTATTCAATGGGTATTTTCGCTGCCCACGAATGTCTGATAACACATTCTGTTGTTAACAGGTTCAGTTGATTTAGATTTCTAAGTATATACTTCCTTCGAGGTATAGACGAGTCCAAACACTTCGTCACATATCAATGTCATCTGGAAACACTACTGTCTTTATTTGATAGCTGGTAAATACTCTGCTTGGCAGTAAACTGTTGTTTACCTGTATCCGACTTGGAAACAGCACATGTTTTATAGCGATTAAAAGCCAAATTTATTTCATAAAAAATAATTCTACACATGGTTACCATAGTTTGATTATTGGCCTATCAAATGATGTGTTTACTGGGCCACGTAGCGCAGTCGGTAACATGTCTGGCTACAAATGTGTGTCTGACTGCAGATCCAGAGGTCGCGAGTTCGATCCCGGCCGGGTCCCATACTTTCGTGGAGATTGATCATGAAATAATTTCTACGGTCATTCTCCTACCTTCCGCTGATTCATTCAAGAAGGATTGTTGTCAGTTACAAGCGAAAGTATGTGCACGAAGTACTGGTTAACCGCTTGTTCAAGCTTGCCCAGGAAAAAGTTTGGTTAGGTGAACTGACCGTCCCGCCGTGACCATAGCTGTTGACTTGGGACGTAAAGCAACAAAACTAACAAAAAACAAATGATGTGTTTTTTTCACAATTTTATCGTCATTTAGCAAAAATATCGGATATTGAAGCGGTAGACATCTGACCAAAACACTGGAGCAGGGGCCCGTCAAAAACAAATAAAAACTAATAAAATTTATTAAGTTTTCACAAGAAAATCATTGTAAACCAATTTCCGATAATTGTTCTACATATCCTGATCAAAACCTGGGTCTAAAATATCGTTTTAGATTATTTTTTCTCACGTAAATTTTGGCTCAGCTCAATAGCCATTGCATTGAGCGGAAGGTTTTTTGCCAACCACAATGAAAAGTCATGTGGTCAAAATTGTTATTACATTGTCAATAAGTCCGATGAAAACAATAACA
This sequence comes from Loripinus fragilis, assembly GCA_964019695.1. Lineage (NCBI taxonomy): Eukaryota > Metazoa > Mollusca > Bivalvia > Lucinida > Lucinidae > Loripinus > Loripinus fragilis. Next base: position 136,707,909 of record OZ026515.1, read on the forward strand.
TTGGACTAGTCTATATACTTAGAAGGAAGTGTAGAGATTGAATGGGATTGAATGAGGTTGACAAGTATTTTTTGTAAGGATACAGAGTAGCAAAATTATACTAAGACAGAGGTGAAGAAGATCATAAACCCTTTCATATTTCAAGATAATTTTCAATGTTCACTCCTGCGTTTTTGCATTTAAAGGGAAAACATGCATTCAGGATATTTTTGAGGATTTCCCCCATGTCACTGTGAGGAGTAAAATCATCAAGCATGACATGAGTGTGTATTTCTGTTTTATCTGAGGTGCCATCTCAAAAGAAACCCTTTAAACATTTTTTTCAAAATAAAGAAAAAGCTCAAGTAAAAATTTAAAATTGTTTTGAAATATAAAAGAGTTTATGATCCTCTTCACCCATGTCTTAGTATAATTTTGCAACTCTGTATCCTTACAAAAATAATCGTCAATGTCATTCAATCCCATTCAATCTCTATACGTCCTTCTAAGTATATACCTCGAAGGAAGTATATACTTAGAAATCATGATCAACTGAACCTGGTTAAGGGGATATATCTTTCAAAAGCTCTTACTTGCATGAATTTTTTCCTGTATAAACAAAAAATGCTTTTTTATCAAGGAGAGGGATACCTTCGGTAGGGCTGGGACAATATGGCTTTCATCCGATATGATACATATCGCGATATATCCAATGCGATACGATACGTATCACGATATATCGACTCTGATACAGCAACACTTAGAAGCACTATTTCTGTAGTATATATTGATAAAAAATGTTTGCACTTTTTTCTATCCCATTTAAGATATAATATTTTTGTCACTCTTTTTGAAAAATTGACCATTAATTTGACATTTATGTTGTATACTGAATTTACATGTCTTTGTGCAGTGAAGCATGTAATACACACTATTAAAACCAGTAAACATGAAGAGAGCATCGCCTTAATGGATAGATCTCAGCAGGTCCTACCGCTAAATCTTAAAAGTTATCCCTATTTTGTGGAAGCACGTAACCAAAATTAAAAAAAAAAATATACAGGCATTTGAACAACAGCAAGTAATCGGCATGTGGTTGCCCTATGGGGGCACAATAGTTTTTTTTTATCTATCATTACTTTTGACTATTTGTCCATTTGATCTTGTTTTAAGTAGCGAACATTTACACCGTAAGAATAGAATGTACCTGAATATATATTTTGAGGTTAGAAAGGACCTCGGACAGTCTTAATGAAGGATTGCCCATAAATTGACCAGTGAAAAGTTTCAAAGCAGGGCTCTACAGGAAGCATGTTCCTATAGTACCTGTACTAGTAGAATTATGGTCAGGGCTAGTCAATTTTGGGCCCTGGTGGCCCGACCGGGCTAGTTGTAAAAACATAAATGAAAAAACTTTCAAAATGTAGCACAGTGTTAACAAGCTTTCAAATGCATTCTATTCTTTTTGTGACTGTCACAATGTTTTTTCATCCCAGAATCTAAAATTTTATTTCCCACTTTTTAAACTCATCCTAGAATAAATTTTTGGTTAATTTCAACAGTAAGACACTAAAACAAGTTCAGAAATTTGATATATATTTTTTATATTTCAAGCGGCTTTGTAGACACCCACAAATTGGTCGACTGCTAAAATGGTTGGTGACAATCTCAGATCTTAAAATCAACTTTAGGGCAGTGATTTTCAAATAAATGTTGTTCATTGTTATTTCAGTATGAGAATACATGTAGTTACAATTGTTTTATTGAATATTAAAGAGCTGAAGTAAGAATCCAGGAATGATTCAGTAAATGTATGTTTTAATCATTAATGCATACAATGTAGAATTTGTTAATACATGTACATTTGAAAATTAATACATTTTAGGTCAGGGCTAGTACATTTTAGGTCAGGGCTAGTAAATTTCCCAAGGTGCTTGTCCGGCTGGGCAAGTTGATTAAAAAGTTAAGGTAGAGCCCTGCAAAGAAAATGATATTTTTTCTATGAAAAAGGAAGTAGGTTTAACCATCAACTTATCCACAAAAGCCGTTTTCTCATTGGAAAAGTACCAATTGAAAAATATGGGTTGAAAACTCTGTTTTTGCTATTCAACATATAGAAAATAGAAAATGTTTTACTGAAGTGCTTTCCCCCCCGTGACCAAACTAATCCTTTTGCATACAGTTGTAGTTTTATATTTCACACATCATATAAAAACGGCATGATTGGTCACAGGGGGGAACGCAGTCAAAATGCTCAAAAACACTTTAGTATAAAAACGTATTAGAAACTTATTTTGTAAAAACCTGTAGGTAAATATCAATTTGCAATGGCATTTATCAGGGCTTTAGTTATGATGGCTTATAAAGCAATCAATTGTCTCATTTCTCAACCAAAACATTTGTTGTGGGTACTCAAAAGAACCGTCTCAATGAGACGGTTCTTTTAAGCACCAAATTATCGGTTCAATCTAATGTTTAAGAAAATATTAACGATTATAGGCTCAAAAATGTGTTTATTTAGGCTATGATATATACAGTATTCAGATATGATACACCTCAGTGCACAATTCATACTGGTTGACATTGAAACATTACAGGTAATAGTCAAAAGTAATTGACAGCACACTTCTTTTGATGAAACAATTGAAATCTTCTTAAACCGAATTTTATGCAAACGCATCACTTTCGTCTCAAGTTATATGCCGCAATCATAATATTTACATGTATTTAGGTGAATACTAGACGAAACTCTGACTTTCTGTGAAATAAAATTTGGTCACAAAAAATACCCCCACCCCCTAAACCCTTGAGTCCTGGCATGAGTATGCAATATTTTCAAGTTAGTTTTATTTTGGTAGGTGCACAAAATGTAAAGGTTTGATTTAAGCCCAAAACTATAGTTGTCAGTTATGCATTATTCTAGCCGCAGGCTGTCAAATTTGGGCAGATTGAATAGGAAACTGTCCGAGGTCCTTCCCAAATTTGTTAGTAGAAAATTTTCTGAAAGTATCGCGATACAGCAGTGTTTTCGTTAAGAGGCGGCAGCCGGCAAAAACAGCCACCTACTTCGCCTTCTGAGCCAGCTATTTTGATAGACTGGTTCATTAGGTTATATTACAAAGCAGTGAATTTGGCCAGTTTCCTGGCAATGTCTGCCGGCTACTCCAAATCTTTGAGAAATCCCTGCGGTACGGCACCCAAGGGTATCAATACGGTATTGGGCATTTCTGTAATGATACGTATTGATATATCTTCACAGCCCTAACTTTTGGTCTTTGGAAACACCCCAAACCACCTCCAAACCACCTCTAAACCAACCCAAACCGCATTCTTAATACCCAAAAGTTGTTTTTGTGATAGTATCAATGCTTGAAGAACAAATTTAAAAGCATTTTTATTATGTCAACCTGCCATGTGTATCCCTAAACCACATATAAACCACCCCAAACCACATAAAACCACCCCAAACCACCTCAGACCAGTCTTCCTGGACACAAACAAGCTAACCTACCCCCCCTCATACCCACACAAGCACACCTTCTCTCTCAAAGTACCATAGATTAAATTGATTGGCTGGCAGGTATTATCACGATACAGGTATATCGCAATATTTTATTTCTGTGATACATATTCTGATACAGTTTGGCCATGTCCCGATATTTTCAAGTCTATTTATTGTAACCATAAGTTGTTGCAATTTGTCATAGCATTGTGCTTACACCTTTATATGATCTTAATGTTCTTTCAAGAAACTGGACTGGTGACTGGATTGTATATTTTAACTACAGTACACCAAACGAGGATTTACCATATTTCACGTTGGTTTAGGTGTCGCCACCCTGTGTCTCGCCCAGTCACGGTGGTTTCATGGTGACGGCCACCGTGAATTCCAGGTAAATCAACGAGACAGTCAGCGTGACGAAGTGTAATTATTGATTTTCGGGAGATGGGATGTTTTATTGCGACACCGTGTCTGTTCGTGTCAGGGCGAGAAATACCGTGTCTGTAAGTGTCAGAGCGAGAAATTTATGACTTATTGTTTACCTTTGCCATTTCTGCGCATGATAGCAAGGTACAGCTTACCGCGTATGCTCAAAAGCCTTCATAGGCTAGCGATCGCCATTATGATGGATTCGACTGATGAAGAATGGATGAAGAAGAAATTGATGTTGAATTAATAAAATTCATTAAGAAATGTCAAATAAAAAAAAGCGGAGGCTAGCGATCGCCATAATAATGGATTCGGCTAAACAAAGAAATTGATGTTCAATCAATTAAACTTCATCAAGTATATCGAATTTAATACAAAAGCGGACGCCATTTCTGCGCATGGTAGCAAGGTACTAAATGAAGAATGGATTACAAAGAAATTGGTGTTGAATTGAGTAAACTTCACAAGAAATATCAAATTTAAAAAAGAGGTTATGATAAAACCAGCCTGCTGAGTTACTTATGCTCGCCCATAGCAAGTCTAGATATGATCCTTTCCTTTAAATTGAAAACAAAGGCGCTCAGACTGCGTGGATGTGGACTATGTACAAAAAATATTTATCTTACCTTCAAACGATTTACTAATAGTCCATTTATAAAAGCCTTATCTTCTAACGCACCTTTTGTATTTTTTCATACCATCTGATAGCCCCCCATCCCCCAGTCAGAAGGTGACAATGAACCCCTCCCTTGCGCGAGCGTGAATAAAATATGATTGTCTACGTGACGAAGTGCACATATATGCGCACTGGTCATTCGCGGATCCAGAAAGAACGTTTTTTAGTTGATGACAGGAGAGGATCCAAATACCATCATTGGCGAAGCACCCATTAATTTACACAACGCACGTGCGTAATAAAAATAGTAACACTCAAGGGAGTTCACCCAATGTGGTAAAAGTGATTTTCCATACGCCAAGGAACTGCTCTTTAATTGTAGAAAATCATTGCTTGATACAATAGTCTCCATTTGACGTGCGTAACTTTTTCAACGTTCTTGCGTTCTGGCTACGCCATTGACCATTGAAGCGGACCATCATCGAATGCTGACTTGGTAGATTTGTGATGTTTCAGGGGATCCAGTATTGCTGATAGACTGAACCCTATATTTTGCGATTTTTCAAGGGGTCCGGATATCCCCTCATGCTGGTTATTACATAATACGGTATACGTCTAAAACACGTACGTCAATAAAAAAAAATAAGGCGAACTGATCGAGTGCATATGCCTCGCCTAGCCTGTGCTACTCTGCATGAAACATAACAGTTTAGTAGACGTAGACATGCAATCGTTGGTGAGTTTCTTATTGCATGTGCATTGTGCGAGCAACAAAAGCACAGGCGAGTCTGCGCAAATGCGCAGTCTCGTAAGAGCATTAGTTCCTCACATTCAAAACATAACTATGCACGGCGTTTGCAACGAATGCACAGTCGCTAAAAGTACATTTAGTAGACGTTGGTGTTTTTATTGATTAAAATAGGCCGACCTGAAAAAATGTTGGTTTGCCGTGCTCCTATCTACCCACCCAAAACAGGCCCTACCCCAAAAAATCATTGCCTTTCTGAGAATATTTATTTTCTTTTTTCTTTTTCTCGAATTCTGTTAACAAACTCTTCTTTAAAATCAGTAAAAGCTGTTTTTTTTTAATTGAAGAAAGGTTGTTATTATACAAGTGCGGATCCAGAGGGGGTGACAGGGGGTCCGTACCCCCTGGAAAATCACAAGTTATATGGGTTTATATAGGGAATAAGCAATTGGACCCCCCCCCCCCCCTGGAAAAAGTTGGACCCCCCTGGAACCTTGAAAAATGATAGTTTTCTTTGAAATTAACCATTTGACTTCTGAAGAATAAGCTGAGGACAAAAAACAAAAACAAAAAAAAAAAAAAAAAAAAACGTTGTCAGAGCTTTTTTTGTCAGTTTGACCTGGACCCCCCCCCCCTGACGGAAATTCCTGGATCCGCGCATGTTATATTCATTCTTACATTATACAGCATCCATTAACTCATGTGTTTTGGGCGCTCAAAAGAACCCTCTCATCGAGACGGTTCTTTTGAGTACCCAAAATACATGCTTTGGCCCAGAAACGAAAAAACGCGAGATAATTTATCTTCGAAGTTTCCAAGACGAGTCTGTTCAGCTACAGTGACAAGCGAGAATCTTAACATTTTCAAAACATCCCCCTTTTTGGAGCCGTGCGCCAAAATTTTATATCCGTAAAATTGCGCGAGTGCGCAGGCTCATCTGAGCCTTATCTGTTGCAACTGTGTTAGATTATGCGTTGTCCGATGTGGGGAGAGGGTAAGAGGGTTGGGGAAAGGCGGGGTAGTCGAGTAGAAGTTTATAAGTGGTTTTAATTGGTGAGATGCGCGTATTCAGTTTTTTGTTCAAGTGGTGGGTTTGTTTATAAGATTATAACGTCAGGTCTGCGAAGGCTCACGAGTTGCTTATAAATGCATGACCCCACCCCCTGTAACCTTGGAAAAATAGTTCTCTTGAAGTACACCGTAAACTAAGTTAGACTAAAATACATATAAAAATGTCAGAACTTTTTGTCAGTTGGGCCTTGACCCCCCCCCCTCCCTCCGCCGATAATTCCAGGATCATCGGCTGTACGTCAGTTCGTTGATGTTAGTGAACAAAGTTATCTTCTTACCTGAAAATGGTTTACTAATTAAATCCGTAATTTCGATTCACCGACGTTTTAAATTTTCCACCATTATCCAACGCCCAAATTGTTTGTACCCTCCAACACCGGATAGGCGGCAATCGAAAACGTTCTTAACAATTGACGAACGCCATCGGAGACAGGGGATCTGGACCCCCCCCCCCCCCCCTGTTGAAAAAATTCAAAAATATAGGGTTTCCAAAGCAATACTGGTCCGGATCCCCTGAAAAATCACAAAGCTACAAATTTACAAGTCCAGCATTCAATGTTGGGCCACCATCGGCCCGCCAGCGAAGCGCCATGTGGCGTTTCGCTGGCAGGTCGTTGGTGGCCCGCTTATTGCGGTATTTGGACCCTCATTAACTTTAAAAAAAAGTTGTCAAAGTTGGACCCCCACCCCTGGATCCGCGCATGAACGCCGATAAAAATCGCTAGAAACAGTGTATTCGACTGCCATAGTCTGGCGACAAATTGCAACCTAAAACCCTGCCACTAACGATTTTTTATTTACGTTCGTCGATAGTATTAGCGTTTTAGATTGCCGCATATCCGATGTGCCTCCGAGTTACTTGACGAGTCTGCTCGGAAGAATCGCCTTGGAGAGGCATGAGTGCTCACAACATGTAGAAATCCTTTGATGTCAAAAGTTGAAACACTCTTTGTCGACTTCAAAGCCGAAATCGCCCTTGTGTACGTGACAAAATGCAGTAATTGAATGATGGGCAATGTCTTCTGCTGATTTTAGGAATTCCATAAAAGTGTCAAACAGTTTGGATCCAGATCAGGCACGACTTTTCATCGGACCTGATCTGGGTCCAACTTCTTTGCAAAGGCTATCAGCAGACGACACTTGTAATGCCTATTGGGTCCACACTGTTTGCCTCCATTAGTCAATATATGCAGCAGACGACTGGAGCAGATTACATTTTCAGAAGCATTTTTTTCGCTGGCGCTTTAAGGGACAGCGAAACCTGAACAAAGTTAAAATGATTTGACATCTTTACACGACTTTTAAAAATAAGTATTCGACAGACGGGGGTTCACGTCACACAGCGCAGATGCACAGCCTGAAATAAACTTCTGCTCTATTCTTGACCTTGAAGCAGGGCGTCTAAAATCTTCGATGCACGTCGTCTCATAGAGGTCGACGTGTGTGAAGGGAAGGAAGTGACAAAATATCTCTAGTCCCACTAGATAGCTGTGCATATACGTCGGGAGAATTAATAATCCCATCTGCGAAATGTACATAAATCTTCCGAGCAAGTCTTCGGCCAGTACAGCAAACGACAACACAGCATGCTTATGCAGATGCGTCTACGCATCGGAATTGGCTTACAAAAAAGATTTCAGAATTTTAAACAATGAGCTTCGACGGTCCAATGTCTTCATTGCAATATTTTCTTGGAGAAAGTACACGAAAAAAAGTAACCAGACCTCCAGATAAGAATGCGTAAATGACATATAACTTGGTTTCTTAACAACAAACGCTTGTCTTGGGTACTCAAAAGAACCGTCTCACCGTTCCGATGAGACGGTTCTTTTGAGCACCCAAAACACATGTTTGAACTGGAATCACACTCAAAACATCCGCTAATACATGTATTATCTGCGTCGTGCAAAAAGCTCGAAACTTGGCAGCTTCCCGTTTCACGTGCAGATGTCAACATATACATTATGTACATGAGAGGTACATCACATGTCAGTGGATCTCCAGTGTTGTTGTTTTTCTGTTGGTGGTATTCGTTACTAGAATCGCATTGGATATGCGGTTCTAACGAGTTCTCAAACTATGGTTATGTTAGTGTAGATATACGTAAGAAAAGGAAAGTATGGTTTAAATATCGTGACATATACTGCTCATGCACGGATCCAGAACGTTTTGTCCGAGGGGGTCCAACTTTGACAAAGGTTTTTTAGTTGATGAGAGGATCAAAATACCACCATCAGCGGGCCATCATCGGCACGCCAGCGAAACGCCATTTAATGCAGTTTCACTGGCGGGCTGATGAGTGCACAAAATTAAATGCTGGCTTGATAGATTTGTGATTTTTCAGGGAATCCGGACCAGCATTGCTAAGAAACCCTATATTTTTGTGATTTTTCAGAGGGGGTCCGGACCCCCTGCCCCCCCCCCCCTCTGGATCCGCCCATGCTGCTTCATGTAATTTGTGGTAGCAACAGGATAATTTTGCACGTTTTTTTGTGGCCTGTCGAATCTGTAAATTAACTCAAGGAACACTATCAGAGTAACAAATTATAATCAGGACCATTACTGAGTAGCTAAGGCTCTGCCAAGCGTGCGCAAATGCGCGCACGTCTGAGCTTTTGCAGAAGCAACAACAACAACATCGATTTCGTGTCTGCGTCTTCTAAACGTTTTGAATGCGTTTTACTCTATACAGCGAGACTGAGCAGACTCGTTTGGGCTTTGTTTTGCTCGAACTAAGTGCAAGAAAGACCAAGTCAACGTCTTCTAAATGCACTTATGTTTGAATGGGAATAGCAAAAGCACTGGCGAGACTGCTCAAATGGACAGACTCGCTTCGAACATGCAATGAAAACCAATATCGATTGTTCACGGTAGGGAGATTTTTTAATTAATTGTCTCCCGACGTTTATCAAATGAGACTATTAAAATGAGTTTGTCCGTTGGTGAAATGAGGGGTACTGTAACTTAATGAGCGCAACCCACCTCCCATCCCCCCTTACAGGTTTAGTACGATCTTTTTGAAACTTCACAGATGTTTTGTCCATGGACTGAGAATGTGCATTTGGTTTGGTTCATTATCGTCAAATTATTTTTTCACTTTTTTCAACTTGTGAACTTTTAACTTCTGCCAATCTCGGATACAATGTGTAGTTATTTGTGGGCATAACTCCTCTTCAATTTTATTCCGGTCTTTAGGAAACTTCGCAGATGTTTAGTATATGGTCTTAAACGTGCATCGTGCATGTGGTTTAGGCATGATCCTAAAGTTATTTTCCACAATAGACCTTTCACTTCTCGCACAAGCGAAGTACATAGGGAAAAGAAATATTAAAAAAGATATTAGGTATCTAGTCTAATTTGATAGTCCGGCATGACAGAAATGCTTTAAATCTTAACTTAATTTCAAAGCCGAGGAGTCTTGCATCAAATAGCGTTTCATCTGGGTCAACATTGTTTGCTAAACAGAGGGGTTAGAATTGCCTCTGCAATGCGTCGCTAACGAGTTCCCTCAAAATATGGTTGTGTTATGTTGAGAAGAAAAAGACAACATAACTTCGAAATAAAAGTAAAGTTTATTGTAGAACCTCAATTCATAATCGGTGCTCAAAATGATCGCATGTCAAAGGTAACAAGCTGGCGAAATGCGATGTGAATTTTGTCACGTACGCTTCTGTTTCACGTGCAGGTGTCGGCATACTTCATGGTGAGAAAATCTGGACAAATAGCGCTGATCTAGTATAACTAGCACATTATCGTGAAAAGCCTGCGCTATGCTACTGATCGTTTTCGACAGTTTAAACGTGTCCTCACCTGTTAAGCGCGAGTGTAATGTTTATATAACAGTGCAATAAAATACACGCTGCGACACCGTGGCTATTATCGGATCCACCGTGAATCGGTCACCAGTCTCGTTCTGTCTGTGGATGTCAACGTGTCGTCACCGTGGCGACACCGTGCGTCACTCTAGGTCACCTCCACCGTGACTAGTGGCGAATGGTAATTACTCGTTTGGTGTACGGTATGCTTTAGCTGAAAGTGGATTCTTAAGTGTACATTCTGCATTTAAGTGAAGGCTTTTTGTGAAGCTTAAAGTAGTTATTCCACCCTTGGCAACAGAAAAGCAAATACATGCGTAAGGCGTTAAAATCTTTTACTGAAACAGAAGTAATAACTAATCTGTCTGTTTAATTACTAAGTATACCACTTTGGCAAAAGTTTACAAGCAATTTTTACAGTTAATTCAGGGGTCAAGCTATAGCAGTTCATTATTAAATAGGGATAAGTTAACTATGCATTGAAACTGCTCTCTTATTTAAATAGGGAGAAGTGAGCCAGTTTAGGTAGACTATATACATATATTTCTCTCAAGTCCCCCCTAGCTTGTGGCTGGAGTTATTCACAATATATTTGTGCTTATTTTAGTTGAAAACACAGAGGAACCACTCTCACACTTAAGTTAAATCTTGTGATATGTATTGTGATATGTATCGTGATACTATGGTCCCGCATCGTGATATATTGCGATACGATTTTTTTGGCGTTACCCATCCCTATTAAATTCTAACCTACTTTCTTCATTCATACATACTTAGTATATAATGGAAGCACAAATTGATTCTTTAAGTTTTTAAACCAAGGCCATTGTTCAATTATTGATACTATCACAAAAACAAATTCTGTGTGTAACTGTTGAGAATGTGGTTTGGTGTGGTTTAGATATGGTTTGTGGTGGTTTGGGGCTAACATGGCAGGTTGATGTAATAAAAATGCTTTAAAATTTGTTCTTCAATTATTGATACTATCACAAAAACAAATTTTGGGTGTTAAGAATGTGGTTTAGAGGTGGTTTGGAGTGGTTTGGAGGTGGTTTGGGGTGTTTCCACAGACCCCGGATACCTTTGAACACATTGTTGTATGAACAATTTAGACATCTTACATAAATCACTTTACACCCCAACATACAGCTTTTGAGCAATCGGCAGCATGCTTATCAGTCTTTAGAGTCACTTCCTGGTTTGATACTGTTTGCAATATTGTGACACGCTAGGTGAACTTTAAAAAAAACCAACAGTTGCACGAACACGAACTACACTTATCTGAGTACAATATTTAGAAGTATTTTCGTCAAAATGTAAAAATTTCTGGTAGGCCCTATTTACAATTTTTGCTTTTGAACTTTTCAAGGTCAAAATGAAAAATTGTAAATAATACCAGAAATACATATATGTGGGTCAAAATACTTCTAAATATCAAATTAAAGGGAACCACAAATGCAGCAACTTGGAAGCAAATATTTAGCGCACAGACCCCCCCTCCCCCCTAACCCTAGGGGTCAAAATTCATTTTTTTCAGAACATGATCATGATGCATAACAAATTAAAGGGAATGGAGCATAGAGCACCATGCAAGCACATATTCTCTGAATTTCTCTCCTTGCACGCACCCTCCATCTATGGGTTGGATTAAAAGGTAAAAAAGAAAATTCTGAATGTGGTCATGTTGCATATTAAATTAAGGGGTAAGATTTATGCACTAACACATAAGCAAACACTTTGAACTTACACACACCCTTGAGGGGTTTGAGAAATGGGATTTATGTTTTGTGATTTATAAGTTTCTCTAAAATAAACCTTCGACGGGAATATAGATTCAACAAATTTGCCTTGTTTGACTTCTTTTTGGCCAGGCAACACATCCTTCGATATTTTCTAGTATATATTCAAAATGACTCCTATTTGCGTACTTTGGCAAACAGTGAAGACACATGATATGGCATTTCATCAGGGTCTACACTGTTTGCCAAGACAAAAGTGATACTCAGAGAAATTGTATTTAAAAATTATAACCGATGGCCCCTAAAATTTTACAATGGACCATCCCAAGTTCATTGCGTCAAACCAGAGGGAAGAATCCATTAGTGCTTGAAAGGTTAAAATAAGTCCTTTAATGTATCATTTCCGGCGAAAATGGGAAAGATATATGGTATTCACAAATTGGTGGGACTCCAACTTTTTGGAGTGGTGCTCCCACTTTTTGCCAGATGGGAGTCCTGAACTCCTGTTTTCAAAATCCTGGTGAGAGCTCTACATGGACAACGTAATCAAGTGTATTCAGTAGGTGGTCAAAGTGAGGCAAATCGAGTGTGCTTTAGCTCATGTAGACAGAGAAATAAGCCTTCTAATAGCACAGGGTATTAAGGGGTGATCAGACAGTCATCCTGGTCCATCTGACAGGTCAGATTAATGGAGAAACAGCACATGCAGATGATACAAAACATACTATTGTAGTAAATAATCAGGTTTTCAATCATAGTGAAAAACTGTGTGGATCCTAATCAGATGACTTCGGTAGAAGCCAGCTGATCTTGATCTACTATGTAGAAGCCAGCTGATCTATTTCAGGCTCAGTAGGACAAGGGTTGTTTATTACCTGGCCTCTTTAATTGGAGGCTTGCTATAGACATATGTTTGGATAAACAAAATTGTAAATTTTTTCTTACCCATCAGTTTTAACATATGTTTTTGGTGCTCAAAAGAACCGTCTCATTGAGACGGTTCTTTTGAGTACCCACAACATATGTTTTGGTTGAGAAATAAGAAAATTATTTTTTCGTTACACACTGTTAACTAAAGTCCTGGATGTATGCTTTTTGTTTTAGGAGTGCTTGGTGTGGTAGGATCTTTCGGCTATGGAATGATGTATGGATTGGCTAAAGGTACAACAAAGGGAAATATACGTGGCATGACTGGAAGAGTAAGCTTCCAGGCACTTGCGATTGCTGCTATCATGGGTGACATATGGTGGGATACAAATAACCGGAAAAAAATGATGGCCGCAGCAGCAGCAGCAAAAAAGACGTGATGATACTTTACTGACACTTTTTTCTCATTTGCAACATACTTGCTGTGAGAAAGATGAACTTGAAGACTTGATATTTTATTCGTCACTGTATTCTCATCCTGCAACAAAGTTGTGGATTAAAAAGTTCAGTGAGTTGAAAACATTGATCCAGATGAAGAAAAGATTTCATGAAATATGTCCTCTTGTCTGGATTTCTGGTCAACTATTTTGTGTAGTATTTTAATATTTTGCAAGATCTGTGATTACCAATATTATATTTAGGCGCAAAAAATAAATCTCTTGTTTCCAGCAGCAATCCGGCAGCCTACCAACCCTATTATTTTGGGGCAGATTCAAACTTTTTTGAAGCCTTTTTGAATAAAAATGTCTGTTTTCTTAGACTTTTTAAAGAGTATTTTTACTTTTTTCACACATAAAAGTTTTCATTAAAAAAAGTTTGCCTGACTAAAGACCCTTAAAATGTTTGCGACATATCTGGAAACAAGACATTTTTTATTTTTGGCCTTACCTGAAATATTCTGACAGATGTATAGGTCCAAATAGGGAACATTTTAGCGTGAAATTGTCATTATTTTTTTACCCATCAATTTAAACATGTGTTTTGGGTGTTCAAAAGATCTGTCTCATTGAGACGGTTCTTTTGAGTACCCACAACAGGTGATTTGGTTGAGAAATAAGAAAAAAATCCATTACACAGTATTATCTGCGTATCTGGAGATCTTCAGATAGATCTGTGCACTTATTGTAAATTCAGATCAGACTGAAACATTGTAAACCCATATTAGACAAGTTCTGAAGGAGCAGTCTGATCAGGAATAACAATTTTTGCCATACAATCACTACCTTTTACATGCCTTAGAGAGGTTGTAAAGTGGACTCATTCAAGTTTATGATACAAGAGTAGAAAAACTATTCAGATATTTCGGGTTAATTCAGAAGTCTCTTTTAGAATCAGGGTAGTAATGGATCTGACTTTGAACAGCTTTTTAACACTAACAAAAAAGATGATTCTTCTCATTACTATGTAACTTAATAATCTATTTGACATAGATCATCATATATTGCAATAATAAAGGAATTAAGTGGGAACGAGCGCAGCTAGTGAACCACTTAATTTCTTTATAATTGTAATTTATGATCTATGACCTACTTATAGTTTTCTCCCCCTTTCATGACTGTGCCTTTGGACCACTATGCAGATACACTTAATGATTTACCTAAAAGATATTACAAATCTTGACAAAATGTGTGATTAAGTTGGCCAATAATTCAAATTTCTGTACAAACCGATTGATTGTGAAGCACAGGAAGGAGTGGAGTAAGCTATAAGTTATTGATGAGAACTTCACATTTTGGCGTCTGATCTGCTTGATAATAAATGTGAAAATAGTTTACAGGCATGGAAATAAAATATTTAGAAGTCCAACCTGTGGCTCCTTACCCCTTTGTAGACTGGAAATCCCTAAATGGGTACCTTGGCAAACAGCAAAGTCCCAGATAAATGCTGCATCATGTAGCCTTTCATCAGGTCTGCACTCAGGGCTCTCGATCACCCGATATTGGGGCCGAATTTTGGCCTCGTTCCCAATTCCAAAAAGTATGTTTTTTTCCCAATTTCAGACTAAAAAATTCTCAATTTGACAGATTTTTTTTTTTTTGGTTCTCCATCTTTATTTCATATAATACAAAATTTAATACAGAACATATTGTTACACATTTACAATTTGACAGAATATTTGAATACAATCACACTTGCTTTTTATCTCCCTTTTCTCATGGGATACTAAGGTAAGTTTAATTATTGGAATCAATCTAGCAATGGAAACGTCATGCATAAGGATGATGTCAAAAATTTCCAATTTTGGTCAAAACACTGCTACCGGGCCGCGTAGGGCAGTATGTAACGTGTCTGGCAACAGATGCGAGTCTGACTGTAGATCCAGGGGTCGCGAGTTCGATCCTGGCCCAGTCCAATACTTTCGTGGAGATTGATCATGAAACAATTTCTACGGTCATTCTCCTCCCTGTTTAGATTTGATATGATACTTTCCAATGAGCTAATAACAAAGGCGCTGATCAGACTGCGTACATGTGCAGGCTGGTCTGCGCCTTTGTTGTTCACAAACCATCAACGACAGGTTTTCTCGTGTCGAGGCCCATAGGGAGTAAGAAGACCTGTCTTGGGTGTCCAACCTAGTAAGCCTCAAACCAGCTTGCTCAGCTACAATGACCATTTAGAACATTGAAACTTGCATAAAACAAGTTTGCCTACTACACTTTCCAATCAAGAATAAAAAAAGAAGCTGATCAGACTGCACAGATGTGCATGCTGGTCAGTGCCTTTGTTATTCCCATGCTATAAAGTCAGGTTTTCTTGCATCAAGGCCCACATCACTGGTGTTTTCACACAACTAAGGTAACCAGAATCAACTGTAATCAGGGCAGTGTTATACTGAATATGTGATAAATACTTGAAAATGTAAATATATAACTATTCTCTGTGTGAGTGGGCTTAACATTTTTAGTAAAAATTTTAATGTGAGGAAATTATATTGTTGTAGTGATATTTTGTTTGCTGTTTTGTATATCACCCTTTGAGGGACTTATCAGGGCCCCACCAATCAATGATGGTAGAGCTCTTCTGTTTTCGGCTTGTCAGTCTGTCAGTCCTCTTTGTGAATGCTCTTAACTTGTTCATTTATCACCAAATTTCATAGACAGTAAAACCTATCTTAAGCGGCCACACAAAAAGTAGACCCAAAATTGTTTTTTTTAAAAACGACAAAATTGTTTGTTTTTTTAAAACGATTATCGCTTAATGCAGGTCAAAAGTATTGCAGAATGCTCCATTCTGCAATACTCTCGACCTTCATTCAGCTACCATTTTTATCAAGATCTATGTTTTGTGTATTTTTGTTGGCAGTTTAAGACAGGTCTTACTGTATGTACTTCTTTTAACAAACTCTCCCCCAAGTTCAAATGTGGGTCTTGGTTCGAAGAATGATTATCATGATACCTGCAAATGGCCCACACCTGTGGGTTTGTCTTCCAAAGGACCTCTGATATTGGTAATGGGAGCCAACATCAATGTTTCACTGCCTATCTAGTTTATTTAAGTTGGTCAAATACTTTCATCTTCATATGTATAATAAGTTCGCTGTTAGTCTCTATTTTACCATATTGCATTTAATTTCTTATTTCAATGAATGTACAGCTTCATTTTAAGGGCAAAATGGGCATTTTTGTATTAAACATACAGAAAAATAGAAAACTATTTTTAACATTGACACCTCCTCCCCCCATATTTTACATAATATATGTGAATAGCATGTTGGGACTAGGAGGCGGGTGTGGGGCAAGTCCAAACATTAGTATTTAGATTTTAATGTATTCTAATGAAAATCTTTTTTTTTCAAATATAATGCTATAACTTAACTCCAGCTGATAAATTTTTAGAACTAATTTTTCGTAATAACTTTTATAGCTTCAATTTTAGCAAAAAGTGTACACGATGAAGGTTGTGGAGGAGACATTCTGCCAACTTCTCCAAAAGGTCTGGTGCTTGTGGCCTAAATAGATTTTTGTGTATAGAGATGAAAATTTTGCAATAAATTGAATTCACAGATAAAATCCGTATAGGCTTGACAGAAAGGCGTAGTCTCAAAAAATATTCATAAGCGGTGCATATCCCGTTATTCAAAGATTGAACATAACATAAAACTGCCTTTGCATACTCAGAATTTACCCTGCATATGCAGAAATAATTTTTAGCAGTCTCATAAGTCATTTGTTGAAACAAAGTTTGGGTTTTCGCATGGCATTTCATTGTTCTCTTATGCACATCCTATGAAATGAGCCGTTCTGAGCTGACCCCACTAGCTTAACACATGAGCAAATCAGGCGCGATTTCCATTATATTTGAACTATCTATGCATCACTTTAGTAATTGAATAAGGGTGATAAAATGTAACTTTTTGACTGACATCTTGGACTTGGTTTATTTGCGCTTTGCTTAAATGTACAAAGAGAACATCTTAGCACAGAGGAACCTGCGGCATTTAGGATGTTAGAACTGTTTGGAGAAGTTGGCAGAGACGTTCTTGAATACTTTTTCATCAGGATATGATTTTCGATAAATGATGCAGTAAAACATCAGGAGAAAAAAGGTCTAAAACATTACAGCTGGAGTTTAGTACTATTAAGTCTCCTTCTCATAGCCTCTTAGTCATGACTATAGGACAACTTTTAAGGATATTTTTCTTTAGATTATGTAAATCGTCTTCTTTGCCTCTCTTTACTGCTTTGTACATATACTGTATCTATCCAACACACAAACTATATGGCCCCGAATAGGTGTACTTAACGAATGGGTGATTGATTATAGTACATGGCTGTACAATATTGCTCCAGGTAGATATATTGTAATCAAGGTAGAATAGACTACAGTTGCACTTCAAAATATTAAAAAATAGTCAAAAAACAACAATCAGAAAACATTCATTTCAGTACTCATGATTTGGGACTTTTTAACAATGTACCAATCTTATCTTATGCATAAGGAAGTTTTGGGAAGCATCTAAAATAGGCAGCTACCCTACCAAAGTGTCAGAGGTCCTTTCATACCCCAATTCAAATATGCTTTTTTCAAATTTACATAATATGTGGGTTACTTTTATCAAACTCTTGCCCAAGTTCGAATTTGTGTTTTTGTAGTTATCTTGGCTGCCAAAATGTATTTTTTTGGACGTTATCTTAGTCGTTATGCCCCCCTTCCTTGAAGGGTAGGGCGGACATAGTTTTTGAAGTGGATCCCTTTGGCATTAGTGCAGCATAGCCTTTTGTCTGGACTCATGCTTAAGAACATTAAATGGATTTTGACTAGACTTGCTCAGATACTTACATGTGTTTGGGGCAGCTGAAAAGAATTAATACATTTTGATGACATTGACATAATTTTTAAGTTCACTGGGGTCATATAACTATAAAAAAAGCCTTGTCTAAAATCTATGTTCTGAACAAATGGACAGACTTTGACCAAACAGGCAAATATACTTCATTGGGAGGACCCAAATAAATCATTAGATTTTAGTGACCTTGAATACAAAACAATTTGGCAGAAAAAGTGCAACAAAAATAGCTTAACAAATTGCTGGTTTCTTTGCTTTGTTTGTCTTCCTGGTGTCTCACGATTGTTGTGTGGCTGTTCCTCACGGTGCCACAGGTTTGTCCGCAGTTTATGATTGTGGTATTTCCTGATGAAACACACTATTTTTGATCTGTCAAAAAACGTGGAGCTTAGGGGGTGTGGCCAGTTTTCCTTATGAACTTATATGAGAAACCTTGAACAATTTCTGCTCAATAACCAAAACTAAATGGCTGAAATGGTCATTAGGTTACCTTCTACTAGACATTTTACAGTTGCACCTTACATTACGATTTGTCCGTCAACGGAGACTTACTTTGGACTTTATTTAAGAGGGGCCATGTCAGCAGTAACTGGAATCTATCTTTTTCGTCTGCTACTAAATATTATATTTTTTTGCCTTGATATCCTTTTTTACCTTAACAAACAGTGCATACCATAATGAAATGCCGCATGATGGCATTTCACCAGTTTGCAAGTGTAAAAAACATTGAAAATATATTTCACAATTGAAATGCAGCCGAATATCTTTTTAGCTCACCTGAGCCGAAGGCTCATGGGTGAGCTAATAGTATACCAGTCACTCCGTCGTCCGTCCGTCCGTCAACATTTTCAAACATCTATTCCTCTGAAACTACTGGGCCAATTTAACTCAAATTTCATATGGAGACTCCTTAGGCCGCAGGAACGAAAATCTGTTCAAATGGTCCTGGTCACATGACCAAGATGGCCGCCATGCCCATATATGGTAAAAACCCTTTAAAAATTTTCTTCTCCAGAACCAGGAGGCCGATGACCTTTGGACTTAGTTTGTAGCATAAAGGGATTTGGGGCCTACCAAGTTTGTTCAAATGATGATCCTAGCTTGACCTTGACCTACTTAACGTCAAGGTCAAATTTTCTTCCTAATGCATTTAAATGGGAATTTTTTGAAAAATTGATTTTTTTTTCAACTGTAGAAGCCTTAGTCATTATTCTCACTTGATATGTTAAACCTAATGAGACAATGGCTATAAATAAGTTCCAAAGGTCAAGGTTGACCTTTGACCTTTCAGCTAAGTCGCTCATATTGGAGTCCTATCAATATATTAAAACATTGTTTTCTCACAAACCATTGGCCCAATTGAATTCAAATTTCATGTGAAGACTCCTTATGCTAAGTTAGCCAAAATTTATACAAAATATTTTGGCCACAAGACCAAGATGGCCGCCGTGCCCATATATGGTAAAAACCCTTTAAAAATCTTCTTCTCCAGAACCAGAAGGCAGGTGACCTTGGGACTTGGTATGTAGCATTAGGGATGTGGGGCCTACAAAGTTTGTTCAAATGATGATCCTAAGTAGACCATGACCTACTTAACGTCAAGGTCAAATTTGCTTCCTGATGAATTTAAAGCAGATTTTTTTTGAAAAGTTGATTTTTTGAATACTGTTGAAGCCAAAGTCATTATTCTCACTTTATGATAAACCCAATGAGACAATGGCTATAAACAAGTTTCAAAGGTCAATGTTGACCTTTAACTTTTCAGCCAAGGTCGCTCATATTGGAGTCCCATCAACACATGAAAACATAGTTTCCTCAGAAACCACTAGGCCAATTGAACTCAATTTTCATATGAAGACTCCTTATGATAGTTTAGCCAAAATTTGTACCAAATGTACTGGTCACATGACCAAGATGGCCGCCACGCCCATATATGGTAAAAACCCTTTGAATATCTTCTTCTCTGGAGCCTGAAGGCCAATGACCTTGGGACTTGGTATGTAGCATTGGGGATGTGGGCCCTACCAGATTTGCATAAATGATGAATCTAGGTTGACCTTGACCTACTTCAAGGTCAAAGTTGGTTCCTAATGCATTTATATGGTAAAAATCTTGAAATGTTCATTTTTCTATAACTGTTTAGGTCGAAATCATAATCCTTGCAATTTTTTTTACCTTATGAGACAATGGTTTTTATATAAGTACCAAATGTCAAGCTGACTTGTGACCTTTTATCCAAGGCCACTTATTTGGACTGCCACATACCTATCTAAACATCTTTTCCTCAGAAATCACTGGGCTGTTTGATGGAGTATTCATTATATTGTTTTAGGTCACTTGACCAAAATGGCTGCAACGCCCATAAAACAAAATATGTTTCATTATAAGCTGTAGTTGATCTTGACCTATTTTAACATTATTAAGGAGATCAGATGAGCGCTTCAGGACCGTCAGGTCCTCTAGTTTAAGTTATTTCTTGTTCCATATGCATTAACTTGTTGTAACTTGCGAGTAGGGAAATTCCAAGTTTCTGCGTCCAATATGATTATTTTTTGGCGTCAATATTACATCAAGCTCAAGTTAATGGACAGTGGAAACGCATAAGGCGTTCGCAACTTGTGCAAGCCAATATAGCTGGAACACAGTAATTGAAAATCCTTCGATTGCAAAGGAGATATGGAGTGGACATGGAATTCAAGCATTAACCTCCTTATCTTGTTTTGATCATTCATGGACCGAACTATTAGGCAATTTGGGTTCCCCCTTGACCCTCAAGGGGACTTGAATTTTATGCACTAGTCATTTCTTATCAGAGTACAGCGGGGATTTTGACTTTTGTTAAAACCATGGCAGTTTTCTCCAACGTCTGTCATGTTTTACTTATACTGCCACATTTGCCTATTTGTATATCAAATGCCACACATTTTCCTTGCACTAAGGGGACAATGCAAAAAGTTAAAATATGGTACATTTGTCCGGCTATACCCCCTCCATGTCAGGGGATTGGGTGCGTGGTTAAAACGGACAGGTATATTATACTTATTGGGAGAGAGCTCACTTGCAGCAGAAAGCTGATGCTTGAGATATAAGTATCAGGCGCGTTCCTAGGGCATTTTATAGAGTTCCCACTCTGAATAGACTCCTATATGAAGCCAGGGGTTTGGCCCTTTTGGAGCATTTCACAGGGCTAAAATGAACTGTGAAGACACGCAGCATAAACACAATAAACTGGATTTTTCTTCCAAAAATCAAATTGAATAGCTTAAACCATTTACTTGCATCGTCAAGTTGTACGCACATGCGTATTTTCGTAACTACGCCCCTTTGTATGCGAAAAGATTCAGCCAATGCAGTCACACATGGCGCCGTAATGAAGAGACGTCTACACAGACAGTTTTTGTTTTGTCCCCTTGACTCGTGTTACACTATTCAATTGGCGTCACCATTAAACTAAAAACAAATCTCATTTACATTTTTCATAAATTTGATGACACCAAATGTTTACCATGACACCTGTCAAGGTGACGAAATGAAAAGTGTTGGCCATTTTTGTATTGTGATGAATACTAATTTAATAATATCCCATTTTTAGTGGAAATTATAGCAATTTTCTGATTTATAAGTATAATTTCTCCCAATGATAGTTTATATATTCTGTAATTTAAGTACAGAATCACGTGAAGCCTTAACTGGCAGTGCTTCTGGTTTAAAGCGTCTCAGAAGATGGGCAATGTCTTACATTACCTTCCATCAGATTGTTAGGGCCACGGATAGAACTTCGTACCCCTGGATTCAAGGTGAGTGACTTCACTACAACACGCCGGCTTCTGCCAGGCTGTTCCCTGGCTTTCCCAGTAGTGAGACAGTTTGGTTTATGGTTTGATGTTATGTGTGGGAACACTCAAAGGTTAATCCGGTAGCCGTTTGGTCCAAAACGCTCAGAAGAGGAGGCAATAGACTAAAGTCTCACGTAATAGACTTGAAGACCCAGGGATCGAAATTGGCAGCCCTGGGTACTAGACGAATCGTTTATCTACTACACTACGCTGACATTCACCTGTTCAAATTAATGAGTTGAAAGTCGTTCTTTGATGTAAAATCATCCAATTTCATGAATCGTAAAATGGTGCTGGAGATGGACAAAAGAAGCTGAGATGTACATATATTAGTTAAACATTAAATCTGAACTAATAAAAGTGAAACACTTTTTAATAAATTTAACTACTATATAGACACATTTATAAAGTGCACCAAACTGCAGTGGATAACTTTAGCAGAAATAAAAGTATATAAAAAAATGAATGGCCTCCCTTGGTTATCCTCACACAGACGCATTTAAACGCTTTTTGCAAACAAAGTGACCTAGATCAGGCTTCTCTTGTAAGTGCTGCCTGATGAGGGTCTACTCTGTTTGCTTAAGACAAGTGACGTGACAAGTTATTTCTTTGTTCCATGTACAAATATACTGACTTCCAATGAAAGTGCACCACTCTTCAGATGCGCATAGTTGTGGCCTATCAAAAGCTGTGCAAAATTTATTATTCATATTAAATGCAATGTTTTTGCACAAAAAATCTCAATCCAAATTGCAGACAAACCCATGGCACCGCGAGGAAGAGCCACACAACCATCAAGAAACAACAAGAAGACAAACTAAGCAAAGCAACCAGCTTTCTCTTCCCCATTAAGACTAGAATGGACATAAAGTAACGTACAACAAAACATAGAACAATTACAGACTCGCACAATGGTAGTAACAATAAACAAAAAGTCAACAACAACAGAATAGCCGCCTTAGAATGGACAGCAGGAGAAGCCACTGGGGGCCTTAAATGCATTTTACTGGTACCAAATCTTCGCCCTAGATTCTGCTGTTGTTGAAGTACAAGAAATGTCCAGCTTGCATGGAAGCATTCTACGTATATCAGAATGCTCCATATGAATTTCTACTTCAATCGGACCAAAATTCCAAACTGAGTCCTCTTGCACGAAAGGTCCAATCAAGCATCCAAATAACAGTGTGCAAATGAAAGTGATTCTCCTTTATTTCTGCAATCAGACTCAATGGATTGAATATAATTTCGGTTTCTGGTGCAGAAGTGGAGGTTGAAATCTTTCTCTCGAACAGAGTCAAACCGTTGCATGAGTTGCAGTATGTTCTGGATTCATTATGTTTACTTCTATCATAAAATTAGTCCAGAGTGCATTTTAATATAATCAGCAGACATGAAAGCATGCAACATTTTCACGACAACAATACATCAGCACTTTAAAAGAAAATATTAGTTTGCTGAAGATGACTTTATTTAAGCACTTCATATGATTTTTTAACAAGAAATTAACGAAGTCGCAAGTTACAACTAATGAAGTTGTTAAACGTTTCTCAATTTCACTGCTGAGATCACCCCTCTTAAATAACGTGAGTCTAAGGTGTGCTACACCTTACAACTCCTAAGGTCCGCGGTAACTGAAAAATGTCTACTATATTGCTTCCAGGGTCAATCATATTTGGACCTCGTCAGGAGAAAACCTATCTTCAAGGTTACCGACCAAGTAAGACTCAAACCAATCTCTTCAACCATATAGATTAGCTAGATTACTGAAACTTTGTATTTAGCTAGATTATCTATTATGATTTAAGGAGATTGAATAATAAAGACGCTGATCAGAGTGCGTGGATGCAAATGCTGGTCACAGCCTTTGTTGTTCGCATGTAATAAAGTCAGGTTTGCTCTTGTACCGGCCCATTTATGGCAGTTTGACTGTCTTAACAGTATATAAGGAACTGTATACATAAGGACCCTCTTAACCCTTGGTGTTCCCATACATATTGATACAATTAGTAAGCGACTGTCCCTTGTGTACACTAAGGGGTCACAGGTAGAATTCTAAATTATGTGTTTCTGTCCCTGAAGAGCGAACACTGAGACCCTGATGAAATGCAGCATGATGCTGCATTTCATCAGGGTCTTCACTGTTAGCCAAAGTACCCGTTTAAGAGTTTGCGTCATACAAAGGGTTAATACTACAAAATACTCACGAATTGACATGACTTATTTGATTTAAATCATATTGTTAATACAAAGGTAAATACTCTTAATGCAATTATTCTTACATTCACTCTCATAAAATGTGCATTACACGATAGAGATCTTCGAATAAATTAGCTTCAACAAACCATTAAATTTTAGAAGAATGAATTCTGGATTAAACATTAAAATATACGACAAACGAAAACTGAAATATAACCCACTACCTTTTTATCATTTTAGTACCACATAAATAAATAATAAAACTCAACACTATTTGTCAACCTGGGGTACTTATTATGTAACATCATAGGGTATACATTTCCACAATCATGTCTGCGGCCTTGCTTTGGCCCTTTTAAAACAGCTGTTAGTGCAGATTGGATGATCACATCCAGAACTCACTGGAACCGCTACGTGCTGCAGTTCTATTAGCATACCGGGTCGGCAGCAACTAAATAGTCTGTAACATCGATAAACAAGGATGGAGGATGGAATTTCTATGGACCTTTTGGTTAAGTCTTTTAACCAATTACTGTGTTTTATTAGAACCATTGTCCCCTGCTGCTTTGTTGAACCGTAAATTTTCATTTTGTAAATTTCACACCCATGAGAAGAATTGGTACAAATACGTCACATTTGCCACATGAAATTTACGTATAGTCAATTTTGATAAACTTTGGGGTCTACAATTTGCACTCGAATTTCTAATGATGATAATTTCTGATGTGTGAAGAATTTGTACCAATTCCTCACATATGTAAAGTATACCAATTCCTCACACCTGTGAAGAGTTTGTTATGTGCCTAGCAGCATAGCGCAGTCGGTAACGTGTCTGGCTACAGATGCAAGTCTGACTGCAGATCCAGGGGTCTTGAGTTCGATCCCGGACCGGTCCCACACTTTCATGGAAATTGATCATGAAATAACTTCTACGATCATTCTCCTCCCTTCCGCTGAACCATTCAAGAAGGGTTGTTGTCAGTTACAAGCGAAAGTGTTTGCACAAAGTACTGGTTCGCTTGTTCAAGCTTGCCCAGACAAGTGTGGTTAGGTGAACTGACTGTCTCGCCATAACCTTAGCTGTTGACTTGGGACGTGAAGCAACAATACAAACAAACAAAAACACAAGTTACCATAATTTCTTGTTGCACAAATGCCTCCCACTAAGTTTTGACCTACTCTGACTCATGGCTTGGGGGGAAATTCAGTTTAGGCTGCCATGGCCGTCATCTTTGATAATCAATCGGAATTATTTTAGCAATTTAAAATTTCCATCATGCTTGGCTGCATCCAGCCGAGTTTTAGTTCTAGATCGTGATTCTTTGGCACCTGGTTAAAGTTAGAAAAAGAAATTCACGGACGACATGATTTGATTGGGGTTTCCAACAGATGGAAAACGGCGGCCTCCATTGGCTTTGGATTTTTGGGTTGCTTTTACTTTCTTTTTTATGTCTGATTTTGACTAGATTTGGGCCATATTTCATAGTGTTAAAAGGGCATTGCTGTCTCCTTTATAGCCAACTAGAGACACTAGAAGACCAGAATCATTCACCTGGACGAGACTGATCATGACCTACTATGAAGAAGTTCTGACGCTTCATTTTGCCACATTGATTCATCAAATTTTAGTTCAATCAACATGTGTTTGTGAAAGGGAAGTCATTTGAAGAATTTCAAGATGTTTGCCATAATTAAAGAATTTCTAGATGGTTGCCATTGTGGTCATTTTGATATCTGAATGTATGATGTTAGCAAATCTTAATATGTATATTGCTCTGATGCCGGCAATTAAGTTTCAGTTCAATCCAACATGTGGTTTTAGAGGTGCAATGTTAAAAAAATCTTAAAATGGCTGCCCTATTAGATATCCGAACAGAGCCATAAAGTCAACTTCAAGACTCGATGCCCTGAGGTTATAAAAGTATAAGTCTCAAACTCAAATATAGCGCAATTATTGGTTGCATGTGGACACGTGTCCACAAGCAGCCAATCATTGCGCTTTATTTGCAGTTTGAGAATGAACTCAAGTTTTATAACCTCGATGCCAGGTTGCCCGCATGCCTCCCACCAAGATTTGGCTCATTCCGGAATATGGTGTGCGTGGAAATGCTGTTTAAAGAATTTCAAGATGACTGCCATGGAAACCATATTGGATGTTAAAACGGAATTGCAAGGGGGCGTCCAGCCAAGTTTCTTTTCATATAAGATACAGGTTTGGAGTAAATGTTGCTTAGAGAATTTCAAGATTGCTGTCACTGTGGCCATCTTGGATACCGTAATGAAGCCATAATAGCAACTATGAATCTCCATGTGGCCCTGATGACTTCAACAGAGTTTTGATACATTCAATCTGACATTTAGTTTGGAATGAGAAATAGTTTGAAGAATTTTAAGATGGCCACAATGGTGGCCACTTCAGATATTGGAATTGAACGAATGTAAGCACTTCTCAATATATACAGGTTGCCCTGATGACTCCAAACAAGTTTCAGTTCAACACATCATTTGATATGGGAGGACGTTCACAGACCAGTGCTTTGAGTCTGGGAGGGTCTAAGCGGATGAAAATGGGGTGTAACTTGATTGACATCTTTATCCTGGAAGTCTGTTAGATGTCAGAATGTGTCGCAGACCAGTGCATTAAATTTGTGAGGGTTGAAGGAGGTAAAGTTGGGGCTTTACTCGATTGGCACTGGAAGTCTGTGAGAGGCCAGAAAGAGACGCGGACCAGTGCTTTGAGTCAGGGAGGTGCAAGGAGGTTAAAGTCAGGCTTAACTCGGCACCAGAATCCTGGAAGTCTGTTAGAGGTTAGAAAGCTTCGCAGATAAGTGCTTTGTGCCAGGGAGGGTGCAAGGAGTGAAAAATGAGGCTTAACTTGATTGACACCAGAATCTTGGAAGTCTGTGAGAGGTTAGAATGTGTTGCAGACCAGTGCTTTGGGTAAGTAAAGGGTCGCTCAGGTCTGAAAAAGTATGTGGCACTGCAGTAATAGAGGAGAAACCATATAATAGCTGGGTTCTGACAAGTTTTTAGCTTGAAATATTCTTAACCTGTGGAGACCAGTGGTCTTCTCATTTACAATTAAATTGAAAATAATGTGAGATTACTAAAGGGTCTATCAGATTTTGTAATTATGAATGAATTCCTTTACATTCCCTGCGAGAAATAATTTTAATATACATTAAAAAGGAATGATGAATAGATCTGTCAACACTTTTAATTGAATGGAGCGTCTCTCCTACTGTTCGGATTTAGGGAGCGCAGTGGCTCAGTGGTAGAGTGCTTGACTCAAGACCGAATGGCTTAGGGTTAGAGCCTTACCGGCGTCACTATGTTGTGTCCTTGAGCAAGACACATTTATCCCTGCTTAGTACTGGTTCAACCTAGGAAGATCCGTCCCGACATAACTGAAAATTGTTAACTGGGACGTAAAGAATCAAATCAAACAAACAAATACTGTTCGGATTAGCATTTTACTATGTTTTGGTGATGAAATATCTGCGGGAGACATGTCCTTTATATGCTAATGTGACAGATTAGCATTTTAATGTGTTTTGGCGGGAGCCATGTATTTATTATGCAAATGAGAGCCAACCGCTGACCAATCGGGGAACCTGGCGGCCGTAATATACTACTTCTAATGTTGTCATGAGTGTTGAAAAAGTTACCTTCATCAGTATTGACTCATCCGAAATGCACATAGGCGGGACCAGAGGGCGGGGGTTCTGTAAGCATGGTAAGGTAACTTTTGCGAGTAAAGCATACCCAACTATCTTTAGGTTCGATAAAGACGGCTTTAAGTGACGTTAACTGCATAATCTTTGTCACTGTGCATCCTTGCATTCCATGAGTTGGTTTTGAAGCCATAATTGACTGACATTTCAGCATGGTGCGATGCTCTCTTTGTTTGCACATTGTGGAGTCGACGCGACGTCATGTGATAACAAGTCAGGAAGAAAATTGGGTTTCATGATCTTCGTTCTGACGTTCACGTCACATTTTTACGTATTTGAATGTTTTCATCTTGTGGCGTTAATTTTATCCTTAAAGTGACGTTTTCGCATTTTCATCAAATGTCATTAATAGTCAGTAAGCGCATTCTAAAAGAAATTTAATCAAAACATCATATAACTATATACGAAAAAAAAAATACTATTTCATCTGTTGCGTATCTTTATTCCTTAAGTATATAATGATGGTGCAGTATTGCAAAAATGGCCTAGTTTATATACGCAAAGACTGTAGCAAACTCAATCTTACCCGTTTTACACCCGTTTTACCCTAAATAATCGGACATGTGAGGTATAATGAAACCGTGTTTTATGTAGCAATCTGTTTGCCATTCGTCACTACCTTGTTTCCAGTTTGGGGACATATACATGTATGGTAAGTTATATTTTAT
Source organism: Loripinus fragilis (assembly GCA_964019695.1). NCBI lineage: Eukaryota > Metazoa > Mollusca > Bivalvia > Lucinida > Lucinidae > Loripinus > Loripinus fragilis. Next base: position 136,736,456 of record OZ026515.1, read on the forward strand.
ATGGGCCGCTTGATATGAGGTTCTGGTACGTATCGCTTATGTGCAGAAAAGCTTCCCTTAGTACCTCTTTTAGACAAATGGAATTCTCCATAAAGTTTGATATAGTTAAGTCAGGATGATCCGTTATATATGTTAAGGGGTCCCAAGTAGTAATGGAATCCATTACTACTGTCCCACGTTATAATTTCAAACATATTGCTGCCGTTCTTTCTCTGAAGTCGATTTTGCCTGGGCAATCAGTGCAGGCCCTGCTGAAATGCGGCATTTAATCTGGGTCTAGCAAATGTTCCCGTTTAAGGGTATTCTGTCTACCCATTTCGACGCAATCAAACGGCTAGAGAATTTGGTCTGAGTCTTATAATTCCTTTCTTTGTATATGGAAGCAACTCTGTTGAGCTTGCACATTTGCAGAGACTCACCTGATCTTTCGTTTCTCCACAATACGGAAAAGTACAAAGACGGGAGCTTAGAGTTCTGGAACAGTTAGGATCGTTCCCTGAACTCATGTTATGAAATCACGATGCATGTTATATGGCTCATAAAAAAATGGTTCAATAAAGCATATATCTAGAGAATATTAGGTGAGTGTCTTTTGATATCAAGTTTACCAGGCAAGGCTTTGAGAACGCTTGTTGACATCGCGAGGCTTGCGAGTCAACAAGCGTTCTCAAAGCCTTGCCTGGTAAACTTGATATAAAAAGACACGAATTATATACAGCTTACCAAGTTGATTCACTCTTCAAAAAATATTTGACTTCACTACAGCTGGTGACTGGGATGTGTGGCGGCGGTAGAACGTCTCCCTGCCTTTCACTATAGTGTAGATTTTATTTTCTTGTCCTTTGGGATCATGGGTTTCATTGTGGAACTTTTAAACTAGGGTCACTACCGGTATCTTCGGACAGTGGGGTATCTTCGGACACTTCAGCATTTCTTTCCTGACACAAATGCGGTCACTGATGAAGCCTAAATGGCAGAAACTAGCTAGTCGGGCCCAGGAAATATGCACACTCTAAATTCAATCCTTTTAAGAACATATTCAAAGTAGCGAATATGACGTAATGATTGATGTTTGTGTTGATTCAGCGTCATTGGCGACGTCATTCAAGAAGTGTCACGTCATCATGACCCGATAAAGGCACATGCCGTGAGATAGACAACGTTTATCAGACAACGTGCAACAATGCAGTAAATATGAATGTGCTTTAACAATAGTCGACATATCCTTTCTTGGCACATGTTTTACCCCGGGTTTTACCAACAAAACCTACTCCTGACATATTTTTACCGACCGTTCCAAGGCAGTGCTTCTTTTGTGGATCATTTTTTTTATGTTATTTCTATCTTGTTTTTGTTATGCTTTCGTACGCGTCTGTTTATTGATACCTTATGATCACCTGCTGGGAAAGGACTGACCTCTTGGCTTTTGTTTGTGATGTCTAATTCTGAAGTTGCGCATTCCCATTGTTATCCTGGGTCAGGTGTGGTGCTTGATTGTATCAATTCCTGATCTTTGCCCTTTGCTTACTTTTACTACTGGTATATTTTTATACGACTTTACTATTGGAAGTAGATGTATGTGTGGCCTGCATGCACGACTGAGAAATAAATGCAGCGGTCTTAACAGTGATCTTTTTAGAAATCATATCCGTAATAATTCTTTATGTGATTTGTGTAACGTGGTAGAGGATGCCTGCCACTACTATTTTAATGGAGAACATATTCTGTTGAAAGACAGGCTTTCAATGACACAGTTAGAGGTTTTCAATCATCTTAACATTAATGTAATTCTTTATGGCAATGGAAATTGGAATACTGAAGCTAATATGGTATTGTTCAGGGATGTGCATAGGTATAGACATGCCTCCAAACGCTTTTTAAATAACCTTCTATGACTCTGTTTCAAAATATTCTAAGAAACCAGTACGAGATGACCTGACTATTTTAGTTTTTCAAATTCAAGGGGTTCATATTAGCAGTTTTGTATTTTGTGTTTCTATTCATACACGTTTTCCCCTCTCTATACTTTCTATACTTACTTAACTATCAAAGAACTGCTATTTATTTGATTAATTATATTGTTTGTTTGTTTATTTTTACTTATTTATTTATTGTTATTTATAGATTTCCAAGTATTTTTCTAGTTTATGTTGTTTTTACTTAACTTGTTCACAACTTGTTTAGTATTCATATGCATTTGTACATGTTAGCAATGTTAATTAGCTTTTATGTATGTTTAAATTGAAGGGGTAGGGTCGTAACTAAGGTTGTGAGAACTTGTGACCCAACCCCATTGCTGTATCAAATTTGGCAATGAAATGTGTTTAAACTTACTGTTAAAAGCTATTGAGATTTTGAAAGACAGGGTGGCTTCTCATATTGGCTTCTTTCTTAGCCGTTAACATGATTAATCAACTAATAATAAATTGTCATTTATTTTAAATTATAAATACATGCATTTATTTTATCTATGACAGAAGATGAGTTTCAATTTTCGGAGATGCATAAAAAAATTGAACGCCATCGGAACACCCTTGGTGTTACTTAACTGATGGCGTTCATTCTATCTTTCACGAACATCCAAAAAATGAAATTCATTTCTTATTTAAAGGAACGCAATGTTGAAATGAAGTGAATCCGACGTGCAACACCTTATTCATCCATGATCCACAAACAGGAACTAAATTGAATGAAAAATAAGAATGTTAAAGATAGTTATATAGTAGAGAAGAGAGAAGGCTGTGTCACACAGCACTAGTTAAATATGCATGACCAAAATATCACCGCTGCACCTCTTACTCGCTAGGAGTAAACCAAATACCTCCAACGGCTACGTATATGTGGGCGTGTGGTTTCTTTAACTATGATGAACAAGCCTGACTCAAATGTATTTCAACAATATATTTTAATGGCAAATATCCAATATGAAATTGCAATGCAAATGCAATAATTAATACAATAATATGATTGTGTGTTGTGGGGATCCAGTAAATAGGTACAGTTACCTGTCTTAATTTGGCAACTTACAACTAACGTTACAAATAAAGGCCAGTATTGGATATACATGTATAGTAGGTATGGAACGTTATATCTGATATATAGGAACGTATAAAACAACATACATTTTATTTGTGTATACATTTTATTAGTTTCTATATTGAAATATATGATTTAATAAAACAACAACAGAAAACAAAACCAGATATGTGTACATGTGACACAGATGCTCCCGCCTAGGGCCATTGTATGAGAGAAAATGCCAGGGGCGGATCCAGGATTTCTAGAAAGGGGGTTCATATGTATAAAAGTGTGGGGTTCGCTTTGCTGATTTTATCTCATTTTTCTTAAATAGCCCATGTAAATGAAAAAATTTGGTCTCACTGAGACCAAATTATTTCATTTTCATTGGATATTTAAAAACGGGGGACAGAAATGGAGGGGTGGGTCGGGGGTCGAGCGAAACCATGAACCCCCTCTAGGTCCACCACTGAATGCCTCCTTGGAATGACTGATACACTTATACAATCGGAACTGCCTCAGCCAATTCCGTGGTTGGAATCAGACCTCGGATGTACATCGAGGATCTACTTTGATAACGTGACACTGACGTTACATATCGTGACGCTGACGTCACAAAAACCATGCCAATGCAATAACAAGTGTGATTGCAGCAAAACAAACGGTTATAAATGAAGTTTTTTTTTTCAATAAAATATCGCTTTAGCGATACTGTATTGAAAAATACACAAACTTCATTAATTCTGCTGATTACACTTTTTGGGTAATCAGAAAAATGGATTTAAATAGGGCTGAACCCACATGCTACAGAACTAATTTTCCGTACGCCAGTTCCGGCTGACAAAATGGACCTCTTTCGTACATAGTACTACGCATAATGCACCGTACGTACACCAGAGGCTTGTTCGATATTCGAATTGTGCCGGGCTTTCCTGATTGGCACTAATAGTGACAGCATCTAGACTGGTAGTGTGTAGCGCCAATGTGCCCATTTCTGTTACAGAGCTTGTCAATTTCCATCCATTCATTCTCACAATAACGAGCAGCAACAACATTCTAACATAAATTAAGGGCAATAACTCTTTTATAAATTTTTCATCGCAAATAATGTATTACAATTTCAAACTAGATCTTGTCAATATCAATGCATGTGCAATTTGGTCAAATTCCATCAATATGTTCTTAAGATATAGAGCGGAAATGAAAGGACCTCGGACAGTCTTAATGAAGGATTGCCCATAAAAGTAACCGGAGAAAAGTTTCAAAGAAAATGATATTTTTTCTATGAAAAAGATAGTAGGTTCGACCCTCGACTTATCCACAAAAGCCATTTTCTCATTGGACAAGTACCAATTGAAAAATATAGGTAGAAAACTCCGTTTTTGCTATTCAAAATATAGAAAGTAGAAAAAGTTTTACTGAGGTACTTCCCCCCCCCCCCCCGTGACCAAACTAATCCTTTTGCATACAGTTGTAGTTTTACATTTCACACATCATATAAAACGGCATGTTTGGTCACGGGGGGGGGGGACGCTGTCAAAATGCTCAAAAATACTTTATTATAAAAACTTATTAGAAACTTATTTCGTAAAAACCTGTAGGTAAATATCAATTTGCAATGGCATATATCAGGGCTTTAGTTATGAGCGCTTACAAAGAAATTAATTGTCTCATTTCTCAACCAAAACATTATGTTGTGGGTACTCAAAAGAACCGTCGCAATGAGACGGTTCTTTTAAGCACCAAAAATTATATGTTAAATCTGACGTGTAAGAAAATATTACGATTTTACGCTAAAAAACTGTGTTTATCTAGACTATGATTTATGCTGTATACAGATATGATACACCTCAAGTTGAACTGGTTGAACTCGAAACATTACAGGTAATAGTCAAAAGTAATTGACAGCACACTTCTTTAGACGAAACAATGAAATCTTCTCAACCCAAATTTTATGCAAACGCATCATTTTCGTCTCAAGTTTCATGCCGCAAACATTATATTAACATGTATTTAGGCGAATACTCGACGAAACGTTGACTTTCTGTGAAATAAAATTTGGTCACAAAATTACCCCCACCCCCTAAACCCTCAAGTCCTGGCATAATAATGCAATATTTTCAAAATATTTTTATTTTGTTAGATGCACTAAATGTAAGGGTTTCATTTAAGCATAAAACTATAGTTGTCAGTTATGCATTATGCTAGCCACAGGCTGTCAAAATTTGGGCAGATTGAATAGGAAACTGTCCGAGGTCCTTTTGACATATTAGTCAATGACCATATCTCTGTTTAGGAATTTGCGTAAATTGATGCCAAACAATCACAATCTAGTTCTTGTCAATATCATAGTGTTTGCAAATCATTGTTGAATTATGTCCATTTATTCTCAAGCTGTCGAGCGGAAACAAAATTTGACTTGATATAAGGGTCATACTTCTGTTACAAATTTGCAAAATTAGACGCATACCTGCTATCCCATCCTGTATCTTGTCAATATCAATGCATAAAAAGTCTGTAAAAATCGTCAAATTCCATCCATTCATTCTTAAGTTATTGAGGGGAAACACAATTCTGGCATGAGCCAAGATCCATAACTCTTAACAATATGCGCAAATCCACTGAATATGATCCAAGCCCAGATCTTGTTTGTGATTACATGTAAGCATCTGCAAAATATTGTCAAATTTCACCAATTCGTTGTAAAAATATTGAGTAGAAGCAAATTTAGATGATGTGACGTGAGTAAAGGGCCATAGCTCTGTAATAATTGGCGCATACTGATGCATAACAATCACAATCTTGGCCATTTCAATATCAATGCATTATGCAAGTTTTGTCGAATTCAATCGCTTTGTTCTTAAGATATTGAGTGGGAACCGATTTTAAGACCAATGGCAATAACTCTCTTAAAATAGGTGAGTTTTATCCTATATCATATTTGACCTGTATCTTATAAATATAAACTTGTGTGTGAAATATCAATCCAATACACCAATGTATTTAAAATATATCGCTAGGAAGCCATTTTTCATGCGTATGGGACGAACGTACGTACGTACAGGACTATGGGGTGTACCTATATGCCTCTGCCATTACAAATGGCGGGGCATAACAAAACAGTGTACAATTCTCAACGGAATTTTGGATTTAGTTGCCCTTTTAAGTTTACATGAAAGTGATTAAATACTTTAACTGGCCGACTTTATTGTATTTTTCCCCTAAAAATTTTGATTTTTGATTTGCTACATCTTCCTTAATCTAAGTCTGCTTTGATCATTTAAGAAATGCATTGAATTTTTGGAATGTTCATGGGATCATGGATACTTCGGGCCTCTTGCAAAGTAAGTGAACAGGCCAAAACTTGAATTAATTTCTTATGTTTACATTTTGTTATAAATATCTAAAATATACAAATTATTGATGGTTTAGGTAACAAAACAGTTTTGTATGTAATATGAAATCATATAAATGGTTTTGTCAGAGTGTAAAACTGAAAAACGGAACAGCCAGCGTGAACACTGACAGCCAATGGAGCAAACAAGAGGCTTGTTCTGCACACGACTCGGGTGTGGCTCACTGTCAATCACAACAAAAGGGTCACTTCTGAATTCGATGTTCGAAGTGTATTGCAGCTTGGCAATATGTGTTTTTCATGACGCTATGAACGGTTGCAATACTCTAAAGATTCATTAAAGACTTGCTTCGAAAATGTAACTATTTAAGTTTAAACATTTAAGTATGCGATCTGTTTATGAGTATTTGTTTTAATGTTGAATTACATTTGAGTTTTAGGGTATACATTGTATGTATTGCTTGCTTTCTTATCCAAGTAGTTTTCCTTATACGAAATCACTTTAATGCCGTTCTCCCCAACACTTGTTGGTTTCTTTTCGACTTCATCTCCACGATTTCGTATCAACTTTTGACATCTATACAGGCCTGCGATGAGAAATAAGACCCCTAAATCTAAAACGGTATAAACCGCAGGAAACTCGGACAACTCTTCATAGAGCTCTTCATCATATGCCAATGCGATCAATGAAAGCACTAACGAAGAATTCTGTACTGCAACTTCAATAGAAATGGCTTTCCGGGAAGCGCGGGGTAAACGAAATATTGTCGCGGCTGTGTAGGAAATCGTCAAGGCGATAGACGTTAAAGCTGCTGCTCCTACCCACATCTTCCAGCCTTTGACAAATACTTGTGGATACAAGTAGGCAAACACACCAATCAGTCCCATAACCATGAAGACGCCCAAAATACTTCCGATCTGTAAAAGAAACAAACATCAAAGGGGTTAGAAGCTATAGAACTATATCTTTCGACATCACTATCATTTTTAGCAGATGTCACACACACACACACACACACACACACACACACACACACACACACACACACACACACACACACACACACACAACAACAACAACACCCCCTGAAACACAATTCACTAAGAATAAGTCAAATAAAATGTCATGATTTTATTTGCGAAGATACATTCGAGACACCCAGGTTCTTGTGTGTTTATACTCTATCGTTACATGGCCATTCAGAGTCTGAAACTACTAGTAACCTTTCTGGTATTTATACCCTAACCTGTCAGAAAATCTTGGGTAATCCATATCAGTGTATTTCATCATACATCAGGCCATATATTTCTGTCCCTAACATGCCAGGCGAAAAACAAAAGTTCTTACCCTACTTAACTATTGTCCTGATAAGCCCTCTGCAACAACCTAGGGAATCTTAGTTAACACAAAAATATTTCATCTGACCATACATCGCTTATGTGACATGCGTGCCAAGAATAGAACCTTTACTTTTCATAATATGGCTTTCCTAATAAGGTGCTACGAAAGGGACATATTTGGAATCCTTTATTTTAACAGCAAATGCTATTCCCTGCAATATTAATTGCCTTGTCATAATGAATTTACCAGAGAGAATAGACTCTTGAATCGCATACCCCTACATGTACATGAAAATATTGGCCCTGTCCCACATGCCGTTAATTAAACATCAACCATAAAGAGCTATTATTCGATTTGAAACTTTCTTACAGAGAAAAGGATTCCTCCCATGTTTTCCGTAATTAAAAGAGTTTGAATGCTTTAAAACGAAAGGGCGTTTTCATTTGTACTGTCCAGTACACATGTTTGACCATGCAGAGTTCATCTGTCATATATGATGTTTATAAGGTTCCAACTAATTTATTAATCTTTAACAGCATGTGCATATGCAAAATTCCCTTTCGAAAAATATAAGACATGCTAAAACTATTTAACAATCTACCTTGTAATTTTAATGCTGGTCAACAGAATAGATTCTCGAGTTATCTAAATACGTGTTGATAGCATTTTCTTTTTAAAAACGAATATTAGTTCACGTGCGGTTCACGTGCGTAATGCATTTTTTTAGGTATTTATCATGTTGATGGAGTCCCTTTTCTCCTGTTTTGGCTCCCCTATGGCTTACTTTCTTTCACCCCCCCCCCCCCTACAAAACAACAACATACAACAAAACAGTCTTCAGTAGCGAATATGCGCGCTGTTTGTTTGTTTGTTTGATTTGATTCTTTACGTCCCCTAAACAATCTTTCAGTTATGCGGGACGGTTCTTCCTGGGTTTAACCAGTACTAAGCTAGGATAAATGTGTCTTGCTCAAGGACCACAACGCAGTGACGCCGGTGAGGCTCGAACCCGCTACCCTTCGGTCTCGAGTCAAGCACTCTACCACTGAGCCACTGCGCTCCCATATGCGCGCTGTTAACTGTAAATTCGGAAACTTTCGCGAATCGCGTTAACAGACATATTTGCCACATTAAAATTGGCTACTATGGCATGTGAGTTCGCCATTCGCAAGGGTTTTATTTTCAGGAAGGAAGTAAACCCTCCGAATTTACAGTTATATAAATTGTCTGCCTTTCACCTCTTTATTTGTTCTAAGTTCTAAAAGAAAAAAGAACAAAGCAAAAAAAAAAAAAAAAAAAAAAAAAAAAAAAAAAAAAAAAACACCAACAAAAAATAAATAAATAAGTAAAAACTTTCTTTAGCTCTGACTATCTGTGAGTCATGAGCCCTTTTCTGTGTTTCATCATGGTGTAGTAATTTGATTAGAGTGTTTCTCCATGATGATACATGGCATTAGTTAGATGACCTCCATGCGAGCTGAACATGTCTTGTACTTCAACAACAGCAGAATCTAGGGCAAAGATTTTGTACCAGTAAAATGCATTTAAGCCTTCTGGTAGCTTAGGCTGCTGTCCGTTCTAAGGCGGTGGCTCTGTTGTTGTTGACGTTTTGTTTATGGTTACTCCCATTGTGGGAGTCTGTAATTGTTCTATGTTTTGTTGTACGTTACTTTATGTCCATTCTAGTATTGCATTCATCTTGATGGGGAAGAGAGAGCTGATTGCTTTGCTTAATTTGTCTTCCTGGTGTCTCGAGATGGTTGAGCGGCTCTTCCTCGCGGTGCCACGGGGTTGTCTGCGGTTTGTGATTGTGGTATTTCCTGATCATACTCACTAACTATTTTTGTAACATTGTATACACTGAACCGAAGTTATAAGTAGCCACCATACAATTTTTGCTTCTGTTCAGAAAGTAAAAATCACTCTCACAAAATTTAAATTCTATAAGAAGGTCCAAGGCTTTGTTGAGACTCTGCAAATTATGTCATTTCAAAATGTCTGGTAGACCTTGCACAGACGAGGTCCTAGTAAAGGTACCATCATTTCAAAAAGTCACACTTTTTAGTGCGATATAAACTATTCATCAGATACGAATCCATTTATATTTTAATTAGTCTGAAGATGTTTATAACAGCTGTGACATAGGTTTTTTTGACAATTGAACACTCCATTTCTCTTCTACGTTAACATGAAGACAGCCACGGTCAACAACTTAATCAAAGGATTTTTAGCTTAACCATGCAGTATGCATACACATTTTGCAATGCTCTGTAGTGCAATTTTCAGGGGTTCTTTATTATGAATTTGCGTCACTGTTCTGCTTAAAAAAGAAAAGAAATCTTTAACAAATGCCATTTAAATGACTTTAAAGTTTCACGTTAAAAGCGGAAGTGGATACCAAATTAGTAAAAAATATCATTAGAAAATGGGCTCATTAAGTTGCATGGTGTTTTGTCAAAGAACTTAACGTAAAATAAAACACATACAATGATTTTAGTATGTGCAGCTGATGATTTCCGAAAATTTCGGAAAATTCGGAAAATAATCATTTTTTAAAAATTCATTAAAAATCTGTCATAAGCAAAATGTCAAGTGTTTGATGTTTTTCAAGTCGACTAGGCAGGTTTGCAATCACATGTACTTGAATTTGATAAAAACTGCACTCAAAACGAGTATTTTTTTTCAAAAATTTGATTTTTGCATCTTTGAACCCAAAAATCGTGAAGTGATAGAAAACTATTGTTATGCAGTGAAAATATGACCAAAATAAATAATAAAATAATAAATTTTATAAAATAGTAAATTTATAAAATGATAAAATAATAAAATGATAAATTATTTAAATTTCATTAAATAAAGAAAAATCACATAAAAGTTGAGTATAGACAAAACGTTAGAAAAGGGAAATTAGAAAGAAATAAGTAAGGTGTTTGGCATACGCAAATAAGGTATTTTAGTTTGTGTACAGTCGCACTCAAAAGGGGTATTTAGAATTTACTCTCTATCACTTAGCTTGTCGCAAGTTATGACAAGAAGTTAATACTTTCCTGTCCCAGAGGCATATATTGCATATTTTATGAGCTTAACAGTTCTTCTAATCAATTTAAAAGTCTTATCGCTTGTTTGTTGCGATAATTACCTAAATGGCACGTGTTAACGTTATGGTTCAATCTTGAGAAAAACCAAATTTGAAAAAAAAAGTAAATAAATAATATAAACTGAAGTCAGTTTTAATGAACAAATCTTTGTTTAAAATCAGTGTTTTTCACTGATCATTTTGATACCAAACTTGATGATGGTCGTTTGAGAAAGTTTGAAAACATGATTTTGATGCGAGAAATTATGGTTTCATTATAAAAGTTCAATATACCCTTAAGACGTTTTAACTTATTGAATTGAATGAAAGTTGAAAGGGTGCAGAATTCAGCAGAAGTAGATCCAATCAGTAAAATTAATGTGCATTGTGAATCAAACGTCTTCTTTGCTTTTCTAAGTGTTTGTGCTTAACAACAACAACAACAACAACAACAACAACAACAGCGAGAAATATTGCTATTCTTAAGACGATACCAGTAAAATATTGCTCACGTTAATTCAGTCAAAAAGAACTACAAATGCGTATTTGGTAAACGTTTTATTGTTTTGTTTGCAACAACAACAACAACTGGTAATAATAATTATGATGATAATAATAATTATAAGAATTTTGTTTTGAGTTTCAGTATAATACGAATTCATCAATGATGATGATGATGATGATGATGATGATGATGCATTTTAAAATATTTAGATGGGAAAATCATTTCTATATTAATTTTTAAAATAAGGATTTTTAATAGATAAAATAAACTTGTTAAATTATTGGTATCTTCTGCGCATGTGCAGTCTCAATTATTGTGGTCACGCCCACATACTGGTTGCGCTTGGATAACTCAAAGTTGATTGGTTGTTACCACTTATGGCTAATCTTCGCGCCATGTCACGCTCGGACCCTTCCGTCGTTTTTTTTCAGTCACTTTTGGTTTGACCTTAAAAGAATAAACACGGAAAAGGAGTCTGAAATATAGTTTTGTTGTTTTAGGTAAGTGAATACTTTTAGGTCTAAATTTTCGCAACTTAAATTTATAATTAAAGTCTTAAACGAAATAATTTTCAGTTTTAGCATAAGTATGAAAGTAGAGTAAGGCTGAATGTAATTTTGATTTACGCATGTACGTTGAATGTATTATTCAGTTTAAAGAATGGTTAATGTTTCTGAATTTTCGAATGTTTTGCTTAAGAAATTGTCCATCAATTGCAGAACGTTAAGTCAACTTTATTATTTAAGCAGTCTTTAACTATTGTTCATTTTCGCTATCGACGCCAAAAATAAGTATGTTATTCTAAAACTATAACTTTCACGCATACACGTAATACCTGTATAAAACGGTAACCTCTTATAGGCGCACATTTCAAAGAACTGAGCTTTTTCAAAAGCATTTTTAAATAAACTTTGCTTCAAAAAGCAATTGAAAGGAAAACTATTCGTATGTACGCATGTTCGATTTATTCTATTTGTATCATGTATATATATTGCACTTTTGGTTTGACCTTAAAAGAATAAACACGGAAAAGGAGTCTGAAATATAGTTTTGTTGTTTTAGGGACCCACAGAGTCCATGCCGTTTGGCATGCGACGTCTGCCCAGCAGAGCCTAGAGCATGCGACGGCTTCCCGCCAGAGCGCATCTCCAAGAACATCTGGAGATGGCGCACAGAAGTCCAGAACCCTCCAGTCCCAGCTTTTTACGGCACTACATGTGGCGGAAATCTAGTCGAGACCAGCTCTCAACTTAGCCAGCGAGTAACGATAATTCCCTAGACGATGGCATATACCTAGAAGGAGGTGGGAAGGGCTGTGACCTTGGCATGTCACAGTCCACTGTATAAATCCTGTATATAAACTGAACTGGTGGAGGAAAATATTGTTCTGATTATGGAGTGGCAATAAAACATGAGTGAAAAAATTATTATAACGAGACGACAAGTTCAAGAATTAACCAAAATATAGATGTTTCAGCTTTGTTGGTATCAAAAATTAAGTTACAATGACTGTGGATGTTCCTTGAATGTTTAATTCAGTATATATGTGGACAAGAAAACAAGAATATAAAAACTCAGATTTAGAATGAACAGCGTAGAAAATTATTAGATCGATTTCAAAAGTGATATATGTTACCTTACTATGTGGAAACAGAACTGTGAGACGATGGAGCGGTCAAATATGAAGAAAAACGAACAGACAGACAAACAGAGGAATTTAAAGATACTTTATATAATATTGTATAAATATATGTAGTCATATGAACTTTTAATACTTAGTATTGGAAAACGATTTTACTAGACAAATCGTCTTCGCTCTGTCAATATGATATTTCCATGTTTTACCTAAAGCATCTAAATTAGTGATTCATATTTATACAGCGAAACCAATTAATTTAAGAAAGCAGGATTTTTTGTCTTTCTGTTGATAGTGCTAGATTAAGTAAGGTAGGCCTCTTACTTAGTCACCTGGTTGAACTGTATAAATTCATGTTTACACTTTTAAACATATTGACAGGGGCGCATTCGAACTGTCTTAGTGGTCATACTGGTTATATGCACTGCATTTAGTGTCTAGTTTTCCTTTTCTGTTTAACTTCTGTTTCAATGATAAATGATTGAAAAAAATGAAAAAATATGGAGTGAAATGACTTGAAAATATGATAAAAGTGAATTAATCTTATATGTTACTATAACTTTGAGAATAAGTATTATATGTTAAAGCATAATTTCGTACTTTTAATATCAGAGTATGTAGCATAAAGACAGAGTTAAAATTAAACGTTTGATTATTGGTGAAATACAAAAATGACCACATAGTACCGAAAGGTTAAGGATTCAGGGCCATAAATGTAACTGCAATTTAGTATTGAGTATTAAATGCCTCGAGCAATCATCGTACTTTTTAAAACTATAAGTTGCATGTTATATTATTGATATGTAGGCAAAATCAAATTTGGAACAGTCCGCATACTTTATAATCTGTATAAATTGAAATATAGTTGAGTGTTAAAAGTAACATTTCTTACATATAACTTGTAACTTTAGCGTTGAGTATTTAATGCCTCGAGCATACCATCGTACTTTTGAAGCTATTAGTTGCAGGATATATTAAGAACCTTGCTAAAATGAAATATAATAAGGATCCACACAATTTGTAAATCAAAATAAGTAATAGAATGAAGTGTAAACATACCTGATAACGCATGTCACTGTGACTTTGGTTTGAAGTATTATTATATGCATATTGACGCGTAATTTGTACCGTTTAAGAGTTGGTTATACATCTTATAAGGTCCATACTAAATGGCGAAAATAATGAAAGTTATGTATTGTTAATTGTTTCAGACATCCACAACACGTAACATATACAACTGCAGGTCTTCAACGCTATGGTAACGTTAGTTCTGAGTATTAAATGCTTATATACGCATAAATTCGTACTTGTTAAAACTATCAGTTGCAAGTTGCAGAAAGAGCTTAGTTAAAACGTTGGAAGCTAAAACTTATAACAAAGTAACGTAAACATTGTAAACTTAATTATGTATAACACAAAGAATAATGCGTAGTATTAATATTTACATGTAATGTGAAATATTGGTTGATTAGCTGCGACTTTACATGTTTATGTTTTCATAAGTGTTAATGCTTGTGGCAAAGTCTTGCTTGTGAATAAAAACAATGACATGTCGCCAAGGAACGTCTTTCTAATGGCAGTCTGTATGACAAATAAGCAAAAATATCAGTGAACTGATGATAAATAAGTTTAAAAGTATACCTTTACAAACCATTTCAATATAGAAGGCAGTGTTACTGTGTTACAGTTTTTTAAAGCAAAGAAAAAAATGCTAAAAGTTATAAAACAAGCCATCCATGTATATAAATTTATTAGCTGTTAATCAGTAATAAATAGTTCTGTAATTATGTTATAATTATAGTTACCAGTAAATTGACTCAAACAAAAGAAAAATGATATGCACAAGAGAATATGATTGTTAACTATGTAAAGAAAGTTACTTATATGCGGATAGCATCAAAATGGCAGTCCTTATGTAAACAGATTTATATTTTGTTGGTGACTTAAGTACACCATAATTCAAAGAGTCAATATACAGAATAACTATAAATGTTGAATGGTCAATTGTTCATAGAAGTCAATTTGTTGGTTGTAGTAAAATGGTGTAGTGATATAGATGAATGCCCTATAGTTTCAAACTACTTTATAGGAATAAAGTAAATTTAGGGGAGGAGGTGGTGTTATGCAGTGAAAATATGACCAAAATAAATAATAAAATAATAAATTTTATAAAATAGTAAATTTATAAAATGATAAAATAATAAAATGATAAATTATTTAAATTTCATTAAATAAAGAAAAATCACATAAAAGTTGAGTATAGACAAAACGTTAGAAAAGGGAAATTAGAAAGAAATAAGTAAGGTGTTTGGCATACGCAAATAAGGTATTTTAGTTTGTGTACAGTCGCACTCAAAAGGGGTATTTAGAATTTACTCTCTATCACTTAGCTTGTCGCAAGTTATGACAAGAAGTTAATACTTTCCTGTCCCAGAGGCATATATTGCATATTTTATGAGCTTAACAGTTCTTCTAATCAATTTAAAAGTCTTATCGCTTGTTTGTTGCGATAATTACCTAAATGGCACGTGTTAACGTTATGGTTCAATCTTGAGAAAAACCAAATTTGAAAAAAAAGTAAATAAATAATATAAACTGAAGTCAGTTTTAATGAACAAATCTTTGTTTAAAATCAGTGTTTTTCACTGATCATTTTGATACCAAACTTGATGATGGTCGTTTGAGAAAGTTTGAAAACATGATTTTGATGCGAGAAATTATGGTTTCATTATAAAAGTTCAATATACCCTTAAGACGTTTTAACTTATTGAATTGAATGAAAGTTGATAGGGTGCAGAATTCAGCAGAAGTAGATCCAATCAGTAAAATTAATGTGCATTGTGAATCAAACGTCTTCTTTGCTTTTCTAAGTGTTTGTGCTTAACAACAACAACAACAACAACAACAACAGCGAGAAATATTGCTATTCTTAAGACGATACCAGTAAAATATTGCTCACGTTAATTCAGTCAAAAAGAACTACAAATGCGTATTTGGTAAACGTTTTATTGTTTTGTTTGCAACAACAACAACAACTGGTAATAATAATTATGATGATAATAATAATTATAAGAATTTGGTTTTGAGTTTCAGTATAATACGAATTCATCAATGATGATGATGATGATGATGATGATGATGATGCATTTTAAAATATTTAGATGGGAAAATCATTTCTATATTAATTTTTAAAATAAGGATTTTTAATAGATAAAATAAACTTGTTAAATTATTGGTATCTTCTGCGCATGTGCAGTCTCAATTATTGTGGTCACGCCCACATACTGGTTGCGCTTGGATAACTCAAAGTTGATTGGTTGTTACCACTTATGGCTAATCTTCGCGCCATGTCACGCTCGGACCCTTCCGTCGTTTTTTTTCAGTCACTTTTGGTTTGACCTTAAAAGAATAAACACGGAAAAGGAGTCTGAAATATAGTTTTGTTGTTTTAGGTAAGTGAATACTTTTAGGTCTAAATTTTCGCAACTTAAATTTATAATTAAAGTCTTAAACGAAATAATTTTCAGTTTTAGCATAAGTATGAAAGTAGAGTAAGGCTGAATGTAATTTTGATTTACGCATGTACGTTGAATGTATTATTCAGTTTAAAGAATGGTTAATGTTTCTGAATTTTCGAATGTTTTGCTTAAGAAATTGTCCATCAATTGCAGAACGTTAAGTCAACTTTATTATTTAAGCAGTCTTTAACTATTGTTCATTTTCGCTATCGACGCCAAAAATAAGTATGTTATTCTAAAACTATAACTTTCACGCATACACGTAATACCTGTATAAAACGGTAACCTCTTATAGGCGCACATTTCAAAGAACTGAGCTTTTTCAAAAGCATTTTTAAATAAACTTTGCTTCAAAAAGCAATTGAAAGGAAAACTATTCGTATGTACGCATGTTCGATTTATTCTATTTGTATCATGTATATATATTGCACTTTTGGTTTGACCTTAAAAGAATAAACAGGGAAAAGGAGTCTGAAAAATAGTTTTGTTGTTTTAGGGACCCACAGAGTCCATGCCGTTTGGCATGCGACGTCTGCCCAGCAGAGCCTAGAGCATGCGACGGCTTCCCGCCAGAGCGCATCTCCAAGAACATCTGGAGATGGCGCACAGAAGTCCAGAACCCTCCAGTCCCAGCTTTTTACGGCACTACACTATTCCAAAAATCGCTTAACTTTAGTTCATTACAATACACATACTTGGGCAAAAATTCATTTCTATATCACTAGGGCTTAGTCAAAAAAAGAAATTGAAAAGTGGCTACTTAGAACTTAGGTTCAGTGTATACTGTATATTCCAATAGTACAATATACATGAATGGAAATGAGCCGTTTCATAAGAAAACCTGTCTCAGAATTTTAAAACGCTACTCTGCTTAATACAGGGGCTATAGTTAGTTCTCAAAAGTTGAGCTATCATACTCTCTTACATGTATAACCAACAGCAGAATTGGATGTACATGCTGGTCTTTGCATAAAATATCACAGTCACGCATGCATGTCATAAACTGAATGACCTGGCGCTTTCACATTGCTTTTTGATTAGATTGCATGTAAATGCTATAGTATTATGGCCATCACATCTAATTTATGGCATTTTTGTTAAGTCACCCTTTTAACATCCATCCACTAAGCTCAGACGTCTACCTTTCTTGTTTGAACCAGTACTAAGCACAGGATAAAGTATCTTGCTCAAGGACACAATGAAGTGCCTCTACCTGGTGAGACTCGAACCCG
Organism: Loripinus fragilis; assembly: GCA_964019695.1. NCBI lineage: Eukaryota > Metazoa > Mollusca > Bivalvia > Lucinida > Lucinidae > Loripinus > Loripinus fragilis. The sequence goes on from OZ026515.1 coordinate 136,754,138, forward strand.
CAACCCCTCGATCTCCAGTCAAGTACTCTACCACTAAGCCATCACTCCCCTAGATCTCAAGTCAAGCACTCTACCACTGAGCCGCCTAGCTCCTCCAGCAATGACATGGAGATTTTTCTCTGCAGAAGCATAGAACTAAAATGTAATTCTTTTGAATGATCAAAACCATAGATGCTGGGATCAGTGTGGCTCGAAACCATGATGTTAGACAGATTAAAATCTCCTACATTCCGTTGGTTTTAAAGTATTTAATATTTACCAAGCTAAACCATAGATATATTCTGTTAAGAATAGTAAGTGAGTATGATCAGGAAATACCACAATCACAAACCGCAGACAACCCCATGGCACCGCGAGGAAGAGCCGCTCAACCATCACGGGACACCAGGAAGACAAATTAAGCAAAGCAACCAGCTATCTCTTTAAACAGTGAAGATGATCCAGATCATATGTATTTGAGAATCCAGCTGAGATGGTTCAACATTGTGATTCAAAACACTCTAATCCAATCTACAAATTTTATAGATGCATGTGCTATTTACTGAAATCTTGCAAATGATAATATTTAGGAGGAGTCAGGGCTGTGAAATAGCAAAAGTTTATAATTGCCAAGGGACAAGTAGATGGTCCAATGAAGATTTTACTTGTCCAAAAGAACAGATAATGCACAAAGAACTCAGCTTAGCCTGTACTTTGCTGATTTCATATATAAACTCTTTAAAAAACAGTGTGAGACTCAATTGAAAACAGTGTAGATCCAGATCAGCTTGCTTTTTCAAAAGCCATCTGATCAGGATCCACACTGTTTTCCATACTACATGACATTGTGAATTAATTCATACTAATTAATCAGAAAATGAAATACAGAATTGCATTTAATTTACACTTGTCCCAGGACAAGTAAATAGAAAACTCTAACGTATACTGAACGAAACGGGACCTGGTTGGACAAGTCGGACATAGACTTCTGTGCAACCATCAGTAGGTTGTATCAATGCTTTAAAAATGCCCCCCCCAGTGCGTTTTAATAAAATTCCTCAATACAACATTTGCTAGTTTACCAAGAAAACAAAATAAACAAAGTGGTAATCGTTTTTTGGATGTTATTTCATGGGAATATGACAACAGCTGCGCTTAGACATGCAGATTTCCCTCATTTCAGGCAGTTACACTAGAAAAAAAAACACCTGTTACGGCAAAACTCCAGAACTGTGTTGGATTTGCAGTGCAAACCATAAATTAAATCATCAATTGCTTGGCACAGCCATAAACTGCAATGCTACCGATGGTCTGTGCGCCAGGTGTCATCACAAATAAAATAATTGCAAGCTTATAAATAAATCATAAAGTCAACAGGTATAGATTTTTTTTACCTTTTACGCCAGCACCAGTGCGGAAAATTGCCACCATCGGTGCGTTAACATTGACCAGTGTGAACATGCTATTCTGGATTGCTAATGACTGATATGGCAAATAATTTTTAATATTGTGGAAAATCAGCCTTGAAATTGTTGATTTTTCGGTTGATAATAACGTATTTGGGAACACTCAGAATGCGCCAGATTGCACCATTTTAATAAAAAAAATGGACCCCCTAGCATGAATCTGAATTCACATCGTTACAGGATATATTTTCGTGTTGATGTACAAAAAACACACGTAAAGCCTCATTTTTTACATTTCTTTGGCTTCTGGGGGGGTATTGCCCCCAGACCCCCCTGTAAATGTGAATGTATTTATTTGTGCCAAAATTGCGAATCTGGATTGATCCTGGAGAAAAATATGGCACAAAATTTGGGACATGATTTATTATCCCCAAAAATGTTGATTTTTAGGTTGATAATAACTAACTTTGGAACACTCAGAATGCACCAGATCGCACCATTTTTATCATTTATTTTGGGGGAGCCCTCTTAGCACTAGTGATAATCAACATCATCATAACAGGGCTACCTACGCATCTGGTATGTAGTTATCTATCTAGGTAATTAGATGTTATTTTTTTATCAAAACTTTGATGAATGTTGATCAGATATATTCTTGCTTGTTGAAACTGAAGTTAAACTTACCTATAGGGCCTAATAACAATTATAACAAAAACACTTTCTATGGTTACAAAAATAAATGTTTTCACTTTGTCTTAGAAAATCTAGTTTCATCTGTTGGAAAAAACAACCCCTCCTACAGCAGAAAACCAAATGGTCTAGCTGTCCCTAATAAAAAATCAAATCTAGAGAGCACCTCAATACCTACTCTACCAGGTACAGCAACAGAATTTTAAGGATGGCCTCATACTTTGAGCTATATATCATGCATTCCATTGAAATAATTATATATCGTTTATTCCGTGGCCAAGGACTCTCTATTTATAGAAAGTTACTGTCCGTGGCTAAGCCCTATCTTTACATATTAAGTGAATATTAAGTTATCTGCTCGTGTATAGCTTCAGAGTTTTTAAGTATGTGAATTTAATTATATGGAAAAAAAAAACATTTTAGGGAGAATTGGCTTATATTTTTGTGCATTTTGGGGAGAAGCTGAATTAATTTTAAGGATTTGGGGAGCAAAGGAAAAATACTTTCAGGGAGCTGAGGTACTTTTTTCGTGGATTTGGGCGAGATCAATGCATTATTTTCAGGGATCAAGGGAGCACAGACCCCCCTGGGGGCCTCATTTAGCATCTCAGTCACTGCGTAAGTGTTAGATAATCGGTCGCTTTGATTAAAACGCATCACCGAATGCAAGGTACGTGGACAAGAAAAAGATATTAGTAATAATAGAGGTATTTAGGTGAGGGACACGAACTCATATGCAGCAGGTGTATAAGGCAGACGATATTTTCATGACAAAATGCTGAAGCAATAGTTGTTGTATGAAATGGGGTAAATTGGTTTAAACCAGATCAAACATATACTTAACAGCAAAAGAAACGCATATTTTGCATATTTGGTATATTGTAAAAATTGGGTGTTAAATATTGATCTAATGATATAAAAGGTATCAATGATGTATGGAACAGGTGTATAATCAAATGTATCACAAACCGAGAGCTCACTGGAATAATGCTGATAAAGGGGGATAAATCTGGGCGTTGTGAAATAACTCGTATTATTGGGGAACTTTGAGATGCTGTATGCCTAAAACCACTGAACGGATTTAAATGAAAATCACTCTGCGTCATAATCAGGACATACAGACTACTTTTGAAGGTTAAGTTGTCCGATATTCATCAAGCTGGACCGATGTGAACAAGTTACATTATCAGAAAATTAGCCGGAAGTGTGTATAAGACAAGCAAGTAAGTGTTCAAACAATTGTTTTAAACGGTCCTATTGGACAGTACCTTACTTTACATCCAGCATAAATTACCAGATTTTCTTACATTTAGATATTCCTGTGTTTTTCAAGACCAATGTAAAAAATGGAAAAATGAAAACGTTTTGATCTGCAGTATAATTCCTACAGCAATGATTTTCAAAAGTTTAATGCTGTTTTCTTATTTGTTACATTGTTTTGTCGTGACATCCAGCGAAATCGGATTCAAAACAGGACTCTTCCAATGTACGGCGCTGTTTTTGTGGTTTTTGCATTAATTAACAAAAATGATAATTAACTGTGTAATGACGAATAAAATGGTCCGGAAAGAACACAGGTGACCGGTCAAACATATTCATATAATTCAAGATAAATTTTGATTACGGTTTCTAGTATTGAATGGATATTGAATAATATGCATTTCCTTTGCTGTCAAGTATATATTAGCCAAAAACCCTACCCTGATGAGCCAGTTTGCAACCTTGGGCCATTTTGAGAGTATTATCATCCCTAGGACAACAGGAATCACCATTGTAGCTAGACCAACTATGATAGAGACGTATGGAATCACTGTTTTGGACTGCGCCCAGCTTCTTGAGTAGATCCATGCATTCAGTGGCATCATTCCTATTCCGATTACAGTTGACGCCCCCGTCATGCACACACTGAAACAAAATGAAGTGAACTTTATGACATCGCGACCGTGAGTTAATTAGATAATAACATGACAGACCAAATATATTTCATCGAGTGCGGTGAAAAAAATCAGTATTTTTCACGAGTGCATAGTATGATATTTTCACCGCACGAGATGAAATATATTTGGTATTTTCCATTTTTTTTTTATTTTTTATTTTATACCCAATGGAAATACAGAAAGCACAACCTAACTTTCCCCTGGTCGTTTTAGTTCGATTTGACTTTTTCCAGTGTGTTTATTGTGTATAACATTTAGTGTAACTTTAGTTTGCAGTTAGGAAATGGCTATTTGAACGAATGAAACATAAGAAGTCAGCATTTAAAGTAAGTTTATTTCAAGTGTGCCTTTAGGGTCGTTTCATGAACGTAAACCGAAACCTGCATATACACAACCACGTGCGTTGTATATAGTTTAGTAATCGTGTGATTATTTTACAAGTACAAGAATACAGACTACAGCCTTTTGTAGGACAAAGCCCAAAGCGACTATAAAGGCCACGATCTAAAGGCAATGACACGGAAAGATATCAGGAAGTCTGTAGAAATACATCTGGAATTCTGTTCTTGTCTATGCACCGCAGCGCGGAGGATGAGACATGGGAAACAATCAGAGACGTACCCAGGTCAAAACGCCCCTAATGAAAAATAGCTAATCAGAGAAATCAGCTTGAATTTGCTAAACTAACTTTTTTTTTATTGTTGACAAATTCAGCCTAAATCAAGCTGAGTTCTCTGATTAGCTATTCAGTCCCGAATTGGACAAAACGGAGAAAGCAGTTAGCGATTTTGGACCACAGGGTAGCTCGGGCTTAGCTCAGGTGGTTAGATCGCCCGATCAGTGTTCCACGGGCTATGAGCTCAAGCAACAAATCTCTGTCTGTTACTGATGATGAAATGACTTGCTAAGAAAGACGCCCCAAGTCAAAACGCTTTGAATTGGTCAATTTAAAGAAAGTTGGTGGTAGGGACTTTAGACCCCCCCGGGTAATAAAGACTTAAGCATTGAGTTTTGAGGGAGCTTAGTGGTAGAGTGTTTGACTCGACACCGAGGGGCGGGGGTTCGAGCCTCACCGGCGTAACTGCGTTGTGGTCCTTGAGCCAGACATATTTATCCTAGCTTAGTACTGGTTCAACCCAGGGAGACCCGTCCCTGTTTAACTGAAAGATGTTGATGGGACGTAAAGAATCAAATCAAACAAACTAACAAAGCAATCTCTTCGTTCACCCCATCAAACAAGTACTTTGGTATACAGTGAAGACCCAGATGAAATGCCGTATAAGTTGCCATTACAATTTTAGGGACATAAATGCAATGCAGATTTTATTTATAGTCGAAAATCTAACAAATTAACAGCTATGTATAGCTATTAACCGACAGACATGTTACATAGTACAACATACAGGATTATAAAAGGATAAATTGGTTTTAAATTGAATATAGAAGCATTAGCATCATAGGACATACATATAATATATTATTACCCAACCGTCCACATACGGAGTAATTATCTATTTTTTGCTACGTCATAAGTCATTGAACTATTCCACCGGTCAATAAATATGACTATAGACTGGCACTATACCATGGGCTTGGCTTCCCGCTTCCCCGTTAAAACACACAGACGCTTACTATCATGCGCGACGACGATGCGGGTACGATTCGTTTATGAAAGGATAACTTATGCAACAATGGTGAAAATGAGGCATGGTCTGGCAACTTTGAACTCCAATAACTCCGTTGTTTATGGTCAGAAACATAAAGTGTGGGTACTCGTTTTCTAAGTCAGAACGAGCGGAACATTTTGAGACCAAAATTGAGCAGATCTGGTGAAATTTTCTGTTTTGCAACAAACCCGCATCGTCTACCGTTACTCCATTCAAGGAACGCTGCTAAGTATTTCATCAACTGTGTTGGGTAATAAAACAGTTATTTCATGCCTGTTTGTAGTATAGTAAAACTATTACCCCTCGGTACCGTGGACGACCTGATGCACTATTGCACTCGGCCTTCGGAGAGCTATTAAATTGAAGATTTAACATTAAAAGCAACAACAAATAAAACATAAGCATTAACAGTTTGAGCAGAACTAGCATGTGCAGACCCCCTCCCGCTCCATGTACCAATTTGTGACCTATATTGTTCCGCCGATGTAATTTGGCAGGAAATTCCTTTAGTAGCGGTTGAGCGGAAGGATATGACACCATATGTACTGATCCTCACCTAAGGTATAAATACACCACAATGAAGACATTTTTACCTGTGACCCATGGACTAAGTCATGTGGAGTCTAATTTGGCGCATCTGACAATATGAATCACATTAATATAGGTCCCAAAACAACAAAAAATATTTTGTGGTTCCATAGTATGAAATGCATCTAAAGTGTATGCCATTTGAATCATAAAAATGAATAAAATATTGTTTTCGAAACCTGGGACCACATCTACCGAAACTCTAATTACATTTAAGAAAACTGTTATCTTTTAAATAAAATCACCCAGAATATATTCCGCAACGAATTAAACATTAAAACACGTCTTTTAAAAAAAATCCACAATATTTTATCTTTCACCGCAATTAAGATAAAATACACAGTTGTGCCACATTGGAAAACATTTTACTACATGGGCTGGGTAAATTGACGTTGAGTGCATGTGCGGATCCAGAGAGGGGGGAGGGGGTCTGGACCCCGTGGAAAATTACAAAAATATATGGTTCCTTAGCAATATTGGTCCGGATCCTCTTAAAATCACAAAGCTACCAAGCCAGCATTCAATGTTGGGCCATCATCGGTCCGCCATCGAAACACCATTTAAATGGCGTTTCGCTGGTGGACCGTTGATGGCCCGCTAATAATGGTATTTGGATCCTTCTTCCCCTCATCAAACTAAACTAAAAACAAAAACAAAAAAAAAACTTGTAAAAGTAGGGCCTCCCCTGACTTAGTTTTCTGGATCCGCGCATGAAGTGGATTAATAGTGTTTTGCATTTTCAACTAAAGGAATAAATTTTGAATTGTATTGTTTTGTGTTGCATTGGGGTTGTAACTAATTAATTTTCCAGCTGTTATTAACATTAAATTTGACTGGTTTAATTAGACAGTTTAGTTGGAAAAACTTTACAGTATGTTAGGAGTGTGTGGCTTACCTTAAAGGGACATCACCATCCATATAATAGGTCAGCATATTCGAAACACTTCCACCAGGAGAGGTTGCCATTAGTATCATTCCGATTGCCCTCCACTGACTCAATTGTAAAGCATGGGCGATCCCAAATGTCACTCCGGGTAACACAATAAACTGACACACCAGACCAATGACCATTCCTATTGGGCGGCGTAAATGGGCTTTAATCATATCTAATTTTATTACTGCTCCAATTGACAGCATTGCCACACAGACACATATTACTAAGGCAATATCAAAAGCTTGCTTTACTTTCTTCTTAGTTGGATCAAGTTCACTAGTACTTCCACTCGTTGAAGTCTGGTCCACGATTGTCTGTGTAATATTGTCCAACATTGTGCTTATGTACGTACTTGTTGTATGAAGTCCATTGTCTGTAGCTGTGGTTTGAACCGTTGCGTTTGCCACCATGTTTCTTCGATTGTTTAAAATTCTCCGTAAAATCAGTCTTTTCTAACCTAAGCGCAGCTACTGTCCTGCCTGCCAAGAGTGGCAGTTACGTCATGTTTTGTTTACAAAGTTATAAGGGACTTATAATCAATAGATCACTTGTGTAGTAATCTTATCCGCAGGATAGGATTAATACACAAGTGATCTAATGATTCGCATTAGCTGAAGTGGAGTGTACAAGTTAATGTTTCACTTAACAATTGTAAACAAAGTATTACGTCACTGTCACTTTTGGTTAGCATGACAGTATTCAGTGGTTGTAGTGGAATATATTTTGTCATTTAACTACAATAGTTTGTGCATGCGAGCAGCGAAGGCTCTTGCGCTACGCACAGTCTCGTCTGAGCCTTAGCTGTTCGCTTATGCCATTTATAGATACATGTTAAGTTTTGCCTCATTTATGGAGGATACTTTATAAGTAGACTATTAAATTATCTAAGTATTAAATTAATTAAATTCAGTGTCATTCGCTACTTTAATTAATAGCCAATCGCTAGCATGTCCAGTGCTATTCACTACTTTAGTCACTGGCCATTTGATAACATGTTCAGTGCCATTTGTTATTTTTGTCATTACAAAAGACATTCGCTAACATGTCCAGTGTCATTTGTTATTTTTGTCATTACTAAAGCCTTTCGCTAACATGTTCAGTTCCTTTTGTTATTTTTGTCATTACTAAAGTAATTCACTAACATGTCTATTGCCATTCGTTCTTTTTTCATTACTAAAGTCGTTCGCTAACATGTTCAGTGTCATTTGTTATTTTTGTCATTACTAAACATGTCCAGCGCCATTCGTTATTTTGTCATTACTAAAGCCATTCGCTTACGTGTTCAGTGCCATTCGCTATTTTTGTCACCACTAAAGCCATTCGCTAACATGTTCAGTGTCATTCGTTATTTTTGACACCACTAAAGCCATTCTCTAACATGTTCAGTGCCATTCGTCATTCTTATCATTACTAAAGTCATTGGCTCACATATTCAGTGCCATTCGTTATTTTTTCATCACTAAAGCCATTCGCTAACATGTCCAGCGCAATTCGTTATTTCGTCTGTAATAAAACGATCTGCTAACATGTCCAGTGCCATTCGTTATTTCGTCTGTAATAAAACGATCTGCTAACATGTCCAGTGCCATTCGTTATTTTGTCTGTACTAAAGCCATTCGCTAACATGTCCAGTGCCATTCGTTATTTCGTCTGTAATAAAACGATCTGCTAACATGTCCAGTGCCATTCGTTATTTTGTCTGTACTAAAGCCATTCGCTATCATGTCAAGTGCCATTCGATATTTCTTATACCACTAAATCAATCCGCTAACATGTTCAGTGCCATTCGTCATTTCTGTCACGCTAACATGTTCAGTGCCATACGTTATTTCTGTCACGCTAACATGTCCAGTGCCAATCGTTATTTCTGTCACCACTAAATTCACCCGCTAACATGTCCAGTGTCACTCGTTATTTCTGTCACGCTAACATGTCCAGTGCCATTCGAAACCTTAGTCGTCTCATTTGTTATATGTATTTGCTATTATATTTACGAAACAGAAAACTTTTGTTAGTTTTTACTATATAGTAAACAGTAACGATAGTTTCATTACGTTTAAATCAACGAAATATTGCGAAATTATATGATGGACATCGAGATTTTTTTTCTAAAATCATTTCCACAAGCAAACTGCTAAATAATGCACAAATTTTGCGAGTGAAATAATAATTAATGCGATAGACACTGATTAATGTAAAGTATTTAAATGATTTGCATTTAATGAAAAGAAAATTTTAATCGAATGTTTTTGTACCATTCAAGAAAATACGACACGTATTTAAACTTCAAGAGTTGAAAATAAAATTCCCATTCGTTTAAAAAATGTATGTCCTCGATGCATTCACTCTAACGTTTATTTTCATAATTTGTGCATTACCCGAATGCATGCATGCAACACTATCGCTTCGGTGAACCGTTCAGTTGTAAAATCAACGTATCATGCCTGTATCTTAATTCTTTGCCTACTAGTGTCGTCTGTGGGTAAACTTTGCAAACAGGCTGGACCCAGATCAGGCCCGATGTTTAGTCGGGCCTGATCTGGATACAAACTATTCGACACTCTGAAGGTATTCCTGGAAGAATTTTTCGAAAAAAATTATATTGAGACAACAAAAATGATGCAAAATACCCTATTGGCAAAAAGTTAAATATACAGGCCAACGCACAAGAGTTTGGTACTTAACCCTTAAAACGCCAAGAAAAATTGCATCTGAAAATATCGTCTGCTGAAGTCCTCTGCTGCAAATAATTGCCCAACAATACTGATGTATATAGGCATAGAAGCAAACAGTGCATAGGAGCAGTCTGATCTGGGTCCCCACTCTCTGTCATAGAGGCTTCTTAAAACATTTCAACAGACGAGAAAGCAGACGACTATTGTTGTGATTGGCGCTTTAAGGGTTAAAGCATATGCGCAAAAGCCTGCTTTGAACGCCTGTGCTGACTTTGTAAGAGAGGCTAGAGGTCTACATTTCGGTCTGAGTCTTCAGCCACATCTCAACTTTTCGATAATGCGTCAAGTACCTAAACCTGGTGTGCTGGCCCTTAAACCGACGAAAAGAAAAGAAATCTTTTTTACCCACTGCATGTACCTTTTTTAATGTCACACACAATAGTAAAAAGACATAGCTCAACAAACCAACCGAACATAACTTTTTACAACTCAAGTTACGTATTATGTAACAACAATATTGTGCTCTTCACCGTACGACGTTACATAGGGCACGTGTGTTTATGATTAATCGCTTGCCACATACAACATCCCCAACAGAAATATTAAAATGAGAGAGAGAGAGAGAGAGAGAGAGAGAGAGAGAGAGAGAGAGAGAGAGAGAGAGAGAGAGAGAATAAAAGATGTAGGTAAAAGTAGCATCGCATGAATGATATTGGATGTACTGGTGATAACAATACTGACTTGACGAGACCCTCCCTAAGGATATCTGTCCCATCATTAATAAAGAAATAAGCCGTGACATGTGATTACCAACAATGTGGCATTTTGACAAGTGTAGGCTCAGACGAGCCTGTGCAGCCTCCTTTTAAGCTTAGAAACTCCAAATTATGTTCAGTCATTAGCTTAACACTCATAGAATATTCAAGCGACTAGCAAAGGCTCTGATCAGACTGCGCGTATGCGCAGGCTGATCTTAGGCTTTGCTGGTCGCACATACCACATTGTTGGAAATCCCATGCCACGGCTCAAATGTTTTCTCAGAATATCCCCAAAATCGAAGTGCGCGCGTGTGTGTGTGTGTGTGTGTGTGGGTAGGGGGGGGGGATATTGGTATTGGTGCGGCATGATCCCGTTGGAGTTTCGTTTTTTCCGCGTAGCTTCTTTTCAACTCTATCTTCTGAACCAATGTGTGGATTTTGACCAAACTTGAATATATACATTGTTAGGAGGTGAGAAAGAGTATAATATATGCTGTTGCTTTTGTCCTTAATTTTAAGGTCACCATCTTATAAGGACTGATATATTAGTCGTTTTCACCCTCTATCTTCTTAACCAGTGGGTGGATTTTGACTGTATTATTGAGACAAAATAAAGAGTTGGTTAGATTTTTGTGACCATGAACTAATTTTCAAGGTCACCATCCTACTAAGACTAAAAACCAGCCTTTTCCGCACATTAACTTCTGAACCTGTGGATGGATTTGGAACAGACGTGCATATATACTTTGTTGGGAGGAAGGAAAGAATTGATTAGATTTTGCTGACCTTAAGCCTATTTTCAATGTCACCAACGCCAAATTTTGACCAAAATACTCGAAGTATTCCCAAACGCTATATCTTGAACTAATGTGGGGTGGATTTTATGATGAACCCCTTTTTTTCTTTTTTCAAATCTTATCGACTCTCTATTTCATGCCAAATTTTGAATATGAATAAGAATAGAAAAAGTGTAATTAATGTTCCTTTTTGGTTCTAAACGAATATAAACTTGTTGCTCCAGTCTCTTAAAATAAGAAATAACTAAGTAATTTCCACTGCATATTTACCCACATATTGCCTCAATAAACTTTGATGCTGTGATTCAGTAAAATGATGATACACAAACTAGCTTTTAAGTCCAAATTCTTATTTTTTTCAAAGGACATAGCTTTAAAAGTTGGAGGTGTTCCAGGTTTTTAGTCTAAGAAGGTCACACGCTTTTGCAAGCCCCATTGGGTGTTGAGGGTTCATGGTACTTAGTTTACATGGCGAGCAGTTCTACCCCTACACCACGGAGGCTTCTCATCGCAGATGGCAGTCTATGAGGCTTCATAAGTTATTGGTATGTATCAGTCGTCTATGTCCCATTTTGAATAGTGGCATGCCAGGTCCTAGTTGGCCTGGTATTTCAAATATCTAAGGGTTAATAGCAAATGCCGTATCCTGACAGCACACATATACAAACAACTGTGCTAAACAGGCATGTACTGTATCATTTATTTTTATTTTTACTGTGAATGATTGACTGAGAACAACATGAAAATACTTCAATTTGACAGATAATTCACAGTATATGTTCTGTGGGTTCGATCTTCAATTGATGTACATGCAAAATAAGCCATGTTGAGCTTGCGGTGGTCAGCTGTTTGTTTTCTTTTTTATCATTTGTATTCACACACACCTAGTGCTTGCCTCGGCTCTGGATTGACAGGCTGTTAAACCAAATTTAAGAAACAAACAACAGGAACATTTTGCTTTGATGACATGCTTAGGTACATGTACATATCTTTAGTATAGTAAATACATTTTTCATGTTTCAGTGTTAGTCACTGAACCTTACAATTGTGACCAAGCCACTGGTGAAACCCAATTTAGGTACAGATAAAAGACAATTGAAAACATGTTAAAATTTCCATCTTATGACAGTTTTTTTGAAAGGCTTAGCACATAAAAAACAACAACAAAAAATAATATTTTCAATTGCGCTTTTTCAATCTTTATATATATCTTTGAAATTTTCTCTGCTCTGCGTAGTCTAGTTCACATTATGTAGTTACGCACGTGCGTAATGAAGATTGTGCACGTAATTTCATTATGTGTAAACAGTGTTTCCATGTCATACGAGAAGCTTTGTGATTTGTTAGGGGATCTGGGCCAGTATTGCTAAGAAACAATATATTTTTGTGATTTTTTTCAGGGAGGGGGGTCAGGACCCCCCTCCCCCTATGGATTCACGCATGTAGAAAATGGATGCAATTATTAAGATGGCTGCTCCATGCAGACATCAAACTTTGATTTGCCCATCTATTCAAGCATTCGGACTATTGCCTCGTGCTGTTGTTCCATTACATGTAACATACCTGCAGGTGGGAGGTATATAGGAACACCGTAAAAGGCGGAAATGTTTAGCTGACGTTTTGGATAAGTCTTTTTAATTGGTCTTTTTCTATCAAATATCGCGTCTTGATCAAATTTTCCACCTGCTTAAACTCTAGTGAACAATCATTTAGACATGTATCCTAGGCAAATCCCTTGTTAATACTTTGATGCTATTTTACTAATGTTTCTCCTGTTCATCAGCTTATTGAAGCGCATTCTTTATCATCTACAATAATTAGACTGTCAAATATTCACACCTTTTCAATTATTAGCTTCTTTTATTTCCATTTCAATGTGACATTTAAGTGGGCGCCTGTTACTACTACTACTACTACTACTACTACTACTACTACAACTACTACTACTACTACTACTACTACTACTACTACTACTACTACCACTACTACTACTACTACTACTTCTGCTGCTGCTGTTGATACCTTTACTACTACTGCTGCTGCTACCGCTTCTACTACTACTACTACTACTACTACTACAACTTTTGTTTGTTTGATTTGATTCTTTACGTCCCACCAACAATCTTTCAGTTAAATAGGGTTGGTTGAATCAGTACTACTACTACTACTACTACTACTACTACTACTACTACTACCACCACCACCACTACTTCTACTACTACTACTACTACTATGGTACTCTACTTCAACTCCATCCCGTCCCTTTATAACTGAAAGGGATGTATAAAATCAAATCAGCCACCACCACCACCACTACCACCACCACCACCACCACCACCGGTACTCTACTTCAACTCCATTGGCATGAACTCATACCGTTTACCCAGATACGTCCAACGCGGGTATGTTTTACTAACGCGGGTGTTAACAGTAACAGCGATTAATATACACAATAAGAAAGCTGGCAAATTAAGCTTTACCATCGTTTCTATTTTGAACTTTACTTTGCAGAGTTGGTGTAAGAAAGCATTTCTTTAAAATGATGAACCGACAAAACTGTATGTTTGTGTAAACTATAGATAAAAGCGAGTTCTGTTCGTGAATGGCCATTCTACCACTATTATCCCGTTTCATTTGATGTTTTTAAATGTTTTTTTATGTTTGTTTAAGTGCATATTTCTAACTAAAACAGTATTTTGATATCTATGAGACATATCTGTTCATTGCGTTTAACTGTGACTGGTTCTTAAGGTGTTCAAAATTCATGTTTAAAAATTAGCCAAGTTTCTTTGTGGGTACAACTTACCACTGGTGATGATACTCAACGCGGGTCATCAAAATAATTTTGGTACAACAAACATGGATTACAAATTCAAGAATTTTACTCCCACACTACAGGAAAGCAATAGTTCACATTGAAAATAAATTTCTTACCAATGTATCATTATGAGATTTCAGTACAATGAAGAAGGGAACAGGTACCTGGTTCAAAAGGCAAATTTTATCCATGCGAACAACGAAGCCTCTGGCGAGTCTGCACATTTGAGTCTCGCTTGAGCCTTCGTCACTGAACCAAAACCTCATGTGCTGGCTCAAATGTCGTTTTTAATACTTTTTATGCGAGGAAGAGAAGACTATGTCTAGTCTACACATTTGCTTGGTCTAGTCTGAGCCTTCGTCACAGTTCCAAAAAAGCTGGCTCAAATCGCGATTTAATGCTATTTTGTGAGAGCAGCCAAGGCTCTGCGAGTCTGCACATTTGCCCAAGCTTACCTTAGCCTTCGTCACTGTACCATAATTTCACCTTAAATGGCGATTTTTGTGCTGTTCACCCCAGCAGTGAAGACTCTGATGAGTCTGCACATTTGTACATGTATAGTCACTGGACAATGCGATAAGTATCAAGATCTCATACGCTGGCAGTGAAGGCTCTGGCGAGTCTGAACATTTACACAGGCTCGCCTGAGCCACGTCACAGTACCGAAATCTCATGTGCTGGCTCAAATGGCGATTTAATGTTATTTTGTGCTAGCAGCGAAGGCTCTGGCGAGTCAGTATTTTCACAGGCTTACCTTAGCCTTCGTCTTACGCGCTGCATCAAATTGTGATTTGTGTGCTATTCACGCCAGCAGCGCAGACTCTGGTGAGTCTGCACATTTGCGCAGGCATAGTCACTGGACAATGCGATAAGTACCAAAATCTCATGGGCTGACAGGAAAGGCTCTGTCTAGTCTGCACATTTGCATAGGCTCGACTGAGCCTCGTCACAGTACCAAAATACCATGGGCTGGTTCAAATGGCGATTTTTGTACCGTTTATATGAACAGTGAACGCTGTGGTGAGTCTGCACCAGCAACCACACTATTATTGCGTTGTAACAATGCGTCAAAAATGCTCCCAGTGCGTTGTAATTAAATTCCTGAATAAAACGTTTGCTAGTTTACCAAGAAAAAAGAAAGAAAGTGGTAATTGTTTTTTGGATGTTATTTCGTGGAAATATTGGTCAGGAAAAGAATCAGAAACAGAAGCGTAGCGCAGTGGGTAACGTGTCTGGCTACAGATGCGTGTCTGACTGCAGATCCAGCTGTCGCGAGTTCGATCCTGGCCCGGTCCCATACTTTCGTGGAGAATGATCATAAAATAATTTCTACGTTCATTCTCCTCCCTTCCGCTGATTCATTCAAGAAGGGTTGTTGTCAGTTACAAGTGAAAGTATGTGCACAAATTACTGGTTAACCGCTTGTTCAAGCCTGCCCAGGAAAAAGTGTGGTTATGTGAACTGAGCGTCCCGCAATGACCATAGCTGTTGACTTGGGACGTAAAGCAACAAACAAACAAAAGAAGCTTATTTAAGAAGGTACAGGCATTCTGTGAAGAAAAGGTAATGACATACCTATTAGGGGTATTTTGGTATGCTTAATTCAAAAACCAATGTTGGCAAGCTGAAAAATGGCGTCTTCACTATCTAGTTCACATATTTTCAAGATGACTGCCAAATTGAAGAAATATCAATAAAAATCTTTGAGCAACGTGTTAAGGATACCAAACAGGTACAAATCAACCCCAAAATATCTCATGATTGGGGGTCTTCACTGACATCAATTTATGCAATTAGAATCAAAAATGTGATCAAGAGGTAATCAGGGGGGACAACTTGAGCAAATGATTTTGCTTCCAACTTACATAAGGGGTTTTTCATGTAAGTGCGTGCATAAAATCTGGGCCAAATGTGTCAGAAATGATTTTATTAAAGTGGGAACTTTAAAACATGCTTTGCAATGACATCACTATTGTCTGAAGGAAGATATGGCAATATAAACACATTTTGTAAGTTTCAGCTAGGGGAGGGGGTTAATGCGATTTTAAAGAAAGTGGGCCTGTACCTACAAAATGACTCGTATCTCATCAGCAACTCAACCTACACTATAAAATTTGCTAGCACATTAAAGCTTAGATATAGTAATTTTATCTGATTTGATGGTCTGATATGCAGAATAATTATCAAATTTGCATTTTTATCAATATTGATGAAAATTTCAGAAAAAAGGGAAAATCATAAAAAAATAAATACAAACTGATTTCTGCCCAGACTGTCCTTGTTGCATGTTAGTATATCATCTGAGTGATACAACTTAACAAGTCCTTTCATTTAATAGTCATATATAAAATTATCTCATTTGCATATTAATGGATATTAATGAAACTAAAAATTAAGGTAAATCATGGAATAACTATCCCCCTACACACACACCTGGGGAGGGGGCTTATTAGACTGTCCATGCATCCAAAAACAATTACTAAAGGACGCAAAATTGTTTAGTGGGACCACTAAATGCCAAAAATATATTGAATTTGAATATAAACGTGTTTGGATTACATACAATTGCATGGTGTCCATGGCAACCGAGCGGCACTGTAGCTGGGTCAGAAGCAAGTCCCCTTCATTTGCAAGCAGACCCAAGATCAACACTTGTGTGCCACACATTCTTTTGTGGATTTCTTCACACTTTTACTAATTCAAGAAAAGCAAGTTGCCAGTTAATGGCGAAACAAAATGGTCGCTAAATAGCAAAGAAAAAAAAACGGCTCAGGGAGGCTTGCCTAGAACAAATTACCCCTCCCCCCTAATGTGAAAATCCATAATATGGTTCTAAAGGAAGGGGATGTACCAACAAAATGATTCGTATCCAAGCACCAACTCATCCTAGACTACCAAACTTGGTACCAACTTTAAGCCCGGACATACTTCTATTATTCAGTGTGCTGATATGCAAATTTTTGTTTATGCATTTTATGAGTATTAATATAAAATAGAAATAAAAGAAAATTCGTAGAAAAAATAAAGGGGTGTACCTATACACATTACCCATATAAAAGTCGCAAGTTATTATAGACTATCAAACTGGGTACAAAATCAAAGCCTAGACAACGTAATTTTACCAAATGGTATGATATGCAAATGATCTAATTTGAATATTCATGAAACTTTATGAAAAACTTGAGAAATAAGAGAAAAATGGTAGAAAAAATAAGATTAGGGTACAAACAGCACTACCTAAGTGTCAGCTGCTAACTATCTAGACTACCAAACTTGTTACCAATTAAAAGTTGAGACATAACTTTTTACCCAATAGCAGGATATACAGATTATCTAATTTGCATATTCTTAAATATTAATGAAAACATTAGAAATAAGAGAAAAATAGTCGAAAATTTAAGTGGGTGTATGACCAACATAATCCATATGTCAAGTGCTAACCATTCTAGACTTCCACAATTGGTACCAAATAAAAGTTAAGTTATACACTGTCCACAAAAAGTAGGGGATATTGGGACATAAAAAGGATAAAAGTTAAAATCCTATTTTGTCACATTAATACTTTTGTATTTTCATAGAGCAATATGTATGCCAGTTTTCCTGCTTAATATAAGGGCTGAAAATTTGGTAATGTGGCCTTAAGGGCATATCAAAGAAACTAGGGGTCAAGACCCAAATTTCACAAAATTGTATCATTTTTTTGGGGATGCTTTTGATAATGCATGCCAAAGATGCATTATGGATATCTTTGTTTTTTAAGATTTTTTCGTGTACCAAAATTGTTATTTCTAGGAGATAGGGCGGTGACAAAAATTGTAAAAATGAAAGATTCACTTAACATTGACAAATTTTAGCCTCACATTCCATAAATTGAGAACAAAGAGATCAAAACAAATTCTGAACATAAAAAAATATTGAATAACGGATACTTTCTTTCAAAAAGCATATCAATTGCATAATTTGGCACCGTGATTTTCACGTGGTAAAATCGAATGGTTACCCCTGGTCACAATTTGATTGTATCAGAAACACATGACCAGATTAGTCCTTGAAAATTTTATTCAAATTTGCCGTGAGATGACTTTGCTAATTAATACTAGCTGTTGTAGGTGTATGACATTCGTTTGGTAAATGTTATAATTTTAAATATTTGAATATCCCCTACTTTTTGTGAACAAATAGTACTTTAACACAATATTCTGATATACAAATCTAATTTGCACATTTGTGAATATTAAAGAAAATATTAAAAAAACCCAAGAAAAATGTGAGAAAAATAAAATGGATATACCTACAAAATAACCTATATCTCATCTGCTAATTGTCCTAGACTAACAAACTTGGTACCAAATAAATGCTAAGACATAACCAATTTTGTGCCATGATTAGATATTATGCATATCATTGTATGATTATATTCTTGAATATTAATTTATATGTTGGAAATGAGAGAAAAATGGTAATAAAATTAAAGGGGTATGCCTACAAAATTACTCATATCGTAGCTGCTAATATTCCTAGACTACCATACTTGGTACTGACTTAAAGCTAAGACAATTTTCTTTACTCAATAGCCATTTTGTAAAATAATCCAATTTTTAAATTTATTGATATTAATGTAAACATTAGAAATGAGAGAGAAGAAACGTAGAAACATTAGCAGGGGTTTATTTCTAAAATTACTGCTATCTCATCTTTAGATTTTGGGAGCGCAGTGGCTCAGTGGTAGAATGCTTGACCCGAGACTGAAGGACCACGGGTTTGAGCCTCACCAACGTCACTGCATTGTGGTCCTTGTGCAAGACACATTTATCTTAGCTTAATACTGGTTCAACCCAGAAAGACCCGTCCTTGTTTTACTGAAAGATTGTTGATGGGATGTAAAGTATTAAATAAAAAAAACAAACATCTTTAATATCTCTAGACAATTAATCGTAGTATCAAATTAAGGCTGAAACATAGTTATGTATTTCAATGGTCAGATATACAAATCATTTATATTAACTAACATATTCATTAATATTGATGAAAACAATAGAAAACTAAAGAACACTTTAAAACAAATCAATAAGGTTGTATCTTCAAAAATTACTCATTAATAAACAATTAAATAATTTGTGTATCAAACAACACTATAAAAGAACTTTTCCTGGACTTAAAATTGGGAACAAGTTTAGAAAGTGAGTATGATATATAGGGTAATAGCAGCTGAGATATAAGTAATTTGGTATGTTCATTATATTAATTGTTCTCTATTTTTTCTCATTTCTAATATTTTGATAAATATTCATGAATATTTTTTTTAGATAATTTGCATATTGAACCATTAAGTAAACGTGCTATGTATTAGCATTAAATTGGTACCAAGGCTGTTAGTATAGGATAGTAAGCAGCTGAGATCTGGAAAATTTTGTATGTACACCCCCTTATTTAATACAATTTTCTCTTATTTCTGATGTTTTCATTAATTTTATTGAATATGCAAATTCTATCATTTACATATCTGAACATAGGATCAAAGACCTATGTCTTAAAATTTAGTTGGTACCAAGTTTAAAAGTTTATGAGGAGTAGCTGCTGAGATATGAGTACTTTTGTAGGAACATCCCCATTCTTTAGAAGCGCATTATGCGTTGCCATGGAAATCATGCATTACACATTGCTCAAATGGGTTTATTCTTTAGGGCAATATTTCTACCCATTTAGGTGGTCTCACAAACAATTTGACACACATTAGAAGTTTTCCTGATGGGACAAGGTTGGTCTAATTAGACCATAGGTTACTAAGGAATGTGAATGCTGTTACTTATTATAGGTACAAAATGTACCATATATTTGGACATGCCCATTATGACATATTTGTTTTTAAACAAAACAATTTGTTGATTATCAATGTTTCTTTCTCACATATTACCTGAAAATTTGTTAATCAGTCCAAAATCGTGCTATAAATAAAACTTACATTTAATAGCAATATACTGAATAAGGCAAGTTTATATATGGTCTTCTAGACTAAACAGACATTTATTACCATGAATAGGGTAATAGCCTGGAATAATTATGTAAATTGCCGCCCAAATCATGTACTTGAAGAGTAAAACTATCTTAGGACATAATACTTATGATTTTGGATGAAAAAAACATTGTCAAAAAATAAAATATTTCATTAATATGCCAAATTCTATGATTTTGGTGCCCATATTAAAAATATGCAAATAAGGTCATTAAGGCATCGTTTCTTAGCTTGCCAACATTGGTTTTTGGATTCAGCATACCAAATTACCCCAAATCAAGGTGTCAAACCCTTTTCTTCACGAAATACCTGTACTTGTCAACTTTTCTGATGTTTTCCCTGAACAGCGCTTAGATATGCAGTGTCACTCAGTTTTGGGTAGTCACACTAGAAAAAAACACCTGTCACAGTCAACCTCCAGAATATTGTCTGATCTACCAGCCAAACCATGAATTAAATCAACAATTGCGTGGCAGAGCCATAAACTGCAATGTTACAGATGCTCCGTGTGCCCGGTGTCATCACAAATAAAATAAACACAAGCTTATAAAGAAATGATAAAGTCAACAGGTATAGATTTTACGCCATCTCCAGAGCAGAATTAAGCCAGCATCGGTTGGCTGTAGTATCCTCCAGTGCTTTACATTTGCCAGTGCGATGTATGGAATTAGTCCCTAATGTAGCAGCAATACCATCTACATTTTTTGTATGCATTAAGTAACGTAATTCCAGATTTTAAAAGTGTTATGACATAAACTAAATATGATCAAAACCACCGTTTTTGACTCATTGCATACCCAATGACTTTTCGTGTGGACAACAAAAGCTCTGGTCCCATTTGGCGGAGACTTAAGCTGATCTGAGTCTTAACTGGGAGTGGGAGTACACATGATTTTGTTGGTTATCTTACGGTGTAGCTCTTTATTATCATGAGTGTTCCTCACAATGTACATATGATCAGAAATAGAACCGTGTGGATTGTGGAGTATTTGAAATACGAGGTCAATGATCTCTTGGCATAAAGCTCAGAATATCAATTTCTTATACGTCTATCCCTGACTTTGATTATTATCATGATGTTTGTACAGCAACTTAGGAATTATTAAACAACGGTAAACCGGTCTTACAGAGTACTTCCCCTACATTTTTGAAGGTTTTCTTTGAAAGAGTGGAAAATTTGCATTCAATAGCCCGTGGTTTGATTTACCATATAGCCACGTTTATTGTACCTGCTTAGGAATTTAACCCGTGGTTTGTTGTACCAGATCAAGTTAAAATAGATTGTATTCGATTCACTGCTAGCAAAGGTCACACTTGTATCGATCCCAACTGACCTAAAAAATCGCAGCATTGTTATAATTTTGCGTTTTGTGGATGATTTACAGATCAAAAAGCAGGGGTTTTCTGTTTTCGTGCATTGAAAGCAGGCTTTCGAAGCCTCCAATTCTCTAATCTGGCGATTTTATGAAGCAAGATTTTGAGAAAACAACAGAAACTTAATAGACAGTTTCCTATAATGGTTTAAAAAATCAACTCTGGCAAAGTTCATCAAAATAATAGAAAATATATATTTACATTATTATGCCACCTTGCATAAAAGTATTGTTTATACCCGCGTTAGTTAGCGTTGGGGGTATCTGGGTAGACGGTGTGGTACTATGTGCTTCTAAATGCATACTACAAATGCTAATAGTAATAAAACATTCGATAAGCTTGAAAAAGGCTCAGATGGCAGACGCAGATTTTGTCATATGATACCTCTTTATTATGTCTGGATGATAATTTGTACGCGCTAGCGCGAGGTCACAATATCTGGGGTATGTAAAAAGCCAGGTTGCGCTGACATGAAATTTAATTACCATAGTGTCCTAGAAATAGAGCATTAGGAAACAGAATAGGCAAACACGATAAGATGTCGCCGCAAGTGGCATCTCATCAGGGTTTGCACTACCTCAATAGAGATATCTCAACAGTCAAAATAGGTTTGAAATGTCCATCAGGAGCCCCTTATGATAATGCTCTTAAAATGTAAAGGAAACTGTTTACTACAAACTACATGTCTTTTACCACTTTTATGATTGAAATCCATAAACGGGTATTATGGCAAACAGTAAGACCCTGGTGAAATATCGCATAAGGTGGCATTTCATCAGTGTCTGCACTTTTGGGTAAGATCAGAGAAAGAAATACAATATTTTTAGAAAATTATTGTGGAGTTGGTACATATTTGAAGCAGGGTGTATGTTTGTTTTAGCCATTGGGAACTGGAAACAATCTACATTACCAGGTTCTCGGGTTATAATATTTTTCATACTCAACTCAACTGAGCATGAACTTTAACCTGCTCATAAATGTTAAAATGCCAACAATGGTTGACATTTTAACATTTTTAAGTGTTCATTTTTTTCATTATTTTACTTTTCATGAGCAGTGGAAACTTCATGCTCAGCTGAATTTAGCATGATAAATGTTTTATAACCTTGGCACCAGTTTGTATACTTCATGTAAGAGTTGTATCACGACAGAGGTCTGCGAACTTCCTCCATCTAATTCTTGTACAAGAACCAAAGGTTATTTCTTCAAACATTATACAACATAGTAGAGCCTGAATACGGCAGTAATGCTCAGTAGTGGAGTAGCGAACTCGTGAGCAAGGGGTTGCAAATTAGAATCCATCTATCAGTGCCGTGTTGAACTTGAGCAAAGCAATATTCCCTCGCTGCTTAGCACGGGCTCAACCCAGAAAAAAGTCGTGACATGACTGAACAATTGTTGACTAGGTCGTAAGGCATCAGCTTAAACAAACAAAAAAACGAACGAACGAACGAACGATCGAACAAACGAACAAACAAACAAACAAACAAAGAAACAAACAAACAAAGAAAATATGATAGTTCTCGTTGAGTAATGTCCAAAAAATTTATATGCCAGGTTCTTTAACCCATAAACCGCCAATCACAACAAAAGTTTCTGCTTTTGTCGTCTGCTGAAATGTTTTGAAGCCTTTCCAACAAACAGTGTATACCCAGATCAGACTGCTCCTATAGGAGCAGTCTGATCTGGGTCAACACTGTTTGTCTCTATACTAAACTTTGTTAAATAATGTTAGCAAAAATTTGCAGCAGACGACAAAAGCAGACGGAACTTTCAGTAGAATTTTTTGCTGGCGTTTTAAGGGTTAAGACTTCATCAATGTTATTAACCCTTAAGGCGTCAAGAAAAAATGCATCTGAAAATGTCGTCTGGTGAAGTCGTCTGCTGCAAATAATTGCCTAACATTACTGACAAATTAAGTGTAGAAGCAAACAGCGTGGACCCAGAACAGACTGCTATTTAGGAGCAGTCTGATCTGGGTCCACGCTGTTTGCCATAGAGGCTTCATAAACATTTCAGCAGAAGAGAAAAGCAGACGACTTTTGTTGCGATTGGCGCATTAAGGGTTAAGACTTCATCAATGTTATTAAAAAAAGACTGAATACATTAAGCAATAGCATTTATTACATAATTCAGGTAGCAAACTGATAGACACATGCATATATAAATAATGTAGCTCAGGATATTTTGGTATTTATCGTATGTTCGAGCAGTGAATGCTCAGAGGAGTCTGCGCATATGGGAAAGCTCGCTAGAACTATCACTATTCTTTCACTCACAGTAGACACATAGAAAAATGCTTTGGCCAAAGGGTAGGCATCTTACCACACTAGATAACTGAATACAGTGATTTTACGCATAAACGGGAGTACCATTTTGTTATGCGATAGTTATGAACTATACTCAGAAAAACAATTGAAGGATTCTTTTGATTTTATAACATTTGAGAAAATAATTTTCAAAGCGTTTTTGTATTTGATAGAACTACCGCTATGCAATTAAATGGAATTTACGGGTCATTGGTTGCGATACAGTACCACGCCAAATGTAGCAACACTCTCTACCCAAAGTTCACAAGTAAAACATTCAGGGCTTATAATTTTGTTGCTGCAACCTTTACTGGGTCATTGCTTATGTTCTAATTCCGACCACAGACAATTGTTCACACCCATTTATCAGTTATTGCCCCTGATAATGGGACACAATATTCAACAAAACTGCACAGATATGGCATACCCGACAACAAATTGGTAGTAAACACTGACAACAGCTACAAAATTAGGTGCCATTTTTAGGGAGAGCTAGCAATGATTTTGGAGCCAGTGTTTATGGAATGCAATCGATAAAATGGATTTCAATCATTTTTGAACGCTTGTGACTTTTCAGTATAGATGGTTGCATCATTTGAATTTGTACTGTACTTGAACCAGTGAAGCGTGACTGAACACAAGCATCTATTTTGATTAAGATACCTGGAACTATGAAATGGATGTATAGTTAATTCAGTTTAAATTGCATTGAATGATAGAGATGGGACTAAATCTAAATATTCTTCAAATGTTTTTCTGAGTATATAGTAAGTCCAGTCCAGAAAACAGATCACAAGCACGTTCACTCACTCATGTCGAATCGTAAGCTACAGTCCTCGGATTGAAACACGTCCAGTCCTTTCTTAACCCTTTGCGTACCAATGGAACTCCCCAAACTACCAATATGTAATCCAGCAAAAATGGAAAATAAAATTTATGGGTCATTGGTTGCGATACAGTACCTCACCAAATATTATAATTTTTTTGCTGCAACCTTTACTGGGTCATTGCTTATGTTCTAATTCCGACCACAGACAATTGTTCACACCCGTTTATCAGTTAATGCCCCTGATAAAGGGACACATTCTCCAACAAAATTGAACAGATATGGCATACCCGAGCCAATATGACAACACATTGGTAGTGAAACACTGACAACAACTACAAAATTAGGTGTCATACTTTTTGGAGTTAGGTATTTAGTTTTTGTGGGAAGTTTCATCCGGGGAGGGGGTGGGGTGGAATTCTCATTTTTCCTCATTCACAGGCTTGTGCCCAGCATCTACCGTTCTCAATTCAATTCAGTTCAATTTTATTCAGGTATCAGATCAGACACAAACAAAGACTATTACATAGCACATATCATACATACAGATAGATAAAATCATATAGGATATAAATATATAAACTTTGATAAATTCTACATAAAAATATATACATGTACTTAAAGACTTTAAATAAACATGTAAACACCTCTAAATTCATATCCTAGGATAACCCATGAAAACCATTTCAATAGCTTATTTCCAATGGGGTCCTGTAGAGAAACAATAAAAATTTGTAGGTTTAAATATGAAAAGATGTATAAAATAAATGCATTGTTAAATACTACTAAAATATGTCATTAGATGCAATATCCTTAAAATTCTGATAATTATACCCAAATTATCACAGAAACAAGTTTCTTAAAATAGATAAAATATCTGTTTACAAGTAGCTAAAATTGTCTTGGTTTACTCCCCCCCCCCCAAAAAAAAATACTGGGAATATCAAGCACCCCAAAAATATTTGAAATTTTTGCAACTCCCCAAAATATCCTCATTCTGTACATTTACCTTAAGAAAATACCCTAAAATGCATAGAAAAGACCCCTTAAAACTAGCCCAATTTATGATGACTCCCAAAAAATATTTACAAAATCTTCATAACCCCCCCCCCCCCAAAATGTTATTTTTTCTGAAGTTCCCAAAAAATATTGAAAATCAAAATAAAAAAAAAATGACCTGAACCTATGTATCAAAACATCAAAACATCAGAGTAACCCCGTGGGGTTTCATCTACTCATGTGCTTAGTTTTAATGGATGTGAGTAGTAAAGACTGATGAGACTGTCTTGATGAGCAGGCTCACAATCTGAGACTAGTAGTATACGTGATGAGAACTATGAAATGTGTTGAAACGTGAATTTCATGCCCATAAGAAGCAGTGGTACCAATACGTCACATTTATCAAATGTGAAATTTACGTATTGTCAATTTGGATAAATTTTGGTGTCTGAATTTTGTGCTCAATTTTTTTATGTTGATAATTTCTGACGTGTGAGGAAATGATAAGTATTCGTCATACCTGTAAAGAACTGGTGGGAATTTTTCTCGGGTGTGAAGAATTGGTATCAAATCGTCACACATGCAAAATAGTACAAATTCCTCACCATGTTAAGAATTAGTTGATAATTTCTGACATGTAAAGAATTGGTGAGTATTCATCACATCTGTGTCCTGTTGTTTTGGGGTGTTAAGAAGTTTTAGGGTGTAAAGAGTTGGTATCAATTCATCTTACATGATAAGAATTGGTACCAATTTCTCACACACGAGAAGAAATGTTCTCGCACACCAGATCGGGATTTCCGTTTTTTTTACCCATGTGAGATATTCCTATCCTATCTCACATACCCATACCAGCCCTAGGGAAAGATAAAAAGGAACAGCTGCACCCTGGCCGCACGCCAATCCGTGACGTCATCATATCGCATCTCAGCGTATTCAGGAATTTCTGGAATAGCAAGTGAATATGATCCACGTTTTCCAATATAAATGAGGTATTTAGTGGTGAGCAAGAAATAGAATCCATTATTCGAATCAGGATGGGATAAAAAATATGTCCCTTGTGATCATCCTTTGTCATCACTCAGCAAGCCTCGTGATGCCAATCGGTTATCCTCGGGACTGATTTTTCTCTCCCACCCTCACATTCATGATAGATTCTTATAGTACCAATACTTCACACATGTGACTAATGGGCACCAAATCCTCACACATGTAAAAAAACTCAATTTTATGTTGGCATCTACCAACTTTTGTATGAGTGTGAAGAATTGGAATCGAGTGCAAAATGCAGCAGCTTTGAGGGTATTTTATAGATGTGGGGAATATGTATGTTTGACTTTGTGCGTACTTCTCTCACACTCGACAAATATTGGTATGAAATCTGTGACATTTTGCTACCAATTCTTCATGCGCTGTGAGGAATTGGTACCAAATCTTCATTGTGTGACTTTTATGAAGTGTGACATTTAGGGTTCAAACGAGCTGTCTAAAATACAAGTTGCTTAAGACCATGTATGCAATAGGACAATCATAACACATTTAATAATACAGCTTAGGCTAAAATATGTTTAGTTTACATCAACCCCTGTCCTGCCCAACACATTGTAGATCTAAATCTTTCTGATGAAGCCATCGGATAAAGATCCACAATGTTTTCAATCATAAGCATTGAATATTCAAATGTACTTTTGTTAATGAATTGTAAATTGTATCTCTGGACAGGTTAGAAAACAGAGGGAAATACAGCATGTTGATTTACTTGGCAGGTCAAACATTGCGGACCAAACATCTTATTTTTCTTGATCCACATCAGATATAAGGGTGAGGTTGGTACCATAAAACTAGTTTAATCAATCCAGTAAAAATATGGTGCTTCTTTTGTGGATCCTTTTTGTTATCTGTGTTTCCTGTCTGTCGTAATGTTTGGTCTGTTCATTGTAGACTTGTGGTCACCTGCTGGGAAAGTGTTAACCTCTTGGCTCTCTTGTATGTGATGTTTTCTTGTGTTTGAGTCAATTTCTCATGTGGTGTCCTGGGTCAGGTGTAGTACTTGCTTGTATCGATTCCTGATATTTGCCTTCTTCCTTACTTTTATCTTATCATATAAGATGCAAATGTTACATACACACACGTATCAATGTACAAACACACACATACAAGCAACAACTAGTGAATATGAGCGAATACAATAATTAAATGTCAAAGCCTATAAAACATAGAAATAAATACACCATTCATTTGCCATATATGTATTTGATTTAATTTTGGCTACAATGCTGGTGTATATTAAGCAAAAGCTTAGCGTTTTCACTTCTTTATAGTATATCAGCGAAATTTAAGTATTATATTATGATAAATAAAATCTAACAAAATTTGGGCATATGCTAACAAAGCCATCTATATGTTAATGTTTGAACAGGAGAATGGCTCTTGAGTTGTAAACACTAGATCAAGTTATCACAATACCTTGAATTTAAAGATATAACCATCATTTTGTTTAAAGACATATGCGGCTATTTCCAATGCGCACCTTTCTCTCGTCTGGAAACGGGTAAAGTTGTCTGGGTCCTGTCTTTCGACCATAACGGATTCGGATCGACACAGCTTTCCAATATTTTTATATCGTATCGGTGTTCCGACATTTTCTTGACAAATAAAGTAGTTCAAGTGTGTCCGAAATATCTATTGACATCTTATCAGAACTGATCGTCTCAGCACTAAAGACAGATACATGTAGCTCAGTCGAAATCAAACGACGAACACAATTACCCTGGTTACGAATGCGATAGTGGCCGAGTTTCTACTATTTATACGGTTATTTAGATCGGCGCACGACCTGACCTCGTGGCCTAGTGGCTAGCGAGTCTGGCTACATAGCCAGAGGACCAGGATCGATTCCCGGATGCGCACATATTTTCAGTGTGTTTTTTCTTTCTTTTAACATTTTAATGCTAAATTGCTTCATATACTAGTAAAATGTCTTCACCAAAACGACCGAAATGGTCATTCCTGAACTTTTTATATGGAATTACGCATGAAACCTATTGGGGTGGGGCTAAATTTGGCCCTCTTGAAAGAGAATTAGTTCGGTGACCCCAGATTTTTAATCTTTTTTCTGAAAGGTATTAAAATAGTCCATGAATTAAAAATATTTTTTTAAGATTTTCAACGTCAGATTTTTTAATACATGACTTATTCTAAAAACAAATTCCAATTTTCAACGAATTTCCAAAATATATCATGCAGTATCTTGTCACAGCATGGGATAACAAATAAGCTTGCACATTTTCTAAAATGTTTTAGGTCATGGTCAATAATTAAAGTAAAAAAAAAGAAGCTGGCTGATGATTACAGCCGTTTTAGCTCGATATTTAGGACTAGTGTTATTATTTTATATTTTAAGAAAATTGGTCAAATGCTGAAAACTTCCATCTGAGAATCTGGAAAAATAAGAACGGTGACATGTCCTTTTTATTTCATAAATGGATAGCCCATACATATAACAAACTGTATGCAAAGTATTGAACATATTTCAACATGGGAATTATTTAGTAGCATATGTCCTTGAAGGCGTTCCTTTAATGTGCGTATAGAAGCAAAATGTTCAGAATAAAATATAGTGATTTCGCATGGCCATATATTGTATCCGTTCTAGAAAGGACATTTAAGGAAGTTAAAAGCTTTCATGGATAATTTGAAGAATGTCTCCAGTGCTATGGAGTAATGACACAGAAATACTTACTATAACAACATGAGTTTGAGGCAAAGTAATATATGAAATATGTTTTAAATCGTTTTCATTTTGTGTTTTCCTTATAATACAACTCGATCAAATGCAAAATTCAACATCGCTTATGTTTTTAGGAATTGTGAAGACTCATGTTTTAGGTAATTAAGGAAAATATACAGTGAAAAATCTGAAGAGATCTACAGCATGATAATTGATAACTTTGTCATTATAAAAACTATCAAATCAATTAACGTATTACGAGGTTTTGCAAGACAAACATACAAACAGTATCAAGACAAACATACAAACAGTAGAATATCAAGACAAACATACAAACAGTAGAATATAAATATTTCTATCAAACAAAAAATGCCTATATAATAAAATATACGTTCGAAACCCTGAGTAAAGCAATGCTGTACCTTACTCAAAGACACACAGAGCACCATGTATGAACCTACTAAGGCCAGAATCTTTTTATTAGTTGATTTCTTTTGCTCCGGTATTCAGTTTAATTTACTGTTGAGTCCTTATCCTTGCTTTATCTCCTTGTTATATCTTGATTTATATGTTTTAGGAGATGATGCATTGATAAGTTAGGGGTCTTTCATGCAAACCAAATATTTATGTGTCTTGATCCACATCTGAATTAAGGGTGAGGTTGGCGCCGTTAAACCGGCTTAAGCCCTCCAGTAAAATATTTTACTGACCGTTCCAAGGCGGTACTTCTTTTGTGGATCTTTTATGTTTTTGTTCTGTCCTGTGTTTGCTATGTTTTGTGCGCGTCTGTTTATATGTGCTTTGTGGTCACCTGCTGGGAAAGGGCTGACCTCTTGGCTCTCGTTTGTGGTGTCTTCTGTGAGTTTGTCACTTTCCCATTGGTATCCTGGGTCAGGTGTGGTACTTGATTGTATCGATTCCTGATCTTTGCAACCTTATTACTTTTACAAAACATCCTACTGCAATTTTCTGAAAAGTAGAAAACAAATTCTAAAATCATTTTTTTAAATTTTATCTGCCGACTCTAAATATTATTTGTTTCGTTGCCAAAGATATATTTGTGAGTTTCTGTCTGTGTATTTTTGAGGGTGACACTGTTAAAAGTGATTGTCCTATGCAGATTTTTAGGACAATTATGAAATATTTAAAAATTTAATGCATACTGTTGTTTTACGTTACTAGTTTTACTGTTTGTTCTAGAGTTTTTTTTTTAAAAAAACCCTCTGAAAATGACCAGTGAACTGGTCTTTTCAGAGCTTTTTTCATCCCCCCGACCCTAAATTTGAAAAATCCCTGTAAATCAACTTAATAAAAAGTTCTGGCCTAAACAAACTGAATATGACAAAGAGAAACAATAGAATAAATGAGCCAGTACATGAGAGCATTTACCAGCACAAAGGCTCAGGTGAGCCTGCGCAAATGCGCAGACTCGCCAAAGCCTTCGTTGCTTTCATATACAAAGTATGGATGTAGATGAAGAATCAAATTAAACCTTAGACATCTATCTTTGCTGGAACGCGAGCTTGACGTTTAAATTAGGCTTTTGGACAAATGTAATAAGCTTTAAATCTCATGAACTGGTCAGAATGTTGATATAATTTTATATTATTGACAGGGTCAGGTCATATCCCATGAGGGAACATATGCGTTGTCAATGAATAGAACTATACACATTATTTCTTGTGGAGTGAAGAATTTCTAAAAAGGAAATCTGGACATAGCTTGTCTGTCAACAATTAACCCTTAATGCGCCAATCGCAACAAAAGTCGTCTACTTTTCTCATCTGCTGAAATGTTTAAGAAGTCTCTATGGCAAACAGTGTGGACCCAGATCAGACTGCTCCTATAGGAGCAGTCTGTTCTGGGTCCACGCTGTTTGCTTCTACACTTAATTCGTCAGTAATGCTAGGTAATTATTTGCAGCAGACGACTTCAGCAGAAGGCATTTTCAGATGCATTTTTTTCTTGGCGCCCATATTCCCACTGTCCCATAGTCTTTCCTAGGACTACTTTGTTTTCACATACTTTTCCTGCCTGTGATATTTGGCTATGACACCCTAGCATCGTATTCAAACATTTGCGCCAAATTAAAGTGATGAAACCTTAAAAATGACAGGGTATAGAATTGAGCACACAAATATGTTAACTCCTAGTTTGTTCGGTTGCTTTAACGCAGTTACCATCGAATTGTTCAGGTACAAGCATCTCTGCATCTCACGTTCCTTGCCTCATTAAGCTGAAATAAAACATAGTGCCATATATAACAATCTGAAAAGCACTTCAGGCCCTGAGGTTAAACTCTTCTCATGATGAACGCAACTTAAACTGCTCGTATAAACATTTTTTTTGAAAAAAAAAAATAATTAGATACTCGTCTTGCTTTCAAACGCCCAGATGTTGTATGTATCATGCTTATATATGTTAAAATGCCGAAAGTATTGGAATTTTAACATTTATGAGCATGATACTTTTCGTGCTCAATTGAGTTGAGCGTGAAAAGTTTTATAACCTCGGGATTAGTAGCAACCTGCCCAGGCACAACCTTTAACTATTAAATAAAGTTTTTGAATTGTCTTGCTGCAAATTTCCCTGGCATTGAGTTTGCATTACACGACAATTAGGTACTCATCGCATATTTCAGACCTCCAGATAGGCGTGCCTAACTGAAAATTATTTTTCCTATTTCTCATCCAAACATTTGTTGTGGGTACTCAAAAGAACCCTCGAATGAGACAATTCTTTTGAGCACCCACAACATATGCTTAAAATGATGGGTAAGAAAATAATTACAATTTTAACTCAACATTTTTACTTAACTGGACCTATCGCATATGCGCATATGCCTCTAACAAACGCATATTCTGAGGTATCCAGTAAAGCTAGTGGTCTACATTTTGGTCTGAACTTTCATTTTTTATCTCATAGGTAGATTTTAATTCATAAGTTGATAGGCCACGATGCCGAAACATTTGTCTATCGAAATTGAAGTAAAAACACTGTTTTATTATATGTCTTTTTTACTACAATATACAATTGATGCATTCTTTTGAGGTTAACATCAGGATTTGTCAACCCGAGAACAGTGATGTTCACCGAGGCGAAGCCGAGGTGAACATCACTTTCGAGGGTTGACTGGACTGTTCCAATTGATAACGATGGGAAATTCCATTCGGCATAAATGGGTTAAATGCTGTTCTCATAAAATGAACAAACATTTTACCTGTGAAACATACATAAGAAACCAGTCAGTGTTTCAATGTCTATTTTTAGCTCTCTGTTAGGACTGACAAAAAGCAATGTTACCTGGGCTAGATTTAGTTCAATCTATTTTTAGCTCTCTGTCAAGACTGACAACACTTGTACTGTCTTTAGCTCATCATTGTTTGACATCATAATCTGTCACAACCAGTGCAAGCTAGTTTCAGCCAATCAGAGGAGGTATTTTATAGGAGTCATATAACAAATGAAAATTTTCTACTTTCACTTCTGTTGTTGAAGTCATGTCCAACCTAAGGACATTCTCACAAGTTTTAGCAGCTGTTATTAAAATGTTTTAATGTAGTAATATGGATTTTGAAATATATATATTCTCTGAATGCTGAATGTAAAACTCTTTTTTTAAAAACTTAGTTTATTCAAACAAAGGAAATTGAACAAACAAAACAAAACTGTTGTTAAATTCATTAAAGTCTTTAATTTACCTGTTTGGAGTTAAAAAAAGCATACGTCTCGTGCTAGTTTCATATTCATCATGTTATTTTTAGCTCTCAAGAGGATTATATTAGAAAAGTGTCAAAATATTTAATTCTGGAAACTAGTTTGAGCTAGTTTTTTCCTATATCAACTCGTAGACCAGTTTAGACCAGTTTTCAGGTAGATAGAGAAATTTATGAAGGCAAATTGGGCCAATCTGGAGACAGGATTCTCTCCAGTCATATAACAATAAAAATTAAAGCACTTACCAATGTAATTTACCTGAAACAGCTAGTATCAATTACCGACAATATGAACAAGAAATCAACGAAGATTAAACGGATGGGTTTTTGATAACATGCAAAGCACGATGGATACTTTTTCAGAAGCTCTATATTTCCTTATCAATTATGGCCAATATAGACATTTTATAACAGCATATAGTTAGAATATGCAGACGCCAACATGATTTGCCCAACATTAAAATAACCATTGGACACTACTAAGGGTCAGAATGTCGTGGTGGAGGGGATGGTCTAGTATTTTCTAATTATTAATTTTTGAGCCCATTATTCACTCCCAATTCACATTTTTGCTGATTCATTAGACTGCCATCAGTCATTATCAAATTTTTACCTTATACATTCAGATATCTCCAGTGTTTTTCTCTATCCTTGTTTTCCATTCTTAGGCCACTTGGATCATTTCTCCTTGCTTTCCAACTTTCATTCCTTATTGGGCTTAGCTTTTGCAGTAACATCAAATGCAGAAAATGGGACAGGCCTATGCAAAGGTGTTGAAAAGTGAAAGAGAATGCATTGCATAAAGGTTAATCAAAATACTTGCTTTTCCTGTATCAATATGATTCAATGTTAACAGGTGTATAGATTCTGTTAAAATAATGTGTCTGACGTCACAGCGATAATATTGTTCCCAATTGGAAAATCCAAGCATTCGCGACTTGTTTGGGAATATACCTTTGTGTTTTTGTGCGTCTGCGCTCTTAGGAAAGTCTACGCACAAAGTCATATGTAATTGCTACTAATGCGCGCTTGGATCCCTGCTCTTGCTCCCGGCGCAAAACTGAAAGTAAACGGTCTAGTTATATACAATACTTTCCTCGAAATTTCATTATGATAAAGGTAATAAGTTGTGTTGTGTTTACCATTTATTGATAAATCATTTTCAAAAAAACAAACAAACGCGTATTTGCGTAGGTCGATGATAAAAACAATTAGGTACGATTGGATTACGTCACAATCTAAATATGCAAATCACTTATCAAATGAAAGGCCAGCTCTTTTTATATTAACCAATATATTTAAGATAACTTGGCCCACTTCGAATCGAACTATAGTCCCTACTAAAGTTCTGACGTTATAGATGCGTGCGCACGTTAACACCCAAACGGGCACAGTTGAAACTAGTTGTTTGGCAAGTAAACAAAGTAAATAGCCCTGTATGCCACCTTTTAATTCTTCCATGTAGACGAAAAGGATGTGTATATACCACGCAGTCTACTCTAACAATGGCGAATAAGCAGGACTGCGAATAGAGCAATGCAAGGACCTATTTTGTAAAAACAATCATTTTGAGGCTCCTGACAGATAGAGCAGGAAACAAGACTATCTACAAGAGTAACGGTGCTCCAACCCACCGTTGATCTCTAGTAGGTTCGTGACGTCACTATAGTGGAAACTCTTCGTCCATCGTCTGTTGTGCGTCGTCCATAACTCTTTCATTAAATGACATCTCCCCCAGAACCACTAGTCCAAATTTAAGATAATTTCACAATGGATGGTCCCCATAATGCCTTCTGCCACGTTGCACCAATGGTTTTACATTGCGGAACGCAAAGGCCCCTAGAGCTCTAGATAAGAAATCTTTAGACGCAATTGGTAAAATGTTTACCTGAATTTTAGTTATTTTACTGTGATCTTAAAGCTGCATACTCTGTAACTTTGAACATTTTTCGAAAAAAGAATATTTTCTTTTTAAATCATTTGTAAAAGCAGAGTTAAGCTATGTTTTCACAATAAAAATGTTCAGTACAGCTGAAAACTGCATGGAAAAGTGAATTATCTTATCAAATAGGTGTATTTTTCTCTTGTTGGTAATTATTTGCGTCCCTCCAATAATTATAGACCGTTGAATTTTAACATAAATGCAGTTGTTATGATAGTGATAACTTGTTAAGATTTACGAAAATGGTAAAATGTTTACCTGAATTTGAGTATTTTCACTGTGTTCTTAAAAAATAAAAACATTATTCTAAAATTAGAAGATCAAAAGTTACAGACTATGCAGCTTTAAAAAAAGAAACATTAGTTCTAAAATTAAAAGATCAAAAGTTACAGATTATGCTGCTTTAAATAATCTTAAATAGTCGCATTACTCAATTTTCAGGAAAGTGCATCTGAATTTGCAGGAAAAGTGGTTTACTTATTGCTCTGTAAAAAGGGCATTATGAGAAACATATCTGCGAAATTATATTGAATTCAGAACCAGGAGGAGATGTCATTTTAAGATACTTATTTATCTAGAGCTCTGGCAGCGATGTTGTTTGGCAATTTGGGGAAAGGGTATTATGAGGAACATTTCTGTAAAATTATTTTGAATTAAGACTAGTGATTGTAACTATTACGTCTCTAGAGCTCTGGTGGCTATGTTGTTTTGCGGAACAAATTAGGCAATTTCAGTAGAGGGCTTTAGAAGTAACATTTGTGTGAAGTTATTTTAAATTTTGCCCAGTTGCTTAGGAGGGGATTTCATTTAAAGAGAAAGTTTCTGAAAAAGCACAACCAGCAACGGACTGACGCGAGACAAAGGCCAGTCACAAAAGCTCACTATTGAGGTGAGCTAAAAACGAACAACAGCCGCACATTCTTCCATCCGTGAATGGGTTATAACCCTGTCTTAATTCAAGTGACTTCATTGTTAAACTTAATTTGTTATATGACTGGAGAGAATCCTGTCTCCTGATTGGCCCATTTTGTCTTCCTAAATCTCTATGTCTACCTGGAAACTGGTCTAAACCGGTCCACAAGATAATATTGCATGACAACCAACTTGAAATAGTTTCCAGAAGTTAATATTTTTGACACTTCTGCAATAATACCCCCTATAGAGCTAAAAATAGCGTGATGCGTGTGAAACTATAGTGTTTCCAGGTTATAAGTGACCCCCGTTTTTCTTTTTTTAAACAGCTTTAAATTGAACTTAGAAGAGCGGCACTTAGCATGTGGATTTATATGAACACCGCGTAACTAAAACATGTTTTTGGGAGACGCCCTTATTTGAAACTTAAGCCCCAGTCCCCTGTACAAAAGAATAACTTAGTTGTTTTTCCCTGTGAATATACCTATATGTACCCCAATAGATACACGTGGTATATTTGTATTGCTATGATGATATGTACTAGCCTACATGACTATCTATATCCGACGATTTAACGAAAATCTATTCGGCAAACCTCACTAGTCATCATTTTGTCATACACACGCACGCACACACGCAATTGTAAAAGTCTATAGGGGTCCTAGACCGTGCCGTATTGAAAGCAGGCAAATATAATGCTTAAGCATGAATCATGCATGTACATGTAGCACCTTCTATTTCAATTCTTTGACTCGTTTTGCCTACGAGGTAGGCTAATTTGTCATGATTTTGTCGTCTGCTGATATTTTTTTCAAAATCAGTTTGTTTCTTGTTTCTTTTCTAAAATGATCTCTCGGGAATATCAGTAGAGTGCCAAGTAGCTTGGATCCAGATCATGCCCGACGTTTTGTCGGGCCTGATCTGGGTCCAAATTGTTTGCAAAGGTAATCAGCAGACGACACTAGTAAGTAAAGGGTTTATGACGACAATTTAAGTTTAGAGAGTTGACGAGAAATAACGAATTAGGGATATACATTAAACTTTAAGAGCATCAAACATTTGCCTGCTAAAGCTATTTCGCTGATAAACTTTGTCAACAGCGGAAGGCAAGTTCAGGTTAAAATGTTGGGCATTATCTGGATCCATACTGTTTGATAACCTACTTGTATTCCTGAAAGACATATTTTTAGGAAACAGTGATCACGAAAGAAAATTCAGCCATTCTTTAAGGTTCAGACAATACTGTTACTTGAATCGTTTTTTAACACAGGCCATTTCAATGCATCGCCTTTAGATGTACAGTGAAGTTTATGAGTCAGTATAAGCCGTGAAGCATAGCATAATGCACGAAGATTAGGCCAGTTAAGCAATTTTAGCGTGAAGCTGCGATTGTTTTTTATCAGTTTAAACGCGAGTTTTGGGTGCTCAAAAGAATCATATCATCGAGACGGTTGTTTTGAGTACACACAACATATTTTTTGGTTGAGAAATAGGACCAATAATTCTCTGTTACGCACTCTTATCTGTGGGACTGACGAATTACCTCCAATGACCTGTATAAGCCATGTTTTATTTATATCAATAGGTTCACTTGGGGACTAATTCAAAGAAGAGCATCAAAAACACACCAAAATTCCATGTAATCCCAGCCTATACAAAAACTCGTATCTATGTGGAAAAAATAAATTCAATTACGCTGTCTATATCTAAATTCATTTCTCTAATTAATTTTTCAATTAAAATCACCATTTAAGAATAATTAGCAAAAAACGGGGGTCACTAATATCCTGGAAACACATTAGCATGTGCTGCATGAAATTGACATGATTTGCTGTTTCACCTCCCAACATATTAATTAAAGACTTTCATGAATGTTTACAACAGCTTTGTTTTGTTTGCTTATTTTTCTTTGTTTGAAAAACAACCTATAAAAACAGTTTTATGATAACATTTTATATTCCCTATTAAGATAATTAATATACATTTGAAAATTCAGAGTACTACATTAAAATATTTTAATAACAGTTGCTAAAACTTGTGAGAAAGTCGTTAGATGTATCAGATTGAAGGTTGAATATGTCTTTAACAACAAAAGTGAAAGTAGCAAAATTTCATTCTTAAATGAAAAGTCCTATAACAAAACAATTATTGACTTCATTTTCGGTAGACATAAGGATTTATCTACCCTTAAAAGTGATAATCACCTCAGGTTTAGCGGCCTTGGTGAATTATCACTTTTTCTGGTAGATAAATTCTTATGTCTAACTCATTGAAGTCAATAATTGTATAATATATCATCACGTTGATATGCATCTCAGTATAAGTAGGAAATTCTGGTAGCTTTAAAACAAATGCGAAATTCAATGGTGAGTAAGAAAAAGCATCCAATAACTTTGTGAGGATAGCATAGCAAATTCTA
This sequence comes from Loripinus fragilis, assembly GCA_964019695.1. Taxonomy (NCBI): domain Eukaryota; kingdom Metazoa; phylum Mollusca; class Bivalvia; order Lucinida; family Lucinidae; genus Loripinus; species Loripinus fragilis. The sequence goes on from OZ026515.1 coordinate 136,792,627, forward strand.
TCTCTCTGGATCAGCATTTGTTATCACTCGTCAGACCTCTTGATGTCAAATGATGATCCTTTGGAGAGAGAGAGAGAGAGAGAGAGAGAGAGAGAGAGAGAGAGAGAGAGAGAGAGAGAGAGAGAGCTAATAGTGATGATAAGAGTGTAGAAGGAACCATAACTGTTTATGAAGTTCAGTGCTATAGGCTTTCAAACAATCCAATGTTTCTCTTGCAGGATAGGGTTTAATGCTGCATCTGTTAAACAAGGAATTATAAGTAAATTTACTTACTGGAGCATATTGTGTCAGGCATGCCATAACCCAAAAATCTCTGGTATGCCTCCTTAGAATACTGGTCTATCTCAGCAGGCAGTTTCTCACAATTACCTGGAGAAGCTTCGCGGGCACATGCCAGGAATCTAGATAAAAACAATCACGGTATAGGGGCATTAGAATTAGAGACTGGCCAGAATATTGAAACTTGGCTTGTAGCAAGTTTAGATATGATACTTTCCAATAAGTGAACAACAGAAGAACAAAGGCGATGATCAGACTGCGCAGATGCACAGGCTAGTCCACATGCGCGGATCCAGAATGTTTTGTCCGAGGGGTACAACTCTGACAACGTTTTTTTTTTTTTTTAGGTTGATAGGGGAGAGGGTTCAAATACCACTAAAAGCGGACCATCATCAGCCCGCAAACAAAATGCCATTTCAATAGCGTTTTACTGGCGGGCCGATGATGGCCCAACATTTAATGCTGGCTTGGTAACTTTGTGATTTTTTTCAGACCAGTATTGCTAAGAAACCAAAAGCTTTGTGATTTTTCAAGGGGTGGGTCCGGACCCTCTGCCCCCCTCTGGATCCGCGAATGGTCTATGCCTTTGTTGTTCGCAAACCCTGAAGACCGGTTTTCTCACGTCAAGGCCCATATCTAATTGGGCCAGTTCATGAAATGTTACTACTTATCTCTTATGTATAAAGTAGATCATTTAACATGAATACACACTACCTTGTGGGGCGAGAAGTTAGCCTTCACCTCGGCCTAAACTAACTTTGTGTTAGCTAGCAATAAAGGCTCTGTCGAGAGCATTTACTTCTCACATATGCGATACGTACCAAAACCTTATGAGCTAGCTCAATTTTAGATTTTAACCAGAGTTCGTTTAGACCATTAATTATTTTGATAAAGTTGCTTATTTTTTAAGATATAATTTTAAAACACATGTACTGTATTTTTTTCTTTCTTTCAGTATTGGATGCTGAACCAGGGTGTAGTGTTTTGAAATCGGCGTGGATCCCGGCTGATATGTTGGCTTCTGGGAAGACAGCTGATCAGAATCCACTCTGAATGTGTATAGGTAACTTAAAGGAAACATAATTTGACGCGATTTGTGTGGGTATAACTATTGACAAGCTTAACCTTGATGTGTTGGTTTTTAGGATCTACTCTGTTTGCAAATAGTTGAGTCTTTAATTTGTGTGGGTACTTAACACCTGTTATGCTGAATCTGGATGTATCATGTCCTAAGCAGTGGGGATCTGGATCAGCTTGCATCAGAGAATGCTTGTTCATGATCCTCTCTGCTTGCCGATTGGTATCTTAAAATTAAGTATAGATTCAATTTTGAATTCTTCAATAGAATTTTTCTCAAGAGCTCTGGTTATTTAGGGGTACATGATTACTAATTTCTTGTAATTAAAGTAAAAAAAAATCATATCAATTGGTTGTTGGCATATCAATGGATTAAAAGGAAAAATACAGAGACAAATGCTTTCATGACCATGTTAAAAGTTATGGTATTTTATGTTTGCAGGAGTCAAAATCTATGCCTGAAAAAGTTTAAGTATCCAAACATATGATATCACACAACTCTGTAGAACAAGAGAAGACAAGTATTTAGTTTCAGGTAGAATGGTGTTATTGGTTAACCCCCTTGTCAAAGGGGTGTTGAAATTCTTAAAAATAAATCTAGTGAGATCAAGTGGGTGAGATTATTAAATGCTTTTTCTCACCATCAAATGACGTGTATCTATGTTACACCTACATAGCACCAACTTATTCATCATACACAGTAAGACACAGCCTTGGTAGCTTGTCTTTGATAGAGAAAGATATTTCACATTACAGTTCTCTTGGTGACATAATGATTTGTGGGGATACACATGCTTGGACAGGCATTAAAACAAATTTCCTTGCAGTGGTAGTATAAAGTATAGAAATAGCAAGGATTTAGTCTGTGCTCCAGGGTAAAATGAGTTGATTGACGACTTGTGTGCTGCATCTAACTTTTTATACTGAACGGTACAACATTTGGTGATATGTTCGGTAAATATACCTGCTTAAAGTATAAAGGTAACAGTGTAATTGATTATTGTATGGTGTCCAAGTCGTTGTTCAGAAAAGTCTTATATTTTCATGTTCAAGACGTCAATCCACTTTTAAGTGACCGGTAAGAGAGCAGGGAATCAATTTTTATTGCTATGTAACGGATTTATGTGTGGAATACAGTTTGTATGGGTTTTGTTTGTTTGTTTGTTTGGTGCTTAACGACGCATCAACCCTTGTGGGTCATTAGTGTCAGACGGTATTAAACTAAACATGATGTGGATGGAAAAAGTAAAAATCTGTAGGATAAAATAAAAGGAATGATGATGAAGAGTTTGTACATTGTTAATAAGTTGCAATACGATTGTTAACAGGAGAGACCACGTACAATATCTGAAAGTTTCAAAGAGCTATTCAGATAACTGTACATGTACTTTAACTGAACAGAATACAACATTAAAGAATCTGTATTATGGTCTGATACAAATGTAAAACAAAACATGTTTGATGGGTTTAAACCGAATATATATCTGTGCAAGAATAGAAGATTTTATCATTGTTTCCCTATATTAGCCTTTTTTAAATATGTGACCCATGGGGCGGGCCCATTTTTGGCCACAGGGGCATAAGTTGAACAAACTTTGTAGAGGTCCACTAGGTGGTGCTACATACCAAATACCAATGCATTAGTCGTTGTGGTTTCAGACAAGAAGATTTTTTCATAATTTCCACTATATAAGCCTATGTAAAACATGTGACCCAGGGAGCAGGCCAATTTTTATCAACAGGGGTATAATTAGAACAAACCCGGTAGAGGTCTACTAGGTGATGCTACATACCAAATATTAAGGCTCTAGTCCCTGTGGTTTCAGATGAGAAGATTTTTTCATGTTTTCCTGATATAAGCCTATGTAAAACATGTGACCCCCTGGATGTACCTATTTTGGCCCCAGGGCATAAGTTGAACAAACTTGGTGGAGATCCACTAGGTGATGTTACACATCAAATATCAAGGCTCTCGGCCTTTTGGGATCAGACAAGTAGATTTTTCACGTTTCCTCTATATAAGCCTATGTAAAATATGTGACCCCCGGGGGCCATTTTTAGCTCCAGGAGCATAATTTGAACAAACTTGGAAGAAGCTGACTAGATGATGCTTCATACTAAATATCAAGGCTCTAGGCCTTGTGTTTTCAGACAGGAAGATTTTTCATGTTTTCCCTATAAGCCTGTAGCATGTATGTAAAACATGTGACCCCAGGGCGGGCCAATTGTTTGTCACAGGGGCATAATTGGAACAACGTTGATAAAGGTCTAATAGGTGATGCTACATACAAAATATCAAGGCACTAGGCCTTGTGGTTTCAGACAAGAATATTGTTTCATGTTTTCTCAATATAAGCCTATGTAAAACATGTGACCCCAGGTCGGGCCCATTTTTGACCCCATTGTCATAATTTGAACAAACTTGGTAAAGGTCTACTAGGTGATGCTACATACCAAATATCAAGGTTTAGGCCTTGTGGTTTCAGACTAGAAGTTTTTTCATGCTTCCCTATATAAGCCTATGTAAAACATGTGACATCCGGGGTGGGCCTATTTTTGGCCCACGGACCATAATTTGAACAAACTTGGTAGAAGTTTACTAGATGATGCTTTATACCAAATATCAAGGCTCTAGGCTTTCTGGTTTCAGACAAGAAGATTACTAAAGCTTTATCTCAAAATCTATTTTAGCCTGTGTGACCTAGATATGCAACGGACCATAACCATTTGAACAATTATCAAAGAGGGCTATATAGGGATCATTCCTCTCAAGTATTGTCAAAATCCAACCAGTAGTTTAGATGGCGATGTCATTTAAGTCAATTGTTAACGGATGGACACTTGGAAGGCGGAAGATGGACGATGGACAAAGACAAATCACAAAAGCTCACCTTGTCACTATGTGACAACGGAGCTAAAATTTAAACCAAAGCTATAAACGGGCGATTGGGTTACAATCAAATAGTGGATGTTGGTGATGTCCCTTTTTCATTTTCTTCGCATGCGTCATTATTAAAAGATTGACCTGTCTGCTATGGTACATCACTGCTGAAAAATGGGTTTTGTGTTAATATGCGCAATGCATTTCTCAAAACACTTACGTTATAAAGTAGCAAGTGGTAAATGGCTATAAATAATCCGTCTGTGGAGATATCAAGTCACCATTTATAGCCATACAATAAAAATGATATTACAGTATTTAACGATAGCATGATACTATTTTCTGCACTAAAACATTTTTGAAAACATTCTGCACATGACCAGGTCATAGAAGCTGTTTCAGTGAGATGTGATGACGCAGATTGATAACAAGATTCAATCAAACAATCGCAGGAATCACATGACTTCGTAACGCATTTTGTAAACAAGTACGTCGGTGTACCCACACTACTCAAATCAAGTACGTTAGAATGCGATATGCATGCTACCTATTTGAAGATAATGTTTCATTCTTATGTGATTGTCCTGTTGTTGTTACTTCTAAGTTTTAAGTAGCACCAGCTGGTGTTTTTGTTTGATCCTTGTTTTATGATGTGAAAAACTTGCCCCTAGGTAATAAAACTTTTTTCATGCTCAACTCAACTGAGAACGAAATTTCAACTGCTTATCAAAACTAAAATACCAACATATAAGGAAGTATCTTGCTTTAAGTCTCTCAGATGTTGTATTTATCATGCTAATAAATGTTAAAATACGAACTATTGAAGGCATTTTAACATTTATGAGCAGGATAAATTTCATGCTCAGTTGAGTTGAGCATCAGCAAAAGTTTTATAACCTCAGAGCCTGTCTTTGGGGTTTCCGACCAGTTCAGCTCAGACCAAGCCTGCTCAGCTACTAGCTAGAAAATTTCTCTTGCAGCAAGCTCAGATATGATACTATTCAATGGGCAAATAGCAAAGGCGCTGACCAGACCATGCGAGGATCCAGGAATTTTGCCAGGGGGGTGGGGAGGGACCCGACTGCCAGAAAACATCTCTGACATCTTTTTATCTTTATATGTTTTTTTTAGTCCTTAACTTATTTTTACAGTTGTGTATCAATGGTTTATTTCAAAGAAAACATATTTCCCAAGGTTTCCGTGGGGGCCCAACATATTCCAGGGGGGGGCAACGTTTTCCAAGGGGGGGGGGTGCAAATGCTAATTTCTATAGAAACCCATATAACTGGTGATTTTCCAGGTGGGTGGTCCGGACCCCCTATCCCCCTATGGATCCGAACCCAACCTAGTCTGGGCCTTTGTTGTTCGAAAAATGCGAAATCAGGTTTTCTGGCGACGAGGCCCATATACTGTTTTGAATATGGTCTGGTGTTTGTTTTGCTGCGATGCAAGTCGCTTTATTTGATATGTTCTTGCAGGCATTCGTGGCTAACGTGTAGCTTCAGTCATATGTTTTGGTTTCTTTTTCTCTTGTTGTCATATGCTGGCTTTGATTTAGACTGTATGATTGAATACAATTAATATAGCATATTTATTTGGGCCTCGTCGTGAGAAAACCTGACTTCGGGGTTTCCGACAAAGTGAGATTCAAACCAGGGTCCTCAGCTACAGAGACTAGCTAGAAAGTTGAAATTTCGCTCGTGGCAAGTTTGGATGTGATACTTTCTAAATAACGAAAAACTAAGGCGATGATTAGACTGCGCGGATGCGCAGGCTGGTCTGCGCCTGTGTTGTTCGGAAACCTCCGAAGACAGGTTTTCTCGCGCCGTGAATGGTTCATAGAAAAAAGATCAGCTTATGTCACTGCACAGCATGCTTACAAAAAGAAAGTTTTATAATGTATTGTGATTGTTTGGTTATACACTTGCGGAACAAAGTATGCATATTCATTATAGATAAAATGTATTGCAAATATTTGTAAGTAGGATAAAATTGTTTACAACATTAATGAACCAAAATTCAATGTAATCCATATAATGATAGACAAAAAAGTCTTGTTTATTTTAAATCTGCATAAAACCAGTGCCTTACTGTGCTTTATATCTGTAAACTTTGAAAATACGAATGAATAGACTAAAAAGGTAAACCCTTGTCCTGAGCAGGATCTGCACTGTTTTCCAAGCAGCCTTAGAATCCATCGCATTTATGGAAATCACCTAACTAAACTGGCTAGTGTCACCGTATAGCATCGTACACCGGATATAGCGATTGCCGAAGCGAGGAAATCCTCACGTGTTGATGTACAAGGTCGGTGTTTATTCTATTATTTTACATATTTTATAAGATTCGGCTTAAAGGATATTGTGATGACATCGTTAAGACATTGATGTTTATCGGTGGCTATGAGAAATATCCAGGAATAATCGGTATGCACTACAATTGACAAAATGACCTGCCCAATCACTTGTATTTTACACGACTTTTGCCTCGTCTCCCTGAAATATGTTTATTTTATCGAATGTGTCGCTAAGAAAGATCAATATTCGCTTTCATATGGCTTCTACATTGTCATAAGTACTTGCCAAAGAATTTTTACTTCCCGATTCCATTTGGTTCCATCAATATTTAGTAGGAAAAAAACCTCTTGCTGTACGGTCTATAGCAGTCTGTTGACACATCACTGTACGTAATATAGCAAAATAAGTGTACGCACTATAGCTCAGAGATTAATGCTAGCTTTTCCGATGTAAATGTGAATTACTTCTAAAATTTAATCTGCATATATTTGCATTCAAGAAAAGAATATTCTCATGTTACTGGTCGCTTAATTTTCATTGTTTTATAAAGAATACACGTAAATCTGGAGACAAAATACTTAACCTAGATGATTGCAACCGTTCTACAATTTATCTGCAGTGTTGAGCATTAACAATTTTAGACCAAACTAAGGAAGTTGCATTCCGTTAACATTTTCTCTGCTCTTGGATTGATTAGCTGTCCCTACTATTCTCAACCTGAAACAAGTTTAGAGTTTCCTAAAACATCCAAAAGAAAACACTGCTGTGAATAAGAAAAGAAGCAAGGACCGAGAATAATAAATTTGGGCCTCGATGCAAAATAAACTGTCTACTGTGTTCTTGACAAAGCAAGACTCAAACCAGTCTCCTTAGCTACAGAGACTCAGAGTCTAGATATGATACTTTCAAATGAGCGAAAAACAAATGTGCTTATCAGACTGTGCGAATGCGCAGGCTGGTCTGCGCCTTTATTGTTCACAAGTCCAGAAGACAAGTATGTTGACGTCATATTGGTACCTTCCGTGAATGTCTCTGGCTCCAGTTTTGGGCATGGTGTATACAGATATGCACTACTGAAAACGTATGGAAAATCACCCAAGTTTGCAAACAGAGTCCTTTAACCAAGCACAGAAACCTATCATGCTAACACACCTTTAAAATAAAGACCCCGCCAAATCACAATTTAAAATTAGAGTAAAACATGCAGTTAGGTCAGTGGGTACATGGTGAAAGAGCTAAAAAGAGAATCGCCGTAGTCGATTAAGATTCTTCATAATTGTGCGAATCATGAGAGGGGACAGAGGTCCAGTACAAATCATAAGTTCTATCGCTTAGCAATTGGACTCCACCCCCTTGGAAGAAAGTTTGACGCCCCCCCCCCCCCTCGATAACATAAGTTGGACCCCCTGGAATTTCGGAAAGTTGAAGTTTACTTTGAAAGAAGTCACTAGACCCTTCCCCCCCCACACACACACATGTTAATTAAAACATAACGCCAGAACTTGCCTTTGCGTCACCAGTCTATCGGATGAGACTTAAAGCCGTGATTCCATCTTCATATGACATTAACAGTCGGTGGGTCGTTTAACACAAATACAGCAATTGTCAGTGGACCTGCACCCCCCTGACTTGATCCACGTGTGCCGTTCATGCGCAATTCCAGGGATTTCTGTCAAGGGATGGGTGGGGGCATCCTTTCTGCAGACAGTGCGGGCCCAGGTCTGGCTCGACAGATCCAAACTGTTTGAAACTGACGGTATTTCTGATTTTTTTTTAATTATACACTTTCTAGAAACAAAGGCGCGAGAAGACTGCCCGTGCACAGGCTGGTCTGGGCATTTGTTATTCGAATGTATCAAAGGCGAATTTCTCGTGACAAGGTATAAACGATATATAAAAATTCTAAATTTAATGTCAAGGTCTACACTCGTTATACCTCCAGCGATTATGTCGAGGGTGTATAATTTTCGTCTTTCAGTTTGTCTGTTCGACCTTTCCTATGTTCGTTATATTAGGTTGTTAGTTCGTTCATTCGTAATTCCGTTAATTAATCTCTCTCTCTCTCTCTCTCTCTCTCTCTCTCTCTCTCTCTCAGCAGACGCGGATCCAGAACGTTTTGACTTTGACAACGGTCTTTTAAATGCCGTTTTCGTTGATGAGGGGAGAGAGGATCCAAATACCACAAAAGCGGGCCATCAACGGCCTGCCAGCGAACCGCCATTTGACGACCCTGTGAATTTTAATGGTATAGCCTTGTGACTTTACAGGGAGGGGGCTCTGGGCCCCCTGTCTTCCCTGGATCCGCGTATAACTTACATGTTTAGCACGTTCTCATGAGGATCATGTGTGTATGTTGAATTTGTCTGTCTGTCTGTCTGTCTGTCTGTCTGTCTCTGTCTCTCTCTCTCTCTCTCTCTCTCTCTCTCAGCATATGTGGTGTAGTCCTAGCAGACCAGGGATCACGAGCTCGATACCGGGCACTTCAAGTCTTTTGTTGGGACTCTAAATCAGTCCCGTTCCGTTTAACCTTTAATAGCTGGTGGAAGCCTATTACCCTTAATTATGCACCATTTATCCGTAACCACTACCCCTCCTATGAGTAAAAGTGAGGCTAACGTCTTGTTGATTTTCCAGTGCACTGTTATATGCCCCACTTCATCACAAGTCGACATACTTGTGTCGGATGATTCCCCTGCGTTTAGCCCAACTAGGTACGAGTATAACAGAATTTTTTTACTTGAGTCGAGACCAGGCCTCGAGGTTATAAAACTTGAGTAAAATCTAAAACTCAAAATAAAGCGCTCCTGCAGCTTATTGAGGCCCCCCAGGGGGGGGGGAGGTGTGCTCCCAAGATCCCTGAAAATAATACATTGATCTCCCCAAATTCCTGAAAATAATTTCCTCTTCTCCCTAAAATTATTTGCCTTCGCTCCCCAAATCCATGAAAATAGTTCAGCTTCTCCCAAAATCCCCAAAAATATAAGCCAATTCTCCCTAAAATGTATTTTCTTTCCTAGGATTAAAATCACATACTTAAAAACTTTGAAGATATATAATAGCGCATGACTTAATGATCACTTTTAATATTTTGCCTTATACATGTAAAGACAGGCACTTGCTAATAACCTTGGAATACATGACATATAATAGCCATGGAATACATGGCATATAATTATTTCAATGAAATGCATGATATACATGTATGGCTCAAAGAATGAGGTCATCCTTAGAATGCTGTTGCTGTACCTGGTAGAGTAGACTTGAAGGAATGCTCATTCGATTAGATTTTTTAAAATTTGAGACAGACCATTTGGTTTTCTTTTGGGGGGCAGGGGCTGTTTTTATCCAACAGCTTAAAACAGATATTTTAGAGACTTTAGTGAAATCATTTATTTTTTAACCATAAAGTCATTTTTACAATTGCTAATAGCGCCAATAACCTGGAACATCAATAAAATATATATCCTATAAGCAATCTTCAAAAATTTCTATAAAAGAGGGCTAATTGCCTTAAGAGATAATTGCATAGCATGTGGGTAGGTAGCTCTGTATTAATGTGTAGCTACACTGTTGCTAGGGGTCCAGGGGCATGCTCCCCTGTATTTTTTGTTGTTGCACAAACGGTGCTATTTGTGCTTCTCAAAGAATATTGAAGATTATAAAAGATTATAATTTTAAAGATTATAAACGAACAACAAACCTAGTTGCCATATGATGCAAAAGAAATTTTTAAAAAATCAAACAAAATGGAGGCTTTTCCTTTATTTTTTGCTTTTTGGCAGGGCTCCCAAGATCCCCCAAACTATGAGCTTGCTCCCTAGATCCCTTGAAATAAATACCAGTGCTCCCCAGCTCCCTGAAAATAAATAGCAATTCTCCCCAGATCCCCAAAACCCCTGGAGGGCCCCCTTGTTCAATCATGCATCAATATCAGAATTAATATTTGCGGTGCTACGAGGTTCAGAGTTCCAACCTTTTCTGTACAAGACGGTATTCGGACCAGCCTGCTTGAACACCCAAAAAATCACAGTTTGCGGTCTGCGATAGAACATCATTGTTGTCTGTAAACAAGAAAATTATACTATAATAGATAAGATTCAACAAAGTATAAGTAGAACCAAAATAAAGGGAACACTTGTATTTAATGAAGGGGCTTACTCTGATATTTTTATACATACAAACACTCGGGTCATTTTGGGGGTTCAAAAATTTGAATCTCATTATTTTTGGGGGTTTTCAGATTTTTTTTTTTGGGGGGGGGTATGAAGATTTTGTGGATATTTTTTTGGGGTCGCCACAAAATTGGACTATATTTAGGGGTCATTTCTATATATTTTAGGATCTTTTCTTAAGGTCAAGGTACAGAATGGTGGATATTTTTGGGGCTGCTAAAATTACAAATATATTTTTCACTTGAAATACCAATTTTTTTTTTTTTTTTTTTGGGGGGGGGGGGGAGCCTACGTATGAGAAAAAAATAGAGTACCCCTCCCCCTGGGATTAGGGCTAGCCTGTTCAAATATCCAAAGTTACTATAAATTACGACCCGAGATTATGCGAGATTTGGGTCTGTCTGTTCAAATATACTAGACCTTCCTGTATATGGCGGCAAAGCTGGTCTTCGCTTATTGTGTACACAAAGTTTGAGAGGGTTAGTCTAAATGACAGACAGACAGGACAAACAGACAGACAGGCAGACAGACAGATAAATACATTGCTGGCATATGCACAAGCTTGCATATTCTTTAGTTGTTAAGCATTAAAATTTGAACCGCGACTTGAGATTTCCAACAATGTGATATGTGCGACCAACAAAGCCTCAGATCAGCCTGCGCATGCGCACAGTCTGATGGGAGCCTTAGCTGATCGCTTGAATATTCTATGACTCGTAAGCTACTGACTGACCATCATTTGGAGTTTCTAAACTTGTCAAAATGCCAAATTGTTGGAAATACCATGTCGTGGCGCAAAATTATCAATTTAATCTAGAGTGCTGTTTTAAATTTCGGACATAGCACACAGTATATTTTAACCCACTCTTCTACCTTAAGTCCAATGTCATTGGTCACACGGTTGTCATAACAATGGTAATTAATTGACACACTTTGTGGAGTGTGTGTGTGTGGGGGGGGGGGGCGTGAGTGCCCTAAAAAAGAAAAGGCCGTGAGTGCCCTAAACAAACTTTTTTCGCGCATTATATGATATTGGGAGTTTTATGATATTGAGAGTATATACAGTAATACATAATATTACCTAGATTACCTAGATGATAACGGATTACCCACAATTCTGCAGAAAGTGAAGGTGGCCATGGGGGCACAGACATGGCTATGAGAGTGGCCCAGGCTTGTAAATGATGGGATTTTAAATCTTCTGTTGTCTGGTCGCGGAGGATAAAACACTTGTGTGCCCCCTCCCAGTCCCAAACAAAACTCGGAAATTTGGGATGGGTGGATGGGGGGCACTTATCCCCAGTCCCAAGGCTGTGGGGCTGGAGTGTGTGCCCCCCTCCCCATCTTCCACTCCGTTTTTGATTCCATTGAAATCCCATGTGGTCTAGTAGTCGCAAAGCTAATATGTAATAGCTGTGCCCCCTACCCTCCACCGACCAGACTCAGAGAAATTATAAAGAGAGCCCTTGGCTGCTGCCATGCTGGGCCTATGATATTGGGTTGGGGATGAATAAAAAAAAAAGTACAAAATACAGGGCAACCTATGCCCAATTTTTTCTTAGGTGTGGTCTTGTTTTTTTGTTTCTTTTTTTTCAGCATTTTATTTTTCAAATTTTAAGCCTCGCCCCCCTCACATGGGCTCTGCTGTTTTTCTGAACATTGGGCTGACTCAGACTTGCATTGCCATTGCATTCCCCCCCTCCCCTCACATGGGAACCTTACCAAAGTATCAAGAGGACGACAAAGAAATTCAAAACTAATAGTTAGGAACAAGGTGTTTGAGTGTACAACCTTACTTAATTTAAGTTAAAATTGAGATTATGGAATATGGAAAATGGGTTTCTAAATGGCTTGAAATGCATTCTCAGAGACAAAGATTTGAATGAGAGGGGGGTTCAACCCCCCCCCTCCCTCTCACACTCTTCCCATGTCGCTGCTTGCGCCGTCGGTTCAAGCATTTGGCTTTCAGTGCCCCCCCCCCCTCCGTCGTAAGCAACCCCTCTGGGTCCAGCCCTTTTTGTACATATATTTCGTTGTATTTAGTATATTGCAATGTGTTGTGTATGATTCAAACTTTGATTTACATTAACAGCTGCAATACAGTAAAGATAACAACAAAGACATCACGATGACTTATACCATTAGTAGGCAGAACTCTGTGCTACGTTTGACAGACAGTAATTTGTCTATGTATTAGAACTCTTAAAATCATAGCACTAGATACGATTTTCACAATGATTTTGTCTGGCTATCGACCGTACAATACGAGCAGGAGTTTTTGCTATAAAACGTACACTTTCCTCCTATCGACCGTACACTAAACGACTAAAAAAAAAGAAGATTCAATCGTCAAATGCAGCTTCAAAAGTACGCTTAGGGTATTTATAGTGGGTTCCTATGATTTTCGTGGGTATTTGCCATGGTTCTTTATACATTTCGTATTAATAATGCACTTAAACAGCCTTTAAAACACGTATTTTCGTGGCAAACAATAGAAAATCATCAGTGATTAGCGAAACATTTCTGTTATTCGTAGCTGCTATAGATTTTTGCTGACCGTTTGTTGTGGTAAGGAATATACATCGATGTATCAGCAACGTAAGAAAACTGTGTCTGCAATGATATTTCACATGTATCAATAAGAATAGGGGATAAAGACTCACCTCGTACATCAACGTGTGAGGATTTCCTCGCTTCGACAATCGCTATATCCGGTGTACAATGCTATATGGTGAGTGTGCCACATTAATTTTTAGCAGGAAAAAGGTTAATTGGCTCATGAAGTTTTAATATGAACACTTGAGGTTTATGTATTTTAATTCTTTGAGGGGAGGGGGGGGGGGGGGCTTTGATCAGCACTATTCAAAATGAAAATAAGAAACAATTCATGCTAAAGATTATAAAACAGGGTGCAGGCAGCTAAGTTGAAATTCATCTTGAGCCAATAGCAAAGGCATTGACTAGACTGTGCAGTTCTAACCTGAATACACTTTTGTGATTTCAAGCAATAAAATCAGGTTGTCTCGCAAAGAGGTCAAACTACAGGTAAAATAAGAAGGATTAGCCTGGCATTGACAGTTCAACAATATTTATGCCAAGGCTACGACCAACTTAACATGAGAGGATCCAGAAAATTTTGTCAGAGGGGGTCCAACACTGACAACGTTTTTTTAATTGATGAGGAGGGAGAAAGGATCCAAAAATCACTAAACGCGGGCCATCATAGGCCCTCCAGCAAAACTCCATTAAAACGGCGTATCGCTGGTGGGCCTATGATGACCCATCATTGACTGCTGGCTTGATAGCTTTGTAATTTTCCAGGATTGCTAAGAAACCCTATAGCATTGTGATTTTTCATGGGGGGAGGATCTAGACCCATGTTTTTCCATCTGGATCCGCACATACTAAACTTTGCAAACTTTGCCAGTGAAATTTAAGCTCATGCAAGTTTACACATCTGCACATTCAAACAAGCCATTTTACTGTGCAACAACAAACGCTTTCTGCATAACTGCACATGCACATATAAAAGATGACTGAGCATATTGGGCAACTTTACACAGATTGATTGCAAGATTAAATACCAACCCAGATTTACTGTCCTTCTAGCCAAGAGTGACAGTGATGCCATTGTCTGTTAACAAATTTATCAAGCACTTATAATCGATAGATCACTTGTGCATTAATCCTATCCACAGGATAGGATTAATTCACAAGTGATCTATCGATTTGAGTTAGGTCAAGTAGAGTGGTCAAGTGAATGTTTTACTTAATAATTGTAAACAAAATATAACGTCACTGTCACTCTTGGTTGGCACGACAGTAGATAGTTTTATTTGACCTACCTGCAGTGTGCATCACCATCGCCTCCAGCCAGTGTTTTCTGACATTTAGCATAGATAAATACTCCTAGTACATTGCAAATGTTCTTCTCAAGTAATATTGCTGAAATATAATACAAAGAACCGGTAGTGTGCAGCTATAAGGGTTTGGTACTTAATGCAGTCGCGACCAGTGAATGTGTTGACTTGAATGTGCATCTGCGCAGACTCTCAAAGTCTTCTTTGCTCTTATGCACTGTTGTAAATCCATACATTTTCGCGATAATTGTATTTTAGTGAATAACGTTAGCCTCGGCGCTTTTCATTTGTGCACCTCAGTATATCTTTTGTGCACTTTCATTCCTCCATTTGTGCACGATTCAGAATATCATTTGTGCACGTTTTCACACCTCATTTTAAATTAATTAGTGGTAATTGAGGTAAATGAAAGTCGTCACAGCTAGTCATAACTCGTTAAAGATGCATTGAGCATTCTCAAGCCTTTCGTTAGCCGAAAAAGTGCGCAAACGATATCATCGCTAATTGCAAAAAGTGCGCAAATGCCTCCTTGACATATTTGCGACGTTAAAAAATCGCCAACAACAGAATGATTTCCCCATTGCGCGAGGGTCTTATTTTCACGAAATGTCGTATTTGTGAAGTTTCGCAAAAATAAAACCGCGAAAATTTCCAAATTCACAGTGTTGCATTGGCGAATAGTGAACGCTTTGACAGGATTGTGCATCTGTGCAGTATCACCAGAGCTTTCTATACTCTCATAGACTATGTGAATATGATACGGTTCAAACCAAAACCTACACATGTAATCCAACTGAACAGATGTGCATGCAAGTTCGAAAAATGCATTTTAACCCTTTGTATTTGAATGTATTCTTCCTTCTGGTTTGATAAATAAACTTGTGATAGTCCATTGTACATATCTAGGGTGTCAGGTCATAGTTTTCAAACAACATTGTACTTTCCCCTTAAAGACATATGCGGCTATTTCCTATGCGCACCTTTCCCGCGTCTGGAAACGGGGAAAGTTGTCTGGGTCCTGTCTTTCGACCATTAATGGATTCGGATCAACACAGCTTTCCAATATTCTTATGTCATATCGGTGTACCGACATTTTCTTAACAAAATAAAGCAGTTAAAGTGTGTCCGAAATATCTATTGACATCTTATCAGAACTGATCGTCTCAGCATTAAAGACAGATAAATGTAGCTCAGTCGAAATCGTACGACGTACACAATAACCCTGGTTACGAATAAGATAGTGGCCGAGTCTCTACTATTTGTACGGTTATTTAGAGCGGCGCACGACCTGACCTCGTGGCCTAGTGGTTAGCGTGTCTGGCTACGAAGCCAGGGGAACAGTATCGATTCCCGAGTGCCCACATATTTTCAGTGTGTTTTTTCTTTCTTTTTTAACATTTTAATGCTAAATTGCGTGATAGACTAGTAAAATGGCATCATCAAAGCGACCGAAATGGTCATTCCTGAACTTCTTATATTGAATTACGCATGAAACTTATGGAGATGGGGTTAAATTTGGCCCTGTTGAAAGAGAATAAGTTCGGTGACCCCAGATTTTTATTTTTTTTCTGAAAGGTATTATAATAGTCCATGAATTAAAAATATTTTTTCAAGATTTTCAAAATCAGATTTTTTAATACATGATTTATTCTAAAAACAAATTCCAATTTTCGACGAATTGCCAAAATATATCAAGCAGTATCTTGTCACAGCATGGGATAACAAATAAACTTGCATATTTTCTAAAAGCTTTGAGGTCATGGGCAGAAAGTTAAGCTAAAAGAAAGAAGCTGGCTGAAGATTACAACCGTTTTAGCTCGATATTTAGGACTAGTGTTTTTATTTTATATTTTCAGAAAATTGGTCAAATGCTGAAAACTTCAATATGAGATTCTGAAAAAATAAGCACGGTGACATATCCTTGTTATTTCATAAATGGATAGCCCATGTATAAAACAAACTGTATGCAAAGTATTGAACATATTTCAACATTGGAAGTATTTAGTAGCATATGTCCCTAACACACACTGTAGACATTGGTGAAATGCACAAAATGCAGCATTTTATCTTAGTCTTCACTGTTTGTAAAAGTACTCGTTAATGGGATTCCAGTAAACAGAGGGTTAACAAATACAATGTTGTCACAGACTGTCCAATTCGATACAGTTCAGGCATAGAGCGATATTTTACCCATTTCAGCCGAATGCACGTGCCAACCTTTTGTCAGTAGGTCGAGCCCTTTTTTAATTTTAGAGGTGTTGGGTGACATTTTTTCCAAAGTTAAATAGACTTTCTGTAAGAAAACAGTGGAGATTCTGATCAGACGCTGGGATCTGCAGGATCTGATTTCAGCCTGCACTCCTTGCCTATGTCCCACAAAAAGACGCTAAGCTAGTATGAGTTAATCTAGAAAACTATCATAAAATCAAAACAAAACTGTATTATGGAGATGAACTAGTCATCATACAATGTGGAAGGCAAGAAGGATCTTTGGTTTCAGTAAGAAAGAGTGCAAAGATCAGAAATTGATACATTAAGTACCACATCTGACCAAGAATACCAATGGGAAACTGACAAACTCACAGTTAGACACCACAGACGAGAGTCAAGAGGTCAGCCCTTTGTCAGCAGGTGACCACAAGGCACAAATAAACAGACGCACACAAAGGCATAAAAACATAAGACAGCAAAATCATAAATGATCCACAAAAGAAATACCGCCTTGGAAGGGTCAGTGAATTGTCAGTAAAATTATTTTAATGGAAGGCTTAAGCCGGTTTCACGGCCAACCTCACCCCTAATTCAGATGTGGATCAAGACACATAGATATTTGGAGAAGAATACATAAAGTATGAAATGAGACATAACTACAAATCTAGGTAAAGTAGCATGGAGTAATGCAACACTTCATTTCAATAATACATATTATGTATATAGAAAGAAGGGGAAAGTAACGTGGAGAAAAGTAAGGTGCAGTATAGTAGCATAGTAGCATATTGCTAAAATCACAGTTGGACAAGTTGACTTTTTTACAAAAGTCTTTTTGGGAGAAATCACACATTACCTTAAATAAGACACTTTTAGATTTATGCAGCAAGTACAGACTATATTTTGTTTTTTATAAATTTTATGCAATTATACACCGTCAATATTTTTAACATTTGAAAAACCTTGAAAGGGGTACTTACATCTATGCCCACGCATGGATTTCCTTTAAACTTTGCAGATTGATAATTCAACATATACAAACTATAAAATTATATTTTTTTGAATTAGATAATTAATAATAAGGCTTAGGAAGCAACTCTGACTTACTCCAACTTTGAGGTGATACCTGTCTGTAAATTTTTATGTACTAAATCTATAGTTTAATTTATTACCATGATTTGTCAGTTAGATGTTGCCATTTAGATGGCGGTTTGCTGTTGGGCCGATGATGGACCAACATTGAATGCTGGCTTGGCAGCTTTGTGATTTTCAAGGGATCCGGACCAGTACTGCTAAGAAAAGTAAGTAAGGTTGCAAAGATCAGGAATCAATACAATCAAGTACCACACCTGACCCAGGATACCAATGGGAAAGTGACAAACTCACAGAAGACACCACAAACGAGAGCCAAGAGGTCAGCCCTTTCCCAGCAGGTGACCCTATATTTTTGTGATTTTTCAAGGGGGTGGGGACTGGAACCCCTGTCCCCTCCGTCTGGATCTGCACAAGTAGGCTTACCATCGCAGTTTGTAAGGTTTAACCCATAGAAGGATTTATAGTCATCTATCTTCTGTCCCATAATAATATCGTATGAAGGCTTGCAGTATTCCGGTAGAAGCTTGTCACTACAGGCTTTGGCTTCATCTAGTAATCTGGTATATACTCTGAAATAATAGTCATAGATATGTCTTTAAAAGACACGAACCAGCTCATACAATTACGGTACTTATCGCATATACAACCTGACATCCCAAAATACCCTGTGCATATATGCTGTCACACAATATCCTTCCCTGCTCATACACACAATATGAAAGTAGATAATTTCTTAGACAAAAACCTAGATACTCACAGTTTTAGATAGCTGAGTATATACATGTACATGTATGTTAAAATACTGAGTTTGAGCAAAAACGATAAAATTTACTGAGATGCCCTGTGATTATATTTATCAGTAACCTCTCATACTAACTGCATTGTTCTACGTTGACTTGATATGCGTTACTTATCTCACAGTATGTGTCTTTATCAGGGCATCATGCCGTTGGGCTTTCTGAATGACGTCGCCATTGACGCTAAATCTACACAAAGGTCGATAATTACGTCATAATCGCTAGACTGAAGAGTGGAACAATGCCTAATTTGATAAATTGAAAACCATGTTCACGTCTTTAGATAGAAAGTTTACCAGGCTCGGTTGGATGATCTGCACTTTTTTCATGGTATTAAATAGATCAAGATGAATTGTACTAAATCAAACAAGAAACGCAACTCTTAGTTTGAAATCAAATCATACTGAAACTTTTACGGATCTTTTCACAAATCTCAAGTTAGTGAGTATGATCAGATAATACCGCAATCACAAACAGCAGAAAAAAACCCATGTAATGGCACCGCGAGGAGAGCCACGCAACAATCGCGAAACACCAGGAAGACAAACTAAGCAAAGCAACCAGCTCTCTCTCTTTCCCATCAAGATGATTGCAAAACTAGAATGGACATAAAGTATTGCACAACTTAAGATAGAACAATTACAGAATCCCACAATAGGAGTTACAATCAACAACGAAGTAACAACAACAAACCCACCGTCAAGAACGGACAGTAGCCTAAGCCAATGTGGGGCTTAAATGCCATTTTACTGGTACCAAATATTCGCCTTAGATTATGCTCTTGTTGAAGCACAAATAATGTTAAGCTCGCATGGAATACACTTTATTAAGGATTAATCGATATGTTGCTTATCATTAATTAAAGTTTTGAAACAAACAAGAAACAATATTCTGGTGTCGGAACGCGCATTGTTTCTTATTTTACAGAGTACAGCTAAAAGATGCTGAATTAAGCTTACATGTTTGAATTTGGGCTGAAATAGCAGCATACATGTTTTCTCCATTGCTTTATACAAGCAAACGTTAGAGAAACTTTTAAAATAGTTTGTGTGAAAACCAGCGTCATTTTGACGTTAGTGAAGAAAATCACTGGAATGCTGTACAATTGAATTCCATGATACTGATTTTTACCCACAAAGGTTACTTTTTAACGTAAAGGTCTAATTTCTGACTAATGTGTATGAGAACAGGACCTTTAAATCAGCAGTATGATGTCACAACTCTATGGTAAGTAAAACGTATATTGTTAAACTTCGTAACTTGTTGCTAAAGAATAATGTTTCTGAGAGTATGTCTAGTCGCACCTTCCCAGTAAAACTGTTTTTGCCCTAGTTTTGAATGATATTAAAATACAACATATTAATGTTTTTATCTTAATTTTTAAACCAACGTCTTAATTTGTTGTGCGTCTGCACTGAGAGCGGAATTTAAAAAGTACACTATTTAGGCTACAGATAATCCAAATTTTAAAAGCAATTCGCTGAGTTGAACCACTGATGTCAGAATAGTGTTTTCATATGCTTAATTCCAATAAAGTAATTTGACGATTGATATCTCATACTGTCAGAAACACAAAACCGTTTAAAAAATTACGTAAGAACTCAATTTGAATCTAAGAAACTATGGCATATCAAAACTCAGTACTCGTATGTATGACGATGGGCTTGTATACTAAGTCTAAAAGCTCTGTTCTGTTCTATGATTTTAGCTCGATTCTCTAGATCTGCACGGACTTTTTAAAACAAAGAATTAAAGAATTTGCAACAAATGAATATGGTGTATATACTAGTAATATATTTATACTGAACTACTATAGAAATCTGACACTTTTTACTTGCTTCATACTCGTTAATAACAAATTATAGAGCTAAGCCGGTATGCTTATTTTAATAACAAGACATTAGAAAGTACTCTTCGAACAAATATATTTATCAAATATAGAACATGACGTCACGACGTCAAAAATACCGTTTTATCACTTTTGCTGCGGGAGTGTATGTCTAAATATTTGTTTTGAAAACTTTTTTCATGTATGCAAGGTCAATCCCAGTACTGACAAAAGTGCATTTTAAAAATTTGCAATTTCTTGCTGTGACGTATGATATGGTGGTTTTAGGTTGTGCTTTTGGCGTTTTCTAAACGGCATTGTTTTTCTTCTTTGTTTAAGCAATTTCTAGAAACTGAAATGACTTGGAGTCAAGCAATCATTGTACGAGAATGCATTTTCAAAAATCAGAAATTATGTTTCGCGTCACGTTAAAGGGTAAAAGCGGAATAAACCAAATTTAACGTCAATTAAGAAACAAAGTAAACTATGGATAATAACCGTTTTTTCTTTGTCAACGTATGTCGCCGTTTAGTTAGTGTTCTCTACTTTGTTATAGTGCCAATTGCCTACACTTTACTTTAATCGCGTATAAATTTCAAGCTTTGCAGTATACACATATCAGCATGTAATTGTAACGCTTGACGCCGCTAAATGGACGTAGGCGGCAGCTAAGGAGTTCAGAAGGACTAAAACATTTTCAAAATATATTCAAACATCATCCAAAGTGAAATAAGTTGATATAAATGGCAGTGCTTTTTAAAAGCTCATAAAACGCTGATAGCGTAAAATTGACGTTAAGAAAATGAAAATAGGCTTTTGTGTGAACAATGCATGCATGCTTTATTTGAATGCTCAGAAGATGTCAATGAAATAACAAAGAATCTCACTAAAGCCGTTTCTGATGAATGTTGCATGATTTCTTTATTCTTGCAAACAATTAATTTTAGGGGTTACGTGACGTTTTGATAGCTGACTTCTGAAATTAGTTCATCTTTTCAAATTATCTCAGTGCAATTTAGTCTACCTTTGCTAGTCTTTACGCAATGGAAAGACAGGTGTGCTTTATATTCATTTACTACCAAAAAAAATGACACACAGTATGTGTCAGGTTTCTTTAGTAGTTAAGTATAAAAAGAGTTCACGTTACCTCAATGAATTAAACCAGGTGAACTAAGGGTTTATAAGTGAGCAATACCCAAAACGTCTCTGAGGGACACACATGGTATTTTTGTATTTTATTACCTTCAGATGAAAGTAGTGCAATTGAAACCTTCTCTCTATACGTTGCCTTATTGCGATGGAAATCTGTTTAAAATAATCTTCAAACTCAGATAGTGGGTTTAAAAATTTAAACAACAACAGCAAAAACAACAACAACAACAACAACAACAACAACAACAACAACAACAACAACAACAACAACAACAAAACGTTGTGGATGGACACATATGATATTTGACCATGACCATAGAGAAGGGCGACTTAACATTATACAATTGGTGCATTCTTTTGAGGTTAACATCAGGATTTGTCAACCCGTGAACAGTGATGTTCACCGAGGCGAAGCCGAGGTGAACATAACTTTCGAGGGTTGACTTATCCTGATGTTAACCGAAAAAGAATGAACCAATTGTTTTGTTATATGACACTGTCTCTCTTTTCCTAGTTTTATTTAAAGTATTTTCATATTTATAAATTTACTCAAGTCAGATGTTCCGTGTGCACTTTCACTAGGAAGATTATTTCAACAATCTACTTCCCTAATTTCTGCAACTTTTATGAGATAGGCAAAATAATTGAGTTTTTAACCCGTATATGCCTGGCGTCCTTTATGTGGGACATAGGCAAATAGCGTAGATCCAGATCAGACGCCACAGAATGCGGCGTCTGATCAGGGTCTCCACTGTTTGCATGCACAATTTTCTATTAAAACTTGAATAAAAATGAAAAATACCACCTAACATCCCTTAAAACAGAAATGGACTGTTCCAATTGATAACGATGGGAAATTCCATTCGGCATAAATGGGTTAAATGCTATTCACATAAAATGAACAAACATTTTACCTGTGAAATATACATAAGAAACCAGTCAGTGTTTCAATGTCTATTTTTAGCTCTCTGTTGGCTCTGACAAAAGCCATGTCACATGGGCTAGATTTAGGACAATCTATTTTTAGCTCTCTGTCAAGACTGACAACAGTTGTTAGCCTGTCTTTAGCTCATCACTGTTTGACATCATGATCTGTCACAACCAGTGCAAGCTAGTTTCAGCCAATCAGAGGAGGTCTTTTATAGGAGTCATATAACAATTATTTTTGTGCCCTGCTTCATTGCTTTGGATATCTGTGTATCTGTGTGCATTATTTTTTAGCTTCTGAGCCCTGGTTCTTAAATATTAGAGAAAAATAACAACAATAAAACAGACTGACACAGGGACAGTAACGCTGACAAACAAAGTCTTAACGAAGCTTGCTAGGGATTAATAAAAGAGTATATTTAATGATCTCCTACTAAATTTTCACACACATCTTATGAGTATATATTGATGTAATGTCGTGAAAAATAAGAGATTAATTACTAAGCTATAATCAAACCTGTTTTGATTAGAAACTAGTCAGTGTGATACTGAAAGACTGAAATCAGAGGTCATAGGCCATCCAGATAGACAAAAGAGCAATGACTTGTGATTTCCAACAATGTGGCATTTTGACAAGTGTAGACTCAGACAAGCCTGTGCTGAGAAACTTAAAGATTAGAAGCTTCAAATTATGTTAGGTCAGTAACTTATCACTCATAGAGTATTCATGAGACTAGCAAAGACTTTGATCAGACTGCGCGTATGCGCAGGCTGATCTGAGGCTTTGTTGGTCGCACATACTACATTGTTGGGAATCTCATGTCGCGGCTCAAATAGGAAGAGCATCAAAACAGGTAAAATACACACATAACAAAAGCAAGAACAAAGCAATCATCACAGTCTTTTCTCGCAAGACGATTGCCAAATTAGAAATGACACAAAACAAAACTGTACAGAACATGAAATAAACACTGAACAAAAACAATAACAGAACCACCACCTTGTATCAAACAGCAGCAACAACCACCTGGGGCTCAACTATGTTTTTTTTTATAGCTGTGACTGTCTTTGAGCTAAGTATCCTTTTCCTTGCTTCATCATAATGTGTTAATTTGATTTCATAGTAAAATATTGGCCGCGACGCCAGAAAACCTGTCTATGGGGGTTTGCGAATAACACAGACTTAGACCAGCCAGCGCATCCCCACAGTCTGATCAGCCCCTTTGTTATTCGTTTTTTTAGAAAGATCCATATGTGAACTTTCTACAGGTGAAATTTAATTTTCTAGCTAGTCTCTGTACCTAAGGAGTTTGTTTTGAAACTGGTTTTGTCGAAAACCCTAAAGACAGGTTTTGTCACAACGAGGCCCATATATTTAAGCCCCCACCCCAGCTGCCCTGGCTACTGTCCATTCTAAGGTGGCAAGTTTATTGTTGTGTATGTATGGTTTGTTATTGCTGTCATTGAGTGTTGTGTTTTTGTGTTGCATCCTTATTTTGTGGTGTTGTTATAAGTGGCCTTAATTGGCTTTGTCAAACGTCTTTCGGTTTGTTTCAAGAACTTGTGTTACATCTGCTAGTTTAACTCAAATAAGAATGCAAAAAGGAAAGACAATCGTTAATAAAAACAAAAAGACGGAACCACAGACGAAGTAGAATTGTCAAATGAAAATAAAAAATATTGAAATAGGAAACATGCATGTTTCAAATTAAATACGTATCTACAGATATGAGGGTTGGGGCCTGATAATACATCTGTTGTTGGGCCAACCGGGGTTTAACTGCTGGCTTTGTTTTACTCCAGTACTCAGTTGTATGTACTGTTGAGTCCTTATCTTTGTTTATCTCCTTTATATATCTTGATTTATATGTACTAGAAGATGATGCATGGATAATTTGGGGATCTTTCATGCGAACCAAACTTCTATGTGTCTTGATCCACATCCGAATAAAAGGTGAGGTTGGTACCATGAAACATGTTTAAGTCCCTAACTTTCTTACTGACCATTCCAAGGCGGTGCTTCTTTTGTGGATCATTTTTGTTATTTGTGTTTTGACATTGTCTTTGTCATACTGTCTTTTCAGTTTCCAGCAAACTTATGGTCACCTGCTGGAAAAAAGGCTGACCTCTTGGATCTCTTGTATGTGATGTTTTCTTTTGTTTTTGTCACTTAACCATATGGTGTCCTAGGTCAGGTGTGGTTCTTAATTGTATTGATTCCTCATCTTTGCCTTCTTCCTTCATTGATCGAAAAAATACACTCCAATTGTTT
The DNA here is from genome assembly GCA_964019695.1 of Loripinus fragilis. Lineage (NCBI taxonomy): Eukaryota > Metazoa > Mollusca > Bivalvia > Lucinida > Lucinidae > Loripinus > Loripinus fragilis. Next base: position 136,817,472 of record OZ026515.1, read on the forward strand.
TTTTTTATAATTAAGTTAAACATTATCAGAAAATATTATTATTATTATTATTATTATTATTATTATTATTATTATTATTATTATTATTATTATTATTATTATTATTATTATTATTATTATTATATTTTGTCTGAGAATAGGAAAGTGTGGTGCCATATCTGCAGCACTCAAACTGTAAACCTGCAGCTAAAGCCAAAGACAGAAGCATACAGAAGAATATATATTATTATTATACCTCCCGTGAATTTCCTATACATAACTTCCATAGACGAACGACTGATATTTTATAATATCACCCGCTGCTATAGTGACGGCGAACACTGTCACTCGTTTGCCATAGCAGCGGGTGATATTGTAAAATATCAGTCGTTCGTCTGATGCGCAACGGCAATGCGCGTACGGTTCGTTCACGTCAGGATACGTTCTACAGCAATGGCGGACATGAGGCATGATTTTGGCCACTTACAACTCCCAATAACTTCGTTGTTCATGGTCAGAAACATAAAGTGTGGGTACTCGTTTTCTTAGTTAGGATGAGCAGAACATGTTGAGACCAAATTTGGGCGGATTAGGCGAAATTTTCTAGTTTGCATCAAAATCGCATACGGTAAAGTATCTCCATTTAAATAACGCTGCTTGGTATGAAGTTTGACGTCATCAGTTTTTATGACGTAATTTATTTAACCGGATGTCAGTGATCAGTTCGAGCATTCAAACTGTTAAAAACAGAACCATTTTTGTGAAAAATATATCTTTCATTCATGCATTCCCTTCGGAACTCCCCTCACCATGGTAAGTCTAAGAGAAAACAAACGGTAGAAAACAAAGGATCTACAATGTTCTGTTCGGTATAATAAAATAAATATTACATTCCCTGAGAGGGTGATAGTCGAAAATTTCATCCCTCGTAATATGATTATCAACCTCGGCTGCGCCTCGGTTGATAATCACATTCCTCGGGATGATATTTTCGACTATCACCCTCTCAGGGAATGTAATATTTATATAATATTAAAAAGTAAAGTTAATTAAAGAAAAGTTAAACACGCTCACAATACTTTTCAAGACATGCAGAGAGAGAGAGAGAGAGTGAGAGAGAGAGACAGACAGACAGACAGACAGACAGACAGACAGACAGATAGACAGACAGACAGACAGACAGACAGACAGACAGACAGACAGACAGACAGGCAGGCAGGCAGACAGACAGACAGACAGACCAACATAGAAATATGTTGGCCAGAAAAAACAACAACACTTACATGCATGTTTCATCCTTATTTAGCTGCCATGAATGTGTCAGTATTGCATCAAAGTCATTAAAGCATTGTCTGTTGACAGAATCATCATCTGATGCATTACTAGCATAATACAAAATCGTCCAACAGAAGTCAAAGTCTGAAATAAAATAGATAAGAACCAAGTACAGTCACAAAAAATAGCTTGGTCATGATTTTATAGGAATTTGTTCTTTTTGAATTGATCAGGTTAAGAAGGCTTTCTCATCCCAGTGTGGTGTCCTGGGTCAGGTATGGTACTTAATGGTATCAATTCCTGATATTTGCCTCCTTACTTACTTTTCTACCGATTCTTTGGCACACTTCAGATGTTGGCTCTTATATGCACATTATATTTAACAATCAATTTTGAATATATATGTGGTAGAAAATAGAAAATTCGTTACGATTTTTTATGATATCAAAATAAGTAAGGGTGCAAAGATCAGGAATCGATGCAATCAAGTACCACACCTGACCCAGGATACCAATGGGAAAGTGACAAACTCACAGTAGACACCACAAACGAGAGCCAAGAGGTCAGCCCTTTCCCAGCAGGTGACCACAAAGCACATATAAACAGACGCGCACAAAGACATAGCAAACACAAGACAGAACAAAAACATAACAGATCCACAAAAGAAGTACCGCCTTGGAAAAAAGCCTTCTTTTATTAAAGACATATGCGGCTAATTCCCATGCGCACCATTCCTGTGTCAAATTACTCAGATATCAAAACACAATGTTTATTCCCCTGTTTTTTGACCAATTACAAATTTGGAACAATACAGTGTTCAAATACTCTTATGTCAGATCAACTTTTCAACATTTTCTAAAGTAAATATAATTGAGCCAATGCATGAGATTTCCAACAATGTGGTATGTGCAACCAGCAAAGCCTCAGTTCAAACTGCGCATACGCGCAGTCTGATCAGAGCCTTTGCTAGTCGCTTGAGTATTCTATGATTGTTGAGCTACTGACTGAACACCATTTGGAGTGTCTTAGCTTTAAAGGAGGCTGCAGAGGCACGTCTGAGTCTACACTTGTGAAAATGTCATATTGTTGGAAATCACATGCACTGGCTCAATTATGTCTGAAATATATGTCTGAGTACCAAGATAGATAATATGTCACACGCAAAAGTAAGCTATGTGGTTAAGTTTAAAGTTTTATGCCTGGTGGCAAATAATGAAGTGGCTGAATCTCAGATTATCTTAATGATCCTTTATGTACAATTATTGGAAGCCTTGGACTACCTGGCCTCCTAGCCTAGTGATTTGCATGTCTGACTATGAACTGGGAGGACAAGGGTCGATTCCCAAGTGGGCACATATTTTTCAGTATGTTTGTCTTCCTGATTTAGCGTTTCAAATATGCTTTAATTCATACTAGTAAATGAAATTATAAAAACGACAAAAACAAACTGTCATTCCTGAAGGCTTTATAGTGAATTATGCACATGATATGATGGGGTGGGGTTAAATTTGACCCCCCCCCTGAGAGAAAATTAGCGTGGTGACCCCCATTTTATTTCTTTTTCTGAAAGGTATTATGATAATCTATTAAATGAAAATAAAAATAAGATTTTCAATGTCAGATTTTGTAATATAGAATTTGTTGTAAAATTCAAATGAGATTTTTGAGGAATTATTAAAATAAATCATGCACTATCTTGCTATGGTTTGGGATAACAAATAACTTGCCGATTTTTAGAAGGCTGAAGGTCTTTAGCAATAATCAAACTTAAACGAAAGATTACAACTATTCTAGCTTGATATTCTGGACTTAGGTTATTCTTTTATTTGCTCAGAAAATTGGTCAAATGCTGTAAACTTTCTATGAGATTATGAAAAACTGAGCATGCAGAGATATCCTTTTTACTTCATATACCCGACAAAAAAGACACACAACACGTAGAACTGTTCAACTCTCAGGAAGATCACACGTGATATGCCAGTTTAGTTTATATCAATGCAAAGGATTGTCAGGTACTGCTGCGCTACACGTCTTTTGCACTCAGGCGTCGAAATGGTGTTAAAGAAAATTTGCGATGAACCAAGTGGGTGTCAAATTGTAAAATCAGAGGAAATAAGCGTTTTTATAATGCTCTCTTGCTATATAAGTTCAAGCAATGAGACTAGTCTCAGTAGACCAAATTGTACTCAGACACCTATTCTTTACAAATTCTATCTTTAAATTAATCATACGCGATAATTGAACGCTAGGTAGCCCATGTATTCTGACTACCCTTTGGATAACGAATCCATACTGGAGATAAACCTTACAAAATCAACATTGTTTTTAATCAATTTTAACAGTCCGAACTGATGAAAATGGATTTTGGAATGACAAAAATGCATCAATAAACACATTGGTTGTCTCACATAACGACAATGTATCGTTTTCATACTTTGCAAATGTAAAACATACTCGGAATTCAATGAAGACAGTAGCTTTAAATTAACGCTTCCAAAACTCGTTAAACATTTGCCTTGATGTGTTTTGTGCCTACACAGGGAACGTACAGATACTCATCTACGTCACACTTAAGTTTTAGTAAACTTTGATCAGAAATGCCTATTTCATGACAATTAACATTTTCATATTAAAAGGAGATCTAAATGGGAAAATCGTAGTGTTGTGTTTCTTTTTTTTTCGGGTATATATTGATAGTCCATGCATAAAACAATCTGTATGCAAAGTATTGAACAAATTTCAATGTGGGACATATTGAGTAGCATATATCCTAAACTTAACGGTTAGTAATTGGTTCCTATTGTTGAAGTCACTAACATTGGAACGTACTCTCGCAAAATGAATAAACTGTGATATTATATATATATATATATATATATATATATATATATATATATATATATATATATATATATATATATATATATATATATATATATATATATATATATATATATATATATATATATATATATATATATATATATATATATATATATATATATATATATATATATATATATACACAATAGAAAGGGAAGCAATGAAAATCTTCATTAAAAAATGGAAATTAAATTATTTAAAAATTATCTGGTTTATTGTAAATATGCTTATTGTAATGGACAAGTCCAAGTCAAAAAGGGGGTTAAATATATAAAAAAACGTTCAACTTATTCAACTGACGTTTTTGTGGAATATATTGAACTTATCATTTGTTCAAATAACGAGTATCACTAATAAGCAAGTCATTTAGATATCTTGAAGTAGAGGTAAATGCTTTAACAAAACCAGCTTGATTATTGCCAGAAAGAGACAACATGAAGTCTTACTCATAATAAAACAAAAACTTGCCTTCAACAAATTTTACAAATATATTGACCAAAGATGATGGAGAGCGTCACAAACGATATGGCATGGTCACAAATTATGTCGTTTAGGTTGTTCAGAAGTAAAAAAAAAGATTTCCCATTTCAAACCAAATTAATCAAACCCTCTTCATTAAATGTCTGTAAAATTAATCAAGTTATTTAATTTAACCCATTTAAGCCAATTTGAGTGGGATTTCCCACTCTTGTCAATTGGACCAGTCCATTTCCATTTTAAGGGTTGTTGGATGGTATTTTTCTATTATTTTCTGATTGTAATTGAACAATCTGTAAGCCAATAGTGGAGACCCTAATCAGACGCCACGTTTTGTGGCGTCTGATCTGGGTCTGCACTGTTAACGTGTGCCCCACAAAAAGAAAATAAGCTTATATGGGTTAAAGCAATGTAGCAGAGAGAGAGAGAGAGAGAGAGAGAGAGAGAGAGAGAGAGAGAGAGAGAGAGAGAGAGTATACAAATCATATGCAGAACCACTAAATGCTAGAAAACATTTAGACTTTGTTTTTTTATAATCTCACCTGAATTGGTGATAAACAAAAATAGATTTTACCTATCCTCTGATAATTCTTTTCACAATATTCAATAACAAGTTTTTAATTGCAATGAGACAGGCACTATAAAGTATAAACACCTCAATAAGGTAATTTGAGTGTTACTGCATGCAAATGAGAATACATATTTCTTTGCGTGTAGCCTAAATTACAGTCAGCATGATGTTTGATTTGATTGGGATAAATTCAGTCCTTTGGTGTTTTGGGCTTCACAGATTCATGTGTATCAGCCCTTTGCATACGAAAAAACCCTAAATCAATACTTTGGCAAGCAGTGTAGTCAAATGAAATATCTCAGAACGCAGCATTTCATCAACGTCTGTCATATTTCTAAAAAAAGAAAAACAACAAACAAAAACACCAAAAAAACCCGAACAATCGTCAAGGTCTGAAGTACAGCTTGATTTCAAAATTAAACACATGGACCCCTATAGACACAATGGACCATCCATCATACAAAGAGTAAATGTGTTACCTACTTTGGCAAACTACGGGATCATATCCATCAAGTACGCTTGCTATGTATCCTGAATGCTCTGCCAAAGCACCCAATGTATGATTATCAGAACAATTTTTATACTCTGATAAACGTAGGCTGCTCCAACAATTTGAAAATTGTCCATACATTCTGAAATATAAATCCTACATTTAACAAATGCCAAAATAACAGTACTAGTAAAGAAGATTCTTTCAGTTATTTTGAATTTATGTTCACACCCTTGCTGTTAACACATGACCCTATATTTCCAGTTAATCGAAAATAAATAATTTAGTGTACAGTATAGACCCATATCTGGTGCAACATTTTGTGCAATCTGAGTAGGATCTTTACTGTTTCTATTAATTCATGAAACTTGGAAATATCAAATTATAATGTTTAAATAGTGTACTATTTCTTTCCAGCGTAATATAAGGTAACAACAGACATAGCATTCTCAGCCCAGGCATACAATGCAGAGACATGTTTCACCCAGTAGAAATAATCAAAATAAGTTAACCATTTATCTTTAGAGACGCATTTTTACGCTTTTGCAAACAAAACAGACCCAGAAAGCTGCCTGATAAGGAATTATTCTGTTTGCTTATGGAAATATGATCTATCTGATCCGACACTGGTAGACCTGACAAGTAATTTCTTTATTCTATGTACCAACATTATTTTTATAAGTATTCATAGTGTTTGGAGCCTAGCATGGATATTCATGAAGGACATGGCTAACTGTCTGTGATGGAACAAAAATGATTCATTTATATATGCAGCTTACCTGAAGTGCTACCGAGTTGCAAAACACAAAGACATGTTTTCTTATCATGAAATGACTTAATACTCACTGACAGGGATTTCTGTCATATATTCTAGTCCCCAGAAGAACTAGGTATGAGCATGCGGCCACAGTCATATCGGCTATACCAACAGTAGTTGGACATTCTTCAGTGGGCTTTATAATGGGTAAGTTCTCTGAAACAATAAACAAACACAAATTAAGACTAAATAACACACTATATGAGCCGCGACATGTGATTTCCAACAATGTGGTATTTTGATAAGAGTAGACTCAGATTAGCCTGTGCAGCCTCCTTTTAAACTTAGAAACTCCAAATAATGTTTAGTCAGTAGCTTAACACTCACAGAATATTCAAGCGACTAGCAAAGGCTCTGATCAGACTGTGTGTATGTAGGCTGATCTGAGGCTTTGTTGGTCGCACATACCACATTGTTGGAAATCTAATGTTGTGGCTCATATCATAATATGGTATTTTTAGATTGCTGTGAATTCTCAATAGTTAAACATTCGACTACTTCAAAATATTAAGATCACAGGGCATATCAATATAGGCGCTGGTTTTCAATCAGGTTAGGCTTAAGCTTGTTCTGCTACATAAACTAGAAGACATATTAAAACTTTGCATTAAAATGTTTAAATAAAATGTAAGGGAGTATGACAAAGAAATGCCACAATCACACACTGCTGACCAACCAACAGCACCGCCAGGAAGAGATACAGATCAGTTACAGCCACACAACACAATGGACGTAGCCAGAACGCTGAAAAAGTTACGCACATCAAAGGGAGACTACTGAATCTAGCAGCGATTCTCTCCAATTGCATCCCTTTTCAAAACGGGAACTTCTCTAAAAGGAAAGAATTTGCTCCAAGAGGGAGCAAATTCTTTCCTTTTAGACCAGTTTCTTTTGGTATGGAAAATCACTTTATACCACATTAGGTGATCTCCCTTGGATGATACTATTTTAATTGCGCACTTGCGTAGCTGCGTAATGGGAGCTACGCCAATGCAACAGTAAGAAGACAGTTAAGAGACAATTGCATAACTAAAAAGGACACGAAGTACTACATAACAGAACAATGACTAAGCACAGAATTCTCACACATAGAGAGAGTAACAATGAATCAACAACACTAAAACACCACAAAAGGACCCAGTTCTTGAGAATCTAAAATCTATAAGAGTAGTTGTTGTTTGCTTAGTAAGCTTTTGCAAGGGCGTTGATCATAGTATGTGGATTTGCTGTTTGGTATGTGCCATTATCCCAAAACATCATTTTTTGCATGTCTTGGTCCATACTTATGAATTATTTTTCTGATACTAGTATTTTGAAAAAAAGGATATAAAGTAAGAAAGGCGGCAAAGATCAGGAATCGATACAATCAACTACCACACCTGAACCAGGATACCACATGGGAAAGTGACAAAAACACAATTAAATATCACAAACAAGAGCCAAGAGGTCAGCTCTTTTCCAGCAGGTGACCACAAGGCAGCAATGAACAGCAGTGAAAGCATGAAAAACACAAGAAATAAATAACACAAGTGATTTTAATGGAAGGTGATTGTACAGCAATCCTAAGGATTGGAATAACCCAAATCTGTATAATACTTTGATAACTGACCAACTGTTAATTCAAATACTGATACTTGAAAAAAAAAACATATTGTTCTTGTGGATAGTAAACTTTGATCTGTGGTCAGTTGTTTAGTTGTCAATCTTACAAAACAGTTGTATTTGGTGGATATCTTCATTTGGCACTATAGGCGTTTACAACAAAAATCGACAAAATATGAAAACGCGAAATAATAAGCAATTACTGGACACAGCCCTTAGTAAGTTGGTATCCGTTTCGTCAAAAACAACTTTCGAATGATATAGTATGTTTCAATGTAGAAAAAAGACGTCTTCAAAGGGGTAACTCTTAAAGGAAGGAATCTTCTGTCCTTGAAAAGTAGCCCCAATGAGAATAGTAAACAACTTTAAGGGTCATGGAATTGAGACCCCATTCCCAAATTAAACTACGCAAATATGTCAGTCTTTTAAAATCTCCAAATTTGATGCCACGAATATCAAGTGATTTACAGTATTGGAATGGCTGCAGCTTACTACTAAGGCATATTCTGATAACTTTGATAGCTGAGTTACATTTCTGACTGATTTTTTCTGTGCAGTCTATTCAGGGCTGGCAAATTTCTAACAATCTGTTTGGGGTCTACTCTGCTGTCACTTTTTTGAAACTAATTAGACACCTAATCACAACAAGTTATGCACACGAATAAGGATACCTGAGATTTTACCCTGGGATAGAAAATCTTATCTTACCCATGCTATCTTACCCAGGACGTCAAGTAACGTCATCATGTGAAATGCATCTAAGCGTATTTAGGGACTTCTGTAAGCTTATTTTGAAATAGATAAATAAATGAATAAATAAATAAAAAAAAAACAGTGGTGAGCAAGAAAAAAATCCATTATTCGTTCGAGGGTAGGATCGAAAAAATTGTCACTTGGGATCACCGTTTGTCATCACTCGGCAAGCCTCTCAAGGCTCTCAAGGCTTGCCGAATGATGACAACAGTGATCCAGATGGACGGATTTTTCTATCCTAGTTAGCTTCAAAAGGTATCTTAATACACTAAGATACAATTTCACACAATGATGTCGTTTTAACAAAACAATGACGTCACTTGACGACCATGTGCGTGAGTTCCATTACAACCAATGTATATAGCGCTCACGTGACAGACTGGGTAAGATAGCATGGATAAGATAATATTTTCTATCCAAGGGTAAAATCTCAGATATCTGTATCCGGTGTGCAAGAAATTTGTGGCCTTACCATCACATCTGGAATAATTAATTCTGTCAAAGAATGGTTCAGCAGAAACAGGCAGAGAAGCGTGTACTACATCAGAGTAAATTGTTGCAGAAACTCTCATGGCAGCTGATATATCTAATGGTTGGCATTGCTTAATAACTCCAGTTGAAGACGTGTAGTTATAAGAGCCATGGTTTAAAACACAGTTAACTGCCTCCTCAAACACACTGCATTAGAAATATAGAAACAAATCATTTAGCTTTTATAGAGGATATTACATGAGTGTTCATTTTTTATTTCTTATATTATACAAGTTGAAGAGCAGTTCATCTCTTTTTTGCAATGAGTGTACTAAATTCAAAAATACTAGAGCACGAATGCTAAATACTTTTTATCACTGGTCATTAAAAGTACTTTTTTTGGCGAGAAATGTCAAGATTTGCCATCTTTTATGCAACGATTTAATGAATGTCATTACTTAAATGTACTAAATCTGTAAACCACTAGTGGTTTATCGATTTTATTGCATGGCGTTATATCATTCCCAGTTAGAACATAGAGTGACCAATGTAATCCTCATTCAGGGGAAGAAAGTAGCTAATCTGATTCTAAATGTCTTCAAAGGAGTATATATACTTTTGGAAACCAATTTATGTGCACAGTGTGTTTATAAGATCAGATACAGTAAACTACTTTTAACAGTTACCTCCATTATAAACTGACTTAATGTTGTCTTTTTCTGACATTTACCAAGCAGATGTTGTTGAAGCATTTATATCTACCTCAAGATATCTAAATGACTTGCTTAATACGGACAATTCTTATTTTGCACAAATGGTAAGTCAGATATATCCCACTGAACTTCAGTTGAATAAGACGCATCCTTCATATACTGTAGCCTCTTTTTTGGAATTAGACCTGTCCATTACAAATGGTGTAGTTTCAACCAAAATTTATGATAAACGGGAAGACTTTAACTTTGAAATAGTTAATTTCCATTTCTTGATGGAGATGTTCCTCACTCCCCTTCATATGGTGTATACATTTCGCAACTTATTCTTTTTGCAAGAGTATGTTCTCATGTTGATACTTCAATAATAGAAACAAATTTTTGACTTCTAAGTAAGAAAGGTGGCAAAGATCAGGAATCGATAAATCAAGTACCACAGCTGACCCGAGATACTACATGGGAAAGTGACAAAAACAAACCAAACATCACAAACGAGAGCCAAGACGTCAGCTCCTTCCCAGCAGGTGGCCACAGGGCAGCAATGAACAGACGCGAAAGCATGACAAACACAAGACATAAATAACACAAATGATCAACAAAAGAAGCACTGGCTTTGAACTGTAAGTAAAAATATTCCGTAAAGTTTTTCCTAAATATAATTCCAGCCACTCAGAGTTGATTGTTAAATACAATATTTGCTTAAAGACTTTTCTGCAACAAAGCATATCAGAACCTGTATTTTATAGCGATTTAGCTTATAAATTTAAAAGAATTGTTACAAAGCCTAATTTAAGTGATCAATTTAAAAAGATTATTAAGCGTTATAAAAAAGTAGGATACAACATGGATATCATGTGACAGTCTGCATGCCTTATTGTGAACCCAATCACGGTTGATAGCTATGATTTCCTCTTTAATTGCAGGAAGGTGGGTCAGGCCTTAGACTGAATGCCTGCCCTGACGTAAAGCTTTAATCCGTTGATTGGTGCCTAATGGTTGTCGTTGGTTAATCCCACGGTAGCTCAACTTGAGGTTTTCTTTAGCTATGACTATCTGTGAGTCATGAGCCCCTTTTTGTATTATCATAGTCTGTTATTTTTTTTTATTGTTTCTCTGTGATGATACATTGCAATAGTTAGAAAGCCTCCATGCGAGCTAAACAATTTTGTGTTTTAACAACAACATAATCTAGGGCGAAGATTTGGCGCCAGTAAAATGCGTTTCAGCCCCAATCCCCCAACTCAGATGGCTGATGGCTTGGGCTTGTGTCCGTTCTTAGGCGGTGGTTCTGTTGTTGTTGATCTTTTGTTGAATGTACTTCCCATTGTTTGGGGGAGTTCTGTGTTTCTCTTTGTTTTGTAATGCATTACTTTGTGTCCATTCTAGTTTTGCAATCATCTTGAAGAGGAAGAGAAAGCTGGTGGTTTTGCTATTAATGTCTTACAGATGTATTGTGACTATAAATGTTCTGTTGCTCTTCCTCATTGTGTCGTGGGTTGGTCAGCAGTGTATGTTTGTGGTATTTCCTGATCATACCCACTTCCTTTTTGTTGCATGTTGATCTGATAAACGTTTTCTATCTCACTGCGTGTATCTTTATCAGGTCAAAATGACCTTGCACTTTATGAATGATATCCAATCGACAGGAAAATTGATAATTTTCCCAAAATCGCTAGTTAGATTGCTAACTGATAAATATAATACAATGTAAGTCTTTTCATATCAAGTTTGACAGGATCAGCTATGGGAAATCACGTTACATCGCTCGACAAGCCTCGCGATTCCACAAGCATTTTCAAAACCTTGCCTGATAAACTTGATAGCAAAAGACACTCACCTAGTACTTTAAAACACTTACATTTGGCGAGCTTTTTATTTGGCGCTTTTGGCAGTAAAAAAAAGAAAAGTCACAAAAATATGTGACAGCAAAATTAAGTTTTGAATTAAGTTACACAACAAGCAAAAGGTGGGCACACATTCCTAGAATGTTGTTATCTGTAAAAACCTTTATTTAAATGATAGACTACGTTCAATGTAGGGAAACCTACGTCTTTAAACTACCATATGATGAGCATATTATTTCCTTAAAGAGTAGCCCTTATTTGAATATATTTTTAATAAGGCATCAAAAAGAGAAATTATAAAATTACACTAGCCAATATGTCAGACTTTAAAAATCGCCAAATGTTGATGCATCAAATATTAAGTGGTATACAGTTTTCTCCATATCTCAAGATAGGACACAAATACAGTAACCATAGTGCAAAATATAATTTTTGTATTTGTGGCAGCATATGGCATTTTGATACTAAGCAGTCATATGTAAAACCCCCCTTTAACGCTAAGCATATAGAGGTCTAGATTATGGTCTGATTATTCATATAAATCAATCCTTTGTGCAAAAAGGGCTTTGGTGTATACAGGCAGCACCGGTGTGGACAAGTCAGCACATTTCATATGCTTGACTAAGCCTCTGTTGCTAAAATGTGACATGTACCAAAACCTTATATGCTGGCTCCTATAATTATGTTTACATGTATGTAAAAAGTTGATCATGTTAGCATGGCGAGAAGTTTGATTGGCTATTCGTGAGAGTAGATTAAAAATTCAATAACCCTTACTACTGCTTATACTGTCAACCATATTTGATCTTAATATCACACAAGGTAAGTAAGAAGGCAAATATCATGAATCAATACAATCAAGCACCACACCTGATCCAGGACACAACATGGCAAAGTGACAAACCACAAGATAACTTCAAGTACAAGCGAGCCAAGAGGTCAGCCCTTTCCCAGGATGTGACTACAAAAAGTAAGTGAGTATGATCAGGAAATACCACAATCACACACTGCAGACCTATAGGAAAGTTAATGCATATTATGATTGTCAAATGCAAATCCTGACTATAGTTATGATAATGACATACATGCGAGGCTGCAATGACAAGACAAGGAAGCATGACGAACACAAAACATAAATTACAAAAATTATACACAAAAGAACCACCACCTTGAAAATGGTCAGTAGAAATATTTTTACTGGAGGGCTTAAACATGTTTCAGGATACCAACCTCACCCTTAGTTCTGATGTGGATCAAGACACATAGATGTTTGGTTTGCATGAATTATAACTTATCAATGAGTTATCGCCTAGACATTAAAATCAACATATAAAAAGGAGATAAAACAAAGATAAGGACTCAACAGTACATAAAACTGACTACCAAAGAAAAAGAAAAAAAAAACAATCCAACAATTAAACGCAGGTGGGCCTGACAACAGCCAAAGCTGATTGGGTTGAACACCAAGCATGCAGTCTGTTGCAATGCATTAATGTTATAACCAATCTCTTTGTAATGAGACACTATTGTAATAAACTGCACTGAACAATTATTAGAGCCAACAATCTTCGTCAACTTATACACCATAAAATACCATAGTACTCAGGCTACCAAAGCAGGTGAGTATGACCAGGAAATCTCACAAATGCAGACCACAGACCAACATGTGACACCATGTCCATTTATATTAGGTCTATTTGAAAATTAGTTAATTTTGAAAAATAATTTTTGTACAGAGAGCAATGTACATTAAATAATAATGTACTTCCAAAATTTAAAGGTAGTTTATTAAACAGTCAAAATGACAGGCTCAAAAGGCTTACTAGAGCTTAGATTTTGGATTTAGTAATTGCTGTAATTTTCATAGTTTATATCAAAAGTTTGAAAAAGTAAGAGAATTTGCAGTAAAATGCGAAATCTTGTAAACTATTATAAAGGACAATGTGCACTGCTTGTTAGATGCCTCCATTGTCAACTCTGATCAATACCAAGAAATATTATTAAGTTTACAAAACACAAAAGACATGTTTAAAAAAGGCTCTCCACAATTGATTCTAAATCAGAATTTTTCAATTAATATAGTGCATCATTAGGTGAAAGCTACTCTCTCTCTCTCTCTCTCTCTCTCTCTCTCTCTCTCTCTCTCTCTCTCTCTCTCTCTCTCTCTGTGTGTGTGAAGCTGATTAGACTAGACTGGGTAAAACATGGTTACAAAAACTAAAAACAGGCTTGATTATAATTGGGCCTTGACTCGAGAAAACCTGTCTTCATGCTTTGCAAACAACAAAGACCGTGCATCCTGATCAGTGCCTTTGTTATTCGGTTTTCGGACAGTATCATATCTAATATTGCTATAAGCGAAATAACAATTTTGCTAGCTAATCTCTGTAGCTGAGCAGGCTGGTTTGAGCGAGGCCCATATAATATGTGGAAACTTAATGCCACTTTTGAAAGACCAGGCACCGAGGTTATAAAACGTTTTTCATGCTCAACTCAGCTGATCATGAAAGTTCAACTGCTCATCAAAACTACAATGCTGCAAAATATTTTTTTCTTGCTTTCAAACTATCCGATGATGTATTTATAATGCTAATAAATGTTAAAAAGCCAACACTTGTTGGCATTTTAACATTTATGAGCATTTTATTATTCATGAGCATGATCAATTTATGATCAGTTGAGTTGAGCACGAAAAAAGTTTTAAAACTTTGGAGCCAGATTCTGAGCACTTACCTGCATTTCAATGATCGCTGTGTGTCTGAGCTCATCAGCAGATTAACACTCTCTAGTAGTGTTGTATAATGTATTTGGAAAACTGGGGTAAAACAAGTCGGTGTTGCATAACCTTGTCTATAAAACAGGTTTTCGCATGGGGTATACTGGACCAACGAATCTAAAATCAAGATAATGACCAAATATAAAAGTGTGTGTTTAACCCATATAAGCCTGGCGTCAGTTTTATGGGAAACTGGCAAACAATGCATAACCAGTCCAGTCACCTTAAAATGCGACATCTGATCAGGTTCTGCACGGGTTGATCACAGTTTGTACATTAAAAATTGAAATAATTTGTATTTACCCTTAAATTAAAAACAGTTTTGTCCAATTTGTATTAGGCATAACTAGGTTAACGCAAATAAGTTGTTACTGTTTGTAAGGGGTTCTAATATACAAACAATTGAAATATAAAATATTTACTATTCTGTAATCTATTATTACCTTTAAGACAATCAAATAGACAAGTTTAAAACTAATAGCATAAAAAATGCATGGGATCCAAATATTCAGGGTAATACTTATTTATATCTATATAACGAGCATTCAAAATACGTCAACTATCTTATTTAATTTCTTACCATATAAAATAAATCAAACAAAAATTTAATATATTGTTTTGTTTGACCTGATATGCGAGTTATGGACCCTTTTTTCAACTCCATTTGTAGCAATGTGGTAAGTTACTCATAATAAGTATTTAAAGGTTTACTTTAAAGAAGTAATTGAGTATAATCATGAAAAACACACTCACACACTGCAGACCAACCCACGGCATCAGGAGGAAGAGATATAGAATACTAACAGTCACAAGACACCAGGAAGACAATTGAAGTATAGTAACCATCTCCCTCTTCCTCTTTAAGATGATTGCAAAACTAGAAACGACACTACATAACTGCACAACAAAACAAGGACCGAAAACAATCCCCCAAAACGATGGAATAAACAATAACAGAACCACCACTTTAGAATGGACAGCAACAGAAGTCACCAGGGGGCTAAGATTAATTTTACTTGCCACATTTTCCCTAGATTCTGCTGTTGTCAATGTGTTTAGCTCTGGAGGAGGCTTGCTAACTATTCGAATGTATCATTACAGGGAAACAAGCTAATCAATTAATATACTGTAATCAACAAAAAAGCTTTTAATTTGAGTTGTTATTTGCTAGAGTTTCAGAAAAGCTAAATAGATTTAATAGTATTTAATACAAATGTATATAATTGTTAAATACAGGCCATATTTGGATGTGGTAACAATTGTCCAGCTATTTTGGAAATTATGGGCATTGTTCAACTTTTAATGGCAAATGGATATTTAATTGGAAATTTCTTATAAGGCTGATTGGATTGCAATTATATTTTCATACAATAATAAAATAATATAACCTTTAAACTTTTATTGTAAATATACTTTTAACCAACAAATTAATATGGCAGCGTTAGCATTATCCAGCTTAGTTTTAATATGGTTCAAAAGTTTTAATAATACTATAATTTTAAAAATGTGTACATTTATCCAGGGTATTATTTGCCTAAGTAATTGATATTGTATCTGTTATTCTTTCACTATTTGTTTTTATATTTGCATTTTACTTCATTGGACTCTTAGTTATTGTACTATTTTACATGAACATTGCTAAGTTTGTGATTGAGGCTGGGATGTGGAAACTTGTGTCTTATTACAGTTTAAAATGATTATTTATGTGCATAATATTGTCAACAAAGAAATGAAATGAATGTATAGCTATTATAACAACTACACATAGAATTATAGAAGGTGACTATTATTACATTATTGTTAAATCTAAATTGTATTATCATGGAATATAATCTTATTGTTTTATGTAAATATGTCATAAATATTACATATTCTACAAAGTTTTCAATTGGAAATACCAACTTATTAATGTTTTTATAAGTTTTATTTAATACATACCACAGTCTGAGGGTACAGAAGATAGGATACCCTGTCTCAGCTCATCCCGTTGTGCCACTCTTGAGACATCTGCCCATGTGCAACCAACATCTTTTTCTAGCGGATCCAAAACACATGATAGAACACTAGTTTGAGCCCTAAAATACACAATTTATGGCTTTTTATTAAAATTTTACTTCGAAGATTTAATGGTTAATTTTTTGGCCGTTGATAAAAATTCTTTACATTTATCAGAACACTTTCTGTGCTTAGTAATATCATAGGCCATTTTTGGCATCTGAGCGAAAGAAGGATTATTTATGCAAGAAAATGTATTTATCATGATTGGTGAGATTTACCAACTGTATCTCAAAAAGTAAATGAGTATGATCAGGAAATACCACAATCACAAACTGCAGGCCCACCCACTGCACCATGAGGGAAAGTCACTGGACATTAACAGAAACTAGACATCCAAAAAACAATAAAAGCAACGCAACCATCTCTCTCTATTGCAAAACTAGAAAGCACATAATTCACATACCAAAACAGAGATGAACACAGAACCCCAATAAACAATTAGAGGTACAGAAAACAATAAATATAAGAAGCAACAGAACCTGCGCCTTAGAACAGACACCAGCCTAAGCTATCAGTGGGCTTAAATGTATTTTACACTTAAATGCATTTTACTGGCGCAATATCTTAACCATAGATTATGTTGATGTTCAAACACAATAAAAATGATTAGCTCGCATGGGTGCTTCCAAACTAATGCAATGCATCAGCACAGAGAAACAATCTGACCAAGTTAACACACTATGATGAAACAAATAAAAGGGCTCAGGACCCACAGATAGTCAGAGCTAAAGAAAACCTCAAGCGTAGCTATGGTGGGCCCAGCCAAGAACAAGCATCAGGTAGTAACCAACGGATTCAAGCTTTATGTCAGGGTTGTCCTTGAGTCTGAGGCCTGACCCACTATCGTGCAATTAAGGAGGAAACCATAGTTATAATCCATAGTTAAGTTAACAACCAGTCATGCATGATATTGTTACAAAGTAAATTTGTCCAATAGCACAGTGATCGCTGTGAATGCGTGTGCATTGGTTAAAATATCAGCATTGGTTCATTCATGCGCAGATAGGTGTGCATTGGTTCACTGTTTGGTGAAAATACCGTATCTTTTCTTTTCTACTAAAGATATAAGGGATGTTTGTTGTCAGTACCACTCTTTCTCTCATTTATATTGCGATATTATTTATCTATGAGAAACACCTTATATACGTATATTTTGAGCTACATGTTATTTTTATTTCGCATGGACATTTGTCCTATATACACTCCAAAGAAAGTACATTCTTTAGGGGATATATATATACACGGTAACAGAAACATTAATATATAGTGGTTCAAAATTCTTATAAGGAGAAGGTATGTTATAGTTTCATTTTACGTATATACATGTGGTTCTGTATAGATGACACAGTGAATGTTTTACCTATTTATTTACCTCGATGTATATTACCAGATTTAATCTCAACATGGACGGTAAATGTGAAATGCATAAATCATGAGTGTTTTGCTTTCTAGTTCACTAAATCAAACAGCGTTTTTAGAGGCTTCTCTAGACCTATATGCTTCTGGTATCATCTTTTTATGGAAAATGAGGAATGTTACTTATCTGCCTGTTTTTGTTACGCATCTGCGTATTCTTACAAATCACTAAGGAATGCTCAGGCTGCTGACATTAGCTGTCGGTGTAGACTTGGATCATTCTGTAGGCCACGCCTAGTGAATCATATCATAGAGGTCAGTATTGCACTGTGGTTGGTTTTGTCAGGTCTTCGCGTAGATTAATAATGTTATTTTGGCAGATTAAAATTGAAACAAAAATGTTGTTATAAGCGATATATGGCGAAGCTTACCATGGATTGAAATGAAACTTAGCAGACAAATGGTCGGCGCGATGCACACATACACCTTTTTGTTCTAAGGCATGTTTGCGCAGCAGGAAAAGTTGTCCAGACTTTATATGAATGACCCGCTTTTATGGTGATCATTACTGTCTTACTACCATTACTTTGCTGACGCATTTACGTAAGAGATTAGAAGCAAGTATTAAGGGTACACATTGGCATATATCGCATTATTACATGCGTGAGCAGCAGAAACATAATTCTTTATTATGTAAATAAAATATTTGACTAAATGTTATATTCATGTTCTGTATGAGTAGAGAATTAATGGTGAACACTGTCATATTATGCAGATGCAAAATTCTTCAATTTGCAATAAATAATCGAAATGTGAGTATGACCAGAAAATGCCACACTCACACACTGCAGACCAGCCCATGGCACCATGAAATACACATAATACCACATAGCAGCAAGAACATAATTAAAGTATAGCAACCAACTCTCTCTTCCTCAATGTGAAACGTTTCTAAACTAGAATTGAAACTATGATCAAACACAAATCCCTACAAACTATGGGAGTAGCGATAAACAATGATTCAAAAATATCTGAACTACTGCCTTAGAACGGACAGCAGCCAAAGCCATAGAGGGGGCAGCGTAGCTTCAATGCAATTTACTGGCCGAATTCCCTAGATTCTGCTGTTGTTGAAACACAAAATGTTTGGCTCGCATGAAGGCATCCTAAATTATGCAATGCAGCATCAAGTTATACAAAAAATAAATATTATGGTTGGAAGGGCAGAGAAAACACCCGAAGAAATCACTGTTTGACGTCAAAGTACTTGCTTAGTAATACCAGGATAAAGTTGTTATCTGACTCCTGTAAATTGCGTCATTTGATGATGAATTATCGCCTTCTTATTGCCTAAGACACGCTGCTTTATTCGCAAAACGCACTGCGGAAATAATTTATCCAACTATATGACCTGCTTAAATCTCGTCTTAATGAACAACTTATCCCATCCACATGATGTATAATTAAATTAGCTTTCTGAATAATTTACACCAAAATACCATGCTGAAATATCAAAAACTAATATTAAGTGCATCTGTCATATTTCGTTGAATGAGGTAAAAACATATCCAACATCTTATAGATACATTGGCAATGTGACGCACATTAGTGTCGCTGTTTGATGCATGATGTATTTGTCAAACATACTGAAACCCACGTGTATTTCAAACCCCATTAAAGCTCACCTGATGCTTGGATTGGTGTATTGATCCCATCGTAGGTCCCAAACTATGTTTACTTCTGTCCTGCATGACAATTCGTTGGTGGACTTATTCATCCAAATTGAACAAAAGCAAATAATCTGCTTTTTGTACAAAACTGAATATATCAAGAAGCGTGCGAAAAAAGTATCAATCATGATGAACTGTTGTAGTACTAAGACAATCCATCCTCTTACACGAATAAATTTGCCAGGAACAAGACCTAACCTGGTCCTTGATCAGAATTTCCTTGACCCCTCTAATGCACATAAATAAATATCTTAATCTAAGTTTAGCGTAATCTAACCATCATGAGAAAGAAGTACAAAATATTAATATAAAAAGAGCCATTTAAGGAATGTTTATGAAATAAATTATTTTATCATGGCTTGTTCAGTGATAGAAAACAATTTCACTTGGACAGGAGCACTATAAAGGAACAAGCCATATACTGTTACGTGACCATTTGAAACATTTAAAACCTATATAACTTTACAGTAATAACTAGGCATATAACTAAACAGTGTAAACTAAGATAAGATGTCTATACAATGAAACATCTTTATCGGCAACTGCACTATGCGTATGATAAACTCATCTTCAGAGAATACATTATTTGTTTGAAACTTTACCCCATGTGTCCTCCAAAATATAATAAAGACCTTTCAAACTTTTCTATATCAAACTTGATTAAAGTTTTACTGGCTTAACTGGGCCATATGGGAGATGGTATTTTATGGTGATTTAGTCTAAAAATCTAAAGGAATTATTGGAATGCCTAGATACATTAGAAATATTATCAAAGGCCATAAAAGAGCTGAGTTAAACACAGATATCATGTGATATCATGTGAATTCTGCATGACTAGTTATAAACAATTTACAGTCTATAGCTATGGTTACCTCTTTATTTGCACAGCAGATGAAGTGGCCTCAGACTTAATGTAGATCTTGATATAAAGCTTTTATCAATGGGTTGGTATCTGCTGCTTGTCTTAGGCTTGGCCCAATGTGGTTCGACGTGGGGTTTTAATTTAGCTCTGACTGAAAACCTGTGAGTCATGACCCTCTTCTTTGTTTCATTACAGAGTGCTAATTTTATAAGATTATTTCTCTCTGATGATACATTGCACAAGTTGGAACGCCCCCATGTAAGCTAAACAATATTTGTATTTTAACAACAACAGAATATACAGCAAAGATTTGGTACCAGTAAAATGCATTCTGTTTTAGGTCCTTTTTGTTATTTAGTACTTAATGTCCTTTCAAGTTTTGCAATCATCTTGATGGGAAATAACGTCCAGTTGCTTTACTTTAGTTTTTTTCCTGCTTTTTGTGACTGTTAGCGCTCTGTGACTCTTCCTCACGCTGCCTTGGGCCGGTCTGCAGTGTGAGAGAGTTATATTTTCTGACCATTTATATTTACTAACTATTTCAATATATGGTAGATGTACCAGTAATTGTTGTAGCTCCAGAAACCATGGTATGTCAGAAAAAAACACCCTATATCTTCTAGAAATTGAGCAATGAAATGTCATCAGTCAATTAAACTTGCTAATCATCTAATATCTATCCAGCGACATGAAGCAATTATGACGTTATTATCTTTGAACGTGACATACGCCATTTTACGAGTGTCAGAAAGCTAACGTTGACAACAGGCAGCTTAAATTGATCATAAATTGAGTAAATTGAAATGTTGTTTAGGTAAAAAGTGACTGACAACCTATTCAATTAGAATAAAACTATGAATCGGTGGTATTTTATTGACACAGCATTCGGCAGCTGTTTATATGAATCTCTATTTGTGATGGTTACCACGAAAACTGGTCCTTGTTTGGAAAGTAACCCAGCCCAGAATTAACCTGGATTTAACCTGTAAGCACATAAATGGTGAGAAATAATTATCAAATATAGCGGAGATCCAAATATTTTATATTCAAAAATTAATAACATTTCATAACTAGATTTACTTTGAAAGGGTAATACAACAAAAACTGGTACAACCAGCATACATGTAGTATAGCCTTTAATATGACAAGATGGTAAAATGCTACATACCTACAACGATTTGCAGGATCTGCAATGTCACTGAATTTGAAGTAAGAGCAGACATAATCAATCAAATAATCAACGGTTGCAGGATTGTCACATAGTCCTGATTTATCACTTGGTAGTAACTTCTCCAGGGAAGTAGGTGTTTGGCCTAAAGAATGGTAAAATGAATATTAAGTGTTCTCAAACACAGAATACAAATAAGATTAAACATTATAAGTGAGTCTATTTAAGCCATCGTGTGCAATTGAAGGATCCACTCCACATGCAAGCACAACAGACTCAGAAAAGACTGGGCAAATACACACAGTCTTGTCAGAGTCATTGCTGCTGGCAGACTGGATGAAAGTTCAGGCCATAATTTAAGCTCTAGGATCCCTCTATAGCTGCGAACGCATATTTTTTAAGAATGGAACTATACAATTAGTCCCAAAATACCATGTTCTGACTCATTTAAATAAAATCCAATCAATCTCACTTTTGTTTAGTAAAACTGGGGTTTTAATAATAGCGAAGGATAGTGGTTATTTTATTGATTAAAGGGCTGACAACTTACAAAACTAAGTGTTACACAAAGTGCAGTATAAATTTTTTTCTGCTAATTCCTACATGAAATGGTTAGGTATTGCAGGAATTGAAATGTAGTTCTTCAAATATTGTAAATAACATATAAGAAAATGCGCAAAAGATTATACAGTTCGATGACATTAAAGCAATCACATGATAGTAATAATATACATATTTTAGTTAAGTGGAATGGGATACAGCATGATTATTATTCCACATACTACAATTATGTCCTATCTAATTTTGAAATTTATGTATACTCTTACCTGGGCACAAACTATAGGTATGGTTGAAATACACTTCCAGCATATACTCCAAGTCAGTGACGGTACAAATAACATCCTCAAGAAGAGCGTGGTACTTGATACAACCAATAAAAGCTTGAAAATGTCTGACCAAAAGAAAAAAAGATAATATGGGCCTGGTCCCAAGAAAGCCGGTCTTCCGAATTTCCGACATAGTGAAATTCTTGTCAGTCTCCTCAGCTACAGAGACTAGCTTGAAAATTGACATTTTGCTTGTAGCAAGTTTAGATGTTATAATTTCCCCAAAGCCAATATCAAAGGGTTGATCAGTCTGCACGGATGCGCAGGCTGGTCTGTGGCTGTGTTGATCGCAAGCCTCCAAAGACAAGCTTTCTCGCGTTGAGGCCCATATAATCTTGCATAGATACCTATTTGTATAGCTGTTTTAACCCTTTATCAAATGCACGAAAATCCATGTTTAAATCAGATGATTCACGTGCTGTTTGAGCCATAGGGGCCCTGCGCGTTTTTTGGTTGATTTTGGACACATATCGGTCGAAAAAAAGTATCTATTAGGTAAAATAATTAGAATTAAAAATAGATACTTTTTTCGACCGATATGTGTCCAAAATCAACCAAAAATAAAAACGAGCCGGGCCCCTATGGTTTGAGCATGGTTTTAAACTTGAAAATACTTAAAATGAGCCCAAGTTATTTACGTGACGTTATATAAAACACGTTGTGGACCAGACTGATAGTTTGCCAAAGCTTTTGTTCGCGAACATATTGTGTACGTCTATGACGTTGTGACGACGTTATGACGTTCAAAAGCTTACAGCCCTAGCCATTTTGTTTAGAGAAATCCAGTCTAAGAAAATGGACATTTTATTGTTTTAAGAACGTTTTCAGTGCGAATTTGGTTGCAATAAGGTTAAATATGCAAGAATAACGACCACACACGTTTGTTCCATTGTATTAACACATGCCGGGTCCCTCTAGAGATGTGGCAACTTTCAACAGTTTGAACCCAGATCAGCCCCAGGGTCATATTGATTACTTATCCTATTAAATAACCACACATGTTTGTTAAAAGGATGTATCTATGCCTTTGTGATAAGTCAACTTCTTACATCAAAACAGCTGAAATAAAGAAAGTCGTACTTGCACTCTAGTGTTGAATTGGCTTCAGATGTTAACCTGGCGTAAGCCTCAATACATCTCAGACTAATGCTGTTGTCTGAAAACCACTGGGCACAAACTAGATCTGAAATTAACATTCATAAACATCAGAATGACAAAACACATATGAGCAATGAAATGTGACTTCCAACATTGTGGCATCTTGACAAGTGTAGACTCAGATGAGCATCTGCAGTCCCCCTTTAAGCTTAGAAAGTCAAAATTATGTTCAGTCAGTAGCTTAACACTCGTAAAATATTCAAGCGACTAGCAAAGGCTCTGATCAGACTGCGCGTATGCGCAGGCTGGTCTGAGACTTTGCTGGTCGCATATAGCACATTGTTGGAAATCGCATGTCGTGGCTCTAATATACTGATCACTATTTCAAGTATGGCTGATAGAGGCCTGGTAAAAAGAGTGGAAACCAAATACAATGTTTTTATGCACCAGTGTTTTTATGATACATATTATTTATCATTATAAAAAGAGCACTTTTGAAAACACATTTAATCATGGACAATACAATGATTTTCTTGTTGTATTCCCGATTTTGCTTTGGACTTCTTAGTTAACCTGTGCTCTTTCCTATGGCGCCAAAGTTTGGTCAGTTATCTTTAATTGCATATTCCACTGATAAAACTAACAAGAGATGAAATTGAATGATATATAGAAGTAATGCAAGAAAAGGGCTAGCATTTCATGCTCGGATCCATAAGGGGGGGCAGGGGGTCTGGGCCATCCCCCAAAATAAAAAAAACATAGGGTTACTTAGCAATATAGCCTGGATTCCATAGAAAATATCGAAGCTTGCATTCAACGTGGGGCCATTATTGGAACGCCAGCGAAAAACCATTAAAATTGTGTTTCACTGGCGGGACAATGATGACCCACTTATAGTGGTATTTGGATCCTCTCATCATTTAAAAAAAACGTTGGACCCCCTCTGACAATACTTTCTGGTTCCTCTCGTGCATTTGTAGAATATAATAACTTACTATTAACACACTTAAAGCCATTGTAGTTGTGGGTAACTGGGCATTTGCAAGAACCATTTGAACAAGTTGCACCTGATGTTTGACAATGAGATGTGTCAGTACAGCCATCTGCATTAATTGCTATCTCTGTAAGGAAAAGGAAAAAAAACACTAATGAATATGTATTCGTCTCAAATTTAAATCTTGCATGTACCTAGATGTATTCTATTTGATAAACATTGTAGATTCAGGTCAGTAGGAACAGCGATTTGATCAGGATCTACAGTGGTTTCTTTAATTTTCTTGTATATGAATGCTAATTAGCCCTTAATGCGCCAATCACAACAAAAGTCGTCTGCTTTTCTCATCTGCTGAAATGTTTAAGAAGCCTCTATGGCAAACAATGTGGACCCAGAACAGACTGCTCCTATAGGAACAGTCTGTACTGGGTCCACGCTGTTTGAGTCTATACTTAATTCGTCAGTAATGCAAGGCAATTATTTGCAATAGACGACTTCAGCAGACCACATTTTCAGATGCATTTTTTCTTGGCGCTTTAAGGGTTAATTGAGTCCTGCAAATGTACTAACATGTAATAAAAAAGCACTGAACGAATATAACATAAATAACGCAAGAACATAAGCATTTGTCTGTCTAATTTGTAGTTTCATACACATTTTACAATGACTGTACCCGACAAGAAAAGCCTGGGTTCAACCATTCAGGATAACTCAAAGTCCTACATCACCGTGTCCCATCAAAACGGCCACACAATGGCACTATTGCTGGAGAAGTGGTCTGTTTGAAAGTTGACAGATTCGTCGCCAAATGAACTAGAGGAGTTTTTTTATCAATTTAACATCCATAAACGTTCAGTGAGTATGACAATTAGCCTATCCGGATCTACAATGAGTATATTAAATGTCCTATATTCAATTCTTGCTGAAAATTTGCTCGTTTCTCCAAACATTTGACGACATTTCAGATTTTCCTGTTTGGTCATCGAAGGAAACCTGATTCTCGCCTACACGTTTGATACTGTTTATGTAATTTTTAAAAGATCTGGCACAAAATGCAGAATCTTGCAACTTTAAGCATCCTCATATGGTTGCCGAGAATTTTAAGTGCATTTTTGAACTATAAAACCGTGGTTAAGGTTCAATCACCGAAATTGAAAATAATGCTGGAGAAGATGGCACCACTTGATTGTAATGGCATTAAGATTACTTAATATTCCATTTCAATCGGTTCAACTGTCATTCACATGTCAGGTGAAGAAGTCCTCTTGTTTAGCAGGAGAATGAAGACATTGTCGGTACATTATAAACGCCTTTTTCAGTAGTAAAAGACAATTTTACAAATGATTAAATCTTTCTTTGCGAGCGCAGTGGCTCAGTGGTAGAGTGCTTGACTCTAGACCGAGGGGCCACAGGTTCGAGCCTCACTGGCGTCACTGAGTTGTGGTCCTTGAGAAAGATACATTTATCCTAGCTTAGTACTGGCTCAACCCAGGAAGACCCATCCCTGTTTAACTGAAAGATAGTTGATGGGACGTAAAGAATCAAATCAAACAAACAAACAATAAATATGTCTTTGTTGGCAAAGCAAAAAATGACTAAAATCCCGTAAACCCAAATAAGCCTAGCGTCTTTTTTGTGGGACATAGTTAAACAGTGGAGACCCAGATCAGACACAGCAGAAGGGGGCGTCTGATCAGGGTCTCCACTGTTTGCTTACAGAATGTTGTATTAAATTTGAAATAAGAATGAAAAATACAACCCAACATCCCTTAAAACTGAATTGATATGATCAGGATATATCATTCGGCTTAAATGGGTTAATGACTCCTATCTCAAACCGAGATGATTGTTTCATACAGCAATGATTTTTTCAGGAGATATCTTATCTCTGTGATACTTTTCTTATTGGCGTCATTATATTTGATGAATTTGGAACAAAAATACAATACTGGTAGGCCTATATACTTACTCTCCATACATATAGTGCCATCATAGAATGTGGTCTTGGGACACATACATATTCCAGAAGAACAATTAGCTCCTGGTGTGGCACATTCTGGGTTGGCTGAACAGCCTGCTTCGTTCAAGGTTATTTCTAGAAAAAAAGACGTTATATAAGCACATTTATTTGGGTCAGTATTATTGCACATATACGAAACTGCCTCTTAGAAACGATCATGCTGGCGTATCCAGCAGGACTAAATGTGTCATATTGTGTCTGATTCTTTATCTACATCCATACTTTGTGTATGCTAGCAGAGAACGCTTTTGTGAGTCTGTGCATATGGTGGTGAGAGTGCAGATATATAGAGTACTAGGTGAGTGTCTTTTGATATCAAGTTTACCAGGCAAGGCTTTGAGAATGCTTGCTGACGTCGCGAGGCTTGCCAAGCGATTCAACATGCGTTCTCAAAGCGAAGCCGGGTAAAATTGATATCAAAAGATGCGAACCTGGCATTCTATTTATCAGTTTATCCATTGTTTCACTCTTCACACTTCCGATTATGACGTAATTTTCGAGATTTTGTTGATTAAGCGTCATAGGCGACGTCATTAAAAAGGTGCAACGTCATGACCTGATAAAGGCACATGTCATGAGATAGACAACGTTTATCAGACAACGTGCAACAATGCATTTAATATTCTAGGTAACTGATAAAGAATTCTACACAGAAGTACATCAGTTTTTGGCATTAGGCTGTTTAGCAAGGCATGACAAATAATCTGACTAATTAAGTTTTGGTACTTATCGCATTTGTGAGCAGCGAAGGCTCAGGCCAGCCTGCCCAAGTTCGTAGCCTCACCAGAACATTTGCTGCTTGTACATATAAAGATGGTCTGTATACATGTACAGAAGCTCGGGACAAACCATTGGACTGTAGCTTCACTAAGTATTCTATACTTCAAACCCTAAACAGATTTTTACTGGCAGGTAATTTAAGCCAACGCATGGAATTTTAGTACCCATTGCATATTTAAAATGCATTCTGCTTTACGTCAATGTTTTGACAAGGAGTAATCCCCCAAAAAGACTAGTTTCAGACTATAAGATTTTACTAGAGAAAGACTGTCACATTCTCATCTTAATTAGTTCACATGTGTTCAATTTATCTGGTAAAGGGGATTAACCCCCACCATCAATTGCGGCAATAACTGCGACAAAACGAAGTCGCAATAAATGCACGTAGCATCGCACAAAACTCTGAGGAATCCGCACCCATTCCTGATTGCGAGTAACTACAAGCTGTAGAATACTCTTAGGATGCCATGAACGTCACAGCTCGCGTTTCGCTTACCTCACAGATAATCTTCCGCATTGAGGTTAGGGATTCCTGATAAATGACATGACGTTTACACCTGTTGATGAATTATCAGAGCCATATGCGATATGGCATTGTCTTGTTGCGGTGAGGCGGTTGTGTCTCATAAACAAAACAACGATGGGCTATATGGTATCACAATTATGTTATAGTCCCAACTTATTCCAGCCCAGAACATATGTCACCACTGCCAAAGTGATTCACCTCGACAACAGCAAAGTAAAAACGGAAGACAAAGATCAGTTTGGCATCACGTTCAGGAGTTTGCCTAATTACTCTGCGTCCGCCATCAGAATAAATTAAGTTAAATTTGCTTTCGTCAGTGAATAGAACAGTTGGTTACATGTATCTATGATGAGACCATTGAACGCGCTCATCATTCCAGGCAACACCATCATGTTTATGAATCTGTAGCAAGATAATTGAGTAGCGACATGAGATTTCCAACAATGTGGTATGTGCGACCTGAAAAGCCTCAGATCAGCCTGGGCATGCGCTCAGTCTGATCAGAGCAATTGCTAGTCGCTTGAATAATCTATGAGTGTTAAGCTACTGACCAAACATCATTTGGAGTTTTTAAACTCAAAAGGAGGCTGCTAAGGCTCGTTTGCATCTACATTTATCAAAATGCCACATTGTTGGTAATCACATGCCGTGGCTCATTATTATATCTATTGTATGGGCGTCTGACTTAAGTCCTTTTCCGACAAACATCATCGTACTGCATTCCCATTAGTGTGTTACGTGTGCCTATCGTTTGTTAAGCAGTTTCTGCAGCTGATAGGATAAAGTCATGAGCATGCATAAGACGAATTGGTGTTTTGATGTCGTCACGTAAAGATGCCTGTTGCGCGACGGTTCCTAGCATGTCCATGTTGCTGGTTATGTTCCCAAGCTCCTGCTACAAATCATTAAGTGTAAGCTACAGGTTTAAGTCAATAAAGCCATACTATTCTGAACTCATCACCACTACTTACTTTGGATACACTGTGTCCCATTGTAGTAGTCTGTCTGGTCACATTGGCATGTCCCAGAATTGCACATTGCACCCATAGTAGCACAGTTAGTTGATGTATTACAGCCTGGCATGTTTATTTCAACCTCTGAAAATATAGGTCATGACCACACCGGATAGGCAGCAATCAAACACGCTCTTAACAAGCGACGAACGCGGGTCGAACATCGCTAGAAACAGTGCTTTTGATCTAACGGGCGACAAATGGCAATCGAAAAACTATGTTTCTAACAATTATTAATCTACGTTCGTTGATAGTATTAACGTTTTCGATTGCCACCTCTCCAGTGTAATGACGAGATAAAAGTATTTATAGTAAACGTTCTCAGCTATAATCAGATATTGGTTGCACTTTATTCACGTGATATTGACAATTATCATATATGCGGAATGGCATCTTTCAAACTACCATGCTGACGTATCCAACAGGGTTAGAGGTTTAAATTGCAGCCTATGTCTTATTCGCTATCCATACTTTGTGTATGCGAGCAACAAAGGCTCTAATGCGTATGAGCATTTGCACAGACTCGCCAGTCCCTTTGTAGCTCAACATAAGGTGATAATGAAATGTTTTACTATAAGATAAACAAACAAATGTAGCTTGCGAAATGAACAATTTTAAAATCAGAATTTTAATATAAGATAAAATTTACAGCCAAACAAATATATCCTGTAAACAAGCTACATAACATCTAATTAAGTAACTGAACACAATAGCATGAAATCAGGACATGTATAACAAGGGAATTGGGATGTGAATATGAAATAGAAAACAAAGCTTTTATATAATTACAGTATAGATATAATATTATGATGGCTAAATCACTGATTTAGCATTGTATGGTTCATAAAATCTAAGTGGGTCAGAAAGAGACAGTCCCTTTGTTGACTCTGCTTTAGACCTCAAAAAGCTATAAAGGAAATACACATAAACACAAGAAGTGAAATCCTCAAGGTTTTTATTTTACATATATTTTCTTATCAAATTCAACTATATACAAACGATATACATATAACATAACACAAATAATATCTACTTTTGTTTTACCCTGTTTGTTTTGAGCAACGTTGTGACATTACTGAAACGAAAATATTATGAGGTGACGAAGAGATTGTTTTGGGGAAAATGAAGTATAAATCCAAGAAAACAAAACATGACAGAACAAAACCAATAAACAGCAATCACTCTCCCACTTATATATACGTGATATCTGTCAGTGATAAACTACTTTGTTATATGACTGGAGAGAATCCTGTCTCATGATTGGTCCAATTTGTCTTCATAAATCTCTTTGTCTGCCTGGAAACGGGTCTTAACCAGTCCACAGGTTAATATTGCAATAAAATCAGCTCAAACTAGTTTTCAGTAGTTAATATTTTTGACACTTCTGCAATATTACCCTCTAGAGAGCTAAAATGACATGATGAGTATGAAACTAGCATGTGCTGCATGAAATTAACATGATTTGCTGTTTTATTTCCCAACAGGTAAATTAAACTTTCGTGAAAGTTTACGACAGTTTTGTTTTTGCTTTGTTTGCTTATTTATCTTTGTTTGAATAAACAAACTGTAAAAACAGTTTTATGATAACATTTTATATTCCCCATTTAGAGAATTAATTTATCTTAGGTGGTCTGATTGTATAATATCATCCACTCAACATGATACAGTACACCAGATCAGGATACTATCATAATAATGTGTATGTAATGATTCCAGAATTTTTCCTTCTTACTTACTTTAATATGAAAACACAAACCTGGTATTCCATTTTCGTTTTGAAGTTGGTTCACTCTTTTAACTAGCGATTATGACGTATTTATTGACTTTCGTGTTGATCCAACGTCATTAGCCATATTCGTCTGGTAAATGTCCGTGCTTCACGTTATATGAATACTGAGCTCCGCCCACTGGCGCAGTGACAAAACCCTACTTCACGTATATTGAACAGTTGAACAAAAACGTGCTACACACCTTCTAAATTTGGGCGACCTTGACTTGAAAGCAATAATAAAAAAAACAGGAGGAACCCTACTCTCCAGTTATAAACTATCCAAAATGCAAAATTGGACATTTACAGTGTGATTCACAATAAGTTGGCACGGATGTAAATAGAGGGCAAAGGATACATGTATTTTCTAAGATTTACATCTTTAATATTATAACAGCATATAAGCATTATATATATAGCTGAGTGGATAAGGGGGCAAACTGTAGTAATCAGGGTCTGTGGGTCGAGACTCAGGTAGAATATATTTTTTTCTTGATTTCTTTTTCCATTTCAATACTGTCCTTTTGTTTCTATTTCTAATTACGATTATTATATGCCCATAATATTTTTACATATAAAATATACATCAAAGGAAGAAATCCGGTAGTTGTGTGGGGGGGGGGGTATACTCAATATCAAAATGAGTAGGGGTGTATCAGCATCGTTTGGGACCCAGCCACCATTGAGACCCCTTGAAAATATATGTTTATACATGTGCCTCATAGATAATCAAGCCCTTCCAGATAGGCATGAACCCCATTCCCATACAAATATTGTTAAACCCTTTCCAGATTTTTACTGGTAAAGCATATCACTGTTCAAGACAGACGCTGAAAACAGGATCCCTATTTTAGTCGGTAAATAGCTATACATAGGTAATGTTATCTCTGTTTATACTCTCCGACTTTAAATACAATTTCTCTTATGTCTTATGTCTCTGATTGGCACGTCTCTATCAATAATTATATCTCTATCCATGATTGCCCCTATCCACACCACCAACAACACCCATTTGAAAAACTGACGAATTTATTTAGGGTAACGTCGACATGCATTATGTGGGAAGTAAGGTCGTTTTAGCCAATTGTCAATGGGTTATTCTATCACACTGTTTCTGTCAGATTTCTGACGACTAACCTGGTTTTAACTATTATTATTTTTTGTTGCTGTTGCTTTTGTTTCACTTGATTTATTTCATTCCATTATGTTTTTTTAAATAACTATACAATTCTTCATCTTTTTTTATGTTATTTAATTTACAACTTCAATGCCATTTATATACAAAAAATGCATCGATCTGCATGCATGCACCTGCTCATGAAAAAATATTTGGATATTCCAATCAACTTCTACTCAAAATACAAATTATAATTATAAATCATATCCAAGTGGTGGAAACATAGATGCTGACCATACTGCACGTTTGCACATTCTGATATCCACACTTTTCTTTCTTATATGCTGGAAACAGGCTCTTGTAATGTACCAGTCATCTGTAACAACTCCCCTCCCCCAGCCCCTGGAACAGCAGTGATTTAGACTTTTATCTGCAGTTCCCTGCTTTGACCCACACACTGCGGGGAAAGCAAGTTGGTAAAACCATGGCAGTTTTCGCCCATAGTCTAGTATGTTTTACATTTCTATGCCATGTTTGCCTTGGTTTATATAATTGATTGAATTCAATGTAAAAGTAAAAAAAAGACACATTTGCTCTGCTTTCCCCAGCCCTCCTCCAAGTCTCGGGGCAGTGGTTACAAATGACTAGTGTATAAGTCTCATGAAATGGCCGCTTCAATTGCACATGGTGAAAAAATAATAAAAAGAATAGTTATAAAACATAACATTTTTGATGTTTTGAGTACTATTTAGGCCTTGGCGCAAAAAGTATAAAAAAGAAATCTGCTGGAGGGACTTAAATTCACGACCTTCTGATTCAACGCACAACGCCTTATCCATTTTACCAGCACTTTCACTTGGGTTGCGATGGATATAAGACGTTGAGAC
This sequence comes from Loripinus fragilis, assembly GCA_964019695.1. Classification (NCBI taxonomy): domain Eukaryota; kingdom Metazoa; phylum Mollusca; class Bivalvia; order Lucinida; family Lucinidae; genus Loripinus; species Loripinus fragilis. The sequence goes on from OZ026515.1 coordinate 136,850,384, forward strand.
AGGGTATCAGACTAGATGGTTTCTACTTTACATCGAATGATCTTCATAATCTTTGTAAAGCACAAAGGTTTGCGAAATCACGAAATATTCCCAGTCGAATAGAAAAAATGCAACACAGATGATGTCATCATATGATCATGAAGCACGAAATGACCAGTCGAATAGGCGTAATGGCAACGTGATTTAAAACGTGCAACTTCATGATGTCCTGATAAAAAAAAATAGGTCGTGAGACAGGCAACGTTTATCAGGCCAGCGTGCAACAATGCAGTTAATATGAGAGCTAAATGATACATTTAGATATCCAAATGTAGTATTGGATGTCACAATAACTGCAGTTTAATTATTGTCAAATGAAACATTTATTGTCTCTCATAGCAAAATAAAAGAAATTATGGTTCACGTTCACAACAAATCAACAAGTGAAAACTAATAGTCACTGTATAAAGTAAACACATCATATGACGTCGCGTCATGGAGTAAAATAACGCCATGCAATAAAATCTGCAAACCACTAGTGGATTATAGATTTACAGGAAACGTTATGACGTCCATAATAACGTTGCGTACATAATGACAAAATTATAACGTTTTAACGCCAGAAATGAGATTTCATTTCAACGTATTTGTCATATGACAAATAGAGTCTAACATTTGTGCTCTTGTATTATTGAATTTATTAAACTCGTTGCGAAAAAGAGATTAAATGCTCGACAAGCCTCGCATTTTATCTCTTTTCCTCAACTCGTTTAATAAATTCAATAAAACATGAGCACTCACATGAGATCCTCTATTAATACTATGATCATTCAAATGTATTCATTATTAAAAAAAACTCTGAAGAGGACAGTGAAAATAGTAAGAGGATCAGGGATAGTGTAACACCAAGTAATAGTCTTTTACAGAAAAAGATAAAAATGTTCTTGGGAGGGTATGATTAAAGTGTGCATTTTCACTTACATATATGGAAGTTTATATGTTAATTAAAACTACCTCAACAAAACATGTAAAATGCAATTAATCCTTTATAGCACATGACTGAGTAAAGCAAATAACTCTTTCTCTAGCCTCATAACAAATCTTACTATTGATACACGTTGTTCCATTGTAGAAGTCTGTCTGATTACATTGACATTTCCCAGAATTGCAATTGGCACCAATAGAAGTGCAGTCTGATGAGTTTGTACAGTTTGGCATAATACTGTCAGGCTCTGAAAATAAACATCCAGTTAATGTACAATGCAAACAAGTATTTATGAATTTAACTTAAATGGCTGCATAATCCCACAAACAGATCAAGATTTTATGAACATCAAAATGTACAATTTACACCAAGAAAAAGATATTCTTGCCTTCATGTGTTTGCAAATTTGCAAAAACAGGTTTTCTCTCGACCAGGCCCACATAGTGGTATGTAATTTTATAAGCAAACGGATCAATAATAACAGGACAAAAGAGGAAACAACCAATTAAGCCTTTCCATTCAAAGAGTTAAAGACGTCCCTGCGCGCTTAACAATTCTTGTGTTTTACAACTCCAGAATCTAAGGCGAAGATTTGGAGCCCCTATAATGCAATTAAACCTCACCCAAGTGACTTAGTTTGCTGTTCGTTCTGAGGCATTGGTTATGTTGCTGTTGTTGACCCATTGTTTATTGTTGCTCCCATTGATTGTTGGGGCTCTGTCTTTGGTCCTTGTTTTGTCATGCAGTACTAAATCTTTTCTAGCTCTGCAATCACCTTGATGGAAAAAAGGGAGCTGGTTGCTTTGCTTTAATTGTTTTCCATATAGTTTTGTGGCTCTTTCTAACAGAGCCCTGGGTTAGTCTGCAGTGTGTGAGTCTTGTATTTTCTGACTTTTACGCATTTTGGTTTTATTTTAGTTAAACAAAACTGTCTTTCTCTGAATAAATTGAAAGTTCTTACTATTAATACATTGTGTCCCATTGTAGAAGTCTGTCTGGTTGCATTGACATTTCTCAGAATTGCACTTGGCACCCACAGTAGCACAGTCAGATGATTTATTACAGCCTGTCGTATTTATTGCAATCTCTGAAAATAAAGCACCAGATTAAGATAAAGGTTTTTATTATGTCAAGTCATACTAAATACAAGATTAAATAGTCAATATGATTGAAACTAAATTGCAGACAAACTGTGGACATTTATACATCTTTAGAACATACTACATTTTGTACATAAATCATATCATGGTAAGCAAAAATGTAACCAGTAAAAGAATCAAGTTTAATAATAGATCAAATTTAGTCAAATAAATGAAGCCAAGATTTAATCTTGAAAGTTTTGCATTTTTACATTTAGAAGAACCAGAACATAAAAACAATTGATTTTATTTTATGCCCTTGCTAACGTGTTCAATATATTAAACAATTTTCATGTTTGAACAACAACAGAATCTAGATGAATGGTAAGTATGCAACTTGTGCTCGCTCTAATGCTGTGTTGGTGATGTTGTCAGTTTTTTTTGTTTGCCCTGCTCTGTAATATAATTATTTGTAACCTATCTAGTTAGCATTACATACACTCAGGAAAAGATAGCTGGCTAAGTTCCTTTGTGCATATTCCTGTACAAATCAGAGATAGAGACATAAACTGAAATATATTACAGAGTAAACGATACATGTGTTACTTGGATAGTATGTAAAAGGTTAAAGACATTTCGACAAAAGGTAATGGAATTCAATAAGCCAATGAATCAATAACAAGAATAAACAGGAGAAACAATGATGTTTGAATTTTTTTATTCAATAGTTTAAGTAATACAAATATGTTTTTCTCAAAATTCATTAAACGTTCTTACTATTAATACACCATGTCCCATTGTAGAAGTCTGTCTGGTTGCATTGACATTTTCCAGAATTACACATTGCACCCACAGTAGCACAGTCAGATGATTTATTACATCCTATCATATTTATGGCAATCTCTAAAAATAAATCACAATGTTTAAATAAACGTTTATTTTATGTTTTCATGCAAGTTTTGGCAGCAAATGATTGAAGCTAAATTGAAGACAAGTCATGAATATAATTTTACAGCTATAGAGATAACCACATGGTGTACATTAATCATATCATGGTAAACATGAAAGTAACTATAGTAAAATAATTCAGCTTAAAACAATGACAAATAAAATATGTAAAGTCAAATAAATGAATACAAGCATATAGCTGGATATTATCACATTTAAAATATACCCTGAAAACTATAGCACAGTTCGAGGAAATACAAAGTGCAAGACAATATTTGTGTGTTTACATACTTTGTGTCCTTTCTAGTTTGCAATCATTGTGACCAGGAAGAGAGAACCAAATGCCTTGCTTTCATTGTCTCAGATGTCTTATTACTGTAAATGTTTTGTGGTTCTTCCCCACGGTGCCTTAGGTTGGTCTGAAAAGTGTGATTGTGGTATTTCCTGATCATAATCACTTACGTTTTGTGATAAAGATAATTGTGTCCCATCTAATGTGGCCTCAATTTTACTAAGGAAAAGATAACTGTCTGCTTTCCTTAGTGTATCGTTCTGTAAAAACAAGAAACGCAAGACAAAATTGTTGATTTATATCCCCTGACGAAGGGTTATTTTAGAGAAACATTTAAATTGCAAAGCATGAATCCCATATATCTAAGCCCTAAGTTTACCTTCTGTATCATTCAGATCATGACAAACGTCTGTCATATATAGTTTAAGTGTGTGAATTCAAAGTGTTACCTTGCATGGTGGTCTACATTTCTATCACTTTGATTTGATATGCAACATGATCATTTTCAGAAAATAAAAGAAAATGACCTTTTGCCCCACCCCAGGGGTCGAGTGTGTGTAAGGACAGAATATTTGCTTTCATGGTGCTCTGTGCTCAATTCCCTTTAATTTGATATGCAAAATGGCTACTTTCAGAAAAAGATATGGTTTGACCTGTTGATCCCACCCCAGGGTCGAGGGTGTGTCCATGGGCAAAATATTTGCTACCATGTTGCTGCATGTGTCGTTATCTTTAATTTGATAAGCAACATGACAATATTCTGAAAAAGTTCAAACAGGTAAATAATGGTAAATAAATTATTACAGGCTAGACATATATAGGATATATAATTGTATTAAACATCCATCACCATTACCTGGATTAGTTTATATGTTTTGTTTACAACTGTTCTCATCTATCTTTAAACAGACAGTAATTAACATATGTGAGGAAACAATGAATACAGAAATTTGCATTAATGAATGTACTTAAACTTCACATTCTCCGTAAAGGCGTAGGCCAGATCAAGGACAAAATTCAGAAAAAACATATGAAAATCTTGAAAATTTTGATAGAAGTCAATCAGTCCCAGGTCAATGTTGTCAGGCTATAAATGAGTAAATAATTTTCATTTAACCATCACAATTAATTGTTCACCTGACCCAATTTATTATGTACAAGATCAAATATATTATAAATATAGAGTATTGTTGTCAACCTATTTATGAATCTTGATATTTTATTTGAAAATAGCATTAACTGTGGTAAAGGATATATTAAAATGTATAACATAGAATACCAACATGTTAAGTGTGTTAATTATTTTCTTTTAACCATCATAATCAATTGCTCAACTGATCCAATGTTATTATGTCATAATCAAATTTTCTATACATTAAAATGTTTGTGGCTAAACTATTAATGGATCTTGTTATAGATTCCTAATCATTGTCCTTTTTCTCACTTTGTACTCATTTAAAATTAGTTTTAACTGTGATTAAGGATATATTTTGTGATGTCGATATTGTGGAACGTAAAAGGTGTATGGTTTTGTGTTTCATTTGTAAATTCAGTCAAACCAAAATTATTCGAGGTGCAAGGGACTGTAGGATTTGTTTTGCATCATCTGTAGTGTGAATAATCAAAAGAGGTAGTTTTCATATTGTTTTGATGCTTTAAATCTACATTGTCATATGACCAGATATTACAACTTCATCTTGGCATTCTGGTAAAGTAATCTGTCAAATATATTACTCTAAAATATTAAGCCGATCCTGGCCTTTATCATTAACATAATTTCACAGCTGTTTGAATATCTAAATACATCTCTGGCCTCCATCGTACGTACAAATATAGAAATGCACATGGTACTTTATATCACAATAGATGTATATACAGCAATAAATGAAGAAATGCCTATCGATTGCCTGCGTGGCTCAGTGGGCAGAGCACGTGAATATAGCACAGTTATTTTTAAGCACTGCGTCGTTAGTTCGAATCCTGTAGGCAACATTTATTATTGTAAAGAAGTTTGTTTTTATTTTTATGAGTTTTTTTCCTTTTTGCAATATCTTTCTCTATTTTGTTTAGTTTAATCTCAGCGGTGACAAATACATTCTCTTGTCAGATCCATAAAACTATACTTCAACTAATGCCTATCGCCTCTTCAGTTTTTAAGATACATGTAAGTACTGTGACATGATATTTCCAACAATGTGGCATTTTGAAATGTATAGACTCAAGTGAGGCTTTGAAGCCTCCTTTTAAGAATAGAAATTCTACATGCTGTTCCATCAATACCTGTCTAGGCTTGAAATATTCAAGCGACTAGCAAAGGCTCTGATCAAACTGTGCCTATAAGCCTTTGCTTGTCGCACATACCACATTGTTGAAAATCTTATGTAGTGGATCATATATAGACCTCTTTGCGGCTCTTGAGAGAAATGCTTTGACGAGCTATAACTGATTTATTTTGCTTTTTGAGATAAAAGCAGGGTTTTTAAAAGACATATTCTCAAACTGAAATGTTAATTCCCAGCATTAAGAAGTTGTCCGTCATTACATTTTCAAAGAAAGCGTTAACTTACAAATTCTTGTGTTAATGTGCATATCTTTTGACATGAACATAAAGAAAAATGAGATTAAAAAATAGTGGGGTCAGCCTGGATTCAAACCCATAGTTTAGTATCTGGAGGTAAGTTGACTAATCACACAAATACGGTGGAAATAACAACTTCATTGAGATATCAACTAAGTATATAGCAATTGCACCAAGACGTTTATTTCTGTAATTGCTCAGAACATACTAATTACACACAATCCCTCACAAAAAAGCATATTCAGTATAAATACTGTAATAATTTATTCATGCATAAAGGTCAGGTTCAGGTTAATATTGTAGAGGTAAACATTATAGAAAATGAGCTGCTTGTAGATTGACCTGCTTGTCTTTATGCTTGACAGGTTTAAGAATGCTGAGGAGAAAACATAGACATGACATCCGACAGCATCCAAAAAGCCATTAAATGTGATTTAACAAACTATTTATTGACAAAATATTGTCTCTCTTTTTTGTCCATGCTGTCCTAGTGCCGCCAGATAACAGTGTGTAATTATTTAGTTTTCTCTCAAGAAAATCGTGTGTTTTTGGTGTTCTAAATAAATGTCTCAATGAAACTGTTCTTTTAAGTTCAGAAAACACATGTTTAACATTTGGTTATTATCTCTCATTCTGAGAAGTTTGTCTGTTATGAGAATTGTCATTTTTGCTGTAATATTCATGATTAAAGTAAAGAAGAAGGGAAAATCAGAAATTGATACAATCAAGTGTCATACCTAACATGGGACACCACATGGGAAAGTGACAAAAACACAAGAAGCATAACACACAAGAGAGCCAAGAGGTCAGCCCTTTCCCAGCAAGTGATCAAAGGGATGCAAGGAACAGACAGGGCATCATAACAACGACAAACATGAAACATAAATAGCAAAAAGTACTGCCTTGGATTGTTCCCTAAACGTGTTTACTATACCAAAGTCACCTTTAATTATAATATGAATCAGGACACATAGATGTTTCGTTCGCATGAAAGATCGCTAATATACAAAATGGAGATGAAATAAAGATAAGGAATTAACAGTCATAAAACTAAATACCAGAGCATAAGAAATCCAACCCTGGTAGGCCACCCAAAGACATTTAAGTTATTGCAAACATCACACAAGATTTGCACTGCAAACGACCTTAATTAAAAGACATCAATAACTCAATTAAGGATCACAACATGAAAGTGTGACCGTTAATTGGGTGACTATATCCTGTAGCATAACTATGAGATCACTTGGATGTGTAACAATTGAATTTGCTTAACATTAATAAAATGAAAACCTCGGAACCGTCAGTCTTCTTAAAAAATCAGGTAGTTTTAAAAATTGACCTTTGAATTACCGACTTTCCACTGTACATGTAGATATTTATTACAAAAAAACTAGTTACATTTAGGGGCTTTTTTGGCCCTAAACCCTTACCCTAGCTAACCCTAACCGGCCTCCCCTGGGCCAAGCGCGTGTTTTTGTTATAGTAACTACAGTTTTTGTTGTTGCTGTCAGTCAAGCTACATTTGTTGTTGCTGTTGTAACTACAAATGACCCCTATGAGGCTAAAATATATTTTTTCACCAATTTTTCTTTGTGAGTTTATTAGAACTATAGTCAAAGTGTAAAAGTCTCGAATTATTTTGACTTTTACTGTTGCTATGGTAACAAAAATTGCAACCAAAATAGGCTGAAAATAGGAAATTTATCGTTTTGGAGCAAATTTGAGACGTTTGACAGAAGAATTAACACAGAGCACAAGCAAATACCAAAAATATATTTAAACTGATTATGAGAATTTTCATTACACACAACACATTAAAATGTTTTTTTGGTATTCAGCTGTGCTGATATCTAATTCTTAGAAATCGGTCTACAAAAGCCTTAATTTTGGTCCAAAATGCCAATTTCTCTATTTTAAGCCTATTTTGTTGGCCATTTTTGTTACCATAGCAACAGTAGAATTTAAATAAATGCCGAAATGTTACAATCCAGTTATTCTTCTAATGAACCGACAAAAAGAAATTGGAGAAAAGCAATGTTCAGTTTTTGGCACCAAAGGGGGCAAATAAGGCCCTTAATGCACGTACACCTTTGTATGTTTTATGGTGTATCAGTTGAAGAAGATTGTTGGCTCTAATAATTTTTCAGCGCAGTTCATTAAAATAATTTCCCATTATAAAAAGATTGGCTATAACATTAATGTATTGCAACAGACTGCATGCTTGGTAGTCAACCCAATCACGGTTGGCAACTTTGCTTTCCTCTTTAATTGCACGCCGGTGGGTCGGACTTCAGACTCTATGATGGTTCCGACTTAAAGACTTATCTATTGATGAGATGGTAGGGGCCCCATTTTCAGATGGTGATGTTTCTTGTTCTACATCCTATGGAGTCTAAATCTCTCAACTCATTCGTTTTGCTAGAGCATCTAGCTATGTAGCTGACTTCAACACTCGCAATAAATTGTTAACTCAAAAACTTCTTAAACAAGGCTATCGTTATCATAAACTTCGCAAAACATTTTCAAATTTTATAGACGATACTATGATTTGATTTCTTAATTCCAAGTTGGACTTAAATCTCTCTTGCGCCAATGACTTTCGGAACCTGATTTCTATGGTGACTTGGCGTATTAATTGAAGAAGATTGTTGGCTCTAATAATTTTTCAGCGCAGTTCATTAAAATAATTTCCCATTATAAAAAGATTTGCTATAACATTCTGATATTCTGGTAAAATTTTCTGGTATTCTGATGGTTCCTTGCTCACATCTTTCGTTCATCTATCATGCATTTTTAAAGCAATAACGAAACAGCTGTACACAACCACGAAGGTGCCTTTTTTATTGCATTTTAGTTTTCTGATAGATTTTGTGCCAGTTTAATAGTGAATCCTTGTAATGATTTGAAAAAGCTTTAAAATTACCACATTGAATTCAGCAAGATACTTCAGACTTATGTGTGTATTTGGTTGATGTTAATTGGCACCCTCCTGCTTGTGTTCCAGAAGAAACATCATATATAAGATACAACCAAAGAAATATTGTATCTACCCTCTACATCCAGACACATGATTTGAGTCAAGCATGCAGACCTAATTGCTCAAATTTCAATACAGGGTTCAGGGTCTGTATTGCATCTCAATTTGCTGTCACTTTTCAATTGCCCCGTTACCTGATTTTAAAGAGTCAATATTTTCAGAGGCAGCAGTTTTAAGGGTAAATAGTTTTAATTGTTGTGTCTGAATATTTAGGGTAAATACCACTAGTGCCTTGTATAAGATGACAGGTGTGTAAAGCGAAAAAAGATACATTTAAAAAGAAAAAAAAATACAAGGAAAAAAATGGATCTCAGACAACCTATTGCTCTCACAGCATGGCAGCACTTTGGCTTTTCTTTTATATAATAGATTTTATTTTGTTTCAATGAAGATCTGCTTTAGTCAAGGGTTATATTTATATGCTCAATGTATTGTATCTATCAGGTCTTTGTATTTGTTCCATGTATGTTCAAATTTTTCTAAATAGCCTTTTCTTGAAGCTGTATGTTGCATTAGAATGAAAGAGTGTTTTAGTTTCTTTTGCAGTGCTACTATGGATAGGGGGTGGCCGAGACGTTTTGCAGCAAATATGTAATACTTGACAATAATAAAAATATGCAAATCAGCTGATGAGTATATACTCCCTATATTAAATATAAATAGTTCTTCAAGAAATATCAGGTTAATATTGTTGTTATTTAGCCATATTTTGAACTCTCTAAGTAGATTTTGAGTTTCCTGGCATTGCCAGAGCATATGATTTATTGTTTCTTCTTCTTGACAAAAGCTACACCTGGGACTTGGTACATACTTCATATTATACAAGTACTTTTTTGTTGGTAGAATTCTATGATTTATTCTTGTTTGAAACCATTGTATTTTTGTTCCTAAAGAAAGTTTAAAAGGACAAGAATAGATTGCTTTCCAAGATTCTTCTTCAATATTGTTAACATTGTTCCATTTATGCTGGGATGTAGGTTTATCTAAATTTTGATTTAGGATTGTGTAGAAATCTTTCCCTCCCTTCTTGGATTTAATTAGGATGTGTATATTTGCAGGCAGTAATGGCATATGTAGTTTTTTAGAAAAGGTTAATATACTATGTGTTCTTGCATAAGACACTATTGCCCGCTTTAGGCCTAGGTATTGAACAAAATTAGTTTTTGTATTAAAAGCGTGCTCAAATTCATCTTGCGAGAGATATTCACCGTTATCAGTAACTAGATCATTAATATTTTTAACTCCTTTCTGATCCCAGTCTTTAATGTATATTGGTTTGCTGCCAATTGTGATGTTATTGTTATGGAAAATCGGACTTGAGAGAATGTAATATTCAGTGTTCTCACCATTAAGCTGGAGAACATCTGAATATGCCCGAAGTACATCGATCCAAAATTTATTTTTTATCTTATTTTGAACATCATTAGCATAACATCTTCCAGATACAAATAATTTGCTGAAGTTAATTGTATTGTTTACCACAGATTGCCAAGGACCATTGGATAGAATAACTCTCCTTAACCAAGTTAATTTCATACTACTTATAAAAGCTTTCAGGTTTATCATTCTTAGTCCACCTTCGCAGTACTGTTTTACAACAACATTTTGTTTGATTTTTGCTGGGCCATCCCATAAAAAAGAAAAAAATATATTATTTAGTTCTTTAATTATTTGTTCTGATGGATTTGGTATTGAAATAAACAAGTGATTTAATTTTGGGAGTAGAAGTGTTTTTATTACTGTTATCTTACCTAATGGGGTAAGATATCGTCTGTTCCAAAGTTTAATCAATGATCTGATTTTTTGTATTTTTTTATTAAAGTTTAACTGTTGCATTTGATCTAACTCAATATGAAAGTTTATCCCTAGTAGTTTAAAGGTTGTTTTCCCCCATGATAGTTTCCACCTTGTTTTAATAGATACTGTACTATATTTGTTCACCCCTATCCATACAGCATGAGTTTTTTCAAAGTTAACTTTTAGACCTGAAAATTGTGCATATTCATACAATACATTGAGCGTAGCATTTAGAGATTGGCTTGTTCCATCTAAAAAAAATAGTGTGTCTTTGCTATAACATTAATGTATTGCAACAGACGGCATGCTTGGTGGTCAACCCAATCACGGTTGGCAACTTTGCTTTCCTCTTTAATTGCACGCTGGTGGGTCAAACTTCAGACTCTATGCTGGTTCCGACTTAAAGACTTATCTATTGATGAGATTATAGGGGCCTGATGCTTTGGCTGTTTGTCGGACCATATGTTTTGTATCTTTCATTTGTAAGAACACACACAAAGTTTAGTATAAAAATCTTTGAAATTGACCTTGTAATTGAAATTAGATAATAATTGACCTTTTGACCTCCCCAGGGCCCCAGGGGGTGGGGCTAAAAAAATGCCGTTGCATGCCCCATTCATGTAAGTAACTCACACACCAAATTTGGTTGAATTTCGTCAAAAGGTTTAGGAGGAGATAGCATAATGGACAGACAGACTGATGGACAGACAGACAGACTGACAGAGGCGATTACAATATCCCCTTTGCTTTTTTCAAAAAAAGCGTTGGGATAATGAATGGGTAACAGGAAAAAAATATTTGCCTTTTTTATTCAAGAATTTAAGTAAAACCAAAATGTCTTTCTCTAGATTCGTTAAAGGTACCCACTATTAATGAGGCGCAGTGGCTCAGTGGTAGAGTGCTTGACTCAAGACTGAGCTGCTGGGGGTTCAAAGTAAGTAAGGGTGCAAAGATCAGGAAACGATCAAGCCTAACCAGCGTCACTGCGTTGTGGTCCTTGTGTAAGACACTTTTAAGAATCAAATCAAACAAAACTCACTATTAATACACTGTGTTGCATTATAGAAGTCTGTCTGGTTGCATTGACATTTCCCAGAATTGCACATTGCACCCACAGTAGCGCAGTCAGATGATTTAACACAGCCTGTCTTATTTAAGGCAATCTCTGAAAATAAAGCACAATGTTAAGGTAAAGGTTTCTTTTATGGACACCAGTTTTTATTTTCTGTTTGAGCAGCAAATGAATGGATCAGTATTGCAGACAAAAGCATATATGTATACATCTTTTGAGAATAACACATAATATACACAAATTAAATCAAAGTAAGCAACTAGTAATGCAATCAAGTTTAATAACAAATACAATTTTCAGTCAAAAAAAATAAAGCCAGGCTTTTAGCTGGATATTTTAACATTTAGAATATACACTGAAGACTATAGCTCAGAACCAGAACATAAAAGGAGCAAGATAATATGACGTGTTATATGTCTTTGTAGAACGACAATACAATCTAGTGTGAATATTTAAGGAAGAAAAATGTTCAAATGCTTGTGATGTGTTGTTGTTGTTATTTCTGAGTTTGTCATGCTTTGTAATATATCTATTTAGTTCTATCTAGTTTGCATTAAATTCACCTAGAAAAAGATATCTGGCTGCTACAGTTAGTGTTTATTTCTGCAAAATGATTAAACTGAGACACAAACTGAAAATTATTGCACAGAAAACGATACAGGGGTTCATTGGTTTGTAAAAGTGTTCTTTGTTACTCGATAAACTGATCTATACTACTAAACAACTTGTCAACAAGTAGACCCTTATAGCCACTGTGAAAAGTAAACTGATTAATACCATGATCACACAAACACGACCATGATTAGAACAGACTAAAAGAGGAGATATGATATAGTAAGATACTTTGGGATATTGTTACATCACCTAGTTAAGTGTTTTATGTAAATTGATAAAGGTGTTCTCCGAGGGTATGATTACAGGGTGTATTTCAACGTATATATATGGAAGTATATGTGTAAATAAAACAATAATTAACAAAAGAGCTCAAGTGTGAAAAACTCAATTAAGCATTTTTAGCTCATGGCTCTAAGTTAAGCAAATAACCCTTAAAATACTTACTATTGATACACTTTGTTCCATTGTAAAAGTCTGTCTGATTACATTTGCATGTCCCAGAATTGCAATTGGCACCAATAGTAGTACAGTCAGATGAGTTTGTACAGTTTGGCATTATAATGTCAGTCTCTGAAAATAAATTGTCAAATTATGGTAGATGTATCGATTTAGTTGAGCTGGTTGAGCAGCTAAAGGTAAAATTTGTATAGAGTACAGTGACGTCACTAATTATAACGGTAATCGGAGAGGTCTATTGACAATAAAAGGTAATATCCCGCATTTAGACAGGTAAACAAACGAGGATATTGGTAGTTATGTCCTAAGTAATGCATTAAAGCTATCATTGGGTGTCACAGACCAGTGGTCCAGTGGTTAAGTAGCGATATTAACAATCGACCCCCTCCCTAATTTATCTGAATCCCCTCTCCTGGAGTCGTGGATCCACCTTTGAACAAAAAGCTTATGTCGATATTTCAGGCTTTACAGGAAAACCAGTTAAAGGCGAGGGTTTTAACGACCCATGAAGGGTCTAGCAGACGTTAGTGTATCAGAAAAATATGTTTGAGTCCATGTTATTATTGCATAAAGTCATATTGTCACTTGAAAACTTTGGGAAAACGCTTCGAAAAGTTCATTTTTGCATTACTATAATGGCGCGCAAAAGCATGAAGGATTCGTAGGTTTTGAAAAAGTCTGTTCCAGAGCAAAAACTTACGTCATCCCAACGCCACTGAATTACGTTCATTTCTATACACGCTACTGTTGATTACGTCAATTTTTGTGACGGCCTAGAATGCGTATATGTAAAGTAGAAAAGCCGTGCACGTAAATTGCCTGATTAATACATGGGTTTTTGCCGGTTAAAACACTGTTGTTAATAGCGTGCGACACGGGTTTTTATGCAATAATTAAAGTTAAAATGAGTCTTCACCTACATCCACACAGTACGTTGTGTATGCGAGCGGCAAACGCTCTGGTGAGTTTGCGTGTTTCTGCATGCTCACCTGATCCTTTGATGCTCAGTATTGCGATCAAAATCTCACTATGCTGGCATTATCTTATGAACTTTTTATATCATATATATATTGAAATAAAATACTATTCGTTAAAAAAAATAAATACAAAAATTGAAAAAATAAAATATCAAAAAATATAAAGAAAAATACACAAACTAAGAAAATATCTAGAATAAGAAAATACACAATAGAAACAAATGAAAAAAATGAGCATATCAATAAGCCTATAAAATGTTAAACAAAGGGATTAGAACCCTTAACTTTTTACATAGCTCACGTGCATATTATTACAGTTGCCTCTCTACCTACTGAGCCACCAAGGATTTACATGCCATGATCATTATTTATCGCTACAATTGTTTTACCTGCAGTGTTTTTATTTTTTTCTGAATGAACTTGCATAAATGAATAACGGTATTAAGCTGCTACACCTGTTTTCTATTGGACTCTATCCATGACGGACAATACTCTTACTGTGTGATATCTATAATGATTAAAGCTAAATTGTAAACAATGTTTTTTGGATGTAAATGCATAAGTCGTTCAATCAGTGATAGCAAAATATTGTTAAAAAGATTAAGTACCAATTTCAAATTGTTTAATTTGTCCAATTATGATCTGAAGTAGGCTCTTGAATTTTCTTTAGCTTCTTTCCAAATATTTTGCTTAAAATGTCCACCAGTGTATAAACAGCTACTCATTTCGAGCATGCACTGCATGTGTACTTTAGGGTAATGTTTTCAAAAAGTTCAAATCATCAAGTAGCTGTTAAACTCTTGTTTCCAATAATATCATTTGATAACATTTTATCTATGCATTGTGGAGTTATGATGTTATGGTACCTACTTTCCAAATGGCCCTCGTATCTATCACTCGTGGCGTATGGCACAATTAGAAAAACAAAAGCGTATGATGGGAAAAATCCACATTGAATCAGAAAGTATGACAAATTGTTGTTGTTGATTCATTATACAATTGATGCATTCTTTTGAGGTTAACATCAGGATATTTCAACCCGAGAACAGTGATGTTCACCAAGGTGAAGCCGAGTAGAGCACCACTATCGAGGGCTGACTAATCCTGATGATAACCGAAAAAGAATGCACCAATTGTTTTGTTATATGACACTGTCTCTCTTTTCCTAGTTATATTTAAAGTAGTTTCATATTTATTTATGCATATACATAGACAAATAGTGCAGACCCGGATCAGACGCTGCAGTCTAACACTGTGTGTGATCAGGGTCTCCACTGTTAGCTTGCATAACTTTCTATTAAAATTTGAATAAAAATGAAAAAAACCCCTAACATTCCTTAAAATAGAAATGGACTGTTTCAATTGATAACGGTGGGAAATTCCATTCAGCATAAATGAGTTAAATGCTGTTCTCATACAATGAACAAATTCTGAATTCAACAGATTTTACCTGTGAAATATACATACGAAACCAGTCAGTGTTACAATGTCTATTTTAAGCTCTCTGTTAGCACTGACAAAAGCAATGTTACCTGGGCTAGATTAAGTCCAACCTATTTATAGCTCTCTGTCAGTACTGACAACTTATGTTAAGCTGTCTTGAGTTTATCACTGTTTGGCATCATAATCTGTCACAACTAGTGCATGCTAGTTTCAGCCAATCAGAGGAGGTCTTTTGTAGGAGTCATATAACAATGTTTATGTTGCACCCAGTGATTGTAGGGGTTTTGTGTTTGGACCTTGTTTTGTTATGCAGTACTTAGTATCCATTCTAGTATTGAAATCATCTTGATGGGGATGAGAGAGCGGGTTGCATTACTTTAATTGCCTTCCTGATGACTCGTGGCTATTAGTGTCCTGTGGCTCTTCCTGCCATGGGTTGGTCTGCAATGTATGATTGTAATATTTCCTGATCACACACACTTACTTTTCTTTTAAGGTTAAACTAATTTGTCTTTCTATGAATTCATTAAAAGTTCTTACTATTAAAACACTGTATCCCATTGTAGAAGTCTGTCTGATTGCATTGGCATTTCCCAGAATTGCACTGTGCGCCCACAGTAGCACAGTCAGATGATTTATTACATCCTGTCATATTTATGGCAATCTCTGAAAATAAAGTATTCTGTTAAGATAAAGGTTTCTTTTTGTTCAGTCATTCTTCATACAAGTTTAAGTAGCAGATGATTAAAATGAATTGCAGACAAAAATGCATAATATTTATACATCGTTTGAAAATATCACACAGGTTTCTTTCATGGTCAGCCATTCCTCATACAATTTGGAACAGCAAATGAATGCAGTAGAATTGCAGACAAAAATATTTATAAATCACTTGAAAATACCATATGTGGTTCCTAAATTATATCAAAGTAAGCAAAAATGTAACCAGTAATGCAGTCAAGTTTGATAACAAATACAATTTACAGTCAAATAAATGAAGCCAAACTTTGAGCGGTATAGTTGTACATTTAGAATGAACACTGAATAGAATCTAGGGTTCTTTTTGATGATAAGTTGCATTAGTATGAAAGCCTGCTACCAGTTATGTGTTTTAACAACACCAGAATCTAGGACAAAGATTTGGTAACAGTAAAATCCATTAAACCCTAACAACGGCTAAGGGTGTTGCTCAACGTAAGGGTGCAGTTCTGTTGTTGCTGATTCATTGTTTATTTTTGCTCCTATTGTGGGGAGTCTGTGTTTGGTCCATGTTTTGTTATGCAGTACTCTGTGTCTTTTTTAGTTTTGCGATCATCTTGGAAAAATGGGATGGTTGCTGTAATTTAATTGTCTTCCTGATGTTTTGTGCCTGTTAGTGTTATGTGGCTATTCTTCATGGTACCGTTGGTTGGTCTGCAGTGAGTGATTGTGATATTTTGTGGTTATATTCACTAGTTTTTTTAAGCAAAACGTATCTGTGTTTCTCTGAATGTATTAAAAAGTCTTACTATTAAAACATTGTGTCCCATTGTAGAAGGCTGTCTGGTTGCATTGACATTTCCCAGAATTTCACTTGGCACCCACAGTAGCGCAGTCAGATGAGTTAACACAGCCTGTCATATTTAAGGCAATCTCTGAAAAAGCACCATGTTAAGGTAAATGTTTCTTTTATGGTCAGCAGTTCCTATAATGTGTTTGAGCAGCAAATGAATGGATCTGTATTGCAGACAAAAATGCATATATGTATACATCTTTTGAGAATACCACGTGTTATAAACAAATCAAATCAAAGTAAGCAACTAGTAAAGCAATCAAGTTTAAAAACAAATACAATTTCCTAGTCATAAAAAGAGCAAGATAACATTTTTATCAACTTCTAGACGTGTTAAATGCCTGTGTTTAAACGACAATAGAATCTAGTGTAAATATTCAAGGAAGAAAAATGTACACATGCTAGTGATGTGTTGTTGTTGTTATTTTTTAGTTTGTCATGCTTTGTGATATATTTATTTTCGTTCTATCTAGTTTGCATTAAATTCAACAAGAAAAAGATATCATGCTGCTATAATTAGTGTATATTTCTGCAAAATGATGAAACTGAGACACAAACTGACAATTATTGCACAGAAAACGATACAGGTGTTCAATGGTTTGTAAAAGGGTTCTATAGTACTCAATAAACTGATCTGTACTACTAAACAACTTGTAAACAAGTAGACCCTAATAGCCACTGTAAAAATTAAACTGATTAATACTATGATCACACAAACACGACCATAATTAGAACAGACTAAAGGAGGAGATAGGACAGAGTAAGATACTTCGGGATATTGTTACACCAGCTAGTTAAGTGTTTCATGGAAATTGATAAAGGTGTTCTCGAAGGGTATGATTACAGGGTGTATTTCAACGTATATATATGGAAGTTTATATGTAAATTAAGCAAAATCAACAAAAGAACTAAAGTATGTAAAACCTAATTAAACAGTATCAGCTCATGACTCTACGTTAAGCAAATAACCCTTAAGATTCTTACTATTAATACATTTTGTTCTATTGTAAAAGTCTGTCTGATTACATTGGCATGTTCCAGAATTACAATAGGCACCAATAGTAATACAGTCAGATGAGTTGGTACAGTTTGGCATAATAATGTCAGTCTCTGTAAATAAAGTGTAAAATTAAGGCAGATGTATCGATTAACTTGAGCTGGTTGAGCAGCTAATGATTATAGCTAGATTGCAAACAATGTTTTTTGAATGTAAATGCATAATTTGTGCAATCAGTGATAGCAAAAAAGTGTTAATAAGATTAAATACTAATTTCAAATCGTTTAATTTGTCCAATTATGATCTGATATAGGCTCGTCAATTTTCTTTAGATACTTTCCAAACATTTTGTTTAAAATGTTCACTAGTGTATAAACATCTACTCATTTCGAGCGTGCACTGCATGTGCACGCATTAAGTACTTTTTTCACAAAGTTCAAATAATGAAGTAGCTGTTGAAATCTAGTTTTCAATTATATCATTTGATAATATTTTATCATTGCGTTGTGGAGTTATGATGTCATGGTACCTACTTTCCAAATGGCCCTTGTATCTATCACACGTGGCGTTTGGCACGAGAAAAAAAAGAAAGCATATAATGGGGACAATCCACACTGAATCAGAAAGTATGACGAATTGTTGTTGTTGATTCATTCTATATTATTGCACCCAATGATTGTAGGGGTTTTGTGTTTGGGCCTTGTTTTGTTATGCAGTACTTTATATCCTTTCTTGTTTTACAATCATCTTGATGGGAAAGAGAGAACTGGTTGCACTTCTTTAATTGCCTACCTGAAGCCCCTTTAGATATTAGTGTTTTGTGGCTCTTCATGCGATGGGTTGGTCTGCAGTGTGTGATATTTCCTGATCATACGCACTTACTTTTCTTTTAAGCCTAACTTAATCTGTCATTTTATGATTTCATTAAACGTTCTTACTATTAAAACACTCTATCCCATTGTAGAAGTCCCTCTGATTGCATTGGCATTTCCCAGAATTGCACTGTGCACCCACAGTAGCACAGTCAGATGATTTATTACATCCTGTTATATTTATGGCAATCTCTGAAAATAAAGTATTCTTTTAAGATAAAGGTTTTTTTTGTTCAGTCATTCTTCATACAAGTTTAAGTAGCAGATAATTAAAATGAATTGCTGACAAAAATGCGTATATTTATACATCGTTTGAAAATATCACACAAGGTTTCTTTTATGGTCAGCCATTCCTAATACAAGTTCGAACAGCAAATGAATGCAGTAGAATTGCAGACAAAAATAGATATATTTATACATCATTTGAGAATACCATATGTGGTGCATAAATCATATCAAAGTAAGCAAACATGTATCCAGTAATGCAGTCAAGTTTGATAACAAATACAATTTACAGTCAAATAAATGAAGCCAAACTTTAAGCGGTATAGTTGTATATTTAGAATATACACTCAATAGAATCTAGGGTAAATATTTAAGGAAACAACATGTGCAAATTTTAATGACGTGTTGTGTTGTTATTTCTTTGTTTGTCATGCTTTGTGGAAAAGTTATTTGTGTCCCATTTGTTTGGCATTAAATTCACCAAGAAAAAGATAGATGGCTGCTTTCCTTAGTGTATAATCCTGTCAGAACAAGACATTGAGACTTTAACTAAATTTTGTTTGCACATCAAGCGATACAGGCTTTTCTTTGGGATGTAAAAGGTTAAACACATTTCATTATTATTTTATGAAATGAACATAGCAAATGAATTAATACAGGACAAAAGAAGGAACACTAATTTTAGCCTTTTCTATTCAATATTATTATTGGATTGTTTCTTTTTGATGACAAGTTGCATTAGTAAGGCAGCCTTCTACCAGTTATGTGTTTTAACAACACCAGAATCTAGGGCGAAGATTTGGTAACAGTAAAATGCATTAAACCCTAACAATGGCTTAGGGTGTTGCTCATTCTAAGGTTGCGGTTCCCTTTTTGTAGATTCATTGTTTATTGTTGCTCCTATTGTGGGCAGTCTGTGTTTGGTCCATGCTTTGTTAGGCAGTACTCTGTGTCCTTTTTAGTTTTGCAATCATCTTGATGGGTAAATGGGATGGTTGCTGTAATTCAATTGTCTTCCTTATGTCTTGTGCCTGCTAGTGTTATGTGGCTCTTCTTCATGGTATCGTGGGTTGGTTTGCAGTGTGTGATTTTAATATTTTGTGGTTATATTCACTAGCGTTTTAAGCAAATCTTATCTGTGTTTCTCTGAATGTATTCAAGGTATCACTGTACGATTAGGCACCGTGAGTGTGGGTGCAATAGGATTTATGCGCATTAGAAACAAGTACGGGCGTACTTTGGTCAACCCCAATTTTTTCTCTGCTGATGCCTGGTCATGATTTATTTTACATACTAGAAGCTCTCCTTTAGCCAGACAGCTCCTGTAAGTTTCAGTTAATTCTGTATTGTTTCCACTTTGGGAAAAGTATTTTTCCAGGTCAGTGTATTCTTGGGCGGGAGCGGCAGGAAATTTGAAAACAAGTACGGTCTCCACAAATTCTAAAATATTTTAGAAAATCAATCTGGCGAAACCTGGGCTTTCATTGTTTATTTTGTTTCTCTTGAGTTTTTGAACAGGAATGAGTGTTGATTAATGATCAAAGAGATGTTCTGTAGAAATGACATGTGTATTTTGAGCATTAAACTATATAGGAAAAAGCATTAGTACTGTGAGACCTTGAAGAAATAACTTGATCATATCTTCTGAACGCTTGTTGTTATGGTCTGACTGACGCAGGCTGGGTTTGTTTTGAGTTTTTGATGAATATGTAAATTATGATAAAAATAGAAACAAAAGATGCTAAAATTGATAATTTTTTGATGATTTTGCGGGCAAAGATTGAATTTTGCTCGAGGGAAACAGACTGTAGGAAATGCAGTTTATTGACATTGAAGACAAGCCATCCCACAGTTGAATAGGGAAGCCAGGAACTTGCATTTAAAAATAGAAATAGGTCTTTCCTAACTGCCCAGTGCATTGTTAATGTAAATTAAACGATTTCCTTCTTTACCGAGGACCTGCAAGGTTAGTCACAACAGCCAATGTATGCAACCAGATGATCACAGTACTGAACCGTATGGTATCAACATTGAGAGGCTTTTGATGCACACATAGATTACCAAATTATTGTCATGTCTGTGGACTATATATCTGGATTGAATGATTAAGGAAAGCACTTCTTACACTAATAAGCTTCTTGTCCTGCTGTTGTTGAAAAACCATACCCCACCCACGCCTTTACACTGTACCTGACATAGTGTCTCGAACGGAGCGAGCCAGCACATAATTATAGAAAAGAAAAAACAACACTTTCGATTGTATCTATCTTAAACCAAAGATTTGAATCATTTTTCAAGCACATCCTACAGGACTGACCACTTTTGCCAGCTTCTAGCAGCTGATTATGGCTGACTTGATATTTTTGCTGCTGTCGATTAGCCGTGCGAGCAGTTCATCTGTAGTCTCATTGATGTTGGCTTAAATTCTATATTTAGTCACACTGCTACTGGCTTAAATTCTATATTACACTGATATGTGATGTGATATACATTGTATACTCTTTGTAAATCCACTTGCAGATATTTATGCGCCTTTTGATTAGGCATGTCAAACATTTGTTGGCCAAAATACATTTTTCTTCAGCTTATTCTGCATTGATTTAGTCAAATGAATCGCATCAGCTGTGCATTTTTACTTATCTGGAGCTAGATAAATATTTGCATTGACCCAGATTCCTTACTTTTTTTAATATTTCTATGTCATATGCACGTCAATATGTTTAAAAGTTGTTCAAACCTTCTTTTAAAGTCAGATATCTGAGATTTAAATCTTTCCGTAAAACGATAATGTTTTCCTGAAAAAATTGCCAAAAACGGCTGTCCGTGTAGGAATATCTTGAGGCATGTTCTGTATCTGGGGTTCCTCAAGGTGACCTTTTGTGTGCTATTTTGTTTTATTATAGAAAGCTTTATATGCAGGTAGGTAGGTTTTCAATTAAGAATGTTAAATGTAATCTTCAAGGTATCACTGTACGATTAGGCACCGTGAGTGTGGGTGCAATAGGATTTATGCGCATTAGAAACAAGTACGGGCGTACTTTGGTCAACCCCAATTTTTTCTCTGCTGATGCCTGGTCATGATTTATTTTACATACTAGAAGCTCTCCTTTAGCCAGACAGCTCCTGTAAGTTTCAGTTAATTCTGTATTGTTTCCACTTTGGGAAAAGTATTTTTCCAGGTCAGTGTATTCTTGGGCGGGAGCGGCAGGAAATTTAAAAAAAGTACCGTCTCCACAAACTCTAAAATATTTTAGAAAATCAATCTGGCGAAACCTGGGCTTTCATTGTTTATTTTGTTTCTCTTGAGTTTTTGAACAGGAATGAGTGTTGATTAATGATCAAAGAGATGTTCTGTAGAAATGACATGTGTATTTTGAGCATTACACTATATAGGAAAAAGCATTAGTACTGTGAGACCTTGAAAAGTCTTACTATTAAAACACTGTGTCCCATTGTAGAAGGCTGTCTGGTTGCATTGACATTTCCCAGAATTGCACATGGCACCCACAGTAGCGCAGTCAGATGATTTAACACAGCCTGTCATATTTAAGGCAATCTCTGAAAATAAAGCACAATGTTATGGTCAGCAGTTCCTTTAATGTGTTTGAGCAGCAAATGAATGGATCCTTATTGCAGACAAAAAGCATATATGTATACATCTCTTGAGAATATCACATGTTATACACAAATCAAATCAAAGTAAGAAACTAGTAAAGCAATCAAGTTAATAACAAATACAATTTTCAGTCAAATAAATAAAGCCAAGCTTTTAGCTGGATATTTTTACATTTAGTATATACACTGAAGACTATAGCTCCGAATTAGAACATAAAAAGAGCAAGATAATATTTTTATCAACTTCTAGACGTGTTAAATGCCTGTGTTTGAACGACAATAGAATCTAGTGTTAATTTTTAAGGAAGAAAACTGTGCACATGCTAGTGATGTGTTGTTGTTGTTATTTCTGAGTTTGTCATGCTTTGTGCTATATTTATCTTCGTTCTATCTAGTTTGCATTAAATTCAACAAGAAAAAGATATCTGGCTCCTATAATTAGTGTATATTTCTGCAGAATGATTAAACTGAGACACAAACTGAAAATTATTGCACAAAAAACGATACAGGTGTTCAATGGTTTGTAAAGGGTTCTATAGTACTCAATAAACTGATCTATAATACTAAACAACTTGTAAACAAGTAGACCATAATAGCCACTGTTAACTGATTATTACTTTTATCACACAAACAAGACTATAATTTGAACAGACTAAAGGAGGAATTAGGACATAGTAAGATACTTCAGGATATTGTAACACCAGCTAGTTTAGTGTTTCATGGAAATTGCTAAAGGTGTTCTCGGAGGGTATGATTACAGGGTGTATTTCAACTTATATATATTAGAGTTTATATGTAAATTAAACAAAATTAACAAAAAAACTTACATGTAAGTATGTAACACCCAATAAAGCAGTTTTAGCTCATGACTCTACGTTGAGCAATAATCCCTTAACATACTTACTATTGATACACTTTGTCCCATTGTAAAAGCTTGTCTGATTACATTGACATGTCCCAGAATTACAATTGGCACCAATAGTAATACAGTCAGATGAGTTCGTACAGTTTGGCATAATAAGGTCAGTCTCTGAAAATAAAGTGTAAAATTAAGGTTGATGAATCGATTTATATTTATTTGAGCTGGTATTATAGCTAAAATGCAAACAATGTCTTTTTGATGTATATATATAAGTCATGCAATCAGTGAAAGCAAACTATTGTTAATAAAATTAAATACTAATTTCAAATCTCTTAATCTGTCAAATTAAGATCTGAAATAGGCTCGTCAATTTTCTTTAGATTCTTTCCAAACATTTTGCTTAAAATGTCCACCAGTGTATAAACATCTACTCATTTTGAGCGTGCACTGCATCTGCGTGCGTTAAGTACTGTTTTTACAGAGTTCAAATCATCAAGTAGCTGTTTAACTCTAGTTTTCAATTATATCATTTGATAATATTTTATCCATGCGTTATGGAGTTATGATGTCATGGTACCTACTTTCCAAATGGCTCTTGTATCTATCACACGTGGCGTTTGGCAAAAGAATAAAAAACGAAAGAGTGTGATGGGAAAAATCCGCAATGAATCAGAAAGTTTGACAAATTGTTATTGTTGATTCATTCTTTATTGTTGCACCCAGTGATTGTAGGGGTTTTGTGTTGGGGCCTTGTTTTGTTATGCAGTACTTAGTAATTTTTCTAGCTTTACAATCATCTTGATGGGAAAGAGAGAACTGGTTGCGCTTCTTTAATTGCCTTCCTGAAGCCTCATGGGATATCAGCGTTCTGTGGCTCTTCCTGCGATGGGTTGGTCTGCAGTGTGTGATTGTGATATTTCCTGATCATATGCACTTACTTTTCTTTTAAGCTAAAACTAATCTCAGACTGTCTTTCTATGATTTCATTAAACGTTCTTACTATTAAAACACTGTATCCCATTGTAGAAGTCTGTCTGATTGCATTGGCATTTCCCAGAATTACACTGTGCGCCCACAGTAACACAGTCAGATGATTTATTACATCCTGTCATATTTATGGCAATCTCTGAAAATAAAGTATTCTGTTAAGATAAAGGTTTCTTTTTGTTCAGTCATTCTTTATACAACTTTAAGTAGCAGGTGATTAAAAATGAATTGCAGAATACCATATGTGGTACATAAATCATATCAAAGTAAGCAAAAATGTAACCAGTGATGCAGTCAAGTTTGATAACAAATACAATTTACAGTCAAATAAATGAAGCCAAGCTGTTAGGGTATAGTTTTACATTTAGAATGTACACTGAATAGAATCTAGGGTAAATAATTTAAGGTAGCAACATGTACACATTCTACTGATGTGTTGTTGTTGTTATTTCTTTGTTTGTCATGCTTTGAGGTAAAGTTATTTGTGTCCCATCTAGTTTGGCATTAAATTCACCAAAGAAAATTAATAACAGGACAAAAGAAGCAACACTAATTTTAGCTTATTCTATTCAATATTATTTTTGGATTGTTTCTTGTTAATCATGAGTTGCATTAGTAAGGAAGCCTGCTACCAGTTATGTGTTTTAACAACACCAGAATCTAGGGCGAAGATTTGGTAACAGTAAAATGCATTAAACCCTAACGACAGCTTAAGGAGTTGCTCATTTTAAGGGTGTGGTTCTGTTGTTGTTGATTCATTGTTTGTTGTTGCTCCCATTGTGGGAGTCTGTGTATGGTCCATGATTGTTATGCAGTACTCTGTGCCCTTTTTAGTTTTGCAATCATCTTGATGGGTAAATGGGATGGTTGCTGTAATTTAATTGCCTTCCTGATATCTTGTGCCTGTTAGTGTTATGCCGCTCTTCTCCATGATTCTGTGGGTTGGTCTGCAGTGTGTGATTGCGGCATTTGTGGCTATATTCACTAGCTTTTTAAGCAAAACGTATCTGTGTTTTTCTGGATGTATTAAAAAGTCTTACTATTAATACATTGTGTCCCATTATAGAAGTCTGTCTGGTTGCATTGACATTTCCCAGAATTGCACTTGGCACCCACAGTAGCACAGTCAGATGATTTAACACAGCCTGTCATATTTATGGCAATCTCTGAAAATAAAGCACCATTTTAAGATAAAAGTTTCTTTTATGGCCCGCCATGTTTAAATATGAGTTTTGAGTAGCACATGTATGATGCCAAATTGCAGACAAAATGCATATATCTATTCATTTTTTGAGAATACTACATGTTGTATATTAGTTATATTAAAGTAAGCAACTTGTAAAGCAATCAAGTTTAAAAGCAAATACAGATTACATTCAAATAGATAATTTACCCTTTTTATCATAAAATTTGATTTGATTGTTTCTTTCTGATAATACATTGCATTAGAAAGGAAGCCTCCATGGGAGCTAACTAACTTGGAGATTTTTTAAAAACAGCAACATAACTGATGATGAAGATTTAGTACCAGTAAAGTGGTAAATGAATAAAGCCCCCACCTGAAATGTTTTACGTTGTTGGCCGTTTAAAAGTGAATATTTGGTTGTTGTTGAAACATTGTTTATTGTTACTCTGATTGAAGGGGTTCTGTGTTTGGTTCTTGTTGGTGCCATGAGTTGATCTGCAATGTGTGATTTCCTATTCATACTCACTTACTTAAAAACAACAAAATATTATGTGTTTTTTTCTGATTACATTAAAGGTTCTTACTATTTATACACTGTGTCCCATTGTAGAAGTCTGTCTGATTGCATTGACATTTCCCAGAATTGCACTTGACACCCACAGTAGCACAGTCAGATGATTTAACACAGCCTGTCATATTTATGGCAATCTCTGAAAATAAAGCACCATTTTAAGATAAAGGTTTCTTTTATGGCCTCCCACGTTTAAATATGAGTTTTGAGTAGCACATGTATGATGCCAAATTGCAGACAAAATGCATATATCTATTCATTTTTTGAGAATACCACATGTTGTATATTAGTTATATTAAAGTAAGCAACTTGTAAAGCAATCAAGTTTAATAACAAATACAGATTACATTCAAATAGATAATTTACCCTTTTTATCATAAAATTTGATTTGTTTCTTTCTGATAATACACTGCATTAGTAAGGAAGGCACCATGGGAGCTAACTAACTTGGAGATTTTTTAAAAACAGCAACATAACTGATGAAGAAGATTTGGTACCAGTAAATTGGTAAATGAATAAAGCCCCCACCTGAAATGTTTTACGTTGTTGGCCGTTTAAAAGTGAATATTTGGTTGTTGTTGATACATTGTTTATTGTTACTCTGATTGAAGGGGTTCTGTGTTTGGTTCTTGTTGGTGCCATGAGTTGATCTGCAATGTGTGATTTCCTATTCATACTCACTTACTTTAAAAAAAGATACAAAATATTTTGTGTTTTTTTCTGATTACATTAAAGGTTCTTACTATTTATACACTGTGTCCCATTGTAGAAGTAAGTATGGTTGCACTGGCATTTACCAGAGTTGCACTTAGCACCCACAGTTGCACAGTCAGATAATTTATTACAGCCTGTCATATTAATGGCAATCTCTATAAATAAAGCATGGCGTTAAGATTAGGGTTTCTTTTACAGCCAGTTATTCTTAACACGAGTTTGAGCAGCAAATGATTGAAAGGGGATTGCAGCAAAATTGTATGTACAAGTATTTATTCATTATTTGAGAACACCACAGGCTATACATAAAATCATATCAAAGTCAGCAAAATGAAACTACTTAGACAACAACATACAGTCAAATTGATGAAGCCAATCCTTAAGCTTGATATATTTACAATGAGAATATACAATGTAGACAAAAGCACAAGACCAGGGCATAAAGAGAGTAAGAAGTAGTTAATTTCATTTTTTTACTTACTGACGCACGTTAAATACGTTAGACAATGTATGATGTTAAACAACAACATAATCTAGTGTGAACATCTTAAAAGTAAGTAAGGAGACAAAGATCAGGAATCGATTAAATGAATCTTTGCCCTGCTTTATGTTTTTTCTAGTTAAGAATTTATCTCACATAGGTAAGGATAGCAGACTGCTTTTCTACTTGTTTTTGTATATTTCTGTCATGTGTGTGTTTCTCTGTTTTGTCTAGTGTTACTTGCTCCTGGTGACGATTTATGGTTGGAACATTTGCTGGTCACCATATGCAATTGTATGGTAATTATAACTAGTTCAACAACTACCTCAAAGCTGATAGTAACCCAAGCTACCAGGGAAATTTAGATTCTTTACTTGCCAGATGCATATTAGCAGCTCGTTTGCCATATGATGGATTGTATCAGACAATTACAGTAGTTGAAAGTAAATATAAAGGAATAAGGCATAATTATTTAAGACGTATTGCCCTAAAAGCGACTCAACACATTCCACTCTAAGGCAACGATTCTGAGGTTTTTGGCTGAATTTGTGCTTGTTTCTACTGTGTATGAGGGTTTGCATTGATTCCTTGTTCTGTAATATAGACAGAGAACTCCCTGCACATTCATGCGTTGTGAACAGTGAATATGTACATAATTGTCTGGGATGTACAATTACAGAAAAATTAAGGGACTGAGACATCAGATGAAAACAATTGCACAGCAATGATATGTGTTCCTAGTACATTATGGGTAAAATAAAACAAATAACTACATATGTTAATGGAATTTAAAAGGCAAGTGGATCAATACAATCAGGACTTAATAAACCTTGTTGACTCAAGGGTTTTATTCAAAAATAGTAAGTGAGTATGATCAGGAAATACCACAATCACAAACTGCAGACAACCCCGTGGCACCGCGAGGAAGAGCCGCTCAACCATCACAAGACACCAGGAAGACAAATTAAGCAAAGCAATCAACTCTCTCTTCCCCATCAAGATGATTGCAATACTAGAATGGACATAAAGTAACGTACAACAAAACATAGAACAATTACAGACTCCAACAATGGGAGTAACAATAAACAAAAAGTCAACAACAACAGAACCACCGCCTTAGAACGGACAGCAGCCCAAGCCTTTATCCATTGTTCTTTTTTGTTCCTATTGTTTGTGGGTGTTTTGTGTTAGGCCATTGTTTAGTTTTCTAGTACTATGTGTCCTTTCTAGTTTTTCAATCATCCATCTGGGGAAGAAAGAGTTAGTTGCGTTACTCTTGTTGTGTTCTGAATGTCATGTCGCTGTTGTAGTTTTGTGACTCTTCCTCATGGTGCTAAAGGTTGGCTTGTAGTGTGTGATTGTGGACTTTTCTGGTCATACGCACTTATTTTTTTAAGCAAAACTAATCAGTTTTTTTTTTCTAGACAAGTTCTTACTATTAATACACTGTGTCCCATTGTAGAAGTCTGTCTGGTAGCACTGGCATTTCCCCAAATCACACTTGGCACCCACAGTAGTACAGTCAGATAATTTATTACAGCCTGTCATATTTATGCCAATCTCTGAAAGTGAGGAATCATGTTAAGATAAAGATATATTGTATGTCAATTCATTCCTTATATGATGACATGTGACTGTTAGTGTACTGTGGCCATTTCTCATGGTACAATGGGTTGGTCTGCATTGTCATCCTTACTTACTTTGTGATATAGCACTTTAAGTCTGTACTAGATTGGCAATCAATTTACTGAGGAAAAGAAAGCTGACTAATTTCCTTCTTGTTTATTTCTGCCATATGTGTGTTTATCTGTATTGCCTAGAGTTTCTTGTTCTGGTCTATGATATGTCTATTTCTGTCTATTCGAAGCTATTATCATGCTACATACTATTATGTGAAGCTCACGGATTCCAAAAGTGGTTGTCAACATCTGTTATAGACAATGGGCTCCAAAGGGGAAATCAGTTCCTGGCTTACTAAATATGGACATGGACGTGAGATAACAAGCAAAACAAAATAGCGTCGTACCTTTAATTTTATTAAACCAAGTAATTTGTTTATTTAGCATCAAATTATGCCTAAGTATTTTTAACATGTGTTCATGTTTCTATTTTTTAAAATTCTTCTCCTAGAACTTACGAAAGCTGTTCAAATATGAAGGCAAGCAGTTTCATAACTTTCTTCACATATATGCTACGACAAAATGTCAAACCTTTCTGGAAAGAACTATTTGTTGCCTTTAAAGTGGCACCAAACATAAAGAAAAACTCACTATATTTCTCGAGTTACATATGCTTATATAAAGGCCATTCCTGTATACTGGCGTTTTTCTGAAGCAAATTGCCATGCACATTTTGCTACACGTGCGAATATAGTGTCATATCTTTGTAAGTATGAGACAAAATGGCAACAAATTTTAGATGCAAGTTTAAGGTACATAGACAAAGTTGCTTGCAGGAAAAAGTTTATATAATCCTGTTTCAATCTCGAATAAACAGGCACGTTCGTGACGTCACTAATTTTATGATAAACGTCATTTTAAGTTATCTACTGGTGATGTAATAATGAACATCGCTGTGTCTTTTTCTTTGCGTTTAGCTTAAAAACATGCTTAATATATCATAAGGAAGTTTTCAAAACGATTCGTCCTCTATT
The DNA here is from genome assembly GCA_964019695.1 of Loripinus fragilis. Classification (NCBI taxonomy): domain Eukaryota; kingdom Metazoa; phylum Mollusca; class Bivalvia; order Lucinida; family Lucinidae; genus Loripinus; species Loripinus fragilis. Next base: position 136,880,357 of record OZ026515.1, read on the forward strand.
TACAGAGTTATCACACTTTATATCATTTTTCAAGCATTTTTCTGCTTTTTAATTACATGTTGACATTAATTAAAATATGTTCAATCTGTCCAGTCCTCAAGACCAGGTGAGTAGTTTTATTGTAAATAATGCCTATTTTGGTAAGACTTAAAGGTAACGTTCAAATTTAGATTTAAACCGTAACGTTATGGCAGCAAAATTAAGTATAATTTCTATAACCCCTTCACTTAAGGTAGCTTTAATAAAAATGTGTTTCAGCGTTTAAATATTACCCACTATCCTTCAATGATTTGAAGCAACAACTCAGTATGAGCGATCAACATATTGTCTTTGAGGTAAAACTAGTTTAACTGCTGCTTCGTGCATTTTGTTAGAGGAATTTTTGACTGAAAACTGAAAGGTGGAGTTTTGTTTACCATTTATTTGCATACATAAGGAGATTTTAGTGAAAACGATTTGATGTAATTTAAAAAAAACAAGTCGGATTTTCGCAACTTTCACAGAATCATTTTATAAGTATATGGGGATACTTCCTTAAAAATTTGCAGAAATTTCACCAATTTATCGAAGAACTATACGCTCGTCTATATCACTGGTATGTTCGAAGCATTGAGTTTGTTAGTATACAAAAGTGACCCTCATTCAAAGGGTGATAACTCGATAGGTCTACTGGATTTTGTTTTAGATCTGGTGCCAGTTTAAAGGTGACATATAATCCTTTATAAAAACGTATGCCATTTTGTCGTAGCATATATGTGACGAAAGTTATGAAGCTACTTGCATTCATATTTGAACAGCCCTCGTATATGCAAAAACAAGAATTAATCGCGTTATCACCTATTTATTTCCGAATTCGTTTAATATTCACACTTATTGAAATCTATGCAGATTTATTTTCACTTACATCCAGCTTACTCCCAAACACAAGAGCTGCTGTGTTTTGTATAAAATGTCAATTTCCAAAAATGAATATCTGAATGAATATCTAATACGCACACGTTAAGAGATATAATACTTGATGGTACAAAAGTTCATGTTATTTTCCTTACAAATGATAAAATAGTTTCCTGAACTGAATATAACTTTGTGTATCATTTGCGAAGGCATTGTATTGTTACACTACTGTATTATTGTTAAACAAATTATATCTACTAAATGGTGCAAAAAGAATAAATAAAAATGTAAAAACTATAGGCTAAGTATCTCATCAGACTTCAATTAACCCTTAGCCTGCTAGTGGTCAATTTTGCAATCCGCTGAAGATCTTTGCAAACAGTTGTGACCCAGATTGGGCCCAACCTAATGTTAACCCTGAACTGGATCCAAACTGGCTGGCACTCTGATAGTGTTCCTGAAAGAATATTTTGAAAAAGTTAATATTGAAAAATATTTGCAGATGACAAAAATCATTAAAATTACCGAGCATGCAGAGAGTTGAGTGCCATCTAATCAGAGGCTTTGCTAATCTACCTAACAGTTGGAAAATGCCGAATTGATTTCAATCAATCAAGTTTTCGTGTGTTTTGTCACTTTCCCATGTGGTGTCCTTGGTCAGGTGTGGTACTTGATTGTATCGATTCCTGATCTTTGCCTTCTTTCTTACTTCGGTATTTTCTGTTCAAAGTGGCCATGTGTTTTGTTGCTGTTGCTTCTAATGAGTGGGGGGGATAATGTTTAGTACTTCATCTGTAATTTGGACAAAGACCTCCCGGTACATTAGTGCTAGGTGATCATTGAATTTGTCCCTAACTGTCCCTAAGAAGATAAATTTCAGCAAAAATAAGGGAATGGGCCATTAGCTGAAAAGTAATGCACAACACAGGTCTTCCTACAATATTTTGTAATGGATGATTTTTTGGAATGAGAATGTGATAGTTGATTGCTTTTGCTATAATTGTTTTCCTGATGGATGGCTCAAAACTGTTAGTGTTCCGTTGCAATCCCTCAAGGTGTTGTGAGTTGGTCTGCAGTATGTGATTGTGGTATTTTCTTATCACATGCATGTTTTTATTTCACCTGATGTTATAGGATTTGATAGGCAAATGGATCAATGAGAACGGGAGAAAAGAAGAAGCACTCAATTTAGCCTTTTCGATTTAAGAAACGAAGTATCAGTAATCGGTTTTTCTTTCGATTCATTAAAAGTTCTTACTATTGATACACTGTGTCCCATTGTAGAAATCTGTCTGATCGCACTGGCATTTCCCAGCATTGCACTTGGCACCCACAATAGCACAGTCAGATAATTTATTACAGCCTGTCATATTTATGCCAATCTCTGAAAATAAAGCACCATGTAAAGATACAGATAAATTGTATGTCCATTCATTCCTAATATGATGTCCTGTGACTGTTTGTGTTTTGTGGCTCTTTCTCATTATGCAATGGGTTGGTCTGCATTGTCATCCCTACTAACTGTGTGATATAGCTCTTTATGTCCAATCTAGATTCACTGAGGAAAAGATAGCTGACTGATTTCCTTCTTGTATATTTCTGTCATATGTGTGTTTATCTGTTTTGCCTATAGTTTTTGTTCTGGTCAACGATATGTGATTGTAGATTTGACTAGTCATGCAAATTTATCTTGTAAAATATCATATTAAAAACTTTTGTTAAAATACACGATAACCCTAGCTACCAGTGACTTTACTTGCTAGATGAATTATATCAGTGGACTAATGACATGATGAGGTTTTCGTAAGACCTTATTGGCCTAAAATGGAATCGGCATCATATAGCTTTGCAAACTGTTTCTAAATTTGATCGCTGATATTATGATTTGATATCTAAAATCCATGTTGAATTTCAATCTCTTGCGTGCCAGGGACTTTAGGAGCTGAAAATAAATGGCGACTAAATTTATAAACTAAAAAAAACTGTTGGCACTAATATTTTTTGAGCGCAGCTTAGCAAATTAATTTGTCATTTATAACAGATGGGTTATAACATTAATGTATTGCAACAGACTGCATGCTTGGTGGTCAACTCAATCACAGTTGACACCTTTGCTTCCTCTTTAATTGCATGCTGGCGGGTTAGACCTCAGACTCAATGACAGTTATGAGTTAAAGACACTTATCTATTGATGAGAGGATGGGGGCCTGATGTCTTGTCTTTGGTCGGGTCCACAAGGGTTTAACTGTTGGATTTCCTTTACTCTGATATTCAGTTGTATGTACTATTGAGTCCCATTTTTATATCTTCATTTGTATGTCTTTGGAGATAATGCATCACTAAGTTATGTTTTTTTCATGCAAAACAAACATCTATGTGCCTTAATCTACATCAGAATTAAGGTAAATATTGATGATAGCGTTAAACATGTTTAAGCCCTACAGTGAATTTTTGCTGACCGTTCCAAGTTGTTGCTTCTTTTGTGGATCATTTTTGTAAAATGTGTTTCATGTTTGTCTTTGTTATGCTGACTAGTCTGTACCTTGTGTCTTGTGGTCATCTGCTTAGAAAGAGCTGGCCTTTTGGCTCTCTTTTGGGTTGTGTTTTCTTGTGTTCTTGTCGCTTTCTCATATGTGTCTTGTTCCACTTTAAAATTAGAACTAAGGGGGGGGGGACTGTTGCTGTTACACATGTTTAAACCCTCCAGTAATCTTTTACTGAATGTTCTAACGTGGTGCTTTTTGTGGATCCTTTTTATTAATTATCTTTCATGTTTGTCTTTGTTATGCTGTCTTGCCTGTTTTCTTGCGGAATTGTGATTACCTGCTTGGAAAGGGCTGCTCTCAGGGTTCTCTTGTGTGTCTTGCTTTCGTGTTTTGTCACTTTCCCATATTGTGTTCCGTATCAGGTGTGGTACTTGATTATATCAATTGCTGATCTTTGCCTGCCGTCCTCTTTACTTTGGTACCTGCCATTCTAACCTAAGGCTATGCTTTTCTGTGGATGCGCTCCATTGCTTGATGTTGCTTCCACTATGTGTGTGGTTTATATTTGGTCCTTGTTCTGTAATGGGGACAGAGACCTCCAGGAAAATTAGTGCTTTGTAATCAGTGAATTTTATGTACTTGTTCAGAAGTTAAATTTCAGAAACAGTAAAGGACTGGGATATTAGCGGAAATTGATTGTACAGCACAAGTGTTTTTTGGACCTTTTGGAATAGATGAAACATATTTCTACCCATTGTTATACAATCTGATAAGCAAATGAATCAATGAGAACAGAGCTAATGAAGAAGCACAATATTTAGCCCAATCGATGTGAGGGTCTATGTAGAAAATAATCAGTCTTTCCTTAAATTTATAATACAGTTCTTACTGTTAATACACTGTGACCCATTGTAGAAGTCTGTTTGGTCGCATTGGCATGTCCCAGCATTGCACTGTGCACCAACAGTAGCACAGTCAAATAATTTATTACAGCCTGTCATATTTATGCCAATCTCTGAAAGTAAGGAATCATATTAAGTAAAAATATATCGCTTAATATAATATTGAGCAGCAAATGGTTAAAGCTGACTTGCAGACAAGAATGAATACATTTATACAGATACTGAGAATATCCCATTGTTGAAAAAACCAATTGCAACTTAAGCTAAACTGTTTCTAGTTAAAGGATCAAGTTTAAGCAAGTGGGCCCATGGGCCTTGAATCGCTCACCTGAGTTCTTGTCACAAGGAGAGGATGTTAACCATAAAATATAAATCCCATTTCTCAAAAACCTAAGTCTATCATGGATATCACTCAGGCCATAATCAAAGACTACCAATTTACGAAGTCAATCAAAATATACTTATCTGCACAATTTTAATGTCTGACCTTTTTACCCAGCCCAAATTTTAGGGGCATGCATAAGGTCACTGCTGAAGCCTAACTGGCAGAAACTAGCTAGTCTGGCCCAGGAAATATGCACACTCTAGTTTCAGTTCTTTGGTGCAGTCTTTGCTTCCAAAGGATACCCCTTTTAAGAACATATTTGACATCACTACAGCTGATGACTGGGGCTGTATGGCGGCGGTAGAACGTCACCCTGCCCTTCACTAAAGTGTAGATTATATTTTCTTGTACTTTGGGATCATGGGTTTCATTGTGGAACTTTGAAACTATTAGAGGGTCACTGATGAAGCCTAAATGTCAGAAACTAGCTAGTCTGGCCCAGGAAATATGCACACTCTAGTTTCAGTTCTTTGGTGCAGTCTTTGCTTCCAAAGGACAACCTTTTAAGAACATATTACATAATGTTCTACAAGTCTTTCCCTCTAATTCGATATGCATCATGACCTACTTCAGAAAAAAATAGTTTTCACCTTTTGGACCTATCTGGGGGCCTTGGGTGTATAAAGGGCAGAATATTTGAATGCATTGTGGTCTCCACCTCATTCCCATTTAATTCGACATGCATCACAACTACTTACAGAAAAGAAGAGAAAACATTTTGATCCACCAGGGGTCAAGTATTTATGTAAGGGCAAAATATTGCTAGCATGTAATTGTATGCTTAATTCTCTTTAATTTGATATGCAACAAGACCATATTCTGAAAAAGTTAATTTTATATAAGCCTATGTGACCCCCAGTAAGGGCTCATTTTTTGCCCCAGGGCATGATTTGAACAAACGTGGTACTTGCTACATACCAAATATCAAGGCTTCAGTCCTTGCGGTTTCAGACAAGAAGATTTTATATAAGCCTATGTACAACATGTGAACCCCAGGGGTGGGCCCGTTTTTTGGTCCCAGGGTATATTTTGAACAAAATTAGTAGTGGTCTACTAGGTGATGCTACATAACAGATATCAAGGCGCTTGTCCTTGTTGTTTCAGACAAAAAGATTTTATCATGCTTTCCCTAATATACTCCTATGCAAAACATCTGACGCCTAGGGTGGGTCCATTTTTTAGCCAGAGGGGTATAATTTGAAATACTCGGTAGAGGTCTACTAGGTGATGATACATACAAATTATTAAGGCTCTAGTCCCTGTGGTTTCAGACAACAAGAATTTTCTTCATGTTTTCAATATATAAGCATATGCAAAATATGTGACCCCTCGGACAGACCTATTATTGGCCCAAGGGACATAATTTGATCTAACTTTGTAGAGGTCCACTGGGTGATGCACATACCACATATTAAGGCAATAGTCCTTGTTGTTTCAGACAAGAAGGTTTTTTTTTCATGTTTTCTCTATATAAAAAGTGAGTATGAGCCTATGTTAAACATTGGACCCCAAGGATAGACCTATATTTGGCCCGAGGGGCATAATTTGATTACACTTGGAAGAGGTTCACTAGTTAAAGCTACATACCAAATATCAAGGCTCTCTAGGCCTTGTGGTTTTAGACAAGAAGATTTGTTCATGTTTTCCCTACAACTGCCTATGCAAAACATGCAACCCCAGGGGCTGGTCATTTTTGGCCCCAGGAGCATTTTTTTAACAAACTTTATAGAGGTCTACTAGATGATGCATTATACCAAATATCAAGGCTTTAGGCCTTGTGGTTTCAGACAAGAAGATTTTTCATGTTTTCCCTATATAAGCCTATGTAAAACATGTTGCCCACAGGTCAGACCCATTGTTGGTCCCAGGGGCATTTTTGAACAAACTCGGTAGAGGTCTACTAGGTGATACTACATACCAAATATCAAGGCTCTAGGTGATGTGGTTTCAAACAAGAATATTTTTTCATGTTTTTCCTATATAAGCCTATTTAAAACATGTGGCCCACAGGTCAGACCAATTGTTGGTCCCAGGGGCATTTTTGAACAAACTTGGTAGAGGTCTACTAGGTGATACTACATACCAAATATCAAGGCTCTAGGTGATGTGGTTTCAAACAAGAATATTTTTTCATGTTTTCCTATATAATCCTATATAAAATATGTAACCCCCATGGTGGGGCCATTTTTTGGCACAGGAGCATAATTTGAACAAACTTGTCTTAAGAACATATAGGTAGAGGTCTACTAGATAATGCTTCATACGAAATATCAAAGCTTTAAGCCTTGTGTTTTCAGACAAGAACATTTTAAGTATCTGTGTGTCCTAGATATGCAACGAACCAGAACCATTTTAACAAATATAAAAAGGGAAATATAAGGATAATTCATGCCAACTTAAGTCAAAATCTAACCAGTAGTTTAGGAGGAGATGTCATATAAGTCAATCGTTAACGGACGGACGATGAAGGACGACGGACTAGGAATGACTTACAAAGACCAATCACAATAGCTCATCTTGTCAATATGTGACAGGTGAACTATAAACTAACAAATGAGACATACAGACTAATAAATGAATCTAAGCTTTTTTGCTGATTTTTTTCACATTTAGAATATGCACTGAAGACAATATCACAGAAACCAGGACGTGAACAGAGCAAAGTAAGAAAAGTGGCAAAGATCAGGAATCGATACAATAAGGTACCACACCTGACCCAGGATACCTCAAGGGAAGTTGACAAAAACACAATTAAATTATCACAAGCGAGAGCCCTTTCCCATCAGGTGACCACAAGGCAGCAATGAACAGACGTGAAAGCATGACAAACGCAAGACACAAATAACACAAATGATCCTCATAAGAATTACCACCTTGGAACAATCAGTAAATATTTTACTGGAGGGCGTAAGCCTCACCTTTAGTAAAGATGTGGATCAAGACACATAGATGTTTGGTTTGCATGAAAGACCCCTAACTTATCAATGCATCATCTCCTAGAACATATAAATCAAGATATAAAAAGGAGCTAAAGCAAAGATAAGGACTCAACAGTACATAAAACTGGATACTGATGCAACAGAAAATCCAACTGGTAAACGCCTGTGGGCCTGATAAGACTATTTTGGATTTTATTTGCTTTGCCCTAGTTGTTGTATTGAATACGTTAGACAATGTTTGCGTTTAAACAACACTTTAATCTAGGGTAAATACATAAGCTGCATGTGTTTATACTGTAGTTTTGTTGTTATTTTACTTGTCCTGCCACGCCAGTGGTATGGCTTATGTCCGTTTTAAGGCGGTGGTTCTGTTGTTGTTGTTGATTCAGTGTTTTGTAGCTCCAAGAATATATGAGGGTTTTGTGTTTGGTCCTTGTATTGATATACAGTTCTCAGTCTTTTTTCAAGCTTTGGAATCATCTAGCTGATGAAGAGAGAGATATCTTTCTGATGTCTTGTGACTGTTAGTGATCTTTGTGTTGTGGGTTGGTCTGCAGTAGGTGATTGTGGTATTTCCTGGTCATACTCACTAACTTTTTGATAAACAGTCGACTCTCGTTAACTCAACTATGCATAACTCAATACTATCACTTATTTTAACCCGACAGCCCGGACCTAGTATTTTCCCCTATATATTATTGCAATTCCGTGACTTTTATCTTGACAACGGCTTAGTCAATAAAACTGATAACTTGTTATAAAATCCAGGTCCCGCTGATCAATATTAGTGTAATTTACAATGGCTAAGTCGATTTCATTTCATAAGAAAACAACAGTCATGGTTGTCTTTTTTTAACTTGCCTTTTTATCCCCATTAAAACCACCAATTGTTTGATCAATAAACAACCTGACTTGTTCCAGGTGTGTGACAATTAGTGTGTTGCATAATTACATAACTGATCGTGGTTGGCGAATTCTATTGATATATTGTTTACAACTTCAAAACAGGTACATGTATAAGTGACAGTATGGGCTAATGTGTCATATTTGATCAATCTCTTGAGTATTAAGCCCGTCGGATGACTGCTTATTTTGAATAAGGCCAAATTAAAATTTAATTGTTTCTCAGGCCAGGCCAGTTTTTTTATTAATTTTTATTTTGAAAAACAGGTGCAGTGTTTTGTTCAGGCGTGAGAGGACTCACATGAGAGGACTCACAACGCTTAATAATTCTTATGTTACAATGTTTGAGAATGATTAATTTAGTTTAACTGCAGGTGTTCAGGATAGAAGTGTTGTTGACACTTATGATTGGCATTTCTATGTTTTATTAATTAATTTTGACACCAGTGTGTTATTATTCCTTAATAGTTATGTCGTTGAGATATTCTGGAGAGATATTTTAACACTCTTTTCGTGCTTATAAATGTTACTCTGTTTAGTTACATTGCATCATTCAAATAAATAGATCTCAACAAGTTTGAATATGATTGGCAGGATTTCATAATACATCGTCATATGACCAATCATAAGACCTTTAGGGAATTGCACACATGGTATGACTATGGATCACTTATGTATCTTGCTATTGACTGATATAAATAGAAGCTTACATATGTAGAGAACGCTTTGCTGATAACATGGAATATGTTTGGTTAATGATAATGGCACTGTTGTTTGCTTCTACTGCATACATGTATTTGTGTATGTGCCAAAAGTCGTAAAGCTCTATAAATAAAGTCTTCCTTTACTTACTTTCTCTATCACGTGACATCCTAGTATATTAGGTAAAGCCCAGTTTAGATTTTGGTTTATATTTAGCGTTGAATAGGTTAGAAGGCCATTGGCTTTTGAATATTTAGCAAATCTTAAAGTTATAAGGAACTCTTGCTGAAAACTATAACTTAGAAATTATAAAGAGAACTGAAAAACACAACGCGAACTTAGAAGAAAAATCAACTACATTACAATATTAGAATATCGTGTTAGGGAATTTAATAGGCAAATCACCAATAATGATTTTGGCCTTTTGGATTAATGGTTTAAGGAAAACTATTCAGTATTTCTCTGAATTGATTAAAAATTTTTACTATTGATACACTGTGTCCCATTGTAGAAGTCTGTCTGATCGCATTGACATATCCCAGAATTGCACATCGCACCCACAGTAGCACAGTTAGAGGATTTAACACAGCCTGGCATATTTATGCCAATCTCTGAAAACGAAGCACCATGTTTTGATAAAGGTTCATTAAAGCTGCATAGTCTGTAACTTTTGATCTTTTAATTTTAGAACTAATGTTTCTATATTTCAAGAACACAGTAAAAACTAAAATTCAGGTAAACATTTTACCAATTTCGTAAATCTTAACAAATTATCAGTATCAAAACAACAGCATTTATGTTAAAATTAACTGTCTATAATTATTGGAGGGACGCAAATAATTACCAACAAGAGAAAAAACACAACTGTTTTATAAGATAATTCACTTTTCCGTGCAGTTTTCAGCTATAGTGAACAGATTTATTGTGAAAACATAACTTAATTCTACTTTTACAAATGATTTAAAAAGAAAATAAAAAAAATCGAAAAATATCAAAAGTTACAGACTATGCAGCTTTAAATGTCCAGTAATTCTTAATACAAGTTAGAGCAACAAACGATTGAAGTTGACTTGCTACATTTAACAAGTCATGAATATATTTATACAGCTATGGAGAATACCAAACGGTGTACACAAAATATATCAAAGATAAAAAAGCACAAATATAACTAAAAAATTATCATTCTTTTACAAATACAATGTACAGTCAAATTAACAAATCTTTTAGCTGGATAGTTTTACATTTAAGATATACATTTAAACCTAAAGCACAGTGCCAGAATATACAAAGAGTATGACAATATCTGTCTGTTTCTCTGTTTTTCCAGTGTTTTTTTTTTTATCATATGGGTCATTGATTTGTCTATAATATGTGATTTTATTATATACCCACAAAAATACTCATTGATACTACCTATTTCCCTACATACAAATACAAAATACGATATCACAGTCTAGAGTTTTCTGATTTTTTATCACCATCCTACATATTTAACCCACGTCGATCTACTTTTACACTGGTACTGTATTTGGGTAAAACCCAGCAACAGGCCCAAATCTAAACAAATATTAATGATGTTATTTTTCAACTGTTCTTTTAAAACATTGTTCAAAGAAAGTTACACTTTTGACGTCACAAATGACGTCATATTTATGCGATGACGTTCCTAATGTTTCTGTCTTCCATCACTGGAACAGGAGAAGCAAAAGGTACAAAAATGAAAAAAAAAAACAACAAAAAAACACACAATAAATTTGATACCAAAATGTTCTCTACCGTCTAATTAAGAAAACGAGTACCCACACTTTATACTTTATGTTTTTGTTCATTTATACGAAAGTTACAGACGTTTGAAATTCCGAGGTGGATTCAAGGTAGAGGCTTTTCAAAATGGCAGCCTTTCAATTCTTTCAGTAGGGGACATCTGATGCATTACTACTTGGGTAAAAAATAGACATGACATCATACCACATCATATAGATCTGCCATGGTGTTTGTCCTTACATTTGTGCAAATGTATGTATTTCTAGCCTTGTTATTTTTATTTTTGTAGGTATAACTCCTAATGCATTATCCTGTACAAATAGCAAAGTTAGCAACCACTTAATACAGATAATAACCTGAGCTACCAGGAAAATAAATTTTGTTTTCTTGCCAGATGCGATTTAGCAGCTAGTTAGTTGCATAATAAAACTTTCATCAGACAATTTCAGTCCTTGAAATTAAATATAAAGAACCAAAAATGTAATATAAAGGAACAACAAATAATGATTTAAAGCATTTATCGCTCTAAGATAGACTCTGTAGATTCCGTTTTAAGGCCATGATATACACTCAGCAAAATTTCTAATTGGTCACCTTACATTTTTACGCTAGTTTTGAAAGTAAGATTCGGTTATACAAAATACATGCTTCTATAGACCAAGGTTTTGCCAAGACTCTGCATGTCATTTCATTTAAAATGACTGATACTTCTTGCACAGACGATGCTAGAGAAGAAGGTACCCTCATTTTAGAAAGTCACATTTTTTCTACAATAAAATATATTCCGCAAAGACACTATCCTTTTGGTAATTTTGTTTGTTTGAAGATGTTTCTGACTGCCGTGATTTAAAACAAACAAGTTTCAAATGATTTGCTTCACTGGGGCTCGCCGTTTCTGTTACCTAATAGCATGAAGGCACCCCATACCAGCAGCTTAATCAAAGAAATTCAGCTTTATGCTTGCAATTTACATAGAAAGTTTGCACTGTTCTGTAGGCCTTATTATCTGCGACACGGCATGGAAATTTTCAGCGTTTGTTCATTACTACTAGACGTTACTATTTTAGCAAGAAATTGAAAAATAAAGCAAAATGCTGTCAAAATTGATTTTTTAAGTTTTACACTCAAACCGGAAGCACACAGCAGCAGCACAAAATGGATGAATAAAGTTCTTTCCTGTTAGGTTATATTTATTTAGATAAAATAAAATGCATACAACAGTTTTAGCACCAGCTACTGACGAATTTGAAAAATTTCAAAAATGTGACATTTTAAAAAATGAGTAAAAATCTACTTTAGTCAAAATTTCAAGGGTAAGGTCATTTTTGAAGTCGGCTACACAAGTTTATTACCAAATGCATTTTAATTTGCTATAAAACTTTACTCAAAACCATTTTCCCTCAAAAAAGCATATTTTTGTATTTTTAACCAAAAATACTGTGGATTCAAGACAGCTTTTCTGAAGTGCTGCTAAACGTTTGCCCATTTAACTACACATATTTAGGCAAAAAATCATTTAACAGTTATTAGCGCTTAGTCAGAAATGACGAAATGTAAAAAGTGACCAATTAGAAATGAGCCAGTGCATGAGATTTCAAACAATGTGGTATGTGCAACCAGCAAAGCCTCAGATCAGCCTGCGCATACGCGCAGTCTGATCAGAGCCTTTGCTAGTCGCTTGAATATTCTATGTGTATTAAGCTATTGACCAAACATCATTTGGAGTTTCTAAGCTTAAAAGGAAGCTGCGCAGGCTCGTCTGTGTCTGCACGTGTCAAAATGCCACTTTGTTGGAAATCTCACGCACTGGCTCAAATTTTGTTGAGTGTAGTTGTTGATACATTATTTGCTGTTGATTGTGTGAAAGATTTGTGTTGGGTTTGTGTTCTGTAAAGTATTTGTAAAAGTCCTTTTGAGTTTTGGAATCATTTTGCTGAGGAATTAATATTACATTTATGAGCAGTTGAAATGAAAAAAATCAATAAGCAATGCTTATTAGATACCCCCTGCACAGTAAGGGTCAGTGAAAAATCTTGGCAAGTGATAGTTCAAACCAGCAGACCCTAGTTTTAAAAAAAAAAGATTTCAGTAGAATCTGTGAAAACAAGATTTAAGTAAAATCTGTGCAAATGATTTTAAAGCTTGCAATCTGGAACATTTGTTAAGATCAAATACGTAAAATTATTCACACCTGAAAGCTCTATATGTCAAAGCTTATACCGACAAATAGTCTAAGTTCTCATAAATGTCATTTTATCAGAAATTATTTTTTCCAAACCAAACTCCTTCATGCATATGTTCAATGTGTCTTTATTGTAAAGGCAACATATCAAACTGCTCAATCAAAAACTGTGGTAGGACTTGATCGGCCCATGAAGGCACCATCAATGCATATACAAAAAGCCTTGCTAGGGGAAAATTGTCTAAGTTCTAACAGCTGTCATCTTGTCAGAAATTATTATTTCCAAATCAAACTCCTTCATGCATATGTTCAATATGTCTACATTGTAGTGGCAAAGCATCAAATTGCTCCATCAATAGCTGTGGCAGGAGTTGATCGGCCCATGAAGGCACTATCCATGCATATACAAAAGCCATATAAGTGAAAAATTGTCATAGTTCTCACAGCTGTATTTTTTTCTGAACCAAACGCCTCCATGCATATGTTCAATGTGTCTATATTGAGTGGGCAAAGTATCAAATTGTTCCATCAAAAGCTGTGGTAGAAGTTGATCAGCCCATGAAGGCACCATCTTTGCATATACAAAAGCCTTGTTAGGGGAAAATTGTCTAAGTTCTCACAGCTGTCATTTTGTCAAAAATTATTTTTGCTAAACCAAACTCATTCATGCATATGTTCAATGTGTTAACATTGTATAGGCAAAGTATCAAATTGTTCCATCAAAAGCTGTGGTAGGAGTTGATCCGCCCGTGTATGGCCCATAATAGCATAAGCATAAAACCCTATACAAAAAGCCATTTAGAAACCCTATACAAAAAGCCATTTAGAACTACAAAGGGAAATAACTCTAATAGAATTGGCCCCTAGCCCTTACTTTTTTGTTTAAAGTATTTGTCTTGCATATATGAACATGTTTGCAAGGTTTGATGAAAATCCAGCCATGACTCTTCAAGATATTAAGGAAACAAAGCGTTACGGACGGACGGACGCACGGACGTACGCACGGACGGACGGACAACGTGAAAACAGTATACCCCATCACAAACAAAGTTTGCGGGGGGTATAAATATGTGCTCAGCTGAAGCGAGAATGAAAAAAGTTTTATAAACCTGTGACATGATAGCTTTACTTGTATTGCATTCTTGCTTTTATATACTACTCAAAGAATCTAGAATCTCATTGCAAAACCTCAATGTCATCAATGTTCCGTTTTTAATAACGTACAAGTCATGTTTTCGGTTGACGCTAATAGCTTCCCAAACCATTACAGAACCCTTGCCATAATGATCATGTTCCGCCACATTCAATGTATTAAATTTCTCTTTTTGGCATTCTCCACACCAACTGATGTATATTAGTAAAATTAAGACAGAATCTGGACTCTGAACAGCACTGGCGTCCAATCACGAATAGTCCATCTGACGTGAGTTTGAGATATCACACTCTGTGACACATTAAAAATCCCAGCAACACGACGTTGTTAAAACGCCAGATTCTAAAATTTTGACACCACTGTTCATTTTTTTTTCTAGGCTTTAACGAGTTCTAAACTGTCCCTGAGGCATTTTAAGGTACCAAGAACCAAATTAAACCCTTTTCACGGTAAGAAAATGAAAATGGACGATTTTGATTTGCCAGTTGGATTGCAGTGTTACGCAAGATTTTGAGGGTGCATGTGCCCATTTGCAAAGTGTGCAAAGTATGCACTTTCGTGAGTACTGCAAAGCATATGAGTTGCTCCTCAAGACAATATGCAATATACTGAGTGCAAACTCGGCTATGAATTTGTACATTTACAATGCAAATTTTGATGGATAAAAAGTAACCTCTATCAAATTTTCGTAGTATATGCGCGTCACGTCTTTATCTGTGTTTAATGACACTTCCTCAACATTACTTACTTATGGTTCAAAATGTTGTTTGGTGTCCTGTTTTTGTGACATTTCTGATCAAATTTTTTTTTGTGATAAAAGTAATAAGGTTGCAAAGATCAGGAATCGATACAATCAACTACCACACCTGACCCAGGATACCAATGGTGATAAAACAAAATCAGATTTGCTCTAGACAAATATTTTATACGTACTGACTAAACACCGTATTCCATAGTAGTAGTCAGTCTTATCACATTGGCATTTATCAGATATGCACTTGGCACCTATAGTAGAACAGTCCGATGATTTAGTACAGCCCAGCATATTTATCTCAATTTCTGAAAACAAAGTATCATGTTAAGATGAAAGGATTTATCATTATCATGTAAAGTCATTTTAATGTGCTTAGGAAAAGCTAATGGGTAGACCTTATTTGCAGAATAGTAATAATTATACTCATACAGTTTGAAAGATAACTTGAAAGTAAACATTACGTATATATGCAAGTAAGTGAGTATAGCCAGGGAAAGCCTCAATCATAGACTGCAGACCAACCCATGACACTTAAAGGGAGAGACAAGGCCTGCCACAACACAAGGACCCAACAAAAAAGTTAACAAAAATATACCTTACAAAAATAAACATATTTAAACATTAACTAATAAAAAGGTTAAGTGAGTATGTCCAGAATATACCAAAATCACAGGTCAATGAATAGCCTACACCACTACATGGAAAAGACACAGAACACCAAAAGCTACACTACAGGAAAAAGATGAATACAACACCAAGCCCTCTCTTCAATAGAGAGACGTTTGCAAAACTGGAAATGACACTAAGTAACACATTACAAAACATAGACTAAACTCAAAACCCTTACGCACAGTGGGTCAATAACTATGAATAAACAACATCAGCACAATGGCCTTATGATTGACAGCAATTCAGACAACTGAAGTGTTTATATATAATTTACTAGCAAAATCTATAACCTAGAAGCTTCCATTGTTTAAACACAAACATTGTTGAACTCCCCGAGAGAATTACAATCTCATGCTATATATTCTACTAGGAAACAATCAAATTAAAATTAACTTATTGTGATAAGACAACGAAAAAGGCTCATAGCTCACTGACAATCATAGCTAGAAAAAACGTTGAGCCTTGAAGAAAGTTTTAGGTTCCAGTTGTCATTCAGTATGACCCATCGTTTTGCAAAATAAGAGGAAATCATAGCTATAAACCATGATTGGTAATAAACAGGCATTCTGACTGCCAAATAATGCTCATGTTATATCCCCATTTACAGACTGAAATATAGACAAGCAATTAGCTAGTTAATTGCAAATTTGACAAAAAAGGCTGAACATTAAAGTACAAAACATGACAAAATACTAGCAAGAAAACACTCAATTTAATTGTTTGCCCTTGCTGACACATTAAATAAGTGTGAAATCATCAATGCAAACTAAACAATGTATTTGTAACATACACAGAAAGTAATTATAGGATACTCTCTTAAAGCTCTTAGAAGAACTTATTTCACAAAGTGTGCACCGTTAAACATCGTTTTATATATGGAATGGTCCAAAAATGCTGTGAAATTAAATAAAAAAATAAAAAATATATAAAACAATTCTCCTCAAAAGTTTTCTTCATACATTGAATGGTCTGGGAGGAGATAGTTCTGAATGCACTATTATCGTTATTTAATATGTGCAGGGGTCCTAAATTGACAAAGGTATGTAACACATCTGCAAAGTATTAAAAGGATACACTTAAGGCTCAAGGGTGAGTTGATGTACTTTTAGCTATATAGCAAACACCATACAGTAAGATTACAAAGTAGCGTAACTCATGTAATACTATAGCATCAGCCT
This sequence comes from Loripinus fragilis, assembly GCA_964019695.1. Lineage (NCBI taxonomy): Eukaryota > Metazoa > Mollusca > Bivalvia > Lucinida > Lucinidae > Loripinus > Loripinus fragilis. Next base: position 136,897,268 of record OZ026515.1, read on the forward strand.
TTATTTTCATAGCAAACATGCATTGTCTAATGGTTGAGGTGTGGTACAAACTTGATTCAAATTGAACAAAAACAACATAATTTTATCAACATAAACCTCAACATGTTGATAGAAAAATCGAAAAATGGAAGGGCAGAAGACAAACTGATCGCAGTATATACCCCTAAAACTCCACTTTGCGAGGGCATAAAGAATTGGAGATTTATATCATTAAAATGATTGTTTTACTCTTTTAGCAGGCTGTTTGACATGTGTATTCAACCATATAAATACACACAATACTGATAAATTGACAGACTCTAAGTAAACGGTTATTCTCAGATTGAGACCATTTTAAAACCTTATACTTTATTTAGTTCTCCTGACCAAATTTCAAGTCAAACAATGAAAATGAATTGATCAATACTTGATTATTGCTACATTGAAAAGTATCTATGGTGCAAAATTCTTATCCTATAGTTTATCTAATACAAAAATGTCAAACAGATACAAAAATGTCAAACAGATGAATACATGTAAATATTATAGTTCTGCTGTTTATAGTTTGTTTAAGATCGACAGTGTAAGTAGCCTACTTTGTATCATATATATATAATGACCAAGGAACGTCTTATATAATTAAAGCTGACCAAATACAGGATAATAGAAAAGGTAAAGGACTCAGTAAAGCTGTAACAATAGTTTTAGAGTGTTATATACATGTAGCACACACTACAAATGTTTCAAAGATGTTATGAAAATAAGTGCATACAGGTGCATTTCCTTCTGAATTTGCTAGCAAACAACAACAAAAAAATTCAAGAACAAAATAACAACAATACAAACAACAACACATTGTTGACTTGATCATTTGAGGGTTCGAGTCAACTAAATCTGCCCTAGTTTGACTAAACAGTATTTCTTACTTTTTATGCACTCTGTCCCATTGTAGAAATCTGCCTGTTCACATTGACATTTTCCAGTACTGCACTTGGCACCAGTAGTTGTACAGTCAGAGGATTTAGTGCAACCTGGCATATTTATGCCTATCTCTGAAAATACAGGGCCGTGTTAAGATAAAGGGTTATATATGCAGAGTTATTCTTAAACATGCATGTGCAGCAAAGCATTGCAGCTAAGTTGCAGACTAGGAATACATTTCATGCATCTATAGAGAATGTTTTATGGTGTATATGAAATCTATCACAGTAAACAAAAAAACACACATAAAAAACAACAACATATATGCAAAATACATTAAGCCACGTTACCAGATAAGCAATTGCAAAGGTCAATAATCTGTCTTTAAATGGGTTGATGCTTTGAGGTTGGCGCCGTTAAACCGGTTTAAGCCCTCCAGTAAAATATTTTACTGATCGTTCCAAGGCGGTACTTCTTTTGTGGATCTTTTATGTTTTTGTTCTGTCTTGTGTTTGCTATGTTTTGTGCGCGTCTGTTTATATGTGCTTCGTGGTCACCTGCTGGGGAAAGGGCTGACCTCTAGGCTCTCCTTTGTGGTGTCTTCTGTGAGTTTGTCACTTTCCCATTGGTATCCTGGGTCAGGTGTGGTACTTGATTGTATCGATTCCTGATCTTTGCAACCTTACTTACTTTTAAGATCCACTGAACGGTTGTTCAGTCATGTCAGGTCATTTCCTGGGTAAAACCAGTACTAGCCAGGGAATAAACTATCTAGGTGAGACAAAACACAGTGCCAAAACACCAGCGACCCCTTAATCACAAAGCAAGCACTTCACCAATGAAACCATGTGCTTCTAAATTACATTAAATATATAAATCCAATTGATTGTATTCTTTGTCTATGATGATGCATTGTATAAGCTAGGAGCCATTATTTGAGATTAATACTTTATTGGTTGATCAACAACAGTGTCTAGATGCAATAGTTAGGCGTGCATAGTATTACTGTGTCTACTGTTAGTTTAAACATTTTGATTGTTATGCAATTACATGTAATTCTTTGTTTGTTGTTGCTCCAATAGTGTGTGTAATTTTAATTTTAAGCGCAGTTTTGTGTTTCCTTTATAGTTTTGCAATGACATTACCAAAGAAGAGAATTGGTTGCTCTTGATATTGCTTCAAATTTTCATGTTTATGTATCGCTGCTGTTTTCAAATTTTATAGGTTATTACTCATTCTGAAGGATCCATTTTCCAGAATATTTGGTTGATAAGTGTCTCTTTCGCTTGTTGCAAAGGGTAAGAATTTGATATATGGCCGTATCATTTCCTGGTCATATTATATTGTTATGAAAATGTACGAGGACTGTTCAAATATAAACGCAAGTAGCTTCATAACTTTCTTCACATATATGCTACGACAAAACGTCATACCTTTCTGGAAAGAACTATTTGTCGCTTTTAAAATGGCACCCAAAACAAAGAAACACGCACTATATTTCTCCAGTTACAGACCCTTATATAAAGGCCATTCCTGTATACTGAAGTTTGTCTGAAACAAATTGCAATGCACGTTTTGGTACATGTGCGGATTTAGTGTCATATCTTTGTAAGTTTTAGACAAAATGGCACCCAATTTTAGGTGCAATTTTAAGTAACAATCCAAAAGATGCTTGCAGGAAAAAGTTTATATAATCCTGTTTCAATCTCGAGTAAACATGCACGTCTGTGACGCCAGTAATTTTATGATAAACGTCATTTTGAGTTATCTACTGGTGATGTAATAATGGACATCGCTGTGTCGTTTTCTTTGCTTTTTGCTGAAAACATGCAAAATATGTCATAAGGGAGTTTTCAAAATGCGCCGTCCTCTATTTACAGAGTAATTGCATTCTATATCAATTTTAAAGCATATTTCTGTTTCTTAATGACTTGTTTACATTAATTAATATATGTTCAATTTGTCTAGTCCTCAAGACCAGATGAGTAATTTTATTGTAAATAATGCCTTTAGTGGTCAAACTTAAAATTTACGTTCGAATGTAGAATAAAGCAACAATGTTATGACAAAAAAATAAGTATAAATTCTATAATCCCTTCACTTAAGGCATTTTTGACTTAATAAAAATGCTTTTCAGCGTTTAAGAATTACCTACTATCAATCAATAATTTTTAGCGACAACTCAGTATGAGCGATCAACATATTGTCTTTGGGTTAAAACTAGTTTAAATGTTGCATCGTGCATTTTGTTAGAGATAAGTTTAACTGAAAACTGAAATGTGGTGTTTTGTTTACCATTTATTTGCAAACATAAGGAGACTATAGTGAAAACGATTCGTTGTAATTTAACAAAAGCATGTCAGATTTTTGCCAGTTTCACAGAATCATCATATAAGAATACGGGGATACTTCCTTAAAAATTTCAAGAAATTTCACCTGTTTACCAAAGAATTATACACTCGTCTATATCACTGGTATATGTTTGATGCATTGAGTTTGTTAGTATACTAAAGTGGCTCTCATTCTAAGGGCTATAGCTTGATAAGTATGCTGTATTTTTCTTTAGGTTTGGTGCTGGTTTAAAGGTGACATATATGTAGTCCTTTATAGAAACGTTTTACCATTTCGTCGCAGCATATATGTGAAAAAAATTATGAAGCTACTTTCTTTCATATTTGAACCCTCCTCGTATAACCAAACACAAACAACATTAACAAACACATTAAAATAATCAACAGCCAACGACAGCAGAGAATGGTTTATACTCTACGAGCCAAATTCTTACATACAAAGTGTCAGAAGTTACAAGCAATACACTTCAAGGATGCATTTTCATGATTAGTGTTAATGTTATAAATAAGTGTACTTGTTGACTTTGACCATCCTATAAATCAGATATTCTGTCCACTTTTAAAAGCGCTGTAACATTTTAGTAGTTACTAAAATGAATGAATAGTATGGTTACATTGTGAATCTACAGCTAAAAAGCACTACCTTAGCAAACATTGTAGTATGTCAGTAAAGACCTGAGTTCATCAGGATAAAAAAAACTCTGCTTCATACCTCGATATACTTTAATGGTCCACACTGAATTAGTTGTAGGTCTTCTTTTTTTCCATTCCTACTGTACTTGACAGAAATCAACTACCTAATCAACTGCCTTTGCAATGTAGTTACGCGGCGAAATGTACTAAATCAAGCCTTAATAAAGTTATATGTCAGCTTCAACAGAATTGCCAAATACTGCAGGTGTATCTGGGCGTGTATGAAATTGAACAACAGGGCAAATACATCTATAACCATACGTTTTGTCTGAATAGCATTGAAAATAGACGGTATAACATTTATTTTTTCTTTGACGACATCGTCTACGTCAACGTGACATCATAAAACAGATATGTAAGATGGATGATTATCAAGTTTCAAATTTGAAGGTCAGAACGTGCATGACATTAATTTACTTCCTTTTTAATGACAGATAATACCAATGTTCAAAATTGAATTAGTTGTAATCAAAGAAAGTAAAATGTAATGTAACGTATGCTCTTGCTCTCGTGTGGTATATAGTGTACCGTGTCGTTGTCTTGCAGGGCTGTATAGTGGTATGTAGTCTGTGATTGTGGACTGTTTTGGTCATACTAACCTGCTTTTAAAAAAAGACTGCAGAACTGTCTCTGGCCTATATCAAGCATTAATGTCATACTGACGTCATGATTATGTAATGTCACCTCTGGATTGCTGCAAATTTCAAGACAATGCCATTGACATCAATGATTATGAAATGTACAAACGTTGGAGTGGTGTTAGGTTGATGTGACATCTTTTTAAACCATACTAATCTGCAAAATGGGTCTTTCAGGAAGAATCTGCAAAGTCTAAAACACCAAACTCAGTTTCATTGAGTTAATGGAAAATACATAAACCGTCACTCCTCCTAGCACCTAATTTATCAGTTTTGCTTTCCACGAAAACCTACTATTTCTAAAAAACAAAAATCTGAAAAAAATATTGACATTATATTGAAGGGATAATATTGTATTATCTTCAAAAGCCTGACCATATTGAAGGGTAAAAACTGTATTGCCTTAAAAAGTCTCACCAATATAATACAATCATATGGCATTTGGTACTATTATTTATTTTTACAAAATCTTTCTGGTGTGTGTTCTGAGGTAAAAAAAAATAAAATATCTTCAACAACGGTTAAATCAACCTTTTTAAGCTTTTTATGTTTATAACAGTCCAGTAAAATCTGTGTCAAACAGCCACTCAAAAATAGACAAAACAAATATCTTAATGATAAAATGGTATTTTAATAAGGGCATAAGTATTGCAGAATGCTCCCCTTGGAGCATTTTGCAATAGTTTTGACCTGCATTAAGCGATAATTGGCCTTGAAAACCAATTTGTGTCTTATTGAGAGTGGCGGTTTAACACAGATTTTACTATATTTGAAAATGAGTCATTCATTACAAATTGGGCTTTTAACTATTCTATATAATTTGATCACATTCGCCAAAAACACTAATGGATAAAATGCAGATTCTTACTTTAATATTTTTTGGGCTGGAAATCCCTGAACGCATACTTAAGCAAGCGGTGAGGACAAAGATGAAATGCCCCATAAAGTAACATTTCATCAGGGTCTTCACTGTTTGATAAGTCAAATTCGATTTTCAGAGAAAGAAATATAATAGTTTTTGAGAATCATAACCTGTGACTCAATTTATACAAAGGACCATCTTTACTTAACTGTATCAAACTTTACGGGAAAGTCCATTGGTCTTAAAATGGTTAAACAGACCTACCAATAATGTTTTATTGGGCCGCAACGCGAGAAAACCTGTCTTCGGGGGTTTGCGAACAACACAGACGCAGACCAGCCTGCGCATCCGCGCAGACTGATCAGCGCCTTTGTTATTCGCTTTTTGGTAAGTTTCATATGTAAACTTGCCACGGGTGAAATTTCGATTTTCTAGAGCGTCTCTGTAGCTGGGAAGACTAGTTTGAATCTCGCTATGACGGAAACCCCGAAGACAGGTTTTCTCGCGACGAGGCCCTATTGATAACTTACCTTATATCTTGGAATGTCATGGTCTTGCTACAAGCGTCTTGCTACCAAGGCAACTATTGTGTATCAATGCTGTGTAAATTGCCGCTTGCCCATTTCACGAGAAAAAACAAATCTCAAGTAGCGAAACAAAGCGTTAGGTATCATTTATTTGATTCATCCTCTAAGTGCAAACAATTGAGCATAAGCCATGCAGCGGACACAATGTCCATTACAAAGAGAATACAGATCTTATACCAATTATATGGTATGAGCTCTGCATGATAACAATGTAAATGACCTATAATTCTATGCCAAGCTATAAACTTTTACTTGATATATAATGCTTTAAAAATTAGCATCAAGAAATGCCAAGAATAGATAAAGTAGGTCGTTTATTGAAACTACTTATAATAATTGCTTTAGGTGCACTTGACTAGGTACATATTGGTAGATTCTCTAAATGTGTCCCTCAGTAGGCGCATTCTGGGAGGTAGAATAACTAGATTGACACCTATTTTACTATATTTATAGTGCACACTTGAGGTAACCTATGTACATATATGTTGCTACCACACGGACCACGTAGATGTAATACAACAGAAGTAATTGATATCTGTGTTGTGTTGGGGCTCTATAACTGGGGAGTTGGCGGACTATGGTACCGGGGAGCAGTGGACTGGAAGAAGAGGCGCATGCGCGAGTGAGTGATATCCGGAACTTGACTTGACAAGACGCTACCAGAAGAGATCCTACAACTGAGGCTGAATCGACCGTGATCTATTGCCAAGGCTGGACTGCCAGGGATAGTGAGCAAGGTAATAAGCTGATTAGTTATGGGTAGTCGCTTTATCTATATCATGTGTAGTTTTTCACCCTTCTTCTGCTGAACCTAGGTCCACTCTATTTTAACTTAGCTCATGAATACATGATAAAAACTGGAATCCGGCAAGCTGATTATATTAACATTGAGGAAAATTATAGTACAGAAACGTTTCCAGCATAATAGGGTTAATAAATATGTGCAAAAGAAGACAGCACAGGGGTGTAGCAACCAAGTTCATACCATTTAGCCAGTGTATGAGATTTCCAAAAATGTGGTATGTGCGACCAGCAAAGCCTCAGATCAGCCTGCGCATACGCGCAGTCTGATAAGAGCCTTTGCGCATCGCTTGAATGTTCCATGAATGTTAAGGTGCTGACCGAACATCTCTTGGAGGTTATAAGCTTAAAAGGAGGCTGCACAGGTTCATCTGAGTCTATACTTGTCAAAATGCCACATTGTTGGAAATCACATATCGCGGCTCAATTGCAATCTCTTTCTAGTACCAATTGAACAAATGTAAGTACTGACACTATCAAAAGCCCATGTTGTGGGTCGTGTGCTTACCAAGCCTACCAAATGGTGCTGTATATCTGCACAATTATGCTAAGACTTTTAGTGCTCTGGGTTTACTTCTATTTGCTATAATTTGTTCAATATTGACTAAATTATTACGAAAATGTACTTTTGCCTAACAATTTTTATATTTCTTAAAAATTGTATTTATAGTCTTGATTTATATGGGACATGTGATCACAGATGGGTAGATGACATCATGTTTAACGACATATAATGCATGGTAACTAAGCAACGTTGCAACATTTCGTAACCGAAATATTAAAAAAAGAAAATAATATCAGCGTGTCATAGAGCAAATGATGTATATTTTGCATTTGGTGAGATAGTGTATTTATAGGACACGGATCAGAGAGTGCTGATGCATAGACGAATCAATGTTTATGCTGTTAACAATGAGACTTAAACTTTTAATATACAGTCAAACATAAGTTAAGCATCACACAAACATTATTTCAGAGACGTTTTTCGTGTACAAATACCTTCAGAAGAGCAATCAATTTGTAATATCTTGTTACCCTAGTCATCCTTTAGTCTGCTGAACATATCAGAATGCCATTTGGTCATTTTGCTGAATTTCTACGGTGTCCTGTGTACACCAACCCCTATTTTTGGGTGTACCCTTAAAAAGTGTCACAGCTTAACTCAAAGTGCTTACTTTGAATTCAAATAAACGCAGAAATAATCTAGACATATTTTTTCAAATTATGGCCAAACTGATTCTGTCGAACTCAAGGTTTCATGTCGGTTATAGAGGATCAAAGAGATAGTTAATCGCGTGTTTATAATTTTTGCATTATTACTTTATAACATGCCATTCTTTACACATCCATAACTTTCATTCTTTTAGAGATATGAATCTGAAATTTTCAGACAGAACTCATTTTATGTCTGGGCGTCAAAAGTGGTCGCTTTATGGGTCTTCTCGCTTTTACACCGCCTCTATTTAGTGACCGTGTAACCGTTCGAATTGATATTGGTCCATGCACCGGCCACTGGTCTCGAAGTCTACATGCCGTTTATGTAGGGTTTGCACGTGCCAATCACCTAAGATATCTATTCTCACGCTCGTCCGTTTAACGTGGTCGTCCTGAGTGTTGACGTTCAGATTCAGTTCCGTCAGCCCGATAACGTTGAAGAAGTCGTACGATAATTGACTGGTTCACCCTGATTTGTCCAGCAATATTCTGTGTGCTAAGACCGGCATTGTTCATGCCCACAATTTGCTACTTTTGATCTTCAGAAAGTTTTCTTTTAGCCATCACTTCATCAATGTACAACCATGCATCAAAACATTATTATTGGGTCCGTGCATAACGAGATAAAGCATGTGAGACAAACTGGTGTTTCAAAATCCTGCATAGTAGTGTGATAAAACCGGTTCGTAAGACAACATGATACATGTAAAAATAAATTTATTGATTGATGTTTAGTGTAGAGGCATCAGTTTGTCTTGAAACCAAATGAGGAAAAAATAAATTAGAAAATAGAAAAGTTATGCCACACTTCAGTCAGGTGATGCTTAACTTATGGCTGACTGTATATATAAAGGAAAATCAAAAGGGGAAATAAAATTGCAGTTTAATTTTAAATAATTTACTGCATATGAGGCCAAATAAAACGTTGTTAAACCACCCTCTTCCATTCCATCTGGATAATGGTAAAATAGTAACCTAAATGGCTAGAAAACTGTCAGTGATAGGTGAGTAATGATGAATATACTTACTGAACAAACAGTGTGTGCCGTTGTAAAACTTAATGTCAGGACATCTACATACTTGAGATGAGCAGATGGCATCAATAGTATCACACTCAGATGAAATAGTGCAACCATCAGTATCAATTGGTATTTCTAAAAGAGAAGAATGAGCATGTGTACGAGATTTTGATACTGCACCAACGAGCAGTGAAGGTTCAGACTTGCATGAGCTGACACGGCTTGCACACATAACGTATGGGTGTAGATAAAGTGATTATAATATCATATATTAACATTAATTAACCACTAGAGCTGTTATTTACACATTTTGCAACGTTTTGTAATGACGTCAATAAAAGCGTTCATAATGACAGAATCGTAACGTTTTCACTCCAAACTTGCAATTTCAAAGTAATTTTATGTCCAACGGCTTGTTCATGACGTCCCGTATTATTTAATTTATTAAACTCGTCGTGAACTTTTCCCCCAACTCGTTTAATAAATTTGATAAAAACATGAGCACGCATTTAAGATCTCTATGTATGCGATAAAGGAAATTTTCAGATAAGACTGCTATAGAACTATCAATGGTTCTCCAGAATAATATGAGCCGTGATGTGAGATTTCAATCAATGTGACGTTTAGACAAGTGTAGACTCAAACGAGCCTGTGCAGCCTCATTTTAAGCTTAGAAATTCCAAATGATGTTTGGTCAGTAGCTTAACACTCATAGAGTATTCAAGCGACTAGCAAAGGCTCTGATCAGACTGCACGTATGCGCAGGCTGATCTGAGGTTTTGCTGGCGCGCTTACCAAATTGTTGGAAATCTTATGCCACGACTCCTATCCTTTGGTGACCAAACTGCGCCCTGCTAAGCTTTATCGATAATTCTAACTATAACACAAATGAAGCATGCAAAATTAAATATGCTTGCCTTATTTATGAATTCGGCTGCAGATAAATCCTTACTCCGAGCCAACATCCTACTACTTGCGAATTTTGACCTCAGACGGATCAAAGATCAGACGATTCGAATTTACAGCACGTGAAAGGGGAAAAAGGTAGAAACCGTTATAAAGCGGTATCATAGGCGTTACATATCATGGTTATATAGGTAACTTTCAACAGTTTACTCAACTTTCTCTGTAGCTCGGTAGGTAAGCAACAGTACATTAATGTTAGTCTAATAAGGTACAAGTATTTCTTTTCTTTAATACGAGTTTGAGTCTCGGTCAGGCCTTTTTTACTTTTAATACAAGTGTCTGAGTTTGTGTGCGTGTGTGCGTGTGTGTTCGTGCGTGTTCGTGCGTGTGCGTGCGTGCATGTTCATTTGAGCTCTTTTTCTATTGTATATTTTCATCATGGTATATACACTACTGAAAACATTTAAAGGAACACTGCGTGTTTTGCCATTGATCACAATACAAATGCTCTCATTGTCCGACTCAAAGCAAGAGTTGGATTAACAAAGCAAAAAATGTTTGTCCTCTGATTAATTTAATAACCGGTCAAAGATAATGTTTTTTTGACGAAAACAGAGTAATCCTTTCCCAGAAATCTCCATGGAACGCTTTATGTAAAAATGCAATTTTGTTAAAAAAACTACCCCTTTTTTCAAAACCAAATTTAAAGACGATTTTTTAATCAAACACCACAACACCATTCTTTCTGTACATTCAATAGTCTTTTAAAGCTACAGAAATCATTTTGTTACGCAATTAAAAAAATCCAAAGATTCTACAGAGTTCCAGAAAAAATCATTTTCTAGAAAATAATAAATTACATAATTTGAGCCATGAACTTGAGCAGCGATTGTTTAGTCAAAAACCTTTTTGATCCAATACTTTGAATCTCTTTGCAAAGATAGTAAAGAAACTGGGTTTCTACCTTATTGTCTAATGAAATATATGGATTGTCTTTAGGACAGGGGTTAACATTATCTCCTATGAAAACTTATCAGGTTTTCCTTTAAATATTTTGAGCAGTGTTTTTTTCATGATTTATTAAATGTCATATTACAATAAATTTCACATGCCCTCTGCCTCACTGGCAGTGTCAGCATCAGAGCTGCAGTCGGAGCCCGACGCAAGATCAGTCACCACTGGCTCATGATCTTCCTCTGTCGAGATTTCCTTTAACTAGTATGTATACCCACATTACTGACAAAACATGCTCAACCAGTCACCAGGTGTAATGCCTCTTATGCCCTAGCAATAATAGGTTGAAGGCGAAATTATTCCTCACAATGAAACAATCATAAAAATACATTAGGTGAAACAATTTGCTACAGAGAAGTCAAAATAAAATTTATAGTGTTTTGAAGATAGCAGGAAAGTAATATAGTAAAGTTTCGAACCGCGGGCCGCCATTCCAGCCAAACTTGCGATTTTTCTACAATAAAATTACAATGTACTAAATTGTCATATCACTGGTACCCAAAGGTAGTAGATTTACCATTCCTACCTCCTCCCCTCAAGAAAATATGTTAATAAAAATATTTGGGAATTGATATCTGGGATTTGAACGCTGCAACTTTCCAGGGAATATTTGCAATTCAAGACGTTGACCTCTCAACTAAGCCTGTAGTTGCTGTATTGGTCATGTCGTTACATATTTGTTAGAAAGTTTGTTACGTCGATAGCACAAGCAGTAAGTATTAGGCGAGCAATAACCGTTACAAGTTTATCTTCCTTTCTCGTGCTTCTAAGTAGACTCGTCTGATCTTTTATCAGTCTGATGTCAAAATTGACCTATATAAAAACTGAAGCTTATGTAAATATAGTAAAATTGATGTCCGCCGTTTTGGTTTAACCTACTTCCGCCTAGAGAGTGACGTCACACTATTACCGCTCAAAAACTCAAAATTAAGGCCAAGCATAATTTTAATATTGGGTTTTAATAACATTCAACTTTCATAAAATACAAAATTGGGGAAAAAATAACCGTTTCGATATGTAAAAGCAAAGTATATATGCACTCTACGGGACAGCCTGTCTCTCAGAGTGGTGTGGGTATGTTGTGCAGTTTTGCAGCTTTTCTCACTGGCATCTTATTTTCTACAAACTGAATGTATACATTTTACAATGCATAATGGGCGTAGACTTTTTGAGGTTCTGAATTCTGTTCTGGTGCAGAATTTGTTGAGGTTTTGCCCCCAAAACGGGCAAAGAAACACACACAAAAAACGTCATAAAAGTGTGTTCTATTCTAAGACCCCAAGATACAAAAAATCAATATTAAAATAGCTTGGCCTAATAATTATGTTACGCTACCATGTGACTTCCATTCATAAAATGTCAACATTGCAGACAACCAGCTTTAATTTTGCCCCGAACCTCGGAATTTTAGAAAATCATGCGAGTTATGAAGTGACATTTTTGGACATAAGTAAAAGTGAGTAAAATAAGCTATATTAAATTGAATATGCTGTACTTAACTGTTTGCGCCTCGTTTTGACAGGATCAACTTTTCCTCTCATTAAAAAATTCCCACGGTCACTCTCGCACGCACTCGAGATTTCGCAATATTGCAGAGTAAACAACAAACATGGCGGACGTATGGAGCAGGCGAATGAAGGGTATTTATATTTTTTAAGTCAATGGGCTAAAACTATAATAGAGACTTACTCTGAATACATTCTGCATTCTGATAGAAAGCCGTATAAGAACAAGTACACGTGTTGTCCTTACAGATGGCACCTGGTGTTATGCACTCTGTGTAATCAGAGCAGCCAGCTGTATTAAACGCTATCTCTGAAAATAGAGTGGACATTATTAACCCTTTTAGAGACTGGAAACTCCTAAATGGGTCCTTTGGCGAACAGTGAAGACCCATATGTAATGTCTCATTAAGCAGCATTTCATCAGTCAGCACTGTTTGCTAAGACAAAATCGACCTTCAAAGAAAGAAATGCAATATGTTTTGGAACCTATTACCTGGGAGCCCTCAAAATATACAATGGATCATCAAGGCTGGTGTCTTGTTGATTTTTTTAGTAATCAGAGATATCTCCATATAAATATGGCTCCAGTTGCACCTAACATAGAGTTAATTTACTGTCAAACCTGTCTTAGGCGGCACCTGAAAAAACAAACCAAAATTGGTGTTTCAAGATCGATTATCGCTTAATACAGGTCGAATGTATTGCAGAATGATCAAAAAGAGCATTCTCCAATACTTTCGACCTTCATTAAGCTACCTTTGTCGTGAAGACCTTTTTGTATATTTTAGTGGTCGTTTTAGACAGGTTTTACTGTAAATGAGTGGTGACAAGAGAAAACCAGCACTGCGACCATAAAAACTCAAAAACAGACAAGACATCATCTAAGTATGATCAGTGTCTTCAATATCAGCATTAAAACATGTGGGTCTTTAGTTATCCTATTAGTGCACAGAGAAGACTCAAATCAGACCTGGTGGTTGATCAGACTGAACTGAGTTTTTGCTGGCCGCCAACTAGTTTGGTTAGTTTTGCTATGTCATGTCATAATAGAGGAAACTTGGGATTATGCTCTATAAAACATAACAACTGACTTTGTCAATCTCCAAAAGACATGAGATTTCCAACAATGTGGTATGTGCCACCAGCAAACATGCAAACCAGCATGCGCATACACACAGTCTGATCAGAGCCTTTTTAAGTCGCTTGAATCCTCTATGACTGTTAAGCTATTGACCAAACATAATTTGGAGTTTCTGAACTATATAAAAGTAGACTGCACATGCTCGTATTAGTCTGCACTAGTCGAAATGTCATATTGTAAAATCACATGTTTAGTTGCTCTTAGTCGACATCTCAAGTTTAAGGTTATTTTACTTAGAGTCCTTTCTAGTTCTGCAATCGCCTTGATGGGGAAGAGAGAGAGAGAGAGACCTGGTAGTTTTACTTTAGTTGTCGTTTTCATGTCTAAGGACTGTTAGTGCACTGTGGCTCTTCCTCAAAGAGCTGTGGTTGGTCTGCAGTATGTGACTAATGTATTTCCTGATCAAGCTCACGTTTTATTAGGGGTTGGATGGTTACGTCAACCTCTTCATACATGCCATAGTTCAATTTACACTATATTAGTCTACTTGGTCAACACTTCCATGTAAACCAACTATTGGCAGAGAAAGATAATAGTTTTAAATTATGATTTTATATGGAAATGGAAATGGATGAATCATACTTTAGGATGTTTGTGATAACAGATGAACTTTTATGAAATTATATAAATTTGTATTTGTTCCAGTTTCTTGGATTAAATTAAAAGTTGTTATTCTTTCTCTCTATAATATTGCTTTAATAGTTTTTAGACTTAAAAGGTACAATACTTGATGAAATGGGCCTCAAAATTAGCTGACACATATATTCAAATAAACATTTTGCATTTAAGAAACAAATTGTTATTTTTAGAGGTTTGTAAAAGTATTAATGACATGTGTTTACTTCAACGTTTATGTCTCAAAGCTAGAACCCATTGGTTTACTGCACCATTAATGTCTCAAAGCAAGAAACGCTGTGGGTTCGGCCTTCATGAAAAAAAAAGTAAATAAATATGGGACAGACCAAAATGACACACTGCAGACCTACCACGGCATAATGAGGAAGAGCCACAGAATACTAACAGTCACAAGACATCAGGAAGACATAAAAGTAAAGCAATGAGCTCTCTCTTTCCCATCAAGATGATTGCAAAACTAAATAGGACACTAGGTACTGCAAAACAAAACAAAGACCATTCACGGAATCCCCACAAACAATGGGAGAAAAAAAACACTGTCTTAGAATGGACAGCAGCCTAAGGCACTGGGGGAGTAAGTTCATTTTACTGGTATCAAATCTTCGCTCTAGATACTGTTGTTGTTAAAACACACAAAAAATGTTCAGCTTGCATCGATCTGACTTACAAACTAAGGCGTTGTATCAAACCTTCAAAGTCTCACAAACAATAGAAATAAAACTGACATCTTACTGAGCTTTCATTTACTAAATATACGTTTCAAATAGTGAATTAATTCGCCAGTGGTGACTGAAATTGTGGTTGACCTTAGCAACAGCACGTTCATGGCAAGCCTCCTGTCTCCTTTAAGTGTGTTCTAGGAGATGATGCATTGATAAGCTAGGGGTCTTTCATGCAAACCAAACATCTATGTGTCTTGATTTACATCTGAACTAAGGACGAGGTTAGTGCGCTGTTAAACCGGTTAAAGCCCTAAAGTAAAATACTTTTACTGACCGTTTAAAGGCGGTGCTTCTTTTGTGGATTAATTATGTTATTTCTGTCTTGTTTTATTATGCTTTCATGCACGTCTGTTTGTTGATGCCTTGTGGTCACCTGCTGAGAAAGTGCTGACCTCTTGGCTCTCGTTTGTAATGTGTATTTGTGACGTTGTCACTTTCCAATTGGTATACTGGGTCAGGTGTGGTGCTTGATTGTATCGAATCCTGACCTTTGCCCTCTTTCTTACTTTGTATGAATTTCGTTGGCAGTTTTGCTTTTCCTATATACATTTTGATAAAACCCTTAATATTATACAACATAAGATATTAATCTGATATTTATATTAGAGCATAAATACATTCTATATCATAAACTTCTACCACGAACTCTAAGGCATGATCCTCGATTTATTCAATACATTTACTGTTACAGTCACGCCTCAAAGCGTTTGGTGGAAGTATACAATTAGTACCTAAATGTAAATATATATAAAAAATACTTTTGCTTTTCTGATTTTCATGAAAGCATGAAGGCTGAACCCATAGCGTTTATTCTGTGAAAGGCCTGACCTTTTGGCTCTCATATGGCGTTTTCTTGTGTTTTGTCATTATTCCCATATGGTGTCTCTGGTCAGGTGTGGAACTTGATTGTATCGATTCCTGGTCTTGCCTTCTTCCTCTTTACTTTAAAAATGTAAATATAATAACTAGAAATATTGCAAGCTAATTATTTGACTTGCGTGTCTACACTGTTTGCAAGCAACTATGTCAATTTTAAATGGGCTATTGCCCTTTAGTTTCTGTACAGTAAATGTTCAAACGTTTCAAACTATCACTATTTACCACTAAATCTTGCTTCTTTTAAAAGTGTTTGATTTCTGCATTCTTTTTAGAAGGCTGAGGCCAGGCTCCTTCAGGAGCAATTAGGATTTGGCCTCCACTTGTTTCAAGGCATTTTGTCTGGTACCTGGTGTTGAAATTCTAGAATAGTTTTTTTAGTTGAACCATCATAGATTTTTCATACCTGCTTGTATGCATAAAATTGCACAGGTAATTGTGCGTCTGTCCACAGTTTAATAGGATGATGTCTTGTTAGCTGAAAAGTTACACTTTGCCTACTAGTAATGTCTGCTGATAATTGGGCACACTGATCGTGTTCCTGGGGGAATTTTTAAAAGGAGTTGGTTTTGTAAAACAAACCAGCAGGTGGATTACCCAGTAGGCAAAAAGTGAAGACTATAGCACAGACACAAAAATTGAAAATGCTCTTTGTTGACTTTGTGTATAATATGTATATACTGAGGGCCTAATGAAAGATTAGATATTACATGTACGTATTTATTATGTTTGCGCAAAATGTTATAACCCCTCGTAATATAAAGTTTTAACTTACTTACTTACTGACTTACTTACTGACTGACTGACTTACTTACTTACTTATCTGAAATCTTAAAATTAGCTAATATTTTTTTACTGATAGCTTTCTACTAATAGCATTATCAACACCTAAAATTAGCTAGTATTTTTCAATTAAGAAAGATTTTTGCACCAAGCCTAACCTTAAATAATCTATAATGCCTTGCTTTAGGAGAGTCTCTTCGAATACAACTGTTGGATTACACAATTGTTTATCATCTGCATAAATGCATTAACACATGGTAGAAATATATAGTCGATGAAACTTGCCTTCGTTCAGTGAGAGACAAAAAAAAACTACATTTTGTCTATTCTAATATTTTAAACTGTACTGGGAACCTTGTATATATATGTTGTATGCCTTAGTGGACCTCAGACTCTATGACGGTTCTGACTTAAATAATTATCTATAGATGAGACGGTTGGGGCCTGATGTTGTGTCTGTGGTCGGGCTCACTTGGGTTTAACTGTTGGATTTCATTTACTCTGGTATTCAGCTGTATGTACTGTTGAGTTCTTATCTTCGTTTTACTTTAACATCCTGATTTGTATGTACCAGGATATGATACATCAATAATTTAGGGATCTTGCTTGCGAACTAAACATCTATGTGTCATGATCCACATCAGACATAATGGTTAGGTTGGTACTGGCAAACATGTTTGAGCCCTCCAATACTTTTCTTTATGACTGTTCCAAGGAGGTGCTTCTTTTGTAGATCCTTTTCGTTATTTGTGTTTCGTGCTTTCTTTGTCATACTGTCTTGTCTGTTCCTTGCAGCTTTGTGGTCATCTACTTGGAAAGGGCTCTCTTCCGGGTGATGTTTTCTTGTATTTATTTTTGTTAATTTCCCATATGGCGTCCTTGGTCAGATGTGGTACTTGATTGTATTGATTCCTGTTATTTGCCTTACTTTTATAACCAATAGTTTTATAGTCTTACTTTCGATGCATTGGACGCCATTGTAGAAGAACCTGTATGGACATCTACATATCGAGGAGCTACAGGAAGCACCTGGCGTGACACAGTCTGAACCGATACTGCAGCCACCAGTGTTAATCGGTATCTCTGAAAAATAAGGAATATTCACGTTTTACTCGTATGTGTCAGTTTATTTATGATTTTCTTCTTCCAGATAATAAATAAATGGACATCAATGCAGAACAACCTGTCATCACGGTTTTATGTCTGGCTAAATCACGATTTCTATGTTACTAATATAGTGAAATTTCACGTTTAGCAAGTTTGGCTGCTTATCGTTTTAGATAGGGAATGACAGGCTGGCCTGCACTTTTGTTGATCCCCTGCAACAAAATCTGGGTTTCTCGCGATGATGCTCAAAGATCACTGTTACTTTCACCACTAAACTGCAACAACTTGTCATTAGTAACAAGAGACGACCCAAGGTATTGGCGTTCAGGTATTATACTCTTGGCAAACAGTGACTCTTAATTTTAATGAAAATTTGAGTAGAGTTTAGTAATTGTGATTCAGTGTCTGTGCATCTCACCAGACCCTTCACTAATCGTGCATTAACTATAGAAATATAATGGAAGTCAAAACCTTTTAAATCGGCTTCTACAATACAAGTTTGGTTACCTACTAAATTCTAGGTGTCAATCATGTACCAAAACATAAAATAAAAAGATCAGGCAAGGGGAGGACTTACTAAATGCATCTTATGGCATCTACTTTAATACTTTACCAAAAAATAAGGATAAATGACTAGAAAAATCATAGTCTACGTATTTCGTTGCGAAATACAGATAAAAGTAACATTTATATAAAGTAGGTGAGTAAGTATGAGCAGGTAATGCCACAATCACATACTACTGACCAGCCAATCGCACCGCGAGGAAGAGTAAAAGAACTATAACAGCGAGTGACATTATTTTCAGAGCACAACAAAATTAAAGCAACCTGCTCTCTCTTCCACAGCGAGACGATTGTAAAACCAGAAAGGACAAAATACTGCAAAACAAACCAAAGACCTAACACTAAACTCTCAAAAGCAATAAGTGCAACAACAATCAATGAATAAACAACAGCAGAACCACCATCATAGTATGGACGTCCGCTGAAGTAGATGGAGTGGGTGGGGTTTAAATTAATTTTACTGGCAAAATCTTCACCCACAATTTTGAAAATTGGTTTAGCTTGCATAAAGGCTTCATAACTTATGCAATTTATCATCACAGGGAAACAACCTAATCAATTTACAAACTGTGATGAAACAATTAAAAGGGCTCCATCACTCAGACTATAAGAGCTAAAAAAACCCAGTTGATCTATGGGGGGGGGGGGGGTGCAGCCTCAGACGAACATCAGGCAACGACCCACCAATTTAATATTTAAGTTAGTGTCGTCCTTGAGTCTGAGGCCTAACCCACCGTTGTGCAATTAAGAGAAAATCAGAGTATCTTTTATGTTTTTTTTCTGTCTTGTATCTACTATGCCTTTATGCGCGTCTGTTTATATGTGCCTTGTGGTCACCTGCTTGGAAAGGACTGACCTCTTGGCTCTCGTTTGTGGTATCTAACTGTGAGTCTTTCACCTTCCCATTGGTATCCTGGGTCAGATGTGGTACTTGATTGTATCTATTCCTGATCTTTGCACCATTATTTACTTTTATAAACCGTGATTGGGTCTATAACCAGGCAGTCTGACTGCCACATAAATTCTATGCTGAATTCCACGTTTTTTATAATGCTTTATGATCTTTTAAAACTGATAGTTTAAAGAAAGATTTCCAGCGATTCTTTTAAATTTATAGACCAAATTGTCATAAACACTGCTTCTGAAATATATTGCTGCAGAAGAGTTTTAAAGCCAACATTGTATTTAACGATCAACTTTGAGTGGCTTGGGTAGAATTTAGAGAATGCTTTAAGAAGTAAATGATACTTATAGCCCTGTTTCAGTAGTTTAGCTGTCAAAGATATGTTTCTGTAGTTCTAGCAAAATGAATAAGCTGTAAACTATATACACCATACTAACGAGCACTAGTTACTACTCAATCCAGAAATCGGAAATTAACTATTTCAAAATAAAATTCGTCAACATTAAAAAACACAAGCAAAACTGCCTTATATTATCTAACAAATTCGTTTAGTCAAAAATAATTTAGAATAAATATCGGTCAGAAATTAATAATAAAGAATTATATGTATAGGTTATAGATCATATATTACAATTATAAAGGGATTAATGGGGGACGAGCATAGCGAGTGAACCTCTTAATTTTTTTTAACTACTATATATTATCTATGACCTACTTACACTTTTCTCCTCTCTTTTTGTGACTTTGCCTTTAGAAATGGCAAAATTGACCACTTCGTTGATTTACTTAATAATTTACTTAATAGATATTACAAATATTGACATAATATATGATTAAATTGGCCGAAAATGTAAATTTCTGTGCAAACTGATTGGTTGTGAAGCACAGGAAGGAGCTGATTAAACTATAATACTTTATAAGTTTACATAAACTAAGTACTAGCAAAGCCAGTTGATGAGATTTGTAAAATAGTGGGCCCAATATTAGTATTATTATTATTATTATTATTATTTTTATTATTATTATTATTATTATTATTATTATTATATACGAAGTGCTAATTATTTCAGGAATACTTTTTCATGTTAATATGTTTTCAAAGAATATCTATATTAAGCTTTAAATCATTTGCCAATAAATGTTGTTAGTATTTGTATCAAATTAATATCTAAAAATAATATAACAGCATTTTAGTTGCATCGATCACTTCAACATAATGCCTACATCCTATATCAGATGAAATAAGAAACAATAGCAGATTAAATTTGAAAATTATTGCCTCGCCAAAAGAAGAGCCGATTTTACTGCATCCAAACTATTACGGCGAAGCTAGCCTGCTTATCTTAAAGTCTGATCAGTGTCTCACCAAGTCATTCTTGATCAAAAGTATTAACTAAACACGCTATATGGGAAATTCATTTATTCCAACTATTCTCCATTACTAAGCAAGCTAGCCTCAACGTTATAAAACTTGAGTTAATTCTCTAAACTCAAAATAATTGGCTGCTTTCGGACACGTATCTGCAAGCAGCCAATCTTTACGCTTTATTTTGAGTTTGAGAGGGTACTCACGTTTTATAACCTCAGGGCCTGGTTTGAGCATTACATGGCTTATGATTTAGCTATATTACGAAACAAATTTTTTGAGGATAATTGTTTTGTCAAGAGCTATGATAGATAAAAAATTATGGCCAAGTGAACTTTGCAATCCTTTCAATGGGACAAACCCATTTCTAAGTTCAGATGTGTGGGGTGGGAACTGCGAACTTCATTCCAATTTTAATATAGCATTATATAAGCAAACCTTGAAGACCCTGACCCTGGCCAGACGCTGTGCTATGAAGGATATGGTGTGGATGTACACTGCTGGTATATCTTTCTTTAAAGGTCTGCTATGTTTTATGGGATGGAATGCTTAACCCTTAAGGGACCGGCAAAACACTTCATCCAAAACAATGTCTGCCTAAATGGTCTGCTGTACTTATTTAATAACATTATTGGCTTATGTAATTATAGACGCAAGCAGTATGAAAACATTTAGATCAGATGTACACTTTTTGTCAAAGTGGCTTCTAAAAATTTCAGTTGACGACAAAAGTAGGCAACTTTTGTTTGAATGGCGCTTTAGTAATTAAAAGCTTTATTGGTGAGTAGTTGACACAAATGTTACTTAACTGTCTCTGCAATAAGAGCCTGAACTATTGTAGAACTGATGAGCTGGGCACCGACAGACCCCATTAAGACAGATTACATCGCTGTTGGCACAGTGGTCAGTTACAACACATCCTCCATTGTTAGTGGCAATTTCTGTAAAATAAGATACTTATCAGTACCATTATCATAAGCCATGCTCATGATGCCATAATAGTATTACACTTATGGCATAGTTATTCGTATATGGTAATTTAGAAAACAATACTGGTCGTTCCTAAAAATTGATTATAGAATAAAAGCATTTGGCTACTTTGAAGAGAAAGTAAATGAAATACCTTAATCATTTGTACAGGAAAAGTTTAAATGTATACTTGGCCAAACAGTTAAGACCTATATGGCAGCATTTCACCAGGTATACACCCTTTGCTAAGAATATAACAATGTTTATGGAAATACAATATTTAGAAAAAGTAAACCTCTTGACCCTCAGTATATTCAATGAACCATCCTGACTATATTGTACATGTATAAAATTATTTGGAACATTCTCTTGATCTTATAAGGATTCAAATTGTTGCAAAATCAGAATTTTATTTTTTACTTCCAAAAAACTCTAGTTTTAAAATGTTAAACGTGGTGCCGTGGGCTGGTCTGCAGTGTGTGATTGTGGAATTTCCTGATTATACTCACTTACTTTTGCGTCTGACGCTAGATATCTTGTTCAATTCCCACTGAACCTCCCATATTTAATGCTTCTGTTTCTTTATTATTGTCTCAGATTGACTCACTCTTTTGAAAAAATCTCCTTTTTATTGCTAAAAGTCAGAAGGACTTTAAGTAAATGAAATAAGATAGTGAATATAGTGAGCCATGTACCTTTAAAATTTAGATTGTAAATCCTTACCATAAACTGTAATCACCCTAAATATCTGGATTAGGTATGAAAGCTGTATCAAATTTCTATTGAAACAACAGTCTAATAAAGATAAGTAAACATATATTGTTTTTGTTGGTTTATTTGCAAAATACGAATAAATCTATTGATCACACAATGTCTGGTAAATGTCTTTTTGTTAGTTTTATGTGCGCAAAATATGAAAATATCTATTAATTACATCCCGTTGTGTCTAGGAGTGATATATCACCATGCAATAAAAGATAAACCATTATTGATTTATAAGTTTAGTAACGTTACGTAATAACACATTTTTTAACGTTGCTTAAAGACTGCAAAAACATGACATTATCGCACCAAAAATGTAATTTTTAAGTAATTTTGTCATGTGATAAATATATTCTAACACTCGTGTTCATATATAATGAAATTAATTAAACTCGTTGCAAAAAACAAACAAACAAAACAAACGATAAAATGCTTGACAAAGTGAGAAAGAGAGCACCTGACTAAGGATACCAATTGGAAAGTAACACACTCACAATTAAACATCACAAACGAAAGCCAAGAGGTCAGCCTCGCATTTTATCGCTTTTCTTCAACTCATTAATAAATTCAATAAAACGCTAACACTCACATAAGATCCTCTATGCTCTAATTTTTGATCATATTAATCATTATCAAATGTTAAATCATTTATTCAAGTAGAATTTAAAATGATGATTTTAACAGACAGTATAGTGTTTCCAAATATGCTAAAATATTTCATTAACCATTTAACATGATGACAAGAACTGAGTTGGAATATACCTGACAAAAAAAGAAACGCACCACTGCGATTTTCCCATTAAGATCTCCTTTTAATACGTAAATGTTAATTGTCATGAAATATTCATTTCTGATCAAATCTTACTAAAACTTTAGTGTGGCGTAGATGAGTATCTGTACTTTCCCTGTATAGGCACAAAACACACCAAGGCGATTGGTAAACGGGTTTTGAGATCGTTAATTCAACACTACTGTCTGCATGGAATTCCAAGTATGTTTTACATTTGCAAAGCATGAAAACGATATTTTGTCGGTATATGAAACAATCAATGTGTTTATTGCTGCTTTTTTGTAATTCCAAAATCCATTTTCATCTGTTAGGACTTTTTAAATTGATTTAAACTATGTTGAAATCTTTAAATGTTTTGTAAGGTTCATCTCCAGTGTGGAATCATTATCCAAAGGGTAGTCACAATACATTGGCTACCTAGCGTTCAATTATCGCGTATGCTGAATTTAAAGATAGAATTTGCAATGAATAAGTGTCTGGGTACAATTTTGTCTACCGAGATGATACCAATTACTTGAACTTATTCAGCCAGAGAGCATTATAAAAACGCTTATTTCCTGTGACTTTACAATTTGAGCCCCGCTTTGTTCATGACCAATTTTCTTTAACAAAATTTCGACGCCAGAGTGCAAAAGACGTGTGACGCAGCAACACCTGACATACCTTTGCACTGATATAAACTAAACTGGCCAATCACTTGTGATCTTCCTGAGAGTTGAACAGTTCTAAGTGGTGCGTTTCTTTTTTTGTCGGGTATATTTAAGCATATTTGAAGACACTATACTGTACTTTTATTCTGAGTGCATACTAGATTTTTCCTATTTGTCTTACACAGGGGTTTTCAAGACACATCCATATTTGCTATTTACTGACTACATAAGAACTATTATACAGCTACAGAAAATAACAGGGGTTTGAGAGTTGCTGCACTTTGCAATCTCTCCTGGACCCTTTGCATACTGAAAGCCCCTAAACAGGTACATTGCCAATAAGCGAAGACCCAGAAAAAATGCCACATATTGTGGCATTTTATCAGGGTCTGCACTGTTTGCTTGGATAAACATAATATTCAGGGGTTGAAGTACACCTTATTTTTAAAGTTTTTTTCCTATACTCCCTTGATATGAACAATGAACCATCACATGTGCATTGTATTAAATCGAATGTGATAATGCATTAGTATACAAAGGGTTAAAGAGTTATTTTTTTGTGTCCCATTTCTGCCACTTACTGTTCACACAATCATCACCATTATAAAACTGGAGGCTTGTATTACACAAACATTGGCTATTTTCACAAATGGCATTGTCGGGTCTACACTGTCGTGGAGCATTGCAGCCAGTGCCTTCATAGGGAATTTCTGTAATTTATTATTAGTTTCAGATATTAAACAATATTTTGTACATGAAATTGTACTTATTTTCTTACCTATCAGTTTAAACATACATTTGTTGCGCTCAAAAGAACCCACTCATTGAATAATTATTATCAAAATATATTTCAACTCATTTTTATTCAATTTCTACAAATTATATTTGGCTAAAACACTAGATGTCAGTCCTAATTGCATAAATGAAGGATCAGAAGGATCAGATGAGTCTACGCATATGCTAAGATTTATGGGAACCTTTTCTGCTCACATACAGAAAATATGGATATAGATTATTCCTCAAGCTAAATATTGAACATTGTACAATTGATGCATTCTTCTTTGGTTAACATCGGGATTTGTTGACCCAAGAAGTGATGTCTTTTTTGGCTTTTTTTTCGGTGGACATTACTTTATCAGGTTGACAAATACTAATGTTAACCAATGACGAATGCATCAATAGTTTTGTTATATGACTTTTATTGCTGTAATTGTTGAACTAAAATTAGCTGTCAACATGTAGATATTTGTTTTGTCAAGACTGTCTGAATATAGTTTTGGGATTCTTGACCTCTAATCTAAATTTAGCTGTGGACAGATAGGCTTTTAGTCAAGGCTGCCTGACAGCTAAATGATAATTTTATCTCATAGGCTGCTTCGTAGTCGCTTCTTATAAGCATCTTAACAATTGTTTCTTTGATTAATGAGAAATGTTGATTGACGAATAAGTTATTTTCATGGCTCGTCAAGTCAAAACCTAGGTGCCCTGTAATTCTATAAATATCTAAGTACAGAAATGAGGTGTTTTTTCCCATAATTGTCGTAATCACATGGCCTTTGCCAGGGTTGGACAAATTGTCAGCAGATAAAAAACGTTTTCATGTCTGGATATCAATTGAACATTGAATATCTAAACAAAGATTTTGGATATCCAATAGAACAGAAAAGAACAGAAATTTTATAACATGCCAACTCTACAGTTTCTTGTATATCATATTATTTTTAAAGGATACCCTTTTAAGAACATATTTGACTTCACTACATATGCACACTCTAGTTTCAATTCTTTGGTGCAGTCTTTGCTTCCAAAGAATACCCTTTTGAGAACATATTTGACTTCACTACAGCTGGTGACTGGGACTGTGTGGCGGCGGTCGAATGACTCCCCGCCCTTCAATATAGTGTAGATATTATTTTCTTGACCTTTGGGATCATGGGTTTCATTGTGGATCTTTGAAACTATTAGAGTTAGAACGTTAGAACGTCTCCCTGTCCTTCACTATAGTGTAGATATTATTTTCTTGTCCTTTGGGACCATGGGTTTCATTGCGGAACTTTGAAACTATTAGAGGGTCACTGATGAAGCCTAATTGGCAGAAACTAGCTAGTCTGGCCCAGAAAATAAGCACACTCTAGTTTCAGTTCTTTGGTGCAGTCTTTGTTTTCAAAGGATACCCTTTTAAGATCATTTTATGATTACTAGCTATGATTACATGAATGAAGTTATTATATGTATTGAATTTGATAATGATATGTTAAATATTTGTCTGTAATGATTTGAAAAAAACATTTCGTCCTTCTCTTGGAATTTTAGTGGTTCCTTGTACATATTATGCCATTCGTTGTAATAAAGGATAATAGGCAATTCCTTTTGATTACAGTAAATGCAAAAAAATCATATGTTCAACAAATAGAACAGATTTATTTTTTTTTCTATAAGTTTCATTTGATTTTGCTATGTCTTATTGTATCGAAAATGAAGAAAGTTGTTACAAATATGTCGTCTGCTAAAGTAATAATTAGTGCTTTAAGGGTTATTTTAGGAATAATCATTAAACATCTATTAAAATAAAATCATCAATGTACCCACTGTTTAAAATATTACTCTGAAACATTGTGAATTTTTGCCATTATCAAGGATTTACTTTCTAAGCTGGTAGTGTGTAAGCAGGTCATAGTGATTCCTGTCCACTTGTTTGCATCTCATTGACCTGAAGAAACGGTTATTCTCCAGGGGCAAGTGAAAGTATAACAGGCTAATTGAAAAGATTTCATAAACATTTTTAGATGAGGGATTATTCCTACCACACTGTAAGCTCTATAATACATGCATTTGAAAACAAGTGTGGATTTTCACTTTTAGGCTTATCCAAAAACGAAATATGGATATTCTTAAATGACTCAAAGAGTTTTGGATATCCCTAAATAGATTATGTAAATTTGAAAACAATTTAAAAACTGACAATACTTACTTCAAATCGTAGATCATATTTAAACATGAATAAAGGATATTCTAAAAGTGCACAATGATTTTTATAGTCATACATAATTTGCGATCCAAATCTTAATTTTCCATAATGGTTAAATTTTATCAAAATCTAAAATTTCTTCATTGGATATTCAAAATAAATTCCAGATGGTGATTATAATTTAGTGAACTTCAGAAATTTTGTCTCTTAAATGACTTACAGTAGTATATTTATTCATGCATACAAATAATATGAGCCGCGACATGGGATTTTCTACAATTTGGTATGTTCGACCAGCAAAGCCTCAGATCAGCCTGCGCATACGCGCAGTCTGATCAGAGCCGTTGCTAGTCGCTTGGGTATTTTATGAGTGTTAAGCTACTGACTGAACATCATTTGGAGTTTCTGAGCTTATAATGAGAATACAAAGGCTCGCCCGAGACTACACTTGTCAAAATGTTAAACTGTTGAAAATCTCATGCCGTGGCTCATATGTGTGTATAGGCCACCTACTTTGAATACATGTTCCTCCACGCTTCCCTGGAGAGTTCCCAGTATAGTAATATCTATCACAACTACAGCTTAACACAGAACATTCTGTATGTCTATCTGAGCAATCTTTTAAACTTGAACACGAGTCACCAAGGTCAGCCTTTCCAATACCTGCAATAGTTTTGAATGTCACTTCAGCTTTCAGCGACTTTGAGTGTCGTCTGCTGGTCCTCTTAAAACAAATCTTTAGCAAATAATTTCAGTATACAGGCAAACAGTGTGGACCCATATCCGATTGCTCCTCTAGGATCTGGGTAAGCAGCAGTCTGATCTGGGTCCACACTGTTTGTCTGTATGCTGAAATTATTCCTTGACGTAAGCATTCACATGCAGCAGACGATTCCAACAGACGTTTTTCTTCAAAGCAGACAAGGGTTTAAATAATTGAAATGATGAATTAAAATATTATACATTGCTGTGAATCCCAAAATGTGCGCCAATTGTATCCACAATAACATGTACGTTGACTAAAAGGGGACGTGTGGCGTTTCCAAAATTGCTTAAATTTTAATGAAGATAAAAGAGGATCCTATCTGCGTGGAAGATCAGCTTTATTAAGGTAACCTCTAGGTACTGGCTGGACCAGGACCAGGATTTCTAAATAGGAACTCAAGTGGTAAATTGACATTTAGTAAATAAACACTGATTGTCTTGAAATATACAGGTAGAGTTTGCGCACGATGAGAGTATGACATGGACTAGTTCTACTTATCTCTGACGAGTCTGCGCATATGTTCAGACTTTACCTGAGCATTCGCTATTTTACCGAAATCTTGAACACTGAAAATATCCCTTTTACAGGTACTAATGCAAAAAAGCGAACTTGAACTACTGATTACTACTAGGTATGGGCTTCGAGTAAACAAAATAATGCTACTATTAGAATCTATCATAAATGTGGTGCACGAATAATGGATTCTATTTCTTGCTCTCCACTGTTTTTGTTTATTTATTTATTTACTTCCAGAAGTCCATGAACACGCTAAGATGCAATTTCACATGATGACGTTACTTACGTTACTTGACGTCCTGGGTAAGACAGCGAGGGTAAGATAAGATTTTCTATCCCAGAGTAAAATCTCCGATATCCTTATCCAGTGTGCAAGAAAAACGTTTACGATATGAACAAATGGACAGTAAGTCAGAAAGCTTTACCTTCAGTTCGGAAAGTTACTATCTGAGCAACCAGAGCACGCCACTTGCCAATAAATATAGTGTTGCTGGATATAGCTTTAATGACAATTTCTCGAACAAGTTCTACGGTGACAGGCTTGATCTGTAAATAGTAGAAACATACAAGGAACCTCTTAAAAGCAGTAAAGTGACATGTTTGCCTACTAAGGATTGAGAATAGTCTGGTTATCGCCCAGTCTGATCAGCACAATAAAGACATGTATCAAGGAATACGCCATCTGCTGTAATCTTGACCGGCTCTTAAAGATGTAAAGGTAAAGAACAGCCTGAAATTGGCAAATTAAGAATATGTGCATTATGCACAGCTGAGCATGAAATGTATCCTGTTCATAAATGTTAAAATGCCTCCTTTGTTGGAATTTCGACAAATTAGCAGATGAAATTCACCATGTAAGTGTATTAAACAAAAAATCATTATCTTTCGTTGTGTTTAGAAGTTGAAAGTTATGCTCAGTTGAGCATTTAAATTAACAAAGTGTTTTAACATCTGGCCCAGGTTTGGTAAGTTTTTTTCTGTTTTGTAAATATTAAATATAGCTAAAATATGTATTAGTAGGTTTTGTCAGATCATTATGGTAGTGTGTATCTGGATCTCACTTTGCACATGATCTACCCATATATCGAATACCATATAATGGACATCATTCATTAGGAAACTATAAGTTATTGTAAAAATGCAATTCTTGATGGAAACTCAACCCCCTGATTGAATCTCTTAGGTAGTTTTGCAAGGACAGCTCTTTCAATTGTTACAAAACTTTAATTTAATTTTCCCTTTCTAAGTAACATATTCATTTGATATTTTATAAAAGGCAATACATATTTATTTATTTGAAATTATTTTCTGGAATTGCAAATGGCAGGTTCTTGTTATGGTGGGATAGTACGTGTAGTGTACAGTTACTTTAAAACAGTTTTTTCTTACGCCTATTTAGCAAAGTTTGTATTCCAACATTGCTACACAATCTTTAATGGCTTAGTTTTGGAACGTATTACCAGCATATATAAAATGCAAAAAAGGAATGAACACAAATGTACTCACCTCATTATCTTTGATAATCACCGACGAACTTAGGTCGACCTTCAGTAGGCATATAATACTACCACTTCTGAAATTACATATAAGACATGTTACCGTGTAGTGGTACATTTATGCTGCAGTCGAATCTCCTAAAGACTAGAGGTTTTATTTTGAAGTATTACAAATTCAAATTATAGAGAGGTAGATATAAAAAAATATTTAACCCCCAATAAGATTAGTATCATTTTTTCTATCCAACATAAGTTTTGGGCTCGTAAAAGAACGTATTAAGGAGACGTTGAAAACAAAACATATTTTATTATAAACAATTATTAAAAAATCAACAATTGGTACTAGTCACTGAATCCAGTGTGTCCCAATGTAGTTTGAATAAGCGACGATTTTGAAAAATTGACATTCGATTTTTCGAGATTTTACTGTATACAAACCTTTGCTTTCGGCATGGAGGAATAGCATAGTAAGGTGTTTCCTGGTAGAAATTGCCAATTAATTTATATATATTTGCTGATTACAGCTTTTATTAACCAATTCTGATATAGCATCCGAAGCAGTAGATAACGTATCTTTAAACTTGTGCTTTGTCATCCAGGTCTGACCCTGAAAACCAGGTACCTGCTAAAATTGGCCAACCCACTGCAGATTGCTTATTGTACAGAATAAGAATGAAGTCAGTGCAAAGACACAAAGTGCTGTCTTTAACAACCCTTTAAGAATATTGATTATGAATTGCTTCAATAAAGAACAAGAAGACTGAACTTCATTCTTCTCGCAGTATCGCAAAAGCAGTCATTATCTTGGCGAATGAGTACTTGGACAATTTCTCAGAATCCGTTTGCACAGCCAGAAGAAACAGACTGAGTGATACCCATGGAAGTGTCTTTATTACTTTGAAGCGTGATTGCCTAGAAACTCTAGAACCGGTCCCAAACTACAAAATGAATGGATGCAAGACATTTAATATCTTGGTTCACATATTGTAAAACCCTGATAATATTGACAATGGATATCGTGAGGAATTCAATAAATCTCAGGACAGGATCATGTCAAACAGAAATGCTCATGTTCTAATAAGGAGATACTTTAACTGTGTAGATATAGAGCAGAGTAAAATGCAGGTGTCCAGCTTTACTTTATACGCCTAAACCAATGTCCAACATGCTTTAAATGCTAGAGTCGTAGCTTTCTTAAATCACAGATTAAAGTTTAAACTGAATGTTTTTAAAGCAGCAAAGTTAAATTAAGAAGTATCATTTCCAAACATTCAACCAATTTTTGATGTGCCAATTCAAGTTGTTGGAAAAGTATTTTTATGTACCAATGTTCGCCAAAATTCTAATTAAAGTAGAAAAGTCATAAGGCACTCATTGCAGTAAGATGGTACAAATCAGAAGATCTTCAAGTTACTCCCACCACACTGTCAGAATGTAGGGACAATACACACAATATTATAAATGCGGTTACATTAAATGCATGGAAAAGAAGAAAAGATATATTGGAAATCATTATACATATCTTACATAAGTGA
The DNA here is from genome assembly GCA_964019695.1 of Loripinus fragilis. NCBI lineage: Eukaryota > Metazoa > Mollusca > Bivalvia > Lucinida > Lucinidae > Loripinus > Loripinus fragilis. The sequence continues at coordinate 136,928,310 of OZ026515.1, forward strand.
TCATGTTTTATTGAATTTATTAAATGAGTCGAGGACAGAGAAAAAATGCGAGGCTTGCCGAGCAATTTAACGCCCTTTGTCAACGAGTTCAATACGTTCAATAATACAGGAGCATGAATGTTAGATTCTATGAATCATATGAGATTAAGATTACTATGAAATTTCATTTTTGACATTAAAAAGTGAAGCTTTTGTCATTATGTCTGCAATGTTGTTATGAACGGCATTCCATAACATTACCAAACACTGTAAACTACTAGTGATTTATCGATTTTAATGCAAGGCGTTATTTCGAAGCATATTACGTTGGAGTTTGTTTATCTAGATGCACACTGCCTGACTGGCAGTAAATGTTTTAAATATACAATTCTTTGTCTTTGTATTGTTCATTTTTTAATTTTGACTAATAACCGAGATTTCGGTACATTTTAGTTCAATGAGCAGCACAAGCTCAGGCGGATCTGCGCTAATGCACAGACTTGCCAGAACAATTGATGCTCCCATATACAATGTGTGGAAGTAGATGAAGGCTTGGACAATTATTTAGACCTTTAGCTTGTCAGGGAATGTCATTGCGTGCATTTATAAGAGGCATTTGCGCATGTGCGATAAGAACGGAAATCTGGTGCACTGGTCCAGATGTCCAAAGTTTACGGTGATATCCAACAGAAAATTCAGCCCGGTCTCGAGGTTATTCAACTTTTTTATGCTCAACTCAACTGAACATGAAATTTATCCTGCTCATAATTGTTAAAATGCCAACAATTGTTGGCATTTTAACACTTTTAGCAGGATAAATACAATATCTGATAGTTTTATAGCAAGACAAATCTTAATTTTTCAACATTTTAGTTGTTATGAGCAGTTGACATTTTATTCTCAGATGATTTAGCTTGAAAAAAGTTTTATAACTTTGGGACCTGGGCAGGAAGACACAGCATATTAGATTTATTTTATGCATGATAATTTAAAAGCAAAATGCCATTCACAACGTAATTGGTGAAGTAGTGTATAAGTAAGCGTCTTCTAAATGAATTTACCTGAAGCCAGTGACTGTAGAATCAAGGAAAATTGGTCCTAATTCACTATCTCTCACATAAGGATTCACCTATAAACAATAAATGAGCCATATCCATCAATTACACTTATATGAACTAAACATCAAATGTCACATTGATAGATCTACAAGTGACGTAATAGAGAGAATATTTGAAGCAGCTTTTTTTTCAAAAAGAGGCAATAGTTTTGTGACAACTTGATAATAATTAAGATGCAAGTAATTGGTATGCCAAGAAAAGAATCCACCAATGAAAACACTATTGAGCCAATAATGTAAGCTAATATATGCAACATACGACTAAAGGAGACGAATTTTTCAGATGTTTGTTGTCAATACTTTAAGGGTTATATCTAATAGCAAAATATTTTCTTGCATAGCACGAATCACTGAAAAAATTATAACCAAATATACTTACAACATTCTCAATTTCCTCTTTGAGATTGGTGTACGCAGCATTAGCAGGGTCATCAAGTTCTGTATTGTAAGGTGTATCCAGAGGAAGTTCGTTCTCATAGGACACTACTGTTAAAGGAAACAACCACATGGAATGATAAGAAACCGTGACAATGAAACAGTGCAAGAGAACTGTTCAAGACTGATTTGTTTCAAAACAATAGATTGTCATTCACATCTCCTCCCCCTGCCAATAGACGCCATAACCGCCACCCTCCTCGCGTTTACGCTTAAAATGCTAAAATAATAATTTTTTATAAACTTTGGGAAAAAAACGCTAGAAGAATTCCCAACCTAGTATTGAATCAAGGACCTTCCGATTACCTGCCCTATGCATTAATTAATATGCCATAAGGTCTTTCACTGCCACCCTTAGGGTTCTGCAAGAAGATAAGGCTGATTGGCAGCTTTGATGTTTAAATGCAAAAAAATTGTTAGATAGTGCTGACACGAATGAGAAGTTCTTACCTGTATTGCGACCTGTGGTCGTGTCAGTTCCAACTGTATCCGCAGCCTTTCTAATCACTGAAAAAGGATAAATCACTACACATATTAACCCATTTTAATAAGCCCATTCTTATCAATTGGTCCAGTCTATTTAAGTTTTAAGGGATGATGGGGGTCTATTTCATCTTTATTCTAATTTCAATAGAACGCTATGTAAGCAAACTGTGGAGATCCTGGTCAGACGTTCCGGCGTCTGATCTCGATCTGGACTGTTTACCTTTTACGCTAGGCTCATAAAACTTTTTTGTGGCTTTTCTATGGGATTTGTAACCAGTATGGTTTGTGTGTGTTTTTTATGAGGGATCACCCGAAGGCTCAACCAAAAGTGGTTCTGAATGGGTAAAGGTCACTGTCTTTCGAGTTACCTGTTCTTTCATTAAAAACACAAAAATAGTATTTTCTCACAAAATTCAAAATAAGTTCAAACAAAATTGACATGTGATTACCAACAATGTGACATTTTGAAAAGTGCAGACTCAGACGAGCCTGTGTGGCCTCCCTTTAAGCTTAGAAACTCCAAATGATGTTTGGTTAGTGGCCTAATATTCATAGAATATTCAAGCGACTAGCAAAGGCTCTGATCAGACTGCGCATATGCGCATCCTGGTCTGAGTCTTTGCTGGTCACTTATACCACATTGTTGGAAATCACATGCCATGCCTTAAATGTTTTTCATTTGCCCCTCTATAAAGCTTTCCCAAATGCTTCCGCTCCATCGAACAAAATGGCTGCCAGGGCTAAAAATAGTAAAATCATTAAACATCTCCTGAGGTGGTGGCCCAAATTTAAAATAATTCTGAATGAATGTTCCCATAATGCCCTTATGCTTAACATAAGTGCCTTCAAGGCTAAGAATTCAGGTGAGCGTTCCATTCTACCATGGCCCTCTTGTTGGACATTTGATGTTATAAATTATATTCATGGTCAAATTATCTTTATTTTTAAACTACGATCGTTCTTATTTTCTATGTATAGTAACCATTTGTAGACTGAAACTCCAGTGTATGAGATTTGAGTACTTTTGGCATTGTCGAACAACAAAATTTCAAGTTAATCTGCGCAAATAACGCCCTGCAAATATATTTGATATATAAACTTAACGCTTAGTTTGACCTTATTATACATTCGAATTAAAACTGTAATGCCTTTAAAATGACACTCGGCTGGCACCGCTAAAGATATTTAAGCCCTCCAGTAATTACTTTTACTAACCGTTCCTAGGCGATGCTTCTTTTGTGGATTTTTGCTGTTGTTCATGTTTTACGTTCGTCCTTTTTATGCTGTCTTGTCTGTTCCTTGCAACCTTGAAAATGCTTTACTCTGAGACTCTTGTGTGTGATGTTTTCTTGTGTTTTTGTCACTTTCCTATAAGGTGTCTCGGGTCAGGTGTGGTACTCGATTGTATCGATTCCTGATCTTTGCCTTTTTCTTTACTTAAATTATGCATAACGTGGTCCCAATCAATGTATACGTGAGACAGTTCTTTTAAGCACACACATCATGGGTATTTTTAGATAAAAACCTATAATCATGGCCTTGAATTCGAGGTAAATCCAGCTGCAAATGATCTTGACTGCAGTAGGTACATCGAGTTATCCAGAATCGAAATTGAGAGTTAATACGTTGATTATGACATCGCGTCTGGGAGTAAAATAACGCCATGCAATAAAATCGATAAACCACTGGTGGTTTATAGAGTTACCGGAAACTTAATGACGTCCATAACAACATCATGTCCATAATGACAAAATTATAACGTTTTTACGCCAGAAATCAGATTTCAAAGTATTTGTCATATGAAAAATATAATCTAACATTCGTGCTCTTATATTATTGAATATATTAAACTCGTTGCGAAAAAGAGATAAAATGCTCGGCAAGCCTCGCATTTTATCTCTTTTCCCCAACTCGTTTAATAAATTCAATAAAACATGAGCACTCATGTAAGATCCTCTATATCAACCTTAAAAAAAGCTCACCTCCATAGAAAATACCGAGTGTTATTGCTGCAGCGACAACGAGTCCTATCAAGATGACTGCCAGCATGAGAAGACATCCACGACATCGGCGACCTACTTTGAAGAAGGACTTCTCTCTGTCAGACTTCTGCTTTTCTAGAAAACATCGAGCAGTGGTCAGAATTAATACAGTAAAACCTGTGTAATACGACCACTCTCAAAAGACCGAAAAATTGTTTTCAAGACCAAATATCTCTTAATGCAGGTCAAAAGTATTACAGAATGCTTCAAGGGGAGCATTCTGCAATACTTTTGACCTTCATTAAGCTACCATTTGTCATTAAGACGTTTGTTTTGTCTATTTTTGAGTGGCCGTTTTACACAGGTTTTACTGTAATAATTAATGCCGGAAAAACACCCTTCCATTTTTATAGTGAAGTTTATACAGTATTTTATATCGAAGATACAAAGCATGAGTCAATAATACATTAATATACAAGCGCGTGACATGGTTTGATAACAAGCATCACTGCTTATAGCAAACATCTACTGCATTCAATGAGCAAAATGAATTGCGCTGACTAATGTTTTATGTAGCGCTCTGTAGCCTGGTATTGATAACTACCCAGTCCTATACTAAAACCAACTTCTAATCGGTCACCCTACATTTTAACGCTAGTTCAGAAAGTGAAACATAGGGTATACAGAATTCATGTTTTTAGTGAAGCAATACTTTGCCCAGAGTCTGCAAGTTATTTCATTTAAAAATGACATGTACTTCTTGCACCGACGAAGTTAGAGAAAATGTACCCCCATTTCAAAAAGTCACACTTTTACTACGATATAAACAATAACAGAAATTAACGTTTTCGTTTGTTTGAAGATGTTACTGGCTAGTGTGATATAAGAAGAATAAACCTCAAAAGATTTGATTCCATAGAACTCGCCGTTTTTGCTACTCAACAACATAAGTCAAACACTTTGAGCAGGTTAACCATTGAAAATCAGCTTTAAGCTTGTAATTTACACAGAGACTTTGCACTGCTCTGTACGCTTTATTATCAGCGACAGGGCATTGGAATTTTCAGCGATTATTCATTATCATTAGACGTCACCGTCCTTCTTTGAGAATTGAAAAAAGTATAATGCTACCAAATCGATTCTTAAACTCTCACATTGAAACCGGAAGTGTACAGTAGTCGTAAAACAATAATCGCCAAAAATGGACTAATCAAGTTCTACTGTGTTTATCCTACAGTGTTCAAAAAAAAATTAAGTGCATTTAACAGTTTTACCAGGAAATACTAATGAATTCAAAAATCTCGAAATTTTTTGAAAAATGCAACATTTAAAAAAAAAATGCTTAAAAATCCACCATAAGCCAAATTCCAATTGTTTGGTGTTTTGTCAAGTCGGACAGACCAGTTTGTGACCACCTAAACGTCAATTTTATTAAAAAAACAACTCAAAACCATTTTTTTCTTATAAAAGTCGATTTTTGCATTTTTAACCCAAAAACTTTTGAAACAAAAGAAAATTGTTCAAAAACACTGCTTAACGTTGGCCTATCAAAATGCACATTTATAGACAAAAATCATTTCATTTGGACAGAAATAATGAGTTTGAAAAGTGACCAATTAGAACTTGGTTTTAGTATAGTTTAAATCGTTTTCAATACCAAGACGTATGTACAACTGAATGTGCCAGCTCAGAACTTGTGTTAGGTTGCATGCTTACTCAACAAATTAGATGATTGTACATGTGTATGCTAATGATAATCATAAACATATTACATTTTAAAAGAAGGTTGAGAGAGAGAGAGAGAGAGAGAGAGAGAGAGAGAGAGAGAGAGAGAGAGAGAGAGAGATTGGTGTTACTGTAAATGTGTTTATAATATTAATACAAATGACTTATATGTTTTTTTATTATTTCTTTGACCCATCATTCCTTGCATATTATTTAAACAAAACTACAGTTTCAGTAAAGAGTGGCGTCATTATATTTCATATTTCTATGGCGTCTAATTTTGATATGCAAAATGTATAATATAGACATATGTCCGTGCTGTTCTGATTTACTTGCAAATTATCCTTGCAACCCGTCAGCTTAGTGCAGTTGGTAGCGAATATTATGTACGGGTACATCGCTTAACCGTTTCCCCGCCCTTCAGGATAATAATCACGTGCTCCCTCATCTGTGTATGTACTTTGATTTTATATGCAACCTCAGACCCCGAGGATAAACTTTTTGATACTCAACTTAGCTGTGTATGAAAGGGGTACGTGCATTAAGGGGCTATTTTGTCCCCCTCTAGAGCCAAAAACTGAAAGTTTCTTTTCACCTGTTTCATCTTATTGGATTGTTAGAAGAAAAGCCCAAGTGTAAAATTCTGGCATTTATTTTTACTTTTACCGGTTGCCATGGTAACCAAAATGGCTGATAAAATAGGGTCAAAATAGAGAATTGCAATTTTAGGCCAAATTTGAGGCTTTTGGAAGCCAATATTTTAAGAATTAAATATCAGCACAAGCAAATGCCAAAAAACCTTTTAATAGATTGTGTGCCGCCGAGATAATTCTCACATCTGTTAAATTATATTTTTGGTATTTGCTTGTGCTCTATATTAGTTTCTCTGTTACAAGTCTCAAATTTGCTCCAAAATTGTCATTTTCCTATTTTCAGCCTATTTTGGAGGCCATTTTTGTTACCATAGCAACCATGAAAGTCGAATCAATACCAGACCTTTACATTTTGGCTGTTGTTCTAATAAACTAATAAGAAGAAACTTATAAAGAACAACTTTTATTTTTTGACTTCATAGGGGGGCCAAAATAGCCTTTTAATGCACTCACCCCTTTCATCTGCTCACATAAAGTAAAATACTAAAATTAACGATTATTTCTTGCTTAAACTCGCATATGTTGTATTTATCTTGCTAATAAATGTTAAAATAATTGTTGGCATTGTAGATAAGCAGAATAAATATAATGCAAAGTTGAGTTTTATAATCTCGGGGCCTGGGCCCAGACTTACAATGCCTCCTTTAAGTTAAGGAATACTTAAGTTAAGTATTGATCTTTTAGGATGCAGAAAAACACGTTTCGAACTTATTAAAATCAAAATAGTTTCATTTTCTTTGTACATCATAATGATATCTTTGACCATAAGTACTGCATCGATCGAGGCAATTTATTAAACATTTAATGTAACATGTTGATATTTCAATACCTAACTTAAATCGTCCTTAACTCTAGGGAAGCATTGTAATTTTGGGCCCAGGGCTATCAATAGCATTGTTCAAGTGTGTGTCCGATGGCATCTTCCTTAAGTTGTTTAAAGACGCAAGTCAAACAGTTTATGTTTAATGAATGATTTTAACTTTTACGTTTTAAGACGCAAGTCAAATAGTTTATGTTTAATGAGTGATTTCAACTTTAACTATGGAGTTTTAAATCATCTTCATAAATTTTAATGCTCATTTATCAGTTTTTACGTCAAGGTGTACAGTGTACATGTATTAACATGACCAAATGCTGCCAAATGTTTTATATGCTCGTTTATACTTAACATATTCTATGTTTTTATCATATTTTTAACTTGTGTATATATGGAAATTATGTTTTAGGGGACGCATGGTAGACTAACGTTGATCGCTAAATGTGCTGCCCTCTTTAAATAAAGATAAAAAAAAGCCTTCTTGACTATATATATATAGATGAATAATCTGACCCCATTGACTTGGAAACCTATCGACTTACTCATTTTATATGATCTGCCTTTCGACGATGACAGTGGAAAGGTACCAATACGGTCGAACACTGGAAAAGTTCCAATACGGTCCACCACTGGAAACGTTCCAACTTGCTCGACCAGTGGAAATGTTCCTGGAGGTTTTATAGGTGGGACAGGTGGCTCCACCATGTCCTGTACCACCGTCTGCTCTTTCTTGTAGGGTATGTAGTAATCAAAGTGGGTATCATTGGTATAGTGACCAGTAGTCTGTAGACCATCATCGGGGTTAAAGACATCCATCATGCGGCTCAGCTCAGGCTTTACTTCTGATCAAACCTGCTGTAAAGAATAGAATAGAATAAAGTTTATTTCCAATCATGGGCCACCAAGAGGCACCATAAGAAACACAATTAATAAAAACTAAGACAGGCATGTACATTTGTCAAGATAAAGTAACTAAAGCTTGATTCTGTTTAGTAAAAAAATATAAGGCACATGTTGAACTTATATACACTTTGTTAATCAATATAATTTATTCAGGTGAAAGCAAAAAATTCAATGTTCATAAGTAATAATGCTATCCATTACTATTATCATATTACTTAGGTGAGTGATTCTATACAGAGTCAAATTCTAAAATCGGGACATCATCAGCCCACCAGCGAAACGCCATTGAAATGGCGTTTCGTTGGAGGGTCGTTGGTGGCCCGAAATTGTGTGCTGGTAGGGAATATAATCAGCGATTTCACGGAGGACCAAACTTGCATTCATCTTTTCTTACGAGGTTTGTTTACATGTAATATGCACTCGTGCATATTATGTCTGTATTTGTTTTTTATTGCATTATGTCACAAATCGTGTAGAAAATAATGGACTCCAACTCTCAAGACGCTAAAACAAATTGAAACAAAAAAAAAAAAGAACAGAATAGGAAGCTCGGTACCCGGGTTACATTTAACACGGGTGTCATATGATGTATTTGTCTACGATTTTTCGTACGTTATTCAAAGCATCGTAGGTGGGACGTATGGGTTTACATTGTATACGAGCATCGAGCGATTTCTTTAGGCGATTACAGCGGCCGCGCGATTATCTTTTGGAAATCGTCCAGTCATCGTGCAACCTCCACGACATCCGCACTGAAATCGCTGGAAGCCGTTTAGGTTGACTTGCGGAGTTCGCACGGAGATGGTACGTTGAATGTCGTCTGGAAAAATGGCTGGCTACCTCAAGGCCTCCAGCGGTCAGGAGGCGTCGGCATCGCCAACACCTCATTTTGTACTCATATATGATGTCACGACATACCCCGGGAACCAGCAATGATATGGTGCTGTGTGGCTCTGAAGCTGATCGCCTAACTGTGGAAGGAGTCACCAGTGCCCAGGAACATCACCCTGGCAATGATTAACAGGCATATCAAAGTAAGTAAGGTTGTAGATTCTTGGGGTTATTATGTCTACCATTTCACAGAACATGAGTGGCTTCATTCTAAGGGAGGCCTTAACAAGTCACCGCGCGATACTCGCATCAGCTCCTGAGTGTGTAGTAGTACCCTATGGTGTCACGTCTTGGCAGCCACGGCTTCACCCAAACCGTCCTTCTGCTGTTCCAAGACAGTCCGAACTACAATAATCGCCTGCTCCCTTCTTATGATCGTCTGAACTGCATGCATTTCCAGAGCCTCAGTGGTGGTACCGAAGCAATCGTGTCTTTGCACTCGACAGAGAACAACCATTGAAATGGGTGGGACATCTGAAGATAACCACACTATACCCGTCTGTTGACATGTCGCAAGTCAGGCGTGCTATCATTGTGCTATCATCATGGGGTCATCGCATTTCTGCGTGACTGTATAGACACTTCACGGGCCTGGTGCGACGACCTTGCGTGAGCTGTGGTGGGGGGGGGGGGTCCCAAAGATTATCTCAAGATCATACGATCTTTCTTGGGCCCAAATGTCTATCTAAAATCTTGCATTGTGCGCACGATCAGCGTGCGATGCCAATACGGGTATCGTGTGATGCTAACTATAACATGTCTACGGGCTTGCGATTTCATAACTTGTCATACTTCGAAGCTCAACAAAATCTTACAGTCTACGTAGCCGGTGAATTCGTAAGATGACCGCAAAGCCTCCCTATGGAGGCCGCACAAATAGAGTGATTTTAACATCGTACGGGCGTCGTCAACTCATCAGAGGCTACAGTAAAATCTGTGTAAAACGTCCACTCAAAGAAGTAAATAAACAAATGCAATACTTTTGACCTGCATTAAGCAATAATTAGTCATAAACATCAATTTTTGGTCTTTTGAGTGGCCGTTTCACACAGTTTTACTGTACATGTAAATGTGACATATGCATTCATTTTGACTAGATCTAGGGTTTCAATTTGTTTAATTTATTCATTTTATTTAAAGCTGCATAATCTGTAACTTTTGATATTTTCATTTTAAAAATAATGTTTCTATTTTTCAAGAACACAGTAAAAATACTAAAATTCAGGTATACATTTACCTTTTTCGTAATAATTAACAAATCATTAGTGCCTAAACAACAGCATTTATGTTAAAAATTTACTGTCTAGAATTATTGGAGGGACGCAAATAATTACAAACAAGAGAAAATACACCTGTTTTTATCAGATAATTCACTTTTTATGCAGTTTTCAACTGTAGAAATTAGATTTATTGTGACAACATAACTTTTATTCTACTTTTGCAAATGATTTAAAAAGAAAATATTTTTTTTCGAAAAATGTTCATAGTTACAGAGTATGCAGCTTTAAACAGCAAGTTACTATTTTCTCACTTGCTTATTTACTGAAAATGAATGCACATGTAAACAATTATTTATCCAGTTAAATTGAATATTGTATGTTTTTAGTTAATGTTGTATATGTATATATTCGAGAAGTGACACTTTATAATTACTTACTTACTTACTTACTTACTTACTTACTTACTTACTTACTTACTTACTTAACTTACTTACTTACTTACTTACTTAATCTAACTTTACTTTACTTTACTAACTTACTTACTTATATTTCGCTTATTCAAATATTAACTAATTTAATTAGCATTGTAATGCATATAAAATAGTATAATCTTACTTGTTTCAAATAAGTTCTCGCAAACTGCTGCCTGATTTGGATCAACATTGTTTACCATGCAGTTTATGTTCTTTTGTATGATTTGGTTGATGTGATTGATGCTTGGTATGTGAGCAGGTTCCAAGGCGGTACTTCTATTGTGGATCTTTTATGTTTTTTCTGTCTTGTGTTTGCTATGCCTTTGTGAGCGTCTGTTTATATGTGCTTTGTGGTCACCTGCTGGGAAAGGGCTGACCTCTTGGCTCTCGTTTGTGGTGTCCAACTGTGAGTTTGTCACTTTCCCATTGGTATCCTGGGTCAGGTGTGCTACTTGATTGTATCGATTCCTGATCTTTGCACCCTTACTTACTTTGTTCGCACATGCTAAACTTTAGCAAGTGATGGCGATTTTTACTTGCTTTTGGAAAAAACTACAAGCAGTAAGCAAGTTACATGTAGCAAGCGTTTTTGATCAATGCTAAATGTAACAAGCACAGGCGTTGCCCTTAACACATAAGTCCCTTACCGGTACAACATTTTGACTATTTCAGTAACCATAGCAGACACAATTTAATGTGTCCGTGAAAAAATAACTTTGGTATCCTGGGACAGGTGTGGTACCTGATTTTTTCGATTCCTGATCCTTGCTGTCTTTCTTACTTTGCACAATCAGCACATTGCCACCTACTAACATACCAAGTTTCATCGAGCTATCTTGAATAGTTATTGCGTTATCTCTGGTTTCATATGTTTTTGCAGCATATTGACTATTCCGTTACCATAGCAACCACAATTTTCATGCGACGGTAAATATAAAGCGACGTGCATAATAAGCACATTGTCACCTATTCACATACCAAGTTTTATCAAGCTAGCTTGAATAGCATTTGAGATATCTTGGGATCCAGATGTCAGAGGACAGACGGACAGACGGACGGATGGACGGAAGGACGGACGTACTTACAGGACGGACGTTCAGAGGTAACTAATGGTCCGTGGCTATTACAAATGTATATGGTTAACCCAAGAAGGTGAATCCTAGCATTTTAACCCCATAACACCAAGCTACTCTAACCCTAACAGAACAGAACAGATTGGTTGTTTGACATAAACCATACAGTTTCTAGTCAATCATATATACATATTACACAATATATCCGTGACGTTTCATGAATATTGTACGTTCATATTTTCGCTCATATAAAAGGCCTAACGGAGTATTTTAAAGTGCAAATTATCGTATATTTTTTAGTAAATGACAATCATGGAGAAGTAATTTCTTACTGTTAGAATTTGGCTTAATATTTGATGTTTTGATGGAGGCTGAGCCAAATCCAAGCAGAAGACATTACCAACACAAAGACCTGACCCTAACCTCACTAAACTGCAGTACAAATTGTAAGGCCCCATAATGAACCGGGCGTTAGCACGGACAGAGGGCAAACCTCGGGTACCCTCCGGTGTGAACACCGGTAGGGGTCTAATTTGCTGTTATAAAACACGTATTATGATTTCAAAAGATGTTTTGAAAATCATTTGAGAAATATACAAACCATTTAATTTGCGTAAAACCTATTTTAATTTCCAATGGTTAAGTTAAAATAATTAGTCCTTAAACACAGATCATCGTTTTTCTTTGAGGTGTAAATTGATTCTGGTCATCCAAAAATATCAAATCAGCTACTCACACGCTAATCCTAATTTTGGATTGATAGTATTTACAACATATGTAATATATTTTCAATAAATTTAGATAGCATTCATGTCACGAAAAATGGGTGGACCGTCTGTTAGAGCTGAGCTACTTTAAAAGCGGTCTTTGTAGAAAAAACATCAGCTTGCGCCTAAAACACTGTTTAGCTGATTGGTGCAATTATGCTCTATTTGTGAGTATTATTGCATTCAGAAGGCCAGTCTGTTCAAGTGCGGCCACAATGGCCTCTATTTAGGTTTCTGGCCAGACTTGAAGCCCGGTTGATCAAAATAGGTGTACCCAGTGCGCTTTAAGCTTTCATATTTATCTGAAGTGTGACTGTACGACTATGCTGTGTGCATGTGCAAAGTGATATGCATGTTGATTGTGGGAAGAAAACCTGCCTTTAGGGTTTATGAGGGGCTAGCTAGAGCATTTGCATGCCGCAATTCATATTGAGCCGCTACATGTGATTTCCATGATGTGGCATTTTGACAAGAGTAGACTCAGACGAGGCTGTGCAACCTCCTTTTAAGCTTAGAAACTCCGTATACTGTTCTGTCTGTACCATATTCAAGCGTCCAGCAAAGGCTCTTATCAGACTGCGCGTATGCGCAGGCTGGTCTGAACCTTTGCTGGTCGCACATACCACATTGCTGGAAATCTCATGTCACGGCTCATATAATCCAACCTGTATTAAGAAAGCACCTAAGTGATAGTCGAAATGTGCTTGTTTAAGACAGATGTTTGCTTAATACAAGTATTTTTTCATGTATTTGACTTTTGTGGGGACTGAATAGTTACGCAGTTGCTTGCTCAACTGTGGTGGCCACTAAAACAGGTTTTACTGTACACGTATTTCACCTAACAACTGGCTGGTTTGCGTTTTTATTGCCCACCTGCAAGAAAATCAGGCTATGCAGCTTTTTATCATGCTCAACTCAACTAAGTATAAAATTTTACTTGCTCATAAATGTTGTAATGCCAACAATTTTTGGCATTTTAACATTTATTAGCAGGATAAATACAATATCTGAGAGCTCTAAAGCAAGAAAAATCATTATTGTTCAGTACTTTAGTTTTTGTGAGGAGCAGTTGAAATTTCATGCCCAGTTGAGGTGAGCATGGACACATTTTCATTATCTCGAGGTCTGGTCTTGTCGCGACAAGGCCTATGCAAGTCAACACATGCGATTTTGAGGCTTATCACATAGGCCAGCAACGAAAGCCTATCCATATGAGCAGTCTCGCCAATGCATTGGCTGGTCGCACAAATCAGATGTGGAAGTATATGAAGGCTTAGATTAAACTTAAAAATCTTTAGTCCCAGTATAGAGCATAGAATGGGCGTTTAAACTATGCGATAAATATCATTACCTCATGGGATGGCCCGTATTATGATCACCCGTCACCCTTAACGGAGGATCAAAACAAGATTCTAATCACGGATTTATTTGCCCTGTACAGCTTTCGATAGAAATTTTGATGCACTATGAAACCTGGGCAATTTTTGCACGAGGTTCTTTGTATATATATATCCTTCGACTTTGACTTCGACAAAAATAGAAAGTCTTCTTTGCATCTTAAGCAGTTGCATGTTTTAATATATTAACATTACGTTTTTGAAGCTTTTGGTAAATATCTCTTTGCCTGCTAAGTAGTGTCGTCTGCTGATTAATTTTGCAAACAGTTTGGACCCAGATCAGGCCCAACATTCTGTCGGATCTGATCTGGATCCAATCTGTTTGACACTCTAATAGTATTCCTGAAAGATGTTTTTCGAAAAAGTTTACTAAAAAACTCAGTGAACGACAACAATCGTGAAAAATTACACAGCAGGCAAAGAGTTAAAAAATAGTCTCGATCCGCCTTCACTGCGAACGATGACACACTGCGTGTAGCATACCTAGTGAATATAAGAAAATCTCCTTTCTATAAACTTTATTCAATATAAAGCAGCATGTGAAATTAGATCTGAATGAAAGTATATTAAAACATGCATTCAATTTTATAAATAAATTCAGTAAGTCACCGTTACCCAATAATCTGCATATCTTGTATTTGTAAACCCTTTTGGTCAAGATACTCTGCTTTACCCTTAGTATACAAATAGACTCTTCCTTTTGGTTTGATGCAATAAAATTTGGGATGCTCCATTGTATATATCTTGTATATATATTTTATAGGTTATATTTTTTACAAATGCATTTTTTGTCTGAAGATCTTTTTTAGTAATACCTTAAAATACAGTGTAGACCCTGATGAAATTTTATCTCGGTCTTCACTGTTTGAAAAAGTACCCGCTAAGGGAATTACAGTATGCAAAGAGTTACATTTTAAAGGCCACCAAACTGCAAATATTTATTTCATCCATCATTTGTGTTCATGTGTGAAATGAGTATATTTAGACTAATATGCATGTTAAAAAGTTCCAGTCCATATACTTTTACTTTCATACGTTAAATCAAAACTTCGTTTGTGCTTCTTCACTTTTTCATAGAACTGATACAGTAATAGTCGGCCTAAGTAGTCAGGCAATAGAGACTAAGTACTTACCAACAGGCACATGACGTCAAAACAACGTCGTATCGACATCGATGCGACGTCATGACGTCGCATCGACGTTGATATGACGTTGTATTAAGGTTGTGTGCCTACTGGGTTGACATTTTACCTGTATTATGTTCCGGGATTATATCCCTCTCTCCGTGTAATTGCGTGCGTGTGTGCGTATGTAGTTGGCAATCCGAATCGAAAAAAGATGCATATTTTTGGCTTTGTTGGCATTTTTGAGTACATTTGTTAGACCACTTTTAACATAATATTTAGCATGTGTACAAAGCCATAGGGGCGGATGCAAAGTCTGAATTTGCATATGAAGGCCAAAAATTAGGTCAAAGGTCATTGAGTGCAAAATTGAGAAAATATGTACTACTGTAAAACAACTTTATCTTGTTAAGGTAGTAGGGGACTCACCGGCATATGTCCAAAAGTGTTTTATCTTTTAATATATTATAATATAGACTTATACTTATAATCTAAGACAAAAAAAACAATACCTCACCGTTCTTTTTAAAAAGTTATTTGATGTCAAAAACTGCAAAATCGCAGGTTTTTGAAATAAACAAACACAGATTTTGTTAACAAATAAACAAGAAACGCAATACAGTTTTTATCAGAACAAATACTACTCACACCAGAGATATAAATAAAATCAAAAAATAGTGAAATAACATGTATTTACACAATTTATTAAGCAAAATCCTAATTAAGTCAAACGAATAAATGCCAAAAAAAACATTTATATTCAAAATAAGCATATCAGAGAATGTAACTGGAACAACAAAAAACATATTTTTACAAAGATATTTTCATGAAGAATCTAATGATTGAATAAAAAATATGTGTCACCGTGCTCGTTTTTATGTTTTGGTGACTTTTCTGAAAAATCCTGAAAAAAATAAAGACTTTAATAAGTGTTGTCTCCCCTTTCCACCAATTTTTTTGTTTGTCTACGCCCCTATGTATATCACTGGGCGGAGACATAGCTATTATTGATTAAGCACTGACAAATGGGCGTAGAAAATGACAAAAAAGATTTTGACCTAGCATATGTGACCCAGCACATTACATTATGATTCTCATTAAAGCATGGCTATAGCATGTCTTGATACTTTATTCTTTTCCTTGTATTAATGTTTGGCAAGCCTGAATGTGATGTGTCGCAACCAGAACCACACAGCGGTGAGGCCTGCAACACATTATCGCACAAGGGCCTGACAAACGTTAATATACAGAAAGAAATGTTATATTGTCATTGTTATATATTATAGGACTTTTTGGGTACTATAAAGGTGGCAATTTCAATTTTCATATCTGGGCGTGGTTCGGTTATTTCAACTGCTCAAGAATGGAAATCAGGTTCTATCCATTGGTTAAGCGTTTAAAAGTTGCTTGAGCCGCGCAGGTCTGCGTGCATTTCATGAAAGTCCGGTCCGTTAATGCACTGAACCCACATTTATTAACCCTTAAAGCGTATATTACAACACAATCGTATGTTTTTATCGTCTATTGAAATATTATGAAGCCTCTTAAACAAACAGTGTAGATCTAGAGCAGACTGCTCACCTAGAGCAGTCTGATCTGGGTCCACACTGTTTGCCTCTTTACTAATATTAAACGATAAACAAACACTTTCGAATGTAGTTATAACGCCGCATTTTCAGATTTTACCTATGTCTAAAGTAGACTAATAAGGCAGTCGTGAGCTGCCGCCTTTACAGTATCCAAAAAGTTCTAGAATACTTTCCTTTCAAGCAAAAGCATTTCCAAAAAAATGTCCACTGTAACATCGTGAAGCATACAACAAAACCACACCTGATAGGCGCAATCGAAAACATCAATACTATCGACGATTATAGATCAAAAATAGTTAGAATCATAGGTTTTTTTTATTACCATCACTCATCGAACAGGCGACACTTTGCAATCAAAACACTGTTTCTAGCGAGTTTTGATCCGCGTTCGTCAATGGTTAAGAGTGTTTTCGATTGCTCACTATCCGGTGTGGAAACAAACTTTTTTCAACAGAAACATGACTGAAAAATGTAGATAACTCCTAGCTCTTGTTTCAGATTGTTTTGGTTACGTATTCATTGTATCAATACACATCCCGGATAGGTGGCAATCGAAAACGTTGATGCTATCGACGAACGTAGATCAAATACCGTCAGAAACAGACTTTTTGGATTGCAGTTTGTTTGCCTGACTGGCCACAAATGGTAAATTCTAGCGATTTGCGATCCACGTTCATCGATTGTTCAGAGCCTTCTCGATTGTCGCCTATCCGATGTGATAAAGTAGCGTATCTTATGATAATTGAATATTTTGGTCATTTCTCAATAAAGCATAAGCGACGGTATCTTAACTCGCAGAGGATATCCGTGAGCAGGTTGGAATGGCAATTCATGTTATATCGGAAATAAAGCCCGCGGTCAGTGATTGGTCAACGATCAACCAAAATATGACACATTATTAAATAAAATGTACAATTATCAGCGATTGAAACACCTCAAGTTTCTATAGTAAACACTTATTATAAGGTATATAACAATAAAAGGATGATACATTCTTCTGTCTATTAACGTTTGCCAAGCCCAAATGAGATAACGTACTGTAGCCTTAACCATGAAGCTGTGAGGGCTGCGCCAAGTGCGGATCCAGAGGGGGAGGGGGCAGGGGGTCCGGACCCCCTCTGGAAAATCACAAATTATATGGGTTTCTATAGGGAATAAGCAATTGGACACCCCCTGGAAAAAGTTGGAGCCCCTGGAAAAAATTGGACCCCATTTGGAGCCTTGAAAAACGATAGATTTCTTTGAAATTGACCATTTGACTTCTGTAAAATAAGCGGAGGACTAAAAAAATCGTTGTCAGAGCTTTTTGTCAGGCTGACCTGGACCCCCCCCCCCCCTGATGAAAATTCCTGGATCCGCGCATCTGTACCATGCTTGCAAACCGTTGATATACAGAAAAGAATGTTATATTGTCATATATCTTCTTTTCAGGCACATGCAGTTCCAATTAATTTTATTAAAATGTATGCAGAAATGTCCATTTTATCATCATAAAACATGCAACGAAACAAAATAATTTTTTCAACAGAAACATGAAATACCTCCTAGCCCTTGTATCAGATTGTTTTGGCTACGTCTTCTGTATATCAAAAACACACTAGATAGGCGGCAATCGAAAACGTTAATGCTATCGACGAACGTAGTTAAATATTGTAAGTAACAGAATTTTGGATTGTTGTTTGTAGTCCGATAGGCAACAAATGTCAATCACAAACACTGTTTCTAGCAATTTGTTATCAGCATTCATCGATTGTTTAGACTGTTTTTTTTGCTGCCTATCCGGTGTGATAAGGTAATTGAAATAGTTACGTCATTTCTCCATAACACATTAGTTACCATGTACCTCCATGGGACCTAAAACAAGAGAATGTCACATACAAGGCATGTGCACGTCTACAACCCCCCCCCCCCTCTTTTTGGGGTGGGGGTGGGTCTTAGGTTAGTTGCAGCATGCAGAAATAGCAACCGAGACATGTATATAGTATGTATATTTATACGGTCCGCAACTTTTAACCATCAAAATACTGAATGACTTCATACTCTGGGTGATGTTTTTAAAAGCTAATACTTGCATTCTTTCTTTTTGTGAAAGCAAAATACTTACAGAATTACGTTTCAAGCATCAAAGAGTTGTCAGGGGAGAATATTATCTACCGTCTTAAAAATAAGTATTCTCTTTTAAAAACAAAATTCAGGAACGATAACTCTTACACTCTTATTTTTATGTAAAAGTAAGGTTATCTTTTGACATGGGTCCCGCACTACCTTAAATGTAAACATATTTCAATTCAAGCCAAATTTTGCATGCTTATGGTTATAAGTTAAAAACATTGAGAAATTGTTTTTTTGTAACTAAATGTTCATAATTATGTCGACTTTAAAATGGGGTCAAAGGTCATCAAGTGCTGTAATCTGAGCATTTTTACAATTTGTGTTTCTTTTTCTTCTCTGGTCCAACAACAGGAAGCTTTTTAAACTCTAAAAAGGGTAGAAGTCTTTTAGAAGGCTTAAATTACCATGTTTATTACTAAAGTAACCCCTTTGGAAGCATCCTTTTATGGATTTTACAAAGACAAACATCGTAAGTTTTGTGCAATTCTGACGGAAAATCTCCCTAAATTGGGCTAAACTGAGATCTATGGGCTACTTTGAGAGTTTGCAGCATTTTTCAGAAAGTAAAACTATTTTCAGTTTGGCACATATATTGGGGTCTTAGAAATCCATAATTCAATCACTTTTCTGTGGTCATTTTTCTATAAATCACCTGTAATCAACGTTATCCTACTGGCATTGAAAATTACAGTACACACAGTACAAGGCTAATGTTGATTTATTCTAATGGTATTAGGGAAACAGTTTAAGCATTACATGTTTAAACTAGACATAAAAATCAATTGCATACATCTGTGATATGTATTTCTGCTCGTCAGCGATACTTATGTTACATTTTATACTAAATTGCAGATAATGACTTTACAAATTACATGTATTAGAATAAACCATGATACCTGACCTGAAATATACATGATATTGATCTATATTCTATTTGAAAATGTTCATTTTCATATATTTGAAGTAGTTTATAACGTTGAACTTGCAATGAACTGAAATCAAGTAAATATTTAGATATGCAAAATTAGTATGTAATTTGTACTGGCTCCAGCATGTAACGCATAGCTGCTTACAGAATCATTTTTCTATTATTTACATTGCATTGGAATTGGCAAAATATCTTTCATAATGAAATCAAATTATAATTAAATTAACAATAATGGATCTTAAATTGCTGCACATATATAAATGAGGTAACGTAGGTAACAAAAGGTGCATAACATAAATGGATCAAGGTAGTAAATTGTTGTTAGGCTTATATAAAATTTGGATCTGCTCTCCACAATTCGTTTACATATACTACACACATTTTATTCTATATAAGACATAATTCTAAAGAGTGCTATGGGTTGGTCTGCAATATGTGAATTTGGCATTTCCTGGTCTTACTCAATTACTTTCTGTAATTTGCTTGGTTCTTTTACATTCATATTGCAGTTTTCAGATTTTTACCAATGGTAATTAACGATAAACATGCAATTTACATCATGATTTAAATATTGACTTAATATCAATAATTTACTTGAAAAAGCATAGCGATATTTCATACATCTAGTCATCTAGTGGCAGGCAGGAATTAAGGCAGGGGTAGTGCTGAGTGTCTTCAATAGCAGGTTTAGATTTTTAAAGATTGCAAATATAACATTGTAGTACAGAACCAGCATGGTTTATGTCCAAATATAGGATGTTACATAGATCTAGTATTAAAGATTTTCCTTGAATGCTGAATTATTTTAATTTTCACTTTTCACTGTTGACAATTACATTATAAAATTAATTTATCATATGTCCCCATTAAAATCTTCTATGTTTTGTTGAACTAGATTTCATATCATATGAGCCGTGACATGTGATTTCCAACAAGGTGGCATTTTGACATGAATAGACTCAGACAAGCCTGTGCATCCTCCTTTTAAGCTTAGAAACTCCATATGATGTTCAGTCAGTAGCTTAACAGTCATAGAATATTCAAGCGACAAGCAAAGGCAAAAAGCTTTGCTGGTCGCACATACCACATTGTTGAAATCTCATGCCACGGCTCATATTGTAATGATGATGATCTAATTGGGCCAGGATATGACAAAAGGTACCCAATGGCTATACTAATCGAAATCAAACTTTTGATGCGTCTGCAAAGTTCTACTACTTAAGACCATTTTCTGAAAATTTGAAGCAATTATCTTCAAAATTGACGAAGATATGGGGGTTTGTATAAGCTTTTGTAATCAGGTTTGAACGTGACGCCAAGAAACACGTTAAGCCTTATATGACGTCAGAATGCTGGTCTCCAGTTGCTCGTTGATTATAGTCGACTCGGTATAACTTTCTCGTAAATATAATGCATTCTCATGCTTTGTATATGGTTTAATGTAGATGCAAAGGAAATTGCATGAATTTATACATTTTAAATGGTATAGGCATTTAAAAAGACCCACCCTTCATTTTGGGCCAATGTAGATGCTTAGGCCTTATTGTTACCATGGTAAAAGGCAACATACAAAATCTTATATATAATCAGAAACATTAGCTACTTTGATTACATTAAGCTATAGCACCATTTTTGTGGTACTGTAAAAGCATGTTATTTTTCGTCATTTTAGGCATTTTTCAAATGTCTATTACGTAATAATAGTTGAAATACCAGATCTCAGATCCGCGCTCAATTATATTCTGCAGCAATTCTGATAGAAACTATTCTGCTTGTTAATTACCTTTGACTAAGGTTGGTTGAGGTAAGGTTACCCGAGCCATGTAGCAGTCTTGTAAAACATCTGAACATATTTCATGGTAACATAAACAACAAATCATTCGAAAGTTAGTGATACTTTATTTTAAAGATCAGTTAACTGTTTTATTCTTAAGCATAAAATAAAAACACGACTCCCAAAATACACTAGTATGGTTTGCATCTCTGAAACTTACAGATTAAACTGAATGTTGAAAAAAGTAGCGTCACACGCAGCTGATTTCATTGCCTTTCTTATTCACAAGGTAGTTTGTTTTTAGTTTTTTTCATGCACTATTTGATTTTGCTGAGGTATTTGTAACCCTAGTACATGTTTTATATATGTCCTATGAAAAGTGAGCTATGGTCTGTTTGTTGGGTTTAAAAGGTTTACTAAATTAGGCTTATTGTGATATTCTTAAATATATATGTAAAACCATCGAAAATGTGAACAAAATTGCTGACAACAGCTTGCAGAACGCATTTCAAGCATAAACTTGATCACTTTTGTACCTATATCCTTGTAGAAATTTGTGAAGACTAACACTGTTTGAGGACTGTCTTGTATATAGTGAAAGGAAAGTAGTTCAGTTTTATTTCAAGAGCAATGCAATATTAAAACTACACATTTCGAGTATGTTATTAGTTACAAGTGCTACCCATTCTGATATATTGCACGTCTATCTACGAGCAGTAGATGTATACATTAATGTAAGTCACCTACCCCATATTCAATCAATTCCTGTCTTAGCAAATATTATTGTCATGGTTGACAGATAGATTCTACACTAGAACAGGCTAGTTAACTACCTTAGGATCTTATATACATCAAGCAAATCGGAGAGATTAAACCAATAAATTATGCTAGTAATTGTACATATTAGATAGCCATTTCAGGACACATTTACTCTAAATACTAAGAAATGACCCCAAACTGATGGAAAACTATGAACACAATCAAATCATCAGGTGCTTCGATATGTTGAATGCCTGTGTTCCCAAGAAGTCACCAGAAATCTTTTTTTTGGGAAATTTAATTTGGAATATTGGCATTTTACAGTTTAGGAAAAATAACATAAAGAAACACATGCCAATAACCTCATAGCATTTGATCTCTATCATCATTGCAAAAATTAATAAGCAAAATGTGTTTAATAATGATACTTAGAATTGCAATGTATAAAACGTTGCGCTGTGAAAGACATAGATATATATTGTATGGTATCTTAAAATTTGAGGCTACCTTTAATATCATATATTTACTGCTTCTATATATAGATGAATACGTTTACACAAGCAGCCTGATTTCAAAGAAATGCTGCTTTTGAATCCGCATCACTTCATTAATATGTGCAAATGAAAGGACACCCCTACAATTAAATGTTTAAAGTTATATGGAGGATTACCCTTAATGTCAGGGCTATTTCCATGATATACCCCACAAAAAGTTAACAATGTTTTCACTGGATGGTTATTATTAGAAATGTACCTGTATATTAGCTTTATGTTATGTATGTTACCATCTGCTAACAGGCCGATGTGAAAACCAATGTGAGGATATATTCCTTCCAGTATATGGTATTTACCACATTCTATCATAGTTTCAACACGCCTGATGTTTTATGAAAGGAGGCTTGGTCTCTGTGTTTTTATGAAGCTATGCTTAGTATATACAATATGCAGGTGGTAACTTGTAAAAAGTGTTTTATAATTAC
Organism: Loripinus fragilis; assembly: GCA_964019695.1. NCBI lineage: Eukaryota > Metazoa > Mollusca > Bivalvia > Lucinida > Lucinidae > Loripinus > Loripinus fragilis. Next base: position 136,951,493 of record OZ026515.1, read on the forward strand.
TCATAGATTGAAACGAACACAACAAATGTGTGAAATGAGAAAAGAAATATATTTTAGTCCTATAAGCATGAGATCATGGCCTAGTCTTTCATGAAAGCTGTAGCTAGGAACATATACCTTTAATAAATGACTCAATTTCAGGTGGTAAAATGTAACGTAAGTAGCAACTTCAACACTTCTTATGTATAAAAGGATAGATAATTGCATAAAATGACGTATTCATACAAAGCATTAAGCAAAAAAATATTTCTTTGAAATGAAATGGTTTTCCTTAGTTGTATTACATTTTAATTTATTTTATACAGTAACATACTTTAGATGCCTATCATGAATATTTGACCGCTGGAAACTTGGTAAATCATTGCTCTCCAAACATGAAAGACAAACACATAGCAGGATAGCAATAAAAAATTCTTCCAATTTGGAAAGAAGAGAACTTAAAATTTGAATTTTGCCCCTATATAAATAAAATATTGCTACAATTTTCACCGATTTTGCATTTAAATGACCTTTGATCCAAACACACATCATGCCTTGATGATGCTATTTGTTTATATAGCATGGCTGAATTATCCAAAAGAGATTTTGCATTACTTTGAATCATAATTTTGGAAAGATTTTTGATAAAAACGCTAAAATCTGGCGTATATACAAGAATTTGCACTCAGTTGACCTTTGACCTAATTCTGAGACTTTGGGGCATTTCTAGACTTGGCATCCACCCTTATCCTTCTTAAAACACATCAAGATACACTTTGAGCATGGACGCCAAAATGTACTCAAAAATGCCAACATTTTTTTTCAGGCTCTGGATGGCCAACTAATGTGTGTGCGTATGTGTGTGGTTAGCTTGCCTAGGTACCAATAAAAGAAAACAACATACGTATCAAGCATGTACATTCGGTATTAATGTTCATCTTTGAAAAATAATGTTTTGATAATTATACTTGCATAAAACGTGAAATGAAAATTTTCGCGGAACTTGAAAATAAAACTCGCAAAAAGGCAAAATCTGATGTAGGCTTATCATGCGCCAGTCGCGAATTTTACCCTCGCAAATATGTCATTTAACGCTATAATTGGGAAAGTAAAATTGTCGCGAACATTTCTGAATTTACAACGATAAAATGAGCCGCGACATGAGATTTCCAACAATGTGGTATGCTCGACCAGCAAAGCCTCAGATCAGCCTGCTCATACACGCAGTCTAATCAGAGCCGTTGCCGCTTGAATATTCTATGACCGTTCAGCTCCTGACTCAATATCATTTGGATTTCCTAAGCTTAAAAGGAGGCTGTACAGGCTCGTCTGAGTCTACACTTGTCAAAATGCCACATTGTTGGAAATCACATGTCGTGGCCCAAAAACGTTAGATGGCAATCCATGATTAAGAAAGCAACTCCCTGTTCCTCTGCTAGATTATTGCAAATCCGAAAGAGCTACATCACAAAACAAGCCAAACGCTGATGCTTGGGATAGAGTTTCCTATTCCACCCTTACACTCGTGATAGATTCTTATAGTCAAACCTTGTGATCTCTAAACGAGCGTAGAAAAGATAATTTGGCTCGTATCTGTTGCTTAGCTATGCATTTTCGTACGTGCAACGTATGGAAGCATCTGACGCTGTAAACCGATCAAAAGTCATTTATTTTCACAGGACAACTGCTCACAAATATCGTCGCTTCAGTGCTATAGTGTTCTAAGTGACATTTTTGTCAAAAATGAGTTATGCATATCGTTGGAAAGGGGATCAAATGTTCTATCTACTGGTGAAGGTTTCTGTGCTTTTCTGTTCTATCTACAAAAAGACAATTTCGTTCAGTGCTATAGTGTTCTAAGTGATTTTCGTCCAATGGCCAATGATGATTATGTCACGTGACCGAGTGAGTTCAGTGTCATACTGTTCTATCTACATAAAGTCACTTCCCTGTGAGAAATTGCTAAAAATTGCAGTTACCTCCCTTACATAAATTTAAATTTACTAAATTGAAGCCGTTTGTCGGTCTTATGACGAACTAATGGCTATATTGGCTACTTTTAGGTCCAAATAACCCGCTCAGTCAAATATATAACGTAAATGGATCCATGGACAGAATAATAAGCTGTAGAAACAGATTACCTCCCTAACACATATTTAAACTGATATAATTGAAGTAATTTGTCAATGTAATTACAAATAAATGGTTAAATCTGCTACTTTAAGGTCCAGATAATCTGTTCAGCCTAAAAAAGTATACAAATTGACCCCAATAACGGAAAAATTAACTGTAAAAACAGATTACCTCCCTTTCATAATTTTTAATGCCATAACCCGTGCGGTTTGTTAATGTTATGCCAAATAAATGACTAAATCTGCTACTTTTAGGTACAAATAATAATTTCTGTTCACACTAGTATATGAATGGACACCATAAACAGAATAATAAGTTGTAGGAAAATATAGAACACTATAGCACTGAACGCAAAAGACGATTTTTAGAGCATAATGTTTCTTTCTGCAAACTTAAAAATGCCCGTAAATTCCATATTACTGTAAAAAAATCTCCAAACCAAGGTCATTTACAATGTATGTATATATTTTAAACCTCTGGTATGATTCAAAGACCTGTGATAAAAAAAAGCATCAAAAATCAGGATGCTTAAATTTTCAAATTCATTTTTCTCAAAACTTGTTCAATGGTAGATAGAACACTATAGCACTGAAGCGACGATATGTCAAAGAATGCCTGGATGCCGATCATATAAGTACCATTTTCTCATAAATTGGCATATCTACGATGAATAAAATATTATTTAGAGAGAGAGAGAGAGAGAGAGAGAGAGAGAGAGAGAGAGAGAGAGAGGGGGGGGGGGTAGGGAGAAGCTATAATGTTGTACACTATAACTACATCAATGTTTACCAGTGAATCAATTAAGCAACGGTATGGTATATATGGTCTATTCATTTAAAAAGGAATTCCTCTTAAAGTAAAAAAATAGTAAGTATGATCAGGAAATACCACAATCACAAACCGCAAACAATCCCATGGCACCACGAGGAAGAGCCACTCAACCATCACGAGACACCAGGAAGACAAATTAAGCAAAGCAACCAGCTATCTCTTCCCCATCAAGATGATTTGCAATACTAGAATTGACATAAAGTAACGTACAACAAGACATAGAACAATTGCAGACTCCCACTATGGGAGTAACAATAAACAGAAAGTCAACAACAACAGCACCACCGCTTTAGAACGGACAGCAGCCTAAGCCACCGGGGGGCTTAAATGCATTTTACTGGTACCAAATCTTCGCCCTAGATTCTGCTGTTGTTGAAGTACAAGAAATGTTCAGCTCGCATGGAAGCCTTCTAACTAATGCAATGTAATAAGTTTGAAAGGATTTGTAAAGTTAACCTAGGGTGCAGTTCGGCCGCAGAACATATACTTAAACGCAAAAGAATCGCAACCGTTTTCAATTCAATTTTTCTTCGACATGGATCACAGGAGGTTAATTTCTTAATTATATCCTGTGTTCCTGTGCATTGAGTAATGATTTGCTGTAAAATGGTTTTGATCACGATTTTCATTCTGACGTTATATTGACGTCAGTAAATTTCAACAAATGGAGTCTAATAAAGTGATGTCACATTCGATTTTAAAACAAACAGCTTGATCTTATAGCCAGATGTCTTAGCTAAAGAAAAAACACTAAAACGGTTTGCAAGTTATTGATTATCAACGCTACCAGTCGCTGCGTTGCTGCGTTTCTTTATTGACGTCAACCTCCTTTTTAAAAAAAACAGTCATTACAGACGCATTTTGTTCGATCATGTCGCGATACTTATGTCTTCTAAGCAATGTGTTGAGAGCTATATGGTGACATTAAAAGTTTTCGATTATTAACATTCGTTTGGATAAAAATGGGCAATTACGCAAAAAATTAAAGACGTCATTTTAACAAAATGAACATTGTCAGGAAACATAAAAGTGCCTGATTTGATTTTGTCTACCCTTTTGCTTTCAAAAACCGATATTGTTTTAAAACGTTTTTTCGCAAAATAGGAACAATTTTTGAACTTTGCGACATTTAAAATGGGGGTTGCCTTACATTTCTCGTTGCAACTCGCCAACAATAAGTCACAGCGGTCTGATTTTGATGTTGTATGCAAGGCAAATAACGGTACTTAGCGATTTCATTATCGCTGGTTGATTTTTTTATGAAAAAGAAGGAACTACTATTTTAGAAAGAGTTGCGTTTCTTTTGCGTTTAAGTATATATAACTCCCTTCCCTGATGCCTGTTGTCTAAGGTGGTGATTCTATGTTTGTAATTGTTTAATTGAGCCGTGACATGTGATTACCAACAATGTGGCAATTTGACAAGTGTAGACTCAGACGAGCCTGTGCAGCCTCCTTTTAAGCTTAGAACCTTCAAATGATGTTCAGTCAGTAGCGTAACACTCATAGAATATTCAAGCGACAAGCACAGGCTCTGATCAGACTGCGCGTATGCGCAGGCTGATATGAGGCTTTGCTGGTCGCACATACTACTTTGTTGGAAACCTCATGTCACGGCTCAATTGTTATTGCACCAACTGTGCACATTTATGTGTTTATAAGAGCAGGCGGGTTCCGTCCATATCCAGTCCTGAGATTGATAATGTGTTACCTTTCTGGTATGGCGATTATCTAGACGAGGAAGAGAATTTTAATTTTACTTTCGAGAGATATTTCCATTTCTTGGTGGATACGGTCCTCGAGCCCTTCCTATGGTGTTTATATTTCACAGCATCATCGCTTAGTGTATATTCAAATGCTAGTGGCTTGAATAATAGAAACCAAAATTTGAATGCTAAATTACAACTAAAAATGGTTATCGATACCATAAACTGTGTTAGGCATTTTCTAAATTCTATCACAGACACTCTAAATACAATATTGGTTGAAAAACTCTCCTGCAACAGGCCATATCAGAACCAGTATTTTATAGTGATTTAGCTTACAAATTTAATGTAATTGTTGCATAGCCTACTTTAGTGATCAATTCCAATATATAATCAATCGTTATAAAAAGTAGGATAGACAATGAGGTTTCCAACTTTCTTTGATATGAGGAAATTGAAAGTGGTATGAAATCAAAGTGCATTTATCTATAAATATGACCAAAGCACAGCTCATTATGATTTACAAAGCAGACTTATTGGCTGTTTGTCGGGCCCACCGGGGTTTACCTGTTGGATTTTTTTTTTGCTCCGGTATTCAGTTTTATTTACTGTTGAGTCCTTATCTTTGCTTTATCTCCTTGTTATATCTTGATTTATATGTTTTAGGAGATGATGCACTGATAAGTTAGGGGTATTTCATGCAAACCAAATATCTGATCCACATCTGAATTAAGGGTGAGGTTGGCGCGCCGTGAAACCGGTTTAAGCCCTCCAGTAAAATATTTTACTGACCGTTCCAAGGCGGTACTTCTTTTGTAGATCTTTTATGTTTTTGTTCTGTCTTGTGTTTGCTATGTCTTTGTGCACGTCTGTTTATATGTGTTTTGTGGTCACCTGCTGGGAAAGGGCTGACCCCTTGGCTCTCGTTTGTGGTGTCTAACTGTGAGTTTGTCACTTTCCCATTGGTATCCTAGGTCAGGTGTGGCACTTGATTGTATCGATTCCTGATCTTTGCACACTTACTTACTTTTATTGACGAGAAAGTTGAGTTGGTATGGTTGCCATTAGAGGTTAATGAAATGATCTATTGGTGGTATGTCTTGCAGGATGATCTTGAAAAGATTTTAGGAATCTTATTTGGTTTATCTATTGAATTAGGGAACCGAAGACTTACAAGATACAAAAAGACATTGGCGTTTTCCAAAAGCATAGAAAACACCAGGATGTCATAAATTAACATAATGGCTTAACAAGGAAAACTTCAGTGCACGATACCGTTAAGATTTAGAACAGTTGTATTTTCTGATGAAATATGAAGCCAAATATTAAGATTGCCAGCTGTCTGGTGATTAGTCTTGAGCGTTAAGTGTGATTTTAATTGTATGAAACATGCAGATTTTACCAAAGGAATGTGATTCTGTAAGGAAAGTAATGTTTCTTTACAGGTAAATATACTGATATAGGGGAAAACAAAGAAATAGTTTTTTGCCTACAAAATTATTTCAGGGAGCAGATATATATTTTTTTCAGAGGCATTGATAGTCTTCCTAAACCCTCCATCAGATAATCTAACAAATGTTCTGTCTAATAAGAATCACCATAATATGCGTTAGTAGTTCGTTCTATAAAGGCAACTTCACTGTATTATGGATATCTTTCGACTGTCTCCATGCCTGGTTATAATCCCAATCACGGTCTATAGCTAACGTTTCTTCTTAAATTGCTAGACAATGGGTCAGGCTTTCAGACTCAATGACGACCAGAACTTAAACTTGTATTGATGGGTTGGTACCTGATGCTTGTCGTTGGCTGTGCCCTCTGCTGCTCACCTTGGTTTTCTTTAGCTCTTACTATCTGTGAGACATGAGCCCTTTCGTTTCAGTAAAGAGTGTTAATATAATGATTTTAAATTGTTTCATCATGATGATGCATTTCATAAGTTAGAAATCCGCCATGCAACCTAAACACGTTTTTATGTTTTAACAATAGCAGAATATAGAGTAAAGAATTAACGCCAGCAAAATGCATTTAAGACCATCAGCGGCTTCGGATGCTGTCCGTTCTAAGGCGGTAGCTCTGTTGTTGTTGTTGAATTATTGTTTGATGTTGCTCCCATTGCTTGTGGGGTTTTATGTTTGGTCGTTTTTTTGCACTACTAAGTGTCCTCTCTAGTTTGGTATGCAAACATCTCTGCTGAGGAAGAGAAAGCAAGTGCTTTACTTTAAATGTCTCCCTGCTGTCTTGTGGGTGTTAGTATTCTGTGTCTCGACCTCACACAGTCGGGGATTGGTTTGTGTTGTATGGCTGTGGTATTTCCTGCTTATACTCACTTACGAGCTTATCAGTTAATTCATGAATTAAATGTAAAAGCTTGCGGGCGTGCGTTTGTCTGTATGTGCTTGCACAAATCCAGAAAATTCAATCAGGGTGGGTACTGACAAAGCTTTAATTTCAGTTCTAGTCATCCACGTATTTCACAGAGGACCGTACAAACCCCTCTCGAGAAGCAATTTGACCAAAAGAGTCCAATTGTTTCTCATAGTGTAGGCCCCTGTTTCGAAATTTGGGTTCCCGTGTGCATGTTTTGGTAAAAGGGATTCTTATCGATTTTCAACTAGAAAAAAAATACACTCATAAACAAAGGAAATGATAGCACTCAAGTAACAATAATTGGAAGGATACATTCCCTTTTCTGTCAAATTTGTTTAAATAACATATATGATCATATAAAATATATCATAAGGCCTTATGTTTATCCAAAATGTTGCCAAAGACGATATATAATAGCCAGAAAAGCTAATATGTTATGATAAGTTTAGAGTTTTGTAATATTTATCTGAAGAGTTCTAAGGTGAATTGAAATAATACTAGTCAGTTATTTTTAAAGTGTCTGTAATCAGTTATTGTTTAAAAAGACTGTATCTAAATCAATTTCCTGACTGTTAGCTGTGTATGCATATGGTGACGCATTACAGAAGCTTTTTAATTGATTTTAGATTCTATTCAGCATTGCTTTCTTTGTTCAATCAACAAAACTGTCCATCACATCAGGTTAGTACTTCGAATCATTTGCTCAACTGATAATACTAACTAAGGAAATACTTTATTGATGAGAAACATTTCCGTGGAAATAGGGAAAGTTTGTTATAGTGGTGAGGTTTACTTAATAGCAATGGTCACATTAAATATGATCATATACAAGGAAATAGTTCAGTTGCTACTTTGATACCAATTAAATAAAGACTTTTTCAGCCAAAGTTATGTCCGGCCAAATTTTAACAGGTGACATTAAAGTTATTGTAAAATAGATTTTACAATGTATTTTAGAACGCTGGATAGAAATGCGAAATGCTTTTGAAAAGCAAATCAAAAGATCAGACCTGATTTAGTCTTAGCAAAAATGTTTATATACCTGATGCTTATTTCCACTAAACAGGATGTAACGTTGACAAAATATTACAGGTACCTTACAACCATGGTAAATGTATTAATTAATAAAAAAAATTAACATGTATATGTGAACTTAACAATAGAATGAGTTGTAAAACTTGCAAGGGCATAGATTAAAAAAACAAGCAAAATGATAACTGTTCAACATTAAGATGGCCCTCTTCTCCCTTTCAACAGTGTTGCATACTTTTATTCAACTATCTCTTAAAACATCATTTCTTTCAAATTACCAGGATACCATTATAATATAGCAATGCCTTTTTTGTCAATTGTGTAATAATATGTGTGTATGGTATAGTTTACAAAATGTTGAATACCTTATTTCAGATTTGTTCTTTGACAGTAGCATAATGACCTTTATTGTAATTCATCAATGGATATTTGGAATAGTTTATGCAATTTTCGTTCTTATGGCACAAGGGCGAATGCATTATTCAATCACTCACGATGATGCAGAAGGGCTAGTGTTCCTAAATTTGGTCTTAATCTACATCCTTTATCAGACAGAACAAATAATAAGTGTAATATGTCCTTCAAATTATCCTGTTACGTATTTTTACATCATAATCGGTATTCTTTTATCACCAGACTGGACATCATTCTGTTATAAAACAATCAAAACCATAGGGATAGGCTTGGCGGTGTCATACCGTTGGGTAATTCATAACGCTTCCGAATTATTTCAGTTTATTTCTTCAAAAGATGATAAAGGACTATTTTAAATTTTCAATTCTCGATTTCGACCTACACTTGAAATGACCTACAATTTTACAAAATCTGATTAAGTTTTTGTTCCAAAATGGTATCAGCATAGTTGTTGTAACCAATAGCTGGCTTACACAATATGTGATATATCTTACTAAGCTACTTAATGCTTGATATTATTGTGTTATCTAAAATGGTGTGTAGTCAGTGTCGTGTATATATCATTTCATGTATAAAAAGAGAGTCAGTGAGATAAAAAATATATCATTTATTAAGCATTTGAGAAAATAATGATGTTTACATTTGATAAAAAAAAACACAAACTTAAAAAAATACGTTGTATGTAATTTAGGTTCAAATTTCATTCTTTTAATCATCCATGCGTTGTTGGTATTTTATTTAAATGGCAGTTAAATCGCAATAAATAGCCCACTAGCAATGTAAACACATATAGGGCACTTTTTAGCTTTACAAAATTATTTAAAAGAAAGTAACGCAATAAATAATTATATAAAAGTATTAATAGGTACTTCTACTTTGATAACATCATATTGCTAGTCATTTGCTTACAATTTAAAGATTATATTGACATGTAAGAATAAGGAGTTCCAATTAGTTTACAGTAATAAAGAAAAGGGTTACTATTGTATGGTATTGCCCTAACAGCTAAAGAGCTAATGCACCTTATTTTGTGGCTTGATTAATGTAGTTTGAGAAAATTATAGTTTACAAAGTAAGTAAAAAGACAAATATCAGGAATCGATATAATAAAGTACTACACCCGACCCAGGACATCACATGGGAAAGTGACAAAAACACAAGAAAATTTGACATACAAGCGAGCCAAGAGGTCAGCCCTTTCCCAGCAGGTGACCACAAGGTCGCAATAAACAGATAAAAAGGCTTGACAAACACGAAACATAAATAGCAAAAATGATCCACAAAGAAGCACCGCCTTTGAACGGTCAGTAAAAATAGTTTTTACTGGAAAAACCCTTATGAGGTATTTCCGCAGCCCAATGTCCAATGACAGTACTGCATGAATAGTAATACATTTAAAGTAACATGTATAACTGTAACATCAAATAGGTATATTGTTTACAGGCATACTGGTTGTTTCATCCTTTTAAGGCAATCAGCATATTGCTAAATAAGAGTTAGGTATAACTTGGTATTTGCAAAATAGGATTTGACTATAATAGGGTAACGTAGTTAACATGACTGTCTGTTGTAGGTCAAAGGGCTAACATGTGTCATTTTGCATGCTATATTATGTAGTTTTGAACATTTATAGTGAAAAAATATTTTCTCCTTCTGTGTGAGAAGGAGGATATAGTCTCTAACGATCTAATGCCATTTGAGCTCTAACTATAACAGACTTTTCATTTTGGTATTGACGTCATTTTTTCTTGTACAGACATCATTTTGAAGTTAATGTAACATCTTTAAGATCCTGAGCCAGAGTCTCTGCTTCAAAATCAACAATTCGTCAGTAATATAACCACAAATGATCAAACAGTAAATGTTTATGCCAGCTAGAAATCATAGCACTCCACTTCCAAGCCTTAAATAAGCTGAAAATGGGTACGTCACTTTGTTACGTCATTGTGACGTTAAAATGTCAAGAAAAAATTGTAAACATCTTTTTTCTTAATGAAGATATATTTTCCACAAGAAAATGTATGTTTGACACTTTTACCAAAAATGCACAAGGAATTACACAGCAGCCTACACTATCAAGGGGGTACATACTACTATTTCTAATGAAACCTGTAAAACCACGTTTGATTTTCCAGGGGAATGGGTTCCGGAACCCCTGGCCCTCTCTGGAACCTCCCATGGTGCGTGTCTTGTTGTTGGTAAGTATGTGTTCTAGTACCTTTTCTTCTCGATGACAGTGGTCCATCAGTGATTTGTGATCGTGATATTTTCTGGTCTTATTCAAGTGTTATAATGCTAACAATGCATTCTGGGTATACACTGAACAAAATTTCTAATTGGTCACCCTACATTTTTACGCTAGTTTGAAAGTATGAATCAGTTATACAAAATACATGCTTCTACAAATAAACCAGGGCTTTGCCGATACTCGGCAGGTTATTTCATTCAAAAATGGCTGGTACTGCTTGCACAGACGATGCTAGAGTAAAGGTACATTCATTTAAAAAAAGTCACATATTTTCTACAATATAAAATATTTCACAGAGACGTTATCCATTTGTAGTTTTGTTTGTTTCAAGATGTTACTTGCTGTCGTGATTTAAGACGAACAAGCTTCAAAGGTGTTGCTTCAAAGGAACTCCTCGTTTTTTACGTAATAACATGAAAAAAAACACTACCAGCAGCGTAGAAAGTTAGCCTTATGCATGTAATTTGCATGCGAAATTTGCACTGTTTTGTACACCTTATTATCTGTAACACGGCATTGGAAATTTCAGCGATTATTCAATCTACTAGATGTCACTGTTCTAGTTTTGAAATTGAAAAAAAAAATGCAAAGTGCCATCAAATTGATTTTTTAAGTTTCACATTCAAACCGGAAGTGCGCAACAGCAGAGAAATGTTTGCCATCACAAAATGGACGAATCAAGTTCTATTCTGTTTGGCTTATCATGTTCAGATAATATAAAATACATTCAACAATTTTAGCACGTGCTACTGATGAATTTTCAAAAATCTCAAAAAATGTGATATTTTAGAAAATGCGTAAAAATGTACTTTAATCAAAATTTCAAGAGATTGCTGGTTTTTGAAGTCAACTAGACCAGTTTATTACCAAATTCACTTTAATTTGACAAAAACTTCACGTACACCCATTTTTCTTCAAAAAAGCAGATTTTTGCACTTTTAACAAAAAGCTGTGGATTGAAAGACAACTTTTCTGAAAGACTGCTTTATTTTTGCCCTTGCAATTGCACAAATTTAGGCAAAAATTCATTTCAATGTTATTAGAACTTGGTCAGAAATAATGAGTTTGAAAAGTGACTAATTAGGAATGTTGTTAAGTGTATAGCAAACAAAACTCAAAATTGTAAGTTAGCGGATTATTTTAATATATATATATATATATTTACCCTCTGTATAAACATAGTATAAAACATTGGTCTAAAAAGCATATTGATGACAGGTTTGACGTCCAAATCAACAGATAACAGGGCAATTCATATATATACTGTAAATTCGGAAATTTTGTAAAAATAAAACCCTCACAAAATAACAAAATCATTCTGTCGTTTACTGTAAATCACTCCTTTGTTTCGAACTTTGAGCGTCGCAAATATGCCTTTTGACGCGATTTGTGAAAATACAAACTCTCGCGAAAATTTCCAAATTTACAGTACATGTATAACAAAGACATTTAAGTCAAAAGTAGTTACGTTGTTACCAAGTTATAGTTTGACTTTCAACTTGCATTCGTCCACAACAAAAAAAAAGTGATGACTTGAATTGAAAATAACAGCATCGCAGAAACTGCATGATACCCCACTATAGAAGAAACCTAACTAAAGTAGGAAAGAAATGTCGAATGTTTTACCCTCTGATGACGGTTATTTTATGGAAAAATATTTTAATACATTTCTCGAACTTAGAAGTCTACGTTGGACATCATTCAGATGTGAAAAACAAAGTCTATAAAATCTGCGTTAACCATTTGTTTTAGTGTCAAAATGCTAAGTTCAATACCAACACAAAACTGATATTTTAACCAAAGGGGCAGGGATTGCTTAAGGTAAGAATATGAGCTTAACAACACTATATTAACAATTGAACCAAGGGGGCAGGGATTGCTGAGACTATTGGTTTAAGTCTTTCTAGGCCGAGCTTAAACGGTCTGACCCAGAAACCTTGCACACTCTCGTCAACACGTTCAGTTCTTTTGGTGTATTCTTTGCTTCCAAACGTACCCTTTTAAAAAATATATTAGCAATTTTGATAGTGATAAACATATGCACTAAGATATCGCCCTGTCAACCCTAGAAATACCTCTATCAGCAAACCCTCTTAAGAGCTATCTGTAGATGGCAATCAGATAGAAAGCTTTTTAAACCAAGTTACAAAATTGTATACATATTCCGTTACTTGCTAACAGGATGAAATGGTACGATGCTCAGTTGTAGCAAGTGATACATCTAATATAATATAAGAATATACAATATAAAACATACGAGTAATAGTTTTTTATGCCTCTAGATAAGTGGGTGCTTATTATTGATGGCAATCCTTCTAATTTCTTACCCACGTGTTATGCGTACTCAATAGAACCACATCTGTGGGTATCCAAAACATATAAGACATGATTATTTGGAAATAATACAATGATATGATCATTCTGAGTATCTTGATCATGATTTAACTCTTTGCTTGCTAGCAGAGACCTTTGACACTCTGATAGTGTTCCTGAAAGACCTTTTTAAAAAGGTTTATTTTGAAAAAAAAAATCAGCAGACGACAACAAAAGCATGGTAAATTACCAAGCATGCCAAGAGTTTGCAATCTTAACAGTTGACCCTTTACTCCACATTAACGCCTTTTTATTTCTTTAAAATATATTGTATTTGAAAACATTATGGAAAAAAGAGCATTTTCAAAAGTATTCAATGGCATTTCCTGATCATACTCACTTTCTTTTTTAACTTTAAGTTTTCTTGATTTTTTCAATGTTGTCTAAAATTGAAAATGATGTCATGATCTAAAATAGCCTATGAAGGGAGTAGAGGGTTAGTTCATTAAGACGAGCCAGCTCATTCATTTTTGATACTTATGGTTATATGGATCAAACATGATTTTCTATGCATTTACATCTGCTGGGCCTCGAGGGTAGTGTTGAATCCTTAGCCAAACAGGCGAATGTTTTAGCAGCCCCTAGGGCCCAAACAGATGTTTTTGTTTCAGAAAAAACATGTTTGATCATTATGACTGCCTTAAGTCATTTTGATGTCTGAGGAATTTGGAAAAAAGCTTTGAAAAGTTCAATTTTATTATAACCTATAATGGCGTGCAAAGAAATGAATGTTGAGTAAACTTTATAAAAGCCAGTTCCAGAGCAAAAAACGTATGCTATCCTGACGTCGATAAATTGCGCTCACTTCTTTGCACGTTACTGTTGATGACGTCCATATTATAAGTAAAGCAAAAAAAAAGCTGTGGATCAACATCTATGTGAATTGCCTTGATAATATATTTGGTGTGGCCGCTTGAAACATGTCTGTTAACTATGCACCTACAAAGTATTATCACCAATTATCAGTTACCTCTCATATTAAGAGGTAAGCCTTGCCTGGTAAACTTGATATCAAAAGACACTCACCTAGTATTCTCTATTTGGTTTTTCGAGCCTATATTTCCTTCCATATTTTGTGTATGTGAGCTGTGAAAGCTCTGCCATAACTATGCGGACGTGTGAGCTCCGCTATGCATAGGCTGTGATATATAATAATAAATACCAAAATGTCATGTGGTTGCTAAAATACTCACAATATACTATAAACTAAACATATAAATATAATATAATGGTGAAGTTGATTTCAACTTAACAATTTTCTGAGTAACAATATGTACAAATGATATATATATCACACAAGCAACAAGCAAAAATATATTTTTATGTGATATGTCAATATGAATCGTTGTTCGTTGAAGCATCTTTTTTCTTTCAACTCTTCTAAGAATCTGAAAATAAACCATCAAAAAGAATTTAAATAATATGGTATTGCGTCCAATGTAGCTAAAAATGTTATTTATTATATACCATTTAAGGGACTGGAGTAAACTAACTTCAGATACTTGAAACTTCCCCACCCTCAACAGCTTTACACCAATTAAAAAAAAAAAACAATTGAATGCCCCTGTTCATAAATACGTTGATACCTTGCACGTATCACGAATCTCACAAGTACTGCACAATCACATAAGGCATAAATGTAGCTCGTTAAACTAACATTTGTTGAAAACAAATTGAAACACAGCTCTGTTCATGTGGCTGCATTGAAATGCCTTCTCACTTCTTTTTCTCGTGTCTCAGACAGAAAAAACTTTTCAAATCTTCCATAAAAGCTATCAAAATTCTTACTACTGAAGGGAGATCCCTATCAACCATGCATGGTTAACTAGAATTGTCAAAAAATCTAACTATAGTCCCACTGCTGCGATTTTTCTGCTGTAAAACCAATCAAGGGTCATAACTGTGTTAAAAACAGTAAAAAATGACAGGTCTCAATTCAACTTAGATCTTGGCACTATAAATGCCTCTATAAAACTTGGTAAAACTCTATCTAATTGTTCTCAAGATATAGCGCCGACACGAAATTCTGATATCAATCAAGGGCCATAACTCTTGTAAAAATTTGAGAAAAAAGGCAGGTAACAATACCAACCTAGATCATGTAAATATCAAAACATGAACAGAGCTTGGTCGAAATACATCCATTTGTTATTGGTAACGAAACTGTGACATCAATCAAGGGCCATAACTCTTAGATTAATGAACATAAAACAACAGACAACAACCCCAACCTAGATTTTGTCAATATGAATGCATATATAAAATCTGGCGAAATTCTTACCATTGTTCTAAAAATATTGAGCGAAATATTGATATCAATGAAGATACATAACTGTTGTAATCTTGCCAAAATGATGCCTATCAATCCTAATGTAGATGTTGTCAATATACATGTAATGCATATATAAAATTCGGTGAAAATCTATCAATGTTTTCTCAAGATATTGAGTGGAACAAAAATCTGGCATTAATCTAGAGCCATAACTCTGTAACAAATTGGCGATACATGATAGGTAACAATCTGAACCTAGATCTTGTCAATATTAACAGACAAACAAAGTTAAAATTTGGGTCCAGAGAAGAAGATTTTTTTAAATCTTTGACCTAATATGGGCATGGCAGCCTTTTTCCTCAAGTAACCTAGACGACATAGTCAAATTTGAGGTGTGTCATCTAAAGGTTGCTGCCTATTCAATTGACTACTGGCAGGGTGGTGCTTGATTGTATCGACTCCTGATGTTTGCCCTCTTTCTTACTTAGAAAATATGTTTTAAACATAATGATGACAGTCCAACAGTAGCGACCTTGACTGAAAGGTCAAAAATCAACTTTGACCTAAGGTACTTATCTATGTTAAGTTTATCTGTGTTAAGTTAACCATATAAAGTGAGTATTATGACTTTGGCCTTAAAGGTTGCTGAAAAGTCAACTTTTTAAGATTATTCCAATTTAAACGCATCAAATAGTGAAATTATCCTTTAAGGTAATTTCTTCTTCAAGGATTTTTGTCATATATAAGTAAATGGAAAGTAAGTATGACTACAAACCAATTTATAACACCAATAGGAAGAGAAACTAGAACACACACACACAGGGCTCCAGATAAGCGTGCATATTGGAAAACTATTTTTTTTATTTCTCATCCAAAACATATGTTGTAGGCACTCAAAAGAACCGTCTCAATGAGACGGTTCTTTTGAGCACCCAAAATATATGTTTTAATTGATGAGTTGTAACATGTATGGTGTTTATCTGTTCATATTTTGTTTACTTAGTTTCTGATTGACCCAGATATTGGAGAAATTGATGGTAAATAAGTTATTGTAAACAAGGTATTTATTTGGTTATAAGAATTTTTTAGAATGATGACTAATCATCTAGAACCTAAAAATGCATTGTCAAGAGGGTACTGGAACCTTGGAGAAAAGACCAGAACTTACTAGAATTTTCTTTTCCATGCAAATAGAAACTTTGAGTAGGTTCTGGAATTCAGTAGAAGTTTGTGGAATTTTCCAGAATAAATAAATATAGCATATGATATAATAGTCTTTCTTGACCGTTGTAGAACTTTCTTAAAGGGTATATATAAGAGTAAATTTTTCATAAGGGCATCTTTGAAATAATTTCACCTTTTAAAAGTCTAAACCTTTTGTGCTGGAATTCTATATTGGAATACTTATTGTTTAACTTATTCATTCTGGATTACTTTGGATTATTCAGTTTTGGATTCAGACTTCGTGTTCATTTGGATTTATCTTCAAAATCTTGGATCAGAAACTGCTGAAAGACTTGTGTTGATAAATATTCTGAGGGACAATTAGGACATACAAGGTATTGTAGATTAGACTTTCTTTGATTGTATAACTATTTTCCATTGCTTATTGTAAATGATAATTTTGTTTTTAATAAATTTTTGTTAAATTTTAAAAGTGTTTTTTGCTGACTTTCCTATTAGCAAAATTTTGGTTTCCTGAATTTGTTTCTAGTTACGCCTGGCACATAACAGAAACTGGGGGCTCGTCAAGGATTGAAATTATTTTGCACCAAATAAGTTTGAAATTTTAAAGAAATTTTACTGTTTGCTGTTTCACTAGCTGGAGCCAGCAGAAAGCAAATATGTCATTCAAACTTAGTGATTTTACTGCGTCACCTTCTCAGGAGCTGTTAGACTTGGCAAAAAAGTCTGATCTTTTGGACATTGCTGACCATTATGGCCTACCCAATATCAAAAAGACCATGTTAAAACATGAAATTAAGAATATTCTGATTCAGTTCTTTGTAGACGAGGAAATATTTGATTCCTCAGCCACATCTCAGATTCTGGTTACCCAGACTGATTTGCAGCTGAGAGAATTAGAAATTAAAAGGCAAGTTGAGATGGGAAAGTTAAGGTTAGAACATGAGGACAGAATAAGAATGGAAACAATGGAACGAGAAGATAGGTTATTAAGACAAAAAATAGAAATGGAAGAATGGGAGAAGAAAACAAAGAGAAATGGAAAGAGAAAAATTAAAAAATGAAAAATTAAGGCTAGAAATTGAAGAAAAAGAAAGAGAAAGACAAGAACGCATTGAAATTGAAAAAGAAAAATTACAATTTGAGTTAAAGATGAAAGAGCTTGAGTTACAAGGAAAATCTAAATCAAAACCTTTGCCTTTAGACTCTGGCAAATCTTTTGATGTGACAAAACACATCCGACTCGTTCCTCCATTTCAAGAAAAAGAAGAT
Source organism: Loripinus fragilis (assembly GCA_964019695.1). Taxonomy (NCBI): domain Eukaryota; kingdom Metazoa; phylum Mollusca; class Bivalvia; order Lucinida; family Lucinidae; genus Loripinus; species Loripinus fragilis. The sequence continues at coordinate 136,969,307 of OZ026515.1, forward strand.
GACAAATATTTTTTACATTTTGAGAAGGTGGCAGAAAACCTGAAATGGCCAAGAGAGCACTGGACCTTACTTTTGCAGAGCGTTGTAATAGGCAAAGCTTGAGAAATTTACACTCAGCTTTCACTATACTAGAACAAAGCTCAGATTATGACAAAGTAAAAGAACTTATTCTTAAGGCTTATGAGTTTGTCCCTGAAGCTTACAGGCAGAAATTTAGAGATTGTAGGAAAGAACCTAACCAGACTCATGTTGAATTTGCTAGAACAAAAGAACAATTATTTGATAGGTGGTGCTCTTCAAAGAAAGTAGGTTCTGATCATGAAAAACTAAGACAGCTCATGCTTGTTGAAGAATTCAAATGGTGTATAAATTCTGACGTCAGGGCTTTCTTAAATGAAAAAGAAGTTGAAAATTTGGATGTAGCAGCTAGACAAGCTGATGATTAGTCTTTGACTCATAAGACTTCTTTTGTTAACAAGCCATTTCCTTGGAAACCATTCAACCCTCAATTAAAATTTACACCTCAATCAAGACCATTTATCCCTCAGTCAAAACCATATTCCCCTCAGTCAGGTCCAAAATCCAACCTCAGTAATCCATCCGATAATTCCAATCACTTATTTACTCCAAAACCTAGATTCTCTGGTGAAAACAAAGGTCAAAGTCCATTATCCCAGCCAATTTGCAATTATTGTAAACAATCAGGCCATATCATTTCTGAATGTATAGCTTTGAAAAGAAAGAGAGAGAAAGAAAGACAGGAGAGTCCTAAACCCACAGGTCTCACCTCTTTAAGGCTAAAACCACAGTCTTCTATTCTGGATGAGAGTCCTATTTTGGTCAAAACATCTGAGACTGATGCCGTTATGGAGATTTATGAACCATTCTTATCAGATGGTTCCGTGTCACTAAATAGTGACTTTGCCCAGTCTACCCCTATTAAAATCTTACGAGATACTGGTGCTTCTCAATCCCTTATCTTGGCAGATACCCTGCCTTTTTCTGAGAAGACTTCTTCTGGGACAAGTGTCCTTATCCCGGTTGTAGAATGTGGATTTATTAATGTACCGCTCCATAACATTTATTTGTCCACAGACTAAGTTACTGGTCTCGTGGCTGTAGGTATTAGACCTTCTTTACCTTTTAAAGGTGTTCACTTGCTGTTAGGCAACGATTTGGCTGGAGATAAGGTTGTGGTAGACCCACTTTTGACCAACACACCTTGTGTTGATCAACCGCCTGATCCTATTGAGCAGGAAATTCCTGACCTTTACCCTTCTTGTGCCGTCACTAGGGCAATGGCAAAGAAAGCCAATCTGAATCATGGGACGCAGGATATTGATTTAACTGACACTATGATCGGTCAATTCTATAAAGATGAGATTTCAAATTCTCTTTCTCCCAGCCAGTCTGACATTCAGACTGACTTTGACACTCCAAGGTCAAACACTGACCTTTCACCTTCAATTTCAAATGACCAGCTGTCAAGGTCACAGCTTTGTAAGGAACAACACAGTGATCCTGAGATATCACCTTTATTTGATAGAGCTTTAGATGAAAATGAAAAGTTTCAAGTCCCTGTTTGTTATTATGTGAAAAATGACATTTTGATGAGAAAATAGCGCCCTCCTGATGTCTCAGCAGATGATGAGTGGACTGTTAACCACAAGATTGTGGTTCCTAGGGCTTATCGTCCTGAAATTTTAAATTTGGCTCATGAAACTCCCATGTCAGGCCATTTAGGTGTAAATAAGACCTATCACAAAATTCTTAATCATTTCTTTTGGCCAGGATTAAAATCTGATGTTTCTCAGCACTACAAATCCTGTCACACTTGTCAAATGGTAGGAAAACCCAATCAGACCATTCCAAAAGCTTCTTTACAGCCCATTCCTGCCTTTGATGAACCTTTTAGCAGAATCATTATTGACTGTGTAGGTCCCCTACCCAAAACAAAATCAGGTTGTCAATATCTTTTGACTATTATGTGTGCTTCAACACGCTTCCCTGAAGCCATTCCACTCAGAAATATCAAGACTAAGACAATTGTAAAGGCACTTGTGAAGTTTTTCACCTTTGTGGGACTTCCAAGGTCTGTACAATCTGATCAAGGTTCAAATTTTATGTCTGGAATTTTTCAACAAGTCATGCATGAACTTGGCATTAAACAGTACAAGTCATCGGCTTATCATACTGAAAGCCAGTGTGCCTTAGAAAGATTTCATCAAACTTTGAAAAACATGATCAGATCTTACTGCTTTGATACAGAAAAAGATTGGGATGAAGGTATACATTTGCTTTTATTTGCTGTAAGGGAATCTGTACAAGAGTCTCTTGGGGTCAGTCCATTTGAACTGGTATTTGGGCATACTGTCCGCGGACCCTTGAAACTTCTGAAAGAAAAATTTCTCTCAGATGATGACAGTTCTTTGAACTTACTTCAGTATGTGTCTGATTTCAAAAATAGACTATCAAAAGCCTGTGAAGCTGCTTAGTCCAATCTCAAATCAGCTCAAAGCAAAATGAAAATGCATTATGATGAAAATGCTCAGGATAGAAATTTTGAACCTGGAGACAAGGTACTTGCTCTTTTGCCCACTCCTGGTAAGCCATTGCAAGCTAGATATTATGGTCCTTATACTGTTGACAAAAAGTTAAGTGGTGTTAATTACATTGTCAACACTCCTGGGAGACACAAAAAAACAGTTATGTCATATCAACATGCTTAAAAAGTACATTGATAGGGATAGTTCTGTTATTTCATTAGTGAATTTAGTTAAAACTGTCCCTCTTGAACAAAATAAAATGGACTCTGAAGATATAAACTTTGTGAAATCTGATCCTGCGTGGTCAAAACTCAAGAACTCTGATATCCTAAAGGATCTTGACCAGAAATTGTCTCATCTTAGTTCAGACAAGAGACTTGAACTGAAGCAGTTAATTCTTGAATATAAGCACTTATTTCCGGACATTCCATCCAAAACTGATAAAATTTATCATGATGTTGAACTTATTGATGCTTCAAAACCTGTGAAACAACATCCATACAGAATGAACCCTGTAAAACAACAAATTCTCAGAGATGAAGTTCAATATTTGCTGGATAATGACTTTATAGAACCTAGTCAAAGTGAATGGAGTTCTCCTTGTATTCTTGTTCCAAAACCTGATGGGACATTTCGCATGTGTACAGACTATCGTAAAGTAAATTCTGTCACCAAAACAGACACATTTCCAATTCCTCAAATCAATGACTGCATAGATAACATTGGACAAGCCAAATACGTTACAAAATTCGATCTGCTTAAAGGATTTTGGCAAATACCTCTGACAAACAGAGCAAAGGAGATCTCAGCATTTGTTACTCCAGATGGATTGTATCAGTACAAAGTTATGCCATTTGGAATGAAGAACTCTCCAGCGACATTTCAAGGCTTAGTTAACAACTTGATATTTAATCTGGCTGGCTGTAAAGCCTATATTGATGATGCTATCATCTTCAGCGAAGAATGGGAACGACACTTACAAACTATTAGAAATTTCTTTGACAGACTTAGTGAAGCTAAATTAACAGTTAACTTAACAAAGAGTGAATTTTGCCATGCAAATTTGACATTTTTAAGTCAAATTGTGGGACAAGGTCTGGTAAAACCTGTAGAAGCCAAAGTTGAGGCTATCTCAGATTTTCCCATACCTTCTGGCAAAAGACAACTGATGCGCTTTCTCGGTATGGCTGGATATTGCAGGAAATTCTGTAATAATTTCTCTGTCATAGCAGAGCCTTTGACAAACTTACTTGGCAAAAGGGTCAAGTTTATTTGGACTGATAATTGTCAGAAGTCTTTTGAAAAACTTAAAGCCATACTTAAAAGTGCTCCAGTTCTCTTAGCACCAAGATTTGACAAAGAATTTAAGTTGGCCGTAGATGCCAGTGATGTTGGTGCGGGCAGTGTATTGTTACAGGAAGATGACAATGGTGTTGATCACCCTGTTTGTTACTATTCTAAAAAGTTTAACAAACATCAGAGAAATTACTCTACTGTAGAGAAAGAATGCTTATCTCACATCCTTGCTCTTCAGCACTTTGAAGTTTACCTAGCCTCTTCAGTTGTACCTATTGTCATTTTCACCGATCACAACCACTGACTTTCATTCATAAAATGAAGAACAAGAATCAGCGTTTACTCAGATGGAGTCTCATGTTGCAAGAGCACAATCTAGATATCAGACATATTAAGGGAAAAGATAATATCATCCCAGATGCGCTCTCTAGGGCTTAGTTGCCACTATACTGTTGATGTGAGTCTGTGCTATTGCTCTTTATTGATCTGATGTGATTTTACATTATTAGTTGTTATACAATTGTTCATTAATGCAAAAGAAAGCTTTACTCAATAAAACTTTCTTTTCTTTGAGGAGGGGAAGTGTAACATGTATGGTGTTTATCTGTTCATATTTTGTTTACTTAGTTTCTGATTGACCCAGATATTGGAGAAATTGATGGTAAATAAGTTATTGTAAACAAGGTATTTATTTGGTTATAAGAACTTTCTAGAATGATGACTAATCATCTAGAACCTAAAAATGCATTGTCAAGAAGGTACTGGAACCTTGGAGAAAAGACCAGAACTTACTAGAATTTTCTTTTCCATGCAAATAGAAACTTTGAGTAGGTTCTGGAATTCAGTAGAAGTTTGTGGAATTTTCCAGAATAAATAAATATAGCATATGATATAATAGTCTTTCTTGACCGTTCTAGAACTTTCTTAAAGGGTATATATAAGAGTAAATTTTTCATAAGGGCATCTTTGAAATAATTTCGCCTTTTAAAAATCTAAACCTTTTGTGCTGGAATTCTATATTGGAATACTCATTGTTTAACTTATTCATTCTGGATTACTTTGGATTATTCAGTTTTGGATTCAGACTTCATTACGGAAACGGCTCCGTGTGAAATTTAATATTTACGGGACTACTTTCTGCTGATCGGAGATTTCCGTATATACCCGATAACGAGTGTATCAGAACAAGTATTGGCTTTATAAACCAATAGCAGTCTTTGCTGCAATATTAATGCATCGGCTGTGCGCGCGTGCATGTTTTTACTTTATTTCCCCATATTATTGTTTTTGTAATAATGTGTGCAAATTCCTGTAAATGCGTTTCATATTCGAAGGCTTGTTACTTGGGGGAGTTTTATCCTCGTAGATGTCGAGAACTGGCTTGGTAATGTTCGAATGTACAATGGCTATATTTTTGTTTTGTTTGATTTGATTCTTTACGTCCACTCAACAATCTTTCAGTTATGCGGGACGGGTCTTCCTGGGTTGAACCAGTACTAAGCTAGGATAAATGTGTCTTGCTCAAGGACACGACGCAGTGACGCCGGTGAGGCTCGAACCCGCGGCCCTTCGGTCTCGAGTCAAGCACTCTACCACTGAGCCACTGCGCTCCCATACAATGGCTATATGAAAAATAAATAAAAAGAAAAAAATGAGTCTGATAGTACGCTAAACTTTCACTACTAGCCGCCTAAACACATCAGAGTTTCTCGACACAGGCGTGTAGAACGACCCTGAGCGCATGTTTCTCCTGAAATAAAACCAACAATATGACTTGTAAACGAGTCCGGGACATTTTGGCCCAAAGCAAACTGGGCATTTAATCGGCACATAAATTCGACCCCTCATAATTCGGTGCCTTTGATGCGAAAAAACGTTTAAGAGACCATTTAGCGCGTATGAATAAACACATTTTTCTACACGCCTGGTCTACACATTGGGACACGCTCGAGATACGTATTCAACATAATGTAACCCCGGATCAGAGCCGGTCGGATTTGCATCGGATTATCGATATATTGATTCTTTTCATGCGCGGATCCAGAAAGTTTTGTCAGAGGGGGTCCAACTCTGCAACACTGACAATAATTTTAGACCGGGAGAGCGGATCCAAATACCACTAAAAGCGGACCAATGTCGGCCCGCCAGCGAAACGCCATTTAAATGGCGTTTCGCTGGCGTGCAAATTATGGTCCACATTGAATGCTGGCTTCATAGCTTTGAGAATTTTCGAGAATTTCAAGAAAACCTATATTTTTGTGATTTTTCAGGGGGTCCGGACCCCCTGTCATCCCCTCTGGATCCGCGCATGCTTTTGAACACCCAACTTATATTGGGGAGGATTAGGTGGGGGTCTCGGTAATTCAGAAAACCTTGTAGAATCCCTTACAAAGTAGAAGCACGGTTCCATCGGTTAAGAAAGTGTTTAGATGCTCCAGGGGAGAAAACAAGGGGTTAGAGGGCCTGTGTAGGCCGGGTTAACTCGCCCTTATTTAGGGAAATTGACTAACAGTGCTGATCCAGATTAGACGCCGCATGGTTCGCCGTCTGATCAGGGTCGCCATAGTTTGCTAAACATAATTATCTATTAAAATTTGAATAAACATGACAAATACCGCCCAACAGCGGAAGTGGACTGGTCCAATTCAGGATATTTCATTAGGCATAAATGGGAGATAAGAGACGTGTTGTATCCTAACAAAAAGTTTTATGTTTTTTTTTTTTGTTTTACGTCCAAGTCAGCAGCTACGATCATGTCGGTTTTCAGTTCACATAACAAAGCTTGAACAAGCGGTAACCAAAACTTCGTGCACATACTTTTGCCTTTCACTGACAGCAAAAATAGTAAGTGAGTATGATCAGGAAATACCAAAATCACAAACCGCAGACAACCCCGTGGCACCGCGAGGAAGAGCCTCTCAACCATCACGAGACACCAGGAAGACAAATTAAGCAAAGCAACCAGCTCTCTCTACCCCATCAAAACCTTCTTGAATGAATCAACGGAATGGTGGAGAATGACCGTAGAAATTAATTTATTTCATGATCAATCTTCACTATCGGACCGGGCCGGGGTCAAACTCACTGACACCTTGATCTGCAGTCAGACACACATCCGTAGTTACCCACTGCGCTAAGCGGCCTGGTATTAACAAATATGTAAAGATCACAAGAGATGGCAACTGCTAATATGTATAAGCAGTTTGGATGTAGATCGAGTCGTAAAATGTCCGGCTCCGGATCTAAACTGCTTGAAACTAGATGAGCCTTATATCTACATTAAGGAATGGCTAATACGGGAATGATGTTAAATAGTTTCGTCGCACCACATCTGGATTGACCTGATTGAACAGTGCAACCCAGGTCATATGCACCAACGCGCGACAGTCGATCTGTGTCTTCACTGGTTGCGTTTCGCCGGATTATGTGTTTTGTACATTCCCGTTTCAGGACATTTGTTAGTAGCGAAAACCCAGGTTAAACGGTGTACGTCTACTATCAATCAGGGACAACACCCATCGTTTTTAATTAAAAATCTTTGTTCAAATAGTACCTTATTTATAAATCTTTACCGCAGATGAACATCTTACGGGCAGGTCAGACCCCATTCAGATGCCGCATGATGCACCAACAAAATCTACCTTCAAACTAGCACCCCATTTTCACTAAACTTCCGTACGCTCTACTGACTTGACTAGCAGTAATCTTAAGACGGCAGGGATGTGCAGGCTGACCCGTTTGTTGCATAAAAAAATCATGAATTTTGCGGTAACGAGCCTGCCTGATCTAAGGAGGCGGCTGGTCAATGTCGTTTGACTCTTTTCTCAAATATTATCTATGCGACTGACAGACTGTATTTAGCTGTGCCTAGTGAAAACTTTAACATGTTTAAACCAGCCTGTAAACCATTGCCGCCTGGCAAAGTGACTTGGCTGGTAGAGCGTTAGACGTATATAGTGACCTATATACGCCACAAACTGGGGATAGAAAGGGATAGAAGAGTCCGAGACCCACCAGTCACTGGGCAAGACTCCGACACTTTATCCGCTGCTGTGTACTGGTTCAAGCCGGGATGACGGGGAATTGTCCCGACATGACTGTAAAAAATTGTTGACTGTTATGTAAAGAATTAGCACAAACAAATTCAAACCAGTCTAATCATAGTTGTTTTTGTATTGTTTGATTTTTTTTTTGTGTGTGACGTCCCAGTCAAAAATTAAGCTATGTCGGGACGGACCAACCTATGTTGATCATGTACTTAGCAAAGATCGAGGACACAATGCAAGCTTGGACCCGCAACTCCTCGGTCTCAAGTCAAGCACTCTATCACCGAGCCACTGCGCCCCCTTTGCTGTTTGAAGAAAATGCAATGCAGTTTTATTACTCCAGTTATGCCATACGGGATTGCTAGTTATTTCGTTTGCTGTATGTTTTTTTTTTTTTTTTTTTTCGTTTTCTTTTTTATAGCAACTTATGTTGACCCTGCCTCGAGCGGTAGCCGTGTCATAAGATTGCCGCCATCAATGTGGCGTGAATGCAACGAGCCTATGCAGCCACTTTTTTAGCTTACGGCTCCAAATGATGTTTGGTCAGTAACTTAAACACTCATAGAATATTAAAGCTAGCAAAGTCTCTGATCAGACTGCGCGTATACGCAGGCAAGTCTGAGCATTTGCTGGTCAGACATACCACATTGTTATTGGTCTGCGCTGTGTGCGAGATTTCCATTTTGGGTTTCAACCCTTGTATACCTATAACTCCTTATCGTGTACTTTGGCAAACAGTAAAGACCTAAATTTTATCAGGGTCTTCACTGTGTGCCTACTAGTGGACAAAACGATTTTTCAGGAATAGATTCGAAAATTGTAACACGTGACACCTCAATACCGTGACACAATAGACCATCCCAAGTTTAAAGTATCAAGCCAGATGGAATAATCTATTAGTGCCTAAAGGGGTAATAACATGTAGACACAGATCTAAACACAGTTTCGGTGATGTGTATTTTAAGAGACGTTACACGATTATAAGGTCAGTACTGAGGTATTAACCAGATGTCATTTTATTGCCCCGGGTATTGCAGACTTCCTGTTTCCAAAAGCCGTACCAAATGAAAAACACATTCCTACTTGTGTACCGCAATGCTATGACGTCCTTTTCACACTTTGATACCAGTAAATATCTACTTTGGCAAACAGTGACGACTCAGACGTCTCAGCCACCGACACAACAGGCATTTTCGGACTGATTTTGAACTATATTAATTCATAAGTACTTAAATAAGTGACAGTGCTCCTTTTCTGTAGCGCGTGAACGGTGCGACGAACGGCGAATCGTCCCCTGAGAAAACTGAGATTAATTATATGAGGACAGCAAAGGCACAGATCAGCCTACACATTTGTACAAACTGGTTTGCAGCTATACTGTTGGTATCCATGAAAATATTTCAAATTGAATTTAGAAGTATCCCAGCTGATCAGACCAGTTTGCGCTCTATACTGGTTGGAAACTCAATATGACCTTTTACCATGGTATAGCTAAAAAATGATCGTACCACACGTCTGCTTCCGGAAATCGCCGAGTCAGCTTAGTAATATTTATGAAAGTGCGATGATAATTTTTATATCAATTTAATGTTTTGATTTTATTAAAAATCAAATTAATCAAACAGTTAACTAGTTTCTATATATATTTAATCTTTTGGGTGCTGTAGTTACCTTTTTTAAAGGAAATATAGCTCATTTTTAGACGCACTATCTTTTTGCTATTTTCACCCCACCGATCCCCTCGTATTACTATATGTTAGGTGCAAATCTGGGGTGTTTTTCGCACGGAGACGTTTCCGTGATGTCGTGTTCATTTGGATTTATCTTCAAAATCTGGGATCAGAAACTGCTGAAAGACTTGTATGATAAATATTCTGAGGGACAGTTAGGACATACAAGGTATTGTAGATTAGACTTTCCTTGATTGTATAACTATTTTCCATTGCTTATTGTAAATGATAATTTTGTTTTTAATAAATTTTTGTTAAATTTTAAAAGTGCTTTTTGCTGACTTTCCTAGTAGCAAAATTTTGGTTTCCTGAATTTGTTTCTAGTTACGCCTGGCACGTAACAGAGTAAGAAAAAAAATACAATTTTCGCTCATAATTTTTTTTATTATCTGGACCTATGACACAGACTAACAAAGATTCAAAGAACATACAATAAGCTATGCTTTATTGTTTCAGTAATGTCTGGTGGCGACAATGCTTTCCTTTGTACTGCAACTAGTAAAATGTTGTGTTCTATGTCAAGTCATAACATTTCAATCAATTAGATATAGGTTTGTGGCTATTTAATTATGTACAAATATTGGTTGTGTGCTTATCATAGCTTTACTTAACCCTTTACCTCATAAAGACGCCTATAAACGCTTTTAAAAACAGAGCAGACCCAGATCAGGCAGAGATTCCAGGGTCTACTATGTTTGCCTATAGAAACATAAACTAATGGATCCTATTCTAGTGGACCTTTCTTTGTTCTATGTACCAACACGAAATATTATTTATATAATTAATCATAGTGGGTGGAGTTTAGCATGAATATTCATGGGGGAAAGGGTTAAATTAAGCAGAACATTAGTTTCTGGGTAGATTTTCCCAAATAATTTTCTCAATGTGCTTACAGCCATAAAATGGCAATATACTTAAACTGACAATGCACACACTTAAAACCAGTACAATGTCTGAAACTCTAAGACAGTCAGAATAGTTTATCATTTACTTACTTTGGCACTCAGATGGGTTAAACCCTTCGACTATTTGATTAAAATAATCGGAGTTAGACATGGCACTATTCCAGAGATAATTCTGAGGACAAACATCAGCTTCATGCAATTTTATCTTGCCTACACACTCAGAGAAAGAACCAATCATGCTGAAATAGAGGATTGTACATGAAAGCTTATATTTTATTGATTCTATCAAACGAATTGGGAAAAACTATAAAAGATTCACTAAAACGAAGTTCTAAGTGGCTACTTTTAAATTTCATTTTTTCTTACTTAGCACTAATGTTATTGAAATGATTTTTGGCCAAGTATGTGCATTACAATGGACTTAAGTTAAGTGGTGCCTTGAAAGAGTTTTCTTTCACTTTACTATTTTGTGGTTCAAAATGCAAAAATCAAATTTTTGAAGAAATTAAGAGTTTTGAGTGCATTTGTTTTCGAATTAAAGTACTGGTGATTTCAAACCCATCTAGCCAACTTGAAAAAAGGTCAAAACCACTGAACGTTTGCTTATGAACAATTTTATCCTTTTTTTTAATAAGCTAATTTTCCACATTTTCGGCTAGTTTTTAAAATAATAAACTGCTCATGCTTATATCACTGTATGCGTTTTTTTTATGTTAACATGTTAGACCAAACACAATACAGCTTGATCAGCCCATTTTTTTACAGTTAAACTTTCAAGACTGGAGTCGACTTCCGGTTTTGTTGTGAAACTTTAAAGGTCATTTAAATGGCATATGCCAAAGATATTTTTAATTATTTTAATCAAACAGTAAAACCTATTCACAATAAATGATAGCTGAGATATTCAATGCCATGCCACAGATAATAAGGCTTACAGAGCAATGCAAAGTTTTATATTCAAATTGCCTGAATAGAGCTAAAACTATTTGATGAGGTGGTGATATAAGCAAAGAGTTCAATTGTCGCAAAACTTTTGATTTTTTTATCCTATATCACAGCTCTTATCAACAGCTTCAAACTTATTGAAATATAAATGGATAACATATCTGAGGACTATTGTATATCACAGTGAAAAGTGTGACTTTTTGAAATAAAGGTACCTTTACTCTGACTTTGTCTGTGCAAGATCTACCGGTCATTTTGGAAAGGCATAACTTTCAGCGTCTAGAAAAAGCCTTGAATTCTTTTAATGGAATTTAATGTTTGAAAGAGCGATGTTTACTTTCTGAACAGGCGCAAAATGTATAGGTGGCCACTTATAACTTTGGTTCAGTGTAGAATATAAGGCTTGTCGAAAATTTTGTTGCCCGTTTGCTCTACGTTTAATGAATTCAATAATACACAAACCCGAATGTTAGATTTTATTAATCTTATGACGTTTAAACTATTTTGTATTAGAGGTTTAACTGTGAAACGTTAATATTTTGCTAAATATAAGCAACATTGTTACAGGCGTCATTTCATAACTTTACCCAAATCTAAGCACTAGTGTTTTATTTATCTTAATAAATAGCGTTATATCACTCCTAGACGCGACGCCATACGAATTAAACATCTGAAAAAATATGTAAAAATATATATCAAAACTGCACAAAATATGAGGTGCACATCTTCAATATGTCAGAAATCAGTATGCAAGGTTAGAATAAAAAAGTAATTAGAAATGTATGACTTACATATAATAAACAATTTAAACAGCACATAGGTGGTGTATTGTCTAAGTTCAGCACCAACAAAAAGGGAATGTAATATTATCAAATGTGCACAAAAAAGGAGGTGCACGTCTTCCATGTGTGAACAATTATTATGCAAAGTTTGCATAAAAGGAATGAGAACTGTTGGGGTTACAGATTACACAAAGCAGACATCCCTAAGCGTTTCGGATGGCCAAAAAAATCAACACCCCTTAAAAATAAGAAATTATTTATCTAATGTGCAAAATAGGAGGAGCACACCTTCAGTGTGTGAACAATAATTATGCAAAGTTCGAATATAAAGGAGCGAAAATGTTGTAGTTACAGATTTAACTACCCAGACACCGCCTAAGAATTTCTGATGGCAAAATGTCTCAGTTTAACACACCTAAAACATGAGAAAATATTTATTAAATGTGCACAAGATAAAAGGTGCACAATTTCAATGTATGAACAATCTTTATGCAAAGTTTAAATATAAAGCAATGAAAAGTGTTTGAGCTACAGATAACACAAAACCATACACCATCTAAGCATTTTGGACTAATAAATGTCTAAGTTCAACACCCCACAAACAGAGAAAATATTCACAAAAAACAATATACAAGGTGAACATCTTTACCGTGTAAATAATCAATTAAGATTTTGTATAAAGTTTGATTATCAAGGAAAGAAAAAATGGATCTACAGATTACGTAAACTAGGCACTCTGAACGTCTTGTGGATGGATGAACAGCTGGATAAAGAGCTGGATGGACAGATGGATGGACCGTGTAGACACACTAATAGACCTGTGTTTTGCTCCAGCGGCGCAGATAAAAATCAAAGTAAAAGATAACCGATAGGTAAATGCTGTGTTTTAATATGTTTACATCCTATTGTACAATTTCAATATACATACTACCTAGCTGATAATTTATCAGTGATAACTCAATTAAGTATAAGTTGATTGAAGGATGAATATACTTTTGACGTCACTAGTAAAACTTAAAGTAAAAGACGCTATATGCATTTTTCACTGTTTTGAAAGTATGTCAATATAATATTAAATCAATAAACAGTATCTAAATTCTACATTAATCTGTTGAAAACATCAGAAGATATATATATACGGATTTGAATAATCTTTATTTGAGAAATCAATTAGATTTTTTGAATGCTCATGGGAATCATGAATACTTTAGGTCTCTTGCAAGATTTTGATCCATTTGTGCATATGTATGCATGTCAACATTGTCTAACCACTGGCATGCGTTACAGCCTTTTTTTTGATAAATGAGACTTTGCTGAGCACTAGTTCAGCTGGTCGAGGTAAGTTAGTGAAAATACTCATGACTCTTGAACAACATAATATATGTGATTCAAAATGAACATACATATTCATTTTAACATTGTCCAGTCATTGGTGTACAAAACCATAGTGAGGGTGCTGGGAGAATTTAAAACATAGAAAAATACGGAAAATCACAAAATCTATGTTTAATTGAAAATATGCAGATCAAAAAGTACTACAACAATATTTTAAAAAACTTTATGTCGAAATTTTGAACGACCAGATGGTGTGCACTAAAATTACTGTGCTTATGCAAGTCCAATTTAATTTCCTCACATTCCTTCTGACAAAGAATACTGATTAATCTATGTTCACCATGGGTCGTGCAAATTACAGTCAGTTGATTTAGCTCTGTAGTTGTGCACAGGTATATTATTCATCTACAGGGGAGCTTAGAATATGTAGTGAAATATACAGATAAAATTACGTGTAAACGTATTGCTATATATTTTAAAATGACAATGTATTTAATTCAAAACCGTATGCATTATTGTATGTGTCCAGTATCATTTAGACTTTATATTCAATCAGGAGATGCATATATGATATAATTATGCAAGATTAAACATGTATACAAGTTTCTGTACAAAAATGGTAGAAATGGGTACTTCAAGAATTTTGTTCATATATTAACATTATAAACTTTATTTAAAGACTAACATACAAATAATTATTACAACTGCTATCATAGAACATCTTAAGAATATGCTGTATTGTAATTCTAGTATTTTGATGCATATTTTAATGCATATTTTGATGACATAACACTAGTTATTTTATAAAAAATCTGTACACAACAAAAATGATAAAAGTACAACACACTGGGCATGTAAAACTTACGTGCCACGAGAAGCTCCAGTTTATAGTAAATGTGAAGATCAGCAGGTGCATCCATGCAGTATGATTAGCTCTGTTGGCATGTCTTTTCAAAACACCCACTATACTTGGTAGTCACAAACAGATTTGAAACGTATGAGCTGACACTTGACTATGACAAGCATTCGTGTGCATAGCTCAAATTAAGAAACCACTTTTTTTTGTTCATATCAAAGGTTGGTACAAATATGCGCGTACGGTAAAAGAGACATACATCTTCTAAATAATACTATACTATACTAAAATGAAACAGCAAATTACAGAAAACGAAGAAAATTTATTTTTCTAAAAAAAAATTGCCCAGGTGTAAGTAGTGACCTTAATGGCGCCAAATCTGTGCTCTAGATTCTGTTGTTGTTAAAACACAAAGTTGATGGAGGCGCTTCCTAAATTATGCAATGTATCACCACAGAGAAACAATTAAATTAAATAAACACACTATTATGAAACGGACAAAAAGGGCTCATGACTCACAGATGGTCAGAGCTAAAGAAAACCTCAAGTTGAGCTACCGGGAGGCATACAAACGACAAGCATCAGGCACCAACCAACGGATTAAAGCTTTAAGTCAGGGCCTACATTGAGTCTGAGGCCTGGCCTACCGTCATGCAATTAAAGAAGAAACCATAGCTACAAACAGTGATTGGTTTTACAACCAGGCATGCAGACTGTCGCATGATATCCATGTTGTATCTTATTTTGAAACTCAAATGGCGAATGCAATAATTTTTACGCCCCTGACAGCTAGCTTAAGCAGTATTCTGCTCTCATCATAACCCAACATTCAAAAAGGAAATGCATATAAAAATTAACACTGTACCTTAAGTACAGGGGGGCATCACGATTCTATGCCACATACCAGTATATAGTATACTAACCTGCAAGGGGTTTGCTGATAGGTCCAAATTCCATCCATGACACCACTCAAGCATGTAGCAGCAACAATGTCCACTGAAGAAGATACACTTGGACATTGACCTTCTCCTGTACTGGTTGGCAGATTAGCTGAAGTATACAACCGAATATCATTATGGGCAAGGTTTAACCATCATGCACGGATACAGAGAGGGGGGACATGGGTTCAACCCCCTAAAAAATCACAAAAATAGGTTATAGTGGTATTTGGATCCTCCCTGCCCTCATCAACTAAAAAAGAAGAATAGAAAAAAGTAACGTCAAAGTTCGACCCCCTCTGACAAATCTTTCTGGATCTGTGCACAAGCATTATCTTGTTATTAGATACTTGTTAGACAGTGAGAAATGTTTAAACCAAACAAGTATCTGATGCCATAATACACTAGAAAAAATATATCCTACTAATATAGAAAGAATCAATAAAATCCACTAAACATAATTTCTAATTTGTCATCTTTAATATATTGTGCGCAACACTGCAATACTGCCTTACAAAATCAGAGGCTTGCACGGCTGTCACAACGACAATAACTAAATTTTGAACAGGTTCATTTGCATTGGAATAAATAGTTATGTCATGAAAAAAGGTAAATACATGTAATTTGATTCCAAGTGGTCAGACCGATGCTCCTGTCTCTAACATACCGGCTGTCCTACACTCTTTTTTGCACAGTCATTCTCATTAAGGTTGATGTTCTTTTCTATATTGAAAGGCGTTGTACATCAAACGTAAACAAACGTTTAACAGGAAAGTATCGTGAATGACATCGTGCATGTTTGAATACATGCAGCATTTGGATGCTTTAAATGGTTAATTACTCACTAGATTGAATTCAAACCAGAGTTTCAAGAAAAAATAATTGTCGTTTCCTGTGGCCATTTTTGAGCTTGCATATTGATAACACGTCATTCTATTCAATTTATTATGGAGCATAACTACTTACTCAAAAATAAATTTTTGTTCCTTGTGGTCAAGGGTGCATAGTGTGAAGTCTGTATACCTGCGTATCTTTATAACTACTTTTAGCCGTTTGTTTTACATTTGTCTTATTGTTTTTTGACGAGGAGAAGTGATGTCCACTTACACTATGAGACACACAGATTACAGTTGTCTTTAATATTTACTATTAGTTTCTTGAGTTTTCTTAGCAAAATTTGGTAATGCTCACTTACCTTTTGGGAAATGGTTATTTATTGGTAGCCTTAGGTATCGTCTGACATGTTTCTTTTATTTTTATGTGTCAGCTAAAACCCAAAACAGAGGCTGCACACAAAGAACATCTAACATTTACAAAACAAAAGAAGGTAATCAAAGTAAAGAAACCAGTCCTCTCCTCCCCAAAGAGATGATTGAAAAACTAGAAACGACACTAAGTACTACACAACAAAACAAACGCCAAAAAAATCCCAACAAAACGATGGGAGCACCATCAGAAAACAGAACCACAGCTTTATAACAGACAGCAGCCAAATCCACTTGATGCTTAACTTTTTTTACTGGACACATCTTCACCCAAAGTTCTGTTGTTGTCAATACACAAGACTTGTTAAGCTCACGTGAAGACTATTCAACTTATCAAATGTATCAGCATGGGTAACAGTCGACGTGCTGTGATGAAACAAAGAAACTGGCTCTCAACTCACAAATATTTAGAGATAAAATTTCATAAAAATCCCAGTTGAGCCATGGTAGGTCCAGCCCAAAGCAAACATCAGACATTGGCCCATTTATAAAAGTTTTATGCCAGTGTCATCATCAAGTATGAGGGGAGGACATTAAGTTAAAGTCATTATCTACAGTGTTTGTTATACCCTTGTGTGCGTCTGTTTATTTGTGCCTCGTGGTCACCTGTTTGGGAAGGGCTTAACTTTTGGCTCTCTTTTGTGGAGTCTTACTGTGGGTTTGTCACTTTGCCATTTGTATCCTGGGTCAGGTGTGGCACTTGATTGTATCGATTCCTGATCTTTGCACCTTACTTTTGTTGGAGAGCCATACAATTTGGTAATTAGAAATCAATATCAATCAATACACCACTTGTTAATCACACAAGACGAATTTCAGAAAAAGTTTTGGAGCAAATGCAAGAACAATCTTAATATACTGTAAAGAAAATAGAAGCCAGCAATATTAAAGAAGGCTCTAAGGTGGCCATATTTGACAACAAATGGAACCAAAATCACAGGTGTAAACACAACCACTAGAACAAACAATGTTAGTACATTTTGAAAAACATCCAACCTTTACGTAGGTTTTCAGAAGATTCAATGGGCAGGCTCCTATTCGTCAGAATCACCTCATTAACATTTAACTGGCCATGACTAAATTAGAACCATAAGTACGCATAGCAAATTCTGTATTGGGGTTAAAAGTAATATATTGAAACCTTACAGTCAAGTACATTGTATAAAACTTAACATCTGAGCACTAAAACAATGGATGTACTACATATTTGAATGGTTTGAGTTTTGTGATCAATGACAACCAAGGTGAAATATTATAGATTTCTACTAGCAAGGCATTCTACCTATTGTGTTGGTACTGTTTTCAATCAAAATAAACAAAAAAAAAATAAGCAATGTCAACTCATAGCCTAACACTTTGTACAACATATGTGGATTTTAAGAGTTACCTGCCCTTTGATCTAGTTTATAAAATTTCTTATGGGTTCATTACAAAGACCATTAGCTGTGCTTGATAAATACACCAACACAGAACAATTTTTAGCCACTGCCTGTTATGTATTTTGAAAATATTTGCATTGTGACATGTGATTTTAATTCATAAAATAATTGCATTGCCTTGTTTTCTCTTTGGTGATGATATTACTCTCTTGGTAACAATCTATGAGAATCGACACACTCAGGCACTACTTGTACAATTACTTCACTTAATGGTTGCCTACAAAATGGAGCAAAGTCATCCAATTTTAACATGAATGTCAATGTTCTACACAATTTTCAAAAGGTATCAAATTATGTATCCCATAGGCATTCTGCTTTTTTAAGCATACAAACAGTACACCTATTCACAATAACATAATTGGTGTCTTTTCGCAACATTTAATTATACATAGAGGACAGATAGCTGTTTAAGGTGTTACCAAACATGAATGGGTTTGTTAATTGGTTACAGACAAAACGGACCATACATTAGACATTTTCCAAATGACCTAGTATGAACTAACAAACAACAAATTCACAAATCACCATGCATACCAATACAGTTTTGTCAGAACCGATGCTACTCTTTGTTTAGAAAAAACCTTACATGCTACACAAATAAGTTAGCTGCAACATGAGATTTCCAACAATGTGGTATGTGCAATCAGCAAATGCTCAGACAAGCCTGCCCATACACACAATTTGATCAGAGCCTTTGCTAGTTGCTAGAATATTCTATGACTCTAAGGCTACTGACTAAACATCATTTTGAGTTTCTAAGCTTAAAAGGATGCTGCACAAATCATCTTAGTCTACACTTGTCAAAGTGCCACATTGTTGGAAATCACATGTCGGGGATCATATGGGCCTCAACGCAAGAAAACCTGTCTTCCTGGTGTTGCGAATAACACAGGCGCAGACCAGCCTGCGCATCCGCGCAGTCTGATCAGCGCCTTTGTTTTTTGCTTTTTGGAAAGTATCATATCAAGGCTTGCTACAAGCGAAATTTCGAATTTCTAGATAGTCTGTGTAGCTGAGGAGATTGATTTGAGCCTCGCTTATTCAAAAACCCCGAAGACAGGTTTTGTCGCGTCGAGGCCCATAATTGAGCCACGACATGAGATTTCCAACAAAGTGGTATGTGTGACCTGCAAAGCCTCAGATCAGCCTGCGCATACGCGCAGTCTGATCAGAGCCTTTGAAAGTCGCTTGAACATTCTATGACTGTTAAGCTACTGAATGAACACGATTTGGAGTTTCTGCACTTTAAGAAGGGCTGCACAGGCTCGTCTGAGTCTACACTTGTTAAAATGCCACATTGTTGGAAATCACATGTCACGGCTCATATAAAGTACTCACCATCACATTCTGTAAAATCTATTGCTGTGAAGAGGTGTCGAACATTCTCTGGTAAAAATATTTTTGTGACATCATAAAACATCCTCTGTTCATCTTTCAGGTAATGATTTACTTCAGCTATTGTGCATTGTACGTTTATTCCATCCGAATTAGTATAATGTGCTCGGAACGATTTCATGACACATTTTAGTTGTTCATAATACACACTGAAATAGATTGAAAGTAGATCAAATTTATATGAAAGTTTATTATAGCATAAATATTTTTGATGCCATTCAACAAAGTTACTCGCGATTTTTGATTAAGGTCACAACCGTTACCTGGGCGATTTTTATTCCAAAAAATAAAATTTCTTCATACTTTGAAATTTTGTAGTATAACTTATCATAAGGGAAATAGATGATAAAAAGAGAAAATTTACCGTCTACTTTTAAAGCTACAGCTGCTCATTAAATGACCTATATTGGCTATTTTACGCATCTTTCCTTAAAGTCATTGAGATAAGAATACTTTCTTGTTACTTATTTTTTTTAAAATGAAAATCGTAATTTCAAACATTAATGTGAGATCATCAGTGAATAAGAAATATGTAACGAGCCCATATTTGCAGTTATACAAACACTTATTTTGAATATCTCACTTGCAAACCAGCAAGTGTTGACAAGTTTGCTTTAATTTTCAAATGTCACATATTGATAAAACAATAATTAAGCATGTTTTAAAAAATAGATTTTTCTAAAGTTTCTTCTAATGAGTTATTATGATGTTCGATGCACTGATGCACAATGTTAGCAATTTTCACTGTCTAGTTAGTGGGAAATTATTAAATAATCACCCCCAACCCCCAAAACAGAAAAAAATATGAACTTAACATCATTTTTATATTTCGCATGCTGTTGAAGCCCTATGACCACATGAAGATTAATTACAACATAACAATTTGATATTTCAAAAAAAAAATTGTATATATTTGAAAGATTGGCACACTTGCAGATTCATACGAGAGGACTTTTCCCCAACCAAACCGATACCAAAATACCCCACCCACTGTAAAAAAACTAATCTGCATTCCATCTGAACACCTAGTTGATATAGTCTGACAAAATTTGCATAGATACATCATTATTATAGGAGTATAATGTTTAGGAGACCTTGACCGTTTTTCTTAAGGTCACAGGGTAACTCTGAATGACTAATTTTGATGGAAAATGGGCTGGTCTAATATGCATTGCTTCAATTTATCGATGCAAAAACTACACGTATTTATCCAAGAATTTGAAATATGTTTTTCATCTTTGTTGCGATCTCTTGGCGCCATACTAATGCTTGATCGCGAAGCAGATCAGGCCTTAACACTTAACCAGAGATGGTTTATCTCAATTCTTGATGGACATCTCTTGGTTAAATCATATCAAATGTAGAGTAAACTTGGTGAACAGGTCATGGTTCGCACAGTTTTTGAGCGTAAAATTGTAAATATTTTATTGCCTGACATTTTTTTATTTTGGTTTGGGTGCTCAAATAAACCGTCCCATTGAAACTGTTTTTTGAATACCTATAACTTATATTTTGGTTGGACCCGCATTTATCAGAACAAGTTCTTGTTATGAACACCTCCCCTCGCAACCGAACGACGTAGGATCCTGTAGGCGTTGGCCACGATAGGAATTGGCAACGATCGGCTCAACGCTTTTTTTGTGCAAGCTATCACATGTACATGTACCAGGTCAGTAGGTCGGGGCCACATTTGCATGAATATAAATGAGCACAAAACTGCGACAAAACTGTCTTTAGGGTTTCCGATCAGGTCTTACCAAAACCAGCCTTCTCAGACATAGAGACTATTTAGAATAGTGAAATTTCGCTTGGAACAAGTTTTGATATACTTCTTTCCAATAAGTGAATATTAACATAGGCGCTGATCTGACTGCGCGGATGCGCAGGCTGGTTTGCATCTTTGATATTCGCAGACCAAGGAGGCAGAATTTCTCGCGTATCTTTGTAAATTTAGAATGGGCGGATTATTTAGACTGCCCCGACTGTACTTGAGTCACACTTAGCCAAAACAGCAATTGTAGCTTAATATTGGAACAAAATTAACATGAGGTAAATGATTTAGCACCTCTATTAAACCGAGATACTCTAAATGTCTTTAGATTGTTCAATACTTACCATTTACGCAAAATAACGTCAACTCGCGTCATAAGCGTGCGTCAGGTTCAAATGTAGACGTTAGAGAACGTGACAAGCAATTCTGTATAGGTGAAACGAAACCAAAAAATCATATGTATCATTAAGTAAGTATTGTTGTAGTAAGACCGTCAAAAACGTGAGGACAGTCGACTGACATTTCCCAAAAAACTGCGTGTTCCATTACACTGACTGATTTTTTTCTCTTCAAACAAAGCTGGGCGTCCATCGTTTAGTACCCGTGAAGAATGATATCTTTTCTTGTTCATTATACTTAAAATATTGATTACATTTCCAACATGATATCAACCACTTTCAGATTACCAATGTTTGTTGTAACGGGAATTAAATGTCTTTAGAAAGCGTGTCATAGTTGCGAAAAAAACATTGTTTCATAATCAAACGCTACCATGTATTAGCTCCCTTGTTGATTTAGAGTTACGGTTATTGCTATCGGCAATGACCTTAAATGATGGAAAAGGGATGAATTGCAAGAACACCAAAGTTTGAACAAATATAGTATGCCTCTACTATCAAATTGGGAACACACACATTGTCATCCATCCTAGATATTCTTAAATCGTTTAAAAAAGTATATTCCACCTGTGAAATTTTTATTTCTCCATATCAAACACTTTTTGTCTTTGCTGACTCTCTCTTTATTTCTTGCAACACAGTAATAGCAAGTTTTCCCCTACGAATCAGATATTATAAACCAATAAAACATGTATTTGTTTTGTTATATGATAGAACTAAACATATCTGAAAAGTATAGTATTCAGAAATTTAAAAAAGTAGACGTGGTTTAATGGATGCTGTTAATACAGATTGAGCCTCGACGCGAGAAAACCTGTCTTTGGGGGGTTTGCGAACAACCAAGGCACACACAAGCCTGTCTTATCAGCGCCTTTCCTATTTACTTTTGGAAAGTATCATATCTTAATTGCTACATGCAAAATTTCACTTTTCTAGCTAGTCTCTGTAGCTGAGCAGATTGGTTTAAATCTCACTTTGTCGGAAACCCCGAAGACAGGTTTTGTTGCGACAAAGCCCAATTGAAAGTTAAGCAACTCATTGACCACCCAGATAATGGCTTATTATGCAAGAACTCAATACTACCAAGGAACCAGAATCTAAAAAACAAAATTATCGGAATTCATGTTTAGTTTAACTGATTCTGTTCATGAGAATAAATGGAACATGTAATAAATACTAAGCCTCCAAATAATCTGAAAAATTGATCCTTTAGAAATAGAAAACCTACAACATAAGAAAACAACAGACTCGGTTTTATTGAGTATGTTCACGCTCCCTAGCACAGGCTTACGCGGTATTCTGCTTTCTGTCAGAACCCAATATTTCTGAACGAGCAGAATATGTAAAATAATATCAACACTATATCGATGTTTGGGGAGAAGTTTTACCAACTCCACGCGGCACAACGACAGCTGTTGCTACCTCTAAATAATATGGAAAACGGATCCTTCAGAAATAGAGAGAACCTACAATAAAAGAAAACAGTAGACTCGTGTTTAACTGGCTTAACTTGTACTCTGCTTTCTACCAGAATCCAATTTTTCTTGAGACCATATTTTGAAACATTTTCTTTAAAAGCAAAGACTACATTGAAGAAATTAAAGTGTTTGGTGTGCATGTTTTCTGGGCATGACTAGCTAGTTTATGCCAATAAGGCATCATCACTGACACACTAACGATTTCGAGTGTCCGACAATTGCATCCATGGTCGCAAAGGACACGAAAATATAATCTACACTATAGTGAATGGCAGGGAGACGCTTTGTTTCTGCCACACAGTCTGACTAAACAGCAGTAGTGGAGGTACATATGTTCTTCGAAAAAGGTTATTTTTAAGAAGCAAATAATACACCAAAGAACTTAAAATGAAGAGTGTGAAAGGTTTCTTGGCCAGACAAGCTAGTTTCTAACCCTAAAAATACTCCGTAATTAGGCCTTTTCAGTGACCCTCTAATGGATAGAAAGGTCCACGACAGAATCCATAACCCTATTTGAAAATGGTTGAGTGAGTGGTATTAGGACTTTAACAAAAAGAACTTTTGACCTTCATATTATTGCAGATGCAATCCAATTTAAACATAAACATCTAGCAGCCTAAATACGAACAACATACTGAATATCATAAACTTAATTTCCTTCAAGATGAATTGATATAACTAAATTTTGAAAATCAGATGTGTTGCCTGACAAAACGCAAGTCAAAAAGGGTCATAACATAGTCACAATGTGATGACTGTCAAATTCCAGCTTGACCTGTGCTTAACTGTGCTTTACTTTTCCATAAAATTTGAATGGAATTGATGAGTTCCTTCAAAAGGTATTGCTCAGAAACGAAAAGCAGTAAAAAAGTAAATATGCAAATCCTATCATATACCACAGCCCAGTAAGGGTCAGTGGAAAAAATAAAACTAATTTGTTTGCAAGTTATGGTTTGAACCAGCAGACCTTAATTAAAAAAAATAGTTTTCAGTAAAATCTGTGCAAATGATATTTAAGTAAGCAATCTGCAACATTTGGTAAGATATAATGCACAAAACATTATGTCTGAAATATATCAAAGTAAGAAAAAAGGCAAAGATCAGGAATCGATACAATAAAGCACCACACCTTGCCCAGGATATCAATGGGAAAGTGACAAATTCAAAATTAGACATAACAAACGGAAGCCAAGAGGTCTGCCCATTCCAAGCAGGTGACCACAAGGCATCAATAAACAGATGCGCACAAAAGCATAACAAAAACACGACAGATATAACATAAATGATCCACAAAAGAAGCACCCCTTGGAAGAGTAAGTAAAAATATTTTACTGGAGGGCTTAAACCAGTTTCACGGTGCGCCAACCTCACCCTTAGTTCAGATGTAGATCAAGACACATAGATGTTTTGTTTGCATAAAAGACCCCTAACTAATCAATGCAATATCTCCTAGAACATATAAATCAAGATATAAAAAGGAGATAACGCAAAGATTAGGACTCAACAAATAAGATAAAACTGAATATGGGAGCCAATAAATCCAACAGGTAAACCCCGTTGAGCCTGATAGGCCTTGAGCTGGCTATAGACCCCCCTCCCCCCCCAGGGGGAATTTTGTACACTATTATTTTCTGAAACTACATTATATAAGACACAAAATAAAAGATGTTAGCCCTCTGAGAGTGGCAGCGTTAACGTGTAACAGCACGTTATATACGTTACCCCCCAAAATAGCATTAAACGTCCCTGATAATGTCTCTGCCATGACATGTTCGTACATATTTGCATGCCGACACAGGTTTATGAACTTCTTATAACACAGTTACATATTTTTAGCATTAATTTTATAAATGTCTTGAGTAATAACCGTTGTATACGTTACTTAGTGTTTCCTGCATTATTTCCGAGTATCAGTATGGTATTTATTGACTATACGTGTATTATATCTGTCACAGAATATAGTAAATCTATGAGGCTGCTACTAAAATGATTTAAAATTCTTTATCATGGTCGCTTACACTATTTTTCAGGTCCATGTTATGTATGTTACCTTCAAAATAGCTTAAAACATTTAAGTTAATGTCTCTAACAAGACCTGTTTATACTTATTTGCATGCTTGCACAGGGTTATTTACTTCTATTAGCAAGGTTTACCTATTTTAAGTATTCATTTAATAAATGCCGTGAGCTTTAACTGTTATGTGTATTACCAAATGATACCTAAGTTATTCTGAGTATCTGTATAGAAGTTTTTGATTATACATGTATAAAGTCTGTCAGAGAATTTAGAAAATTTATAAGGCTGAAATAAATTGAAGTTCCTTATTAATTTATGGTGACTTAAACTAATAATATAATGTGATCTATCAACCTTCCCTGTTTGCTCACATAAACAGTATATATACCATGCATTCAAATCGGATGTTCTGAAAGACAGTCACTTTGAAACAGCTCAGTTCTTGGCAAGGTATATGGATATGATTCAGATGGTGTTGACACTGATTAGGGCTACAAGGCAAACAACTTTGAATTGCATGTCATCTCTATCTGTATGCCTTGTTCCTAATGTTCATTGCAAAGGATCACAACAACTACACACAATATTACACTCATAAAATTGATACACATCCCAGATACAAAGAACTTCTCGAACCAAATGGGTTTAGTGTGTCACAACCATTGGTTCTTTGCTTGAGAAATGCTTTTGACATAACTATCAGGCAAACAATAAAGAGGTATTATATGGGCTTCAGCAATTAGAACTACGCTCTGTACTACAGATGGAATGGTGTATTACTCATCACATCAGAGCTCAATATATTGAAACAACTCTTCAATGCACTGAAATGAAATATTCAATCTGCTCAGATGCAAAGTAGAAGGAGTACTAGAGGCAGTTTCAGGCTTCACCAATCCTTTTAGTTCTAGTTTTGAAGGCAATGAACTGCACTTTATGTCTTTCGGTGTGCCTGCTGAAGCCTGGCATAGCTAAGGATCTTATTGAGGCTGATGACATTGGCAGGAAGGTTGTTCCAGACTTCATTGACTCACTTTTTAGTTAAAAAATATCTGTCTTTCACATCCCCCATAAAATGAAACAAGCTAATAAAGTTTTGATGCTTGCGAGGTCAAGCAAGAAGAAATTGCCCAATTTACAAAACATAAACAGCTAGATGAGAGCTTAAAAGGGCGTCTTTGGTAAGCATGACTTTCTTTCTATTGGACATAATGTTGACCTTGAGTTGACACTTCCGTTCCATCTGGGACCTGTACGGTGGTCACTGTCAACTCCTGATAGAATCTCCACCAAAACTGACAAGTCCAAACTTCTGCATGGCTTGCAATCACACATTGAACCATCATTAGATTGGCCATGTATTGCTGCACATAACGTTGATGTTAATGCCGTAACTACAGAGCATAATAGCTTTTCCTGTCACCTTCATGGATCTGATGGCACCCAGTATTCAACCAGGCACTAAAGGCAGGGCATGTTGGTTTAGTCACTGATACATATATACAATGTATAAGCAGCAGTCTATACAGTCTTACAAACATTCTCGCAGAGGATAACCTGGGTATTTTGTTCAACAATGGTGTATGCAACTAAAGTTGCACCTTCTGAAAGTCAACAGCATTGGCCAGAATATGGGGGAAGAGATCTACAGTAATACACTGTTTAACAGATTGTGACACTACCAATGTGCCGATGTGTTAGTACTACGGAAAGGTTATTCCTATCAAACTGATATAGAACCCCTCCCCCACTAGTTCATCAACATTCTATGAAGGGTAGGAAAACAAATAAAGAATTGCTCTAGGCACTCATCATTGATATGAAGCCCTAACATGTGCTATGTATGTATTTTGTGAATAAGCTGCTGTACGACATGTTTCTGAAAAAATACCAAAGCCATACACTTATACTGACTATTTCAAATGGAATGAACATGAGCTTACCTCCGCTCTGCTTTTTTGTCCTTAAGATGTACATACAAAGATTGAACTATCAAGTCTTTCCCATGAAAATAAGTGAGGCTTTCCAGAAATGGACAAAATGTGTGGAAAATAAATGGGGAAAAAAATCGAGTACCTCTGGGTGAAAGAGAACTTGATTGTACCCTGACAAAAGAGCCACAGAATTATATTTCACATTTTGTGTGATATGGGGTTACCATGTTCAAAAACTCAGCAACTCAAACCTTATAAAAGATAGAAACATAGTATTTGCAGTTTCCAAAAGGTACATAAACATTCTTTAATGCAAAATGAGTTGGTAAGCACATTCACATTAAAAAAAAAATATCAAACTATATTAGTTTCATAAATCATTTAAATAGGAATAATGAAAAAAAGTAACATACGTAACACTTTGGGGTGCATATTTGTTTTCAATGGTCCATATCTGTGATGCAAAAATAGCTTACTTGGATGATAAAGCCAATTTGGAAATCTTACCGTATGGTTTGCACTTTTCAGAAGTCATGTCATTTGCTAAAATTATCAAAGATGTTTATGGGTAATATATATAATTGGCTGTTACAGGGTAATGGTGCCATTACCAGAGTGCTAGCATATTGCAAAATCCTTGCAAGATAAATCTGATAGAGGAGCAATAAGTTGTATAGGAAAATTCTTTAAAACCCTTGGATAATATATGAAGATTTGCTCTAGAACTTCTACCTGATGGGTTTTCTTTGATCTTTTGAGTTGTTACCCGCACATTGCACAGAATGTTACAAACTTTCCATGAGTATTATGTCAAATATATTTGATATCTCTATAAAAGAAAAGAGGGTTAATGGTAGTTTATGTTTTGAGTTACTTCCTCAGCAAATAAGCCAGGGTAAAAAGAAGTACATGGACCTGTGCAAGCATACAAATAAGTACAAGCAGGTCGTGTTGGAGACCATATCTTGAATGTTTTATGGTATTCAGAGAGTAACGTATGTAACCTGGGCTGTAAAATCGTGTAAGACACTATAATAAGGATCTTTAATTCATTTGAATTGCAGCCTTATAGATTTACTATATTCACTGATGGGTGTAATACATGTATAGTCAATAACTGCCATACTGATACTTGGAAATAACATATGAAACACTAAGTAACATATACAACAGCAAAAACTCAAGACATTTATAAAATAAATGCTACAATTATGTAACTGTGCTATAAGAAGTTCTTAAACCTGTGCCAGACTTCAAAAAAAGAGTGAATATGTCATGTTGGAGACATTATCAGGAAAATTTAATGTTATTTTGGGAATAACGTACGTAACATGATGTTACCCGCTAACGCTGCCACTCTCAGAGGGCTAACATATTTCATTTTGTGGCTTATATAATGTAGTATCTGTAAATTATAGTGTATGAAATTCCCCCTGGGGGGAAGTGGGGTCTATAGCCAGCGCCAGGCCTGGAGAATTACATTTTACATTTTTCTGTGATATGGGGGTACCATGTTCATCATCTAATAACTCAAAAAGTATATAAGATAGAAACGTAATGCTTGCAGTTTTGGAAAGGTAAATAAAAAATCTTTAATGTAATGCCAAATTAATGAACATTAACTGGTTTCAATAAAATTTAAGACAAACTATATTAGATGCATTTATCATTTAAAAGGGGGTTCAATGAAAAAATGTAACATACACTACATCGGGGGTGACTATATTTGTTTTCAAATGTCATTATCTGTGGCCCAGTAATAGCTTATTTAGAAAATATAACCAATTTGGAAATCTTACCTTATCTTTTGCACTTTTCTGAAGTTTTAAAATGAATTTTAATTATCAAATATTTTGAGGGGTAACGTATGTAACAGGCTGTTACAGCTTAACGCTGCCATTGTCAGAGGGCTAACATGTTGCAAAATCCTTGCAAGACATTGGGCTTCAAGAAAAATATGGTCTACAAAATTCCCCCTGGGGGGGGAGGTAAACCATATCCAGCCAGTGGCCTATGACAACAGCTAAAGCAAAAGGCCCCTAAAAAGCTGATATCAAAAAAAAAAAAAAAAAATCTAACTTCTCAAAACTGTAATTTTGCAGATATTTTGTGCTCCCAACTCCTTCATGCATAATATGTCTACATTGTGTATGTGAAGTATTGGATTAATCCGTCAAAAGCTGTGGTAGGAGTTGATCAGTCCATGAAGGCACTAGTTATGATAATACATGTACAATTATACATGTAAAATATCTAAGCTCTCATTGATGTCATCTTGTCAAAACATATTTATTCAACACCAAACTTGTTCATACAAATCTTCAATATGCAATGCCTATTATATACCACAGCACAGTAAGGGTCAGTGGAAAAAAATTATTTGTTTGCAAGTTATGGTTTGAACCCTGACCTTAATTTCTTTTAAAAATAGGTTTCAGTAAAATCTGTGCAAATGATATTTAAGTTAGCAATCTGCAACATTTAGTAAGATATAATGCACAAAACATTATGTCTGAAATATATCAAAGTAAGAAAAAGGCAAAGATCAAGAATCGATACAATCAAGCACCACACCTGGCCCTGGATACCAATGGAAAAGTGACAAATTCAGAATTTGACATAACAAACGGAAGCCAAGAGGTCAGCCCAATCCAAACAGGTGACCACAAGGCATCAATAAATAGATGCGCCCGGAAGCACAACAAAAACACGACAGATATACATAAATGATCCACAAAAGAAGCACCCCTTGAAAGAGTCAGTAAAATATTTTACTGGAGGGCTTAGACCGATTTCACGGCGCGCCAACCTCACCGTTAGTTCAGATATAGATCAAGCCACAAAGATGTTTGTTTGCATAAAAGACCCCTAACTAATCAATGCATAATATCCTAGAATATATAAATCAAGATATAAAAACAAGATAACGCAAAGATAAAGACTCAACGAATAGAATAAAACTGAATATGGGAGCAAACAAATCCAACAGGTAAACCACAGTGAGCCTGACAACAGCCAAAGCATCAGGCCCCTAAAAAGCTTATATCGAAAAAATATCTAACTTCTCAAAACTGTAATTTTGCAGATATTTTGTGCTCCCAACTCCTTCATGCATAATATGTCTACATTGTGTATGCGAAGTATTGGATTAATCCGTCAAAAGCTGTGGTAGGAGTTGATCAGTCCATGAAGGCACTAGTTATGATAATGCATGTACAATTATACATGAAAAAATGTCTAAGTTCTCATTGATATTATTTTGTCAAAACATATTTATTCAGCACCAAACTCGTTCATACAAATTTTCAATATGACTACATTGTGTATGTAAAGTATAGGACTCATTCGCCAATTGCTGTGGTAGGAGATGCTAGACCTTTAAGGCAATATCAATGCATATATAAAATCCATATTAAGGAAAAATTAGATAGTAAGTCTCATAGCTGTCATTCTATCAAAATTTATAGACTTTGCACCAAGCTCCCTCATGCATATCTTCAATGTTTCATGTTATAGGTAAGTTATTGGTTAATTCATCAAAATCTGTGGAAGTTCATCTGCCCATGAAGATACTATAAACAGCCATATTAGGGGAACATATCTAAGTTTACATAGCTGTCATTTTGTCAAAAAATTATACTCTTTGCACCTCACAAATGCATATTTTCAATATGTCTACATTGTTAAGGTAAAGTATTGGATTCATTCAGCAAAAGCTGTGGTAGGAGTTGATTGGCCCATGAAAGCGCTATCTATGCATATACAAAGATATATAAAGGATAAATTGTCTAAGTTCTCATAGCTATTATTTATGAAAAACTAGTTTAAACCAAACTCATTCATGCATATGTCAAATGTATCATATGGCGACAACGTATCAAATTACTCCATCGTAAGCTGTGGTAAAAGTTGATCAGCCTGTATAACGCTATCTCAGCGTGAGCATAAAAAAGTAAGTGAGTATGATCAGGAAATACCACAATCACACACTGCAGACCAACCCTATAATAAAAGCCATTTAGACTTAGAAGGGGAAATAACTCTAAAAAAATCTACCCTAGCCCTAACTTTTTCATTAAAAATATATGTCTTGTAGATATTAATATGTTTGCACGATGTGATGAAATTCCAACAATGACTCTTTAAGATATTACGTAAAAAAGGTTATGGAGGGACAGATGCATGGAGGGATACACAGAAGGAGGGGCACTCAGATGCACGGACAAGGTGAAAACAGTATACCCTCACAAACACAGTTTGGGTGCGTATAAAAACTAAAAGTTGAAAAGTAGCTTAGATCAGGAATCGATACAATTAAGTGTTGCACCTGACCCAAGACACCATATGGGACAGTGGAAAAACACAAGGAAACATTACACACAAGAGAGACAAGAGGTCAGCCCACTCCCAGCAAGTGATCAAAGGGCTGCAAGGAACAGAGAATACAGTATACAAAAGACAAACGTGAAATATAAGTAACAAAAATAGTCATAACTCATTTAAAATGTTGCAAATGATACTGGAATTCAAACTTGACATGTATTTAACTATACTCTATCCTTCCATAAATATTGAATGAAATTGATGTATTATTTCAAATGTTATCGCTCAGAAGACAACAATGCGACAAAAACTAAGTAAAAAAAGGGCCATAACATAACTTAAATTTTGCTTTTGATCTCCAAACTCTGACATTTTTGACATTTAAGTATGATTTACCCTTCTGTAAAATTTGAATGAAATCGATGCATTCCTCCATAAGTTACTGATTGGAAACCAAAAGTGTGACGCTGTGGACGAGCATAACGACACCAACAACAACGACACCAACGACAACGGCACCAATGACACAGATAGAGACATGATCCTGACGCTCTGCTATGCTTCAAAGGCGACACAAAATATTGTTAGTATAAACATGCTGATCCATGCATAATTATACAGCCAATAGCATGCCATAATGTAGTGAATGTATCTTGCCAGTAAAACAAATGAAAACAAGCACATTCGACAACTAATTGATATCCCTAGTCAAAATTATGTACAAATTTTGCTTTTTTGGTTATGGTTTGTTTTTCTGGCTGTATCAAAAATAGTAAGTGAGTATGATCAGGAAATACCACAATCACAAACCACAGACAACCGTGAGGAAAAGTCGCACAACCATCACTGGACACCAGGAAGACAAATTGAGCAAAGCAACCAGCTCTCTCTTCCCCATCAAGATAATTGCAATTCTAGAATGGACATAAAGTAACATAAAGCAATTCTAGAATGGACATAAAGTAACGTGCAACAAAACATAGAACAATTACAGACTGCCACAATGGGAGTAACAATAAACAAAAATTCAACAACAACAAAACCACAGCCTTAGAACGGACAGTAGCCTAAGCAACTGGGGGGGCTTAAATGCATTTTACTGGTACCAATCTTCGCCCTAGATTCTGCTGTTGTTGAAGTACAATAAATGTTCAGCTCTCATGGAGGCCATCTTACTAATGCAATGTATCATCATGGAGAAACACTCTAATCAAATTAACATAGCCTGATAGAACAAAGAAAAGGGCTCATGACTAACAGATATTAGAGCCAAAGAAAACCTTAAGTTGAGCCACGCTGGGTCCAGCTACAGATAAGCTTCAGGCACCGACCCACCAATTAAAGCTTTACGTCAGAGCTGTCATAGAGTCTGAGGCCTGATCCACGGTCGTGCAATTAGAGAGGAAACCATAGCTTTAAACCATGATTGGGCATGCAGACTGTCGCATGATATCCAAGTTATATCCAACCCTTATATAACGTTTTACCATCTTTTTAGATTGGTCATTAAAATTAGGTTTTCCAACAATTCGTTTGAATTCATAAACTAAATCACCATAAAATATAGGTTCTGATATGCCTTGATGCAGAAGAGTTTTTAACCCAATGTTGTATTTAACAATTAACTCTGTGGTAGAATTTAGAAAATGCTTTTTGAATTATATGATATCTATAACCTTGTTTTAATAACTTAGCAGTTAAAAATAAGTTTCTGTTGTTGAAGTTATCAACATTAGAAACACTCTAGCAAAACGAATAAGCTGAGAAATATATACACCATAGGGCGGAGGGAGAGGAACATCTCCATCAAGAAATGGGAAATTTACTATTTCAAAATTAAAGTCATCAAGTCTGAATTCTAACAAAATATAAACAAATCAGGAGCAATTACTTATGTTTCAGGAAGAACATTCTGACAAAACGTTAAACACACCTAATACGCTTGCAACATATATTCATTATGTTCATCCATAAAAATGCCATGGCTCTGAAAACACAAATTCATCAGAATTTCAGCAGGTAAAAAACAACGATTCCTCCACGTATGAAACTGCTTTAGTACCATCAAACCATGATGATACATATTAAATTTAACTTTCATAAAAAACAATTCATCCCTAACGAATTTATGTTTCTAGACAGATGAATTTATTGAAATCAAGTCAACTAAAGAGTAATAACCCTTATATATCTAAGAACATTCTAATGAAATTCACTGTGCATCACCCTTATTCATATTCAGTTAAGTTTCATAAGATTCAATCTTTTTATTTCCAAGGTATTTTTTTAGAGACCAATTCATCGCAATTTAGGCAATCAATTGAAATTAACTCTCTGTATATCTAAAACCATAGTGACAAATTTTGAGCAACATCACCATACCATTGCCAGCTATGTTTTATGAAATTCGATCCATTAAATACTGAATGTACAATTCATTAAAGTTAAGGAGATCAAATGGCCAAATACCCCTACCACTGATACCTTACTTATAACATTTTACTTGTATCATCACACTATAGTCATATAATACAGAGTAGAAGCAACATGAACTTCCATCCATTGCATATTAAGTTATGGCGGAGGATGGAAGATTTCATTGACATTTAGGCAATCAAAGGGCAATAACTCCTCTATTACTAAATATATTCTTAAAAAAGTAATGATCATTACCACATTTTGGTCATATATATTAAGTATTAGTTTCATGAACTTCCATCATTTGGTTAGTAAATTATGACTATGAATGGAAAATGAATTGATATAAATGTTATTAAAGGGCATGTACTTATGAAACCATACATGAACCATGGCACTATAGACATATATACTCAGTATGTTTCAGGAAATTCCATCTTACTTACTTAATTATGGCTGATTATTGGAAAATCCTTGATATTTAGGTTATCAAAGGGAAAAACTCCTCTTTACCTAGGATATACAAACTTAATGTGCAGTACCAAATCATGGGCATTATACTTAGTATAAGTTTCATGAAATTCCATCCATTGCTGACTAAGTTATGGCTGAGGATGAGAATAATCATTGCGATTTTGGCAATCAAAGGGCAATAATGCCTCTTCAGCTAATAATATCCTAATTAAAATTTATACACAATTCATCATTGTCATATATACTCAATATAAGATTCCTGAAATTCTGCCATAAAGCCAAAAATTCATTGACTAATAGATAATCAAAGGGTAAAAACTTCTCTATTATTTAGGACATACTGACGAAATTTCACTTGCCTTACAACATTATAGTCATTTATATTTAGCATATCTTAGAGTACTTAGAGATTCATGATATATTTACATTGTATGTCTAGGAGTACACTTTGCATCTCTGTGATATTGCTCAACACATTTTGGTACACTACAATATGCAATACTGGAAACTCCATGGGCCAAGTTTATAGCAAAATACTAAGTGAGTATGATCAGGAAATACCACAATCACTAACTGCAGACAAACCCATAGCACCCCGAGGAAGAGGCACACAACCATCACAAGACACAAGGAAGACATACCAAGCAAAACAACCAGCTCTCTCTCTCCAGCAAGTTCCAATTATCATATAAAGTATAATAGTAAAGAAGAGTCAAAGTAAGTAAGGGTGCAAAGATCAGGAATCCATACAATCAAGTACCACACCTGACCCAGGATACCAATGGGAAAGTGACTAACTCACAGTTAGACACCACAAAAAAGAGCCAAGAGGTCAGCCCTTTCCCAGCAGGTGACCACAAAGCACATTTAAACAGACGCGCACAAAGACAAAGCAAACACAAGACAAAAAAAACACACAAAAGATCCACAAAAGAAGTAACGCCTTGGAATGGTCAGTAACATATTTTACTGGAGGGCTTAAACCAAATTGGGCTTAATTGATGTATTTAATAATTTTGATAAAATGTATGCATTTACTAAGGCTCTTGTGAGACACCCTGTTTTGTTGAATGCAAACAACACATATGCATACCAGCATGTACCCCTCCTCAGCCAGATGAGAGCATTTATCATACACTTACTCAAAATAGAAAAAGAGAATGAGTATGTTCAGGCAATTTGACAATCACATGCCAAATACCAACACATGGTGCCATCCGTAAGATACAGTAGAACACAAACAAATAAGACACACATATGATAGTCTGAATACTGAGGCAATTGAGTAAATGGGTTGATGAGGGAGAGATGATACAAATACCACTAAAAATATTAAGTGAGTATGATCAGGAAAACCACAATAACCAACAGCAGACAAACGCATGGCATCGTGAGGAGGAGCCACACAACAATCATGAGACACAAGGAAGACAAACAAAACAAAGCAACCAGCTCTCTCTTCCCCATCGAGATAATTGCAAAACTAAAAATGACACAAAGTAACGCACAACAAAACATAGAACAATAACAGAATCCCACAATGGGAGTAACAATCAACAACGAAACAACAACAACAACAACAGAACCACCGCCTTAGAATGTACAGCAGCCATAGACACTGGGGGGCTTAAATGCATTTTACTGGTACCAAACCTTTGCCCTTATTTCTGATGTTCCAGAAGTACAAACATTTCAAGATTGCATGGAGGATTCCTAACTATTGCAATGTATCATTATACAGAAACAATATAATCAAATTAACGCACTATGACGAAACAGAGAAAACAGCTTACGACTCAGTCAGATCTAAAGAAAACCTCAGATTGAGTCAAGGAGAGCCCAGCTACAGCCAAACTTTTGGCACCAACTCATTGATTAAAGCTTTAAATCAGGGCCGTCATTGATTCTGAGGCCTGACCCACTATCGTGCTATAAAAGAGGAAATCATAGCCATAAATGGTGATTGGTTTACAACCTGGCATGCATACTGTCACATGACATCTAAGTTCATCCACCAGCCTGCATAAGGCCACTTAAGTGGCGTTTCGCAGGCAGCCTGATGGCCCAACATTGAATGCTGGCGTAGTAGCTTTATATTTTGCCAGGGGATCAGGACCAGCATTGTGATTGTTGTGTGGCTCTTACTCACGTTGCCATGGGGTTGTCTGAAGTTAGTGATTGTGGTATTTCCCTATCATACTAACATACAACCTTTGGTAAGGATCTCTATAGCTTTGTGATTTTTCATGGGAGATGAGATGCGGACCCCATGCCATCCCCTCTGGATCTGCACATGCCAATAAGTCCTACCTGCATTTCAATTTTCCTGTTCCACTAGAACTGCTTAGGCTATCTATGGCTTTGCCCATATTTAGGTAATGAAGCTGATGTAAAGGCTCAAAGCAAGGGGCAAGATCTGTATAATCTTCATAGAAATGCTGCTCACAAGGCTGCAGCTTTGAGACTGTAATGATATAAAGATAAAATGTAACAAATGGCAAAGTTATAAATAAGCAGAACCCACTTTACTCTTACAGGCAGGCATAGAGTACATGATGGTGAAGTAGACAAACCACTCCACCAA
Organism: Loripinus fragilis; assembly: GCA_964019695.1. Taxonomy (NCBI): domain Eukaryota; kingdom Metazoa; phylum Mollusca; class Bivalvia; order Lucinida; family Lucinidae; genus Loripinus; species Loripinus fragilis. Next base: position 137,006,182 of record OZ026515.1, read on the forward strand.
GGGGTCCCAGCATACGAGGGCTGTTCAAATATGAATGCAAGTAGCTTCATAGCTTTCTTCACATATATACTTTGACAAAATGGTAAACGTTCCGAAAAAGTACTATATGTCACCTTTAAACTGGCACTAGCCAAAAAGAAAATTACAGTATACTTATTGAGCTACAGCCCTTTGAATGAGGGTCATGTTAGTATACTAGCAAACTCAATGCTTCAATCATATACCAGTGGTATAGACGAGCGTATAATTCTTGGATAAACGGGTGAAATTTCTTGAAATTTTTAAGGAACGATCCCCATATTCTTATATAATGATTCAGTGAAAGTTGTAAAAATCCAACATGCTTTTGTTAAATTACAAAGAATCGTTCTCACTTAAAAGTAAGTAATGGTGCAAAGATCAGGAATCGATACAATCAAGTACCACACCTGACCCAGGATACCAATGGGAAAGTGACAAACTCACAGAAGACACCACAAAAAAGAGCCAAGAGGTCAGCCCTTTCCCAGCAGGTGACCACAAAGCACATATAAACAGACGCGCACAAAACATAGCAAACACAAGACAGAACAAAAACATAAAAGATCCACAAAAGAAGTACCGCCTTGGAACGGTCAGTAAAATATTTTACTGGAGGGCTTAAACCGGTTTAACGGCGCCAACCTCACCCTTAATTCAGATGTGGATCAAGACACATAGATATTTGGTTTGCATGAAAGACCCCTAACTTATCAATGCATCATCTCCTAAAACATATAAATCAAGATATAACAAGGAGATAAAGCAAGGATAAGGACTCAACAGTAAATTAAACTGAATACCGGAGCAAAAGAAATCCAACAGGTAAACCCCGGTGGGCCCAACAAACAGCCAAAGCATCAGGCCCCTACCATCTCATCAATAGATAAGTCTTTAAGTCGGAACCATCATAGAGTCTGAAGTCCGACCCACCGGCGTGCAATTAAAGAGGAAAGCAAAGTTGCCAACTGTGATTGGGTTGACTACCAAGCATGCAGTCTGTTGCAATACATTAATGTTATAGCCAATCTTTTTATAATGGGAAATTATTTTAATGAACTGCGCTGAAAAATTATTAGAGCCAACAATCTTCTTCAACTTATACACCAAGTCACCATAGAAATCAGGTTCCGAAAGTCCTTGGCGCAAGAGAGATTTAAGTCCAACTTGGAATTTAGAAATCAAATCATAGTATCGTCTATAAAATTTTGAAAATGTTTTGCGAAGTTTATGATACCGATAGCCTTGTTTAAGAAGTTTCTGAGTTAACAATTTATTGCGAGTGTTGAAGTCAGCAACATAGCTAGATGCTCTAGCAAAACGAATGAGTTGAGAGATATAGACTCCATAGGATGTAGAACGAGGAACATCACCATCTAAAAATGGGAAATTGACAATTTCAAAATCAAAGTCGTCACGTTTGTCATAAATTTTGGTAGAAACAATATCATTAGAAATTGACAAATGCAAGTCTAAAAATGCGGCTTCGGTATCAGAGGCATTGGCTTTATTAAGTTGGAGCTCTGAAGGGTATATTTGACTAACCATATTGTCAAAATAAACATTATTAATATTTAAAATATCGTCCAAATATCTGGAAGTAGTGTTAAACGCATCAATAACATCAGCCTGCTTATCATCAGAAAGAGACATCATAAAGTCCCTTTCACAACAAAACAGGAATAAATCTGCAACCAGGGGAGCACAATTAGTGCCCATAGGAATCCCAACAACTTGTCTATAGAGCTTGGTGCCAAATCGAATAAAAATGTTGTCCAACAAAAAGGTCAGCGCATCGCATACATTTTGACACGACCATGCATGATATTTTTTAGGTTTTTCTGAAGTAAAAAATGCGTTTCTGTCACTACATGCAAGGTAAGGAGAGCCTTCTCTCTGGAAGGTACTTTCAATAAGATCAATAAGTTTATCTTTAATTAAATTATGAGGTAAAGTAGTGTAAAGAGTAGAAAAATCATAAGTAGACAAACTGGTCGCATTGAAATCTCTAGCTTTAAGTTTATCTAAAATTTCACCTGAATTTTTAATCGACCAAAATAGGTTTTTACCAGATCTCTCATACCTTTTCACAATATTTGATAACATGTTTTTTAACAGCTGTAAGACACGAGGTTAACAATTTAGAAAGTTCTGTTGTTGTACAAGGACTAGAATTTGCAATAAATCTAGCTTTATAGGGTTTTTTATGGAGTTTAGGTAACCAGTACAACGTAGGAACTTTGTCTTGATTTTCTTTAGCTTTGACACCAAAATGTAGGGCTGTATGACAACCATGCCCATCAACAATCACCCTTTCACTTAAAGAAGGCTGCAGTTTATAGGCATTAGTGTCAACAAGCTCACGCTTAAGAGTATTAATATAATACAATCGTCAAACAACTACAACATTGTTAGCAGCTTTATCTGCTGGAACCAAAACATAGTTCATATGAAAATCCTGGATACCTCGTTTAAGATGACTAAAAGAAGATTAAGGTTTAGGGGGCAAAAGATGTGTATTACGAGAGTAAAATAAAATACCAGTATCAATCATTTTAAAAATGTTAATCTTCCATTCCTTCAAAGCATCAGGTTCAACATTTTCCCGTTTGCACCAACGATTACTGAAGTCATTTAAAGAAGCAGCGATCTCTCTACGACATTTAGAGAAATCAATATTAGAGGGAAATCTATATTTAGGACCTTTAGAAATGATATTGCGAATTCTAGCGTCAGGAATGACATTTAGATTACCTGTAATAACATGCCCTGCAGAGGGATATAAATAATTTGAATTTTTACAATCTCAGGAGGCAGGAGTATTGGAATCTATATCTAAATCATTTACAATTTTATTAAAGTTAAATATCGTAGACCTTATTGGTTTGTTATATTTATAACAAATGATAGGAGTTTTAGAATTATTAAAATAATTTGGAATAGATGAAATCACTGAATTATCCTTGAAGATACTATGTAAATCAATAAACTCAATACCTTTGTTAATGAATGGAATTTTGATAAAATGTCGTTTATGGTTGACCTCAGAATCGATATAAGGACTAAGGAAATGTTGAACATAACACCTTGTAAGGAGTGCTGCTTTATATAATTTGTTTGCTCTATCATAAAGTTTATTAGCCTCTAACTCTAAATTGCGTAAAACTGAGATAGGCAAGGAACTTAAAAATGAAAATAAGCCATGTCGACCATGATTAGTTAAAGCCAAAGAAAGATCCTTTAGAGAAGTATTTAAGCGTTTTTCAGTACAAATTTTGCGCTTAATGTTGCCATTTTTACGTTTACCATGACATCTACTTTTACGTTTTTTACATTCCAAAACAGAAAAAACATCAAAATCTGGCATTTTAGAAATGTTGCCTTCATGGTATATATTATCATTAAAGCCTAAAGGAAAAGGTGATTGCAAAAATTTAATCCATTTAAGTTCAGTTTCATGTCTCTTAATATTTTTTAATCTAGTTGATGAATTTGGATCATATATAATTTTTTCAACCGGCTGAATTACAATTTTACTAGGTGGATGACCATTATTTTTGAAATGGCGATAAAGAAATGTGTCAAATTTTTTAGGCTTTTTCATTTTACGAAAGTGCTCACTTTCCTTATGTTTGCAAATAAATGTTAAACAAAACACCACCTTTCAGTTTTCAGTTAAACTTTTCTCTAACAAAATGCACGAAGCAATATTTAAACTAGTTTTAACTCAAAGACAATATGTTGATCACACATACTGAGCTGTTGCTACAAATTATTGATGGATAGTGGGTAATTTTTAAACGCTGAAAAGCATTTTTATTAAGTCAAAAATACCTTAAGTGAAGGGGTTATAGAATGTATACTTATTTTTTTGTCATAACATTGCGGCTTTATTCTAAATTTGAATGTAAACTTTAAGTTTGACCACTATAGGCATTATTTAATAAAATTACTCACCTGGTCTTGAGGACTAGACAGATTAAACATATTTTAAGTAATGTAGATACCTCATTAAGAAGCAGAAAAATGCTTGAAAGATTATATAAATGTGATTACTCTGTAAATAGAGGACGGCGCATTTTGAAAACTCCCTTTTGACATATTTAGCAAGTTTGCAGCAAAACACAAAGAAAACGACGCAGCGACGTTCATTATTGCATCACCAGTGGATAACTCAACAAGACGTTTATCATAAAAATAATGACGTCACAAACGTGCATGTTTACTCAAGATTGAAACAGGATTATATAAACTGTTTCCTGCTAGCAACTTTGGGATTGTTACTTAAACTTGCATCTAAAATTTGGTGCCATTTTGTCTGAAACTTACAAAGTTATGACACTATATCTGCACATGTACCAAAATGTGCATTGCAATTTGCTTCAGAAAAACTTCAGTATACTGGAATGGCCTTTATACAAGGGTCTGTAACTTGAAAAATATAGTGAGTGTTTCTTTATGTTTGGTGCCATTTTAAAGGCGACAAATGGTTCTTTCCAGAAATATATGACATTTTGCCATAGCATATATGTTAAGAAGGTTATGAAGCTACTTGCATTTATATTTGAACAGCCCTTATATATCTCTAGCTCATCCATTCTATCAAACGAAACTCTTAGCTGTAGCCTTTTTTATATATGATCTTAGATGTTAATGTTACATTAAACACAAACCCACCCACCCACAGACAGACACACCTATACATTCAAAAACTCTCATTCTATATTTTCATTTTCTCACAGCAGATGTGATGTAAATAAAAATAAATTTATTCACTTATAAGTAAACAAGACAACAATATGGAAACACTCAGACCAGTGTTATCAAAGTGTGTGTGCATTCCAAGATGATATTTTATCAAAAAAGATTGTTAAGACATATTATAAGATCAGAATGTACGCCAAAAATAACATGTGCATATCTGTCTACCAGGGGAACAAGTCAGTGTCTGAACACTCCATGTAGTGTTCTCAGAGGATGAATCTTAACAAGATTGATTGAGTACAAAGAGAAAATCAACTAATATAATTAAGAGATAAAACACTCTGACATAGTTATTGTAGCAATACAATCTTCACGTGCATAGTCACAAAGAGGATTCCTCCCTTTTTTCAATGTTTCATCATTGAACATAATCAAATAAAACAAAGTATAGCCTAAAAACCAACAGACAGTCAGAGCCTACACAAACCGCTTCTTTTAGCTAAGGCAGGCCAATCAAAACACATTAACCCATAAAAGCCAAATTGAAATTCCCACTCTTATCGATTTGGCATATCCATTTCCATTTTAAGGTAGATGAGTTGTACTTTACATTTTTACTTAAATTTTACATAACATACTGTAAGCAAACAGGGTAGACCCTGAGCAGACACTGCATTCTGCAGCGCCTGCTCTGGGTCTGCACTGTTTTGTTATGTCCCACAAAAAAGTCCCTAGGCTTAAATGGATTTAACAGTCTAAAGCTGACTTAAACCGGTTTAAGCCCTCCAGTAAAATATTTTACTGACCGTTCCTAGGCGCTACTTCTTTTGTGGATCATTTGTGTTTTTTGTGTCTAGTGTTTCTCATGTTTTTACGTCTGTTCATTGCTGCCTTGTGGTCACCTGCTGGGAAATGGCTGACCTCTAGGCTATTGTTGGTGATGTTTATTGTTTTATTGTTACTTTCCAATGTGGTATCCTTGGTCAGGTGTGGTACTTGATTGTATCATTTCCTGATCTTTGCTGTCTTTTATTAAGTCAGAATCGTTTTTGTAACAGATCATTATGGCATACTAGTTAATGAAGTTTCAAGACAAAATACTGGCCTAAAATTGAAATTAATACAAGGGTGATAATTTAAACCCAAAACAGCAACTGCTCTTTCTTGTTGTAACGTGTTATCTTTTAATGACAGGTCTACTTTTAAAGGTTCATAAAATGCTAAATAGATCACAAATAATAAAATAATAACAATCGTATCCAGGCAGCTCCTTAATATCAAATCAGATAATTTAAAGAAAAATCAATTCAACAAGAGTTAGTGAATTTTCACTTCATGCTATGTCATATTGTTATGACAGACCTACCTGTGAAGTTGCCTGAAGTACACAATACAGCAAACATAATATATTAAGGACAGTCATTTTCAGGAGACTGCTTGGCAGAAATGATAGGATCAAGGTTTTTCTAATTCGGCTACTGCTATTTTGGAGCATTATGCCAACACCTTTTAAGATGTTTGTTTCAGTGTTGTGTTTCATTTATAATGTGTGCTAGCAAAATATGAGATTTTGGGCCAGCGTATGTGTTTAGCAATATGGTAAACTCTGATTGGTACTTGTCTCTGTTGAACATCAAATTCCTTCCTGAATTCTTAAATCACTCTCTGGATATGAATAATGTCTGATTCATGCAAGATGGGACAGCGCACACACTGAAAGTAAGGATTAGTTGCGTTATATGAACTGCTTGGTTGTAGAGTCATTTCCAGGAATGACCCAGAGGTGTGCAATACGTTGGTGTGCAATGGCCAGCCTAGAGCCCAAGTGGTGTACAAATTAAACCCAACGGAGACAGAAACATCAGCAGAGAAGTAAAGAGGATTATTGTGGACTATTTTTCCAATGCAATCAAACAATTTGAAGAGTGAAGGCGAGAAGGGAAGCTTCAAAGAAACGCCATTTTAAAATCGACTAAGATTATTGATTAAATATGGTAATGTTAATGAATTGAAATGTTTTCCAAGAACTATATGAGGTGATATAGAATAAGTTTCTTTATCTATTGTCTATATATGTTTGAGTTTTCGTTGTTCTTTATAACATAAAGATATAATAGATAGATATTAAACTGTTATCTTTTTTAACCCTTTGTATTCAGGAAACCCAACACCTAAAAGGGTACATATGCAAACAGTGAAAACCCAGATAAAATGCTATTTAATGTGTACACTGTTTGTAAAGGTAAAACTGATCTTCAGACATTAGAATAAAATATTTGTTTGAAAATTATTATAACCTGCCACCCTAGATAAGCACAATGAACTATTCCAACCATCCCAAGTTTATTGTATCAAACCAGAAGGAAGGATACATTGGTATAAAAAGGGTAAATGAACAAACTGTGTTACACAGTTCCCTAACGAGAAAGCAACATATCAAAAAGCTGTCAGAAAAGAAAATTGGTTGTTAATTAGATGAAATAATGAGTATGTAAAATCACGTACTACAATCAATGGGAATATCATTAAGAAAACCATTCCTCACTGCTGGCGTAGATATCAAAATAGAAAGATCATCCATAGTACATCCAAAGTCTTCGTTTAATGATTGAAACAGACATCCTATTAAGCTGAACTGTGCTCTGAAGATAACAAGAAAAGTGTTCTAAATAAGACAAGAAAAGTTAGCGACAAGGTCATACTAAAGCCAGCCTCTTCAGTTACAACAACGAGCTATAATAATAAAATTTGGCATAAATCAAGCTTACATATTACATTTTGCAGTGAGTGAAAAAACTCTGATCAGACTGTGTCGTTGCACAGGCTGATCTGCACCTTTGTTATTCAAATGCAACAAAGTCATGTTTCGTTGGTGTTCTGTGAGTGTTTTGTGGCTCTTCCTAACAGTGGCATGGGTTGGTCAGCAGTGTGTGGTTGTGATATTTTCTGATCAAACTCCTCGAAGCCTAAAAAAATATAATGAAAAAATGGAATGTTTATTAGATACCTCAGCACAAGAAGGGTAAGTTCAATGTGTTGACAGCGTAAAGGCAGGGTATCAAATTGCCCCACCTCCATAACTCTGATATAATTGACCCCTGGCCCTTACTGTTTTCATAAAAAGTATGTGGCTTGTTGATATTCAAATTATTAAAGAACTAAAACATTACAGACGAATGTGACAGACAGACAATATCAGGGAAAAAGTTATCACAGCTGTTATTTTGTCAAAATTGTTTTTAACTTCTTCATGAATATTTTCAATGTGCCTACATTGTGAAGGCCAAGTATCAAAGTGCTCCTTCAAAAGTTGTGGTAGGAGTTGATGCGCTTTCATAACAAAAGTCATATATAGAACAGCTATTTAGAATTACAAAGGGAATTTATAAAATCGGCTCCTACCACTTTTTTTAATGAAAGTATTTGTCTTGTAGATTGGAATATATTTTCATGCTTTGATGAAATTCCAGCGATGACTCTTCAAGATATTAAGGAAACAAAATTAAAAGTCAGACTTTATTGATGGACGATCATATACACAAAGCACACACCCAAAACATAGTTTGCAGAGGATTTAGATATAATGTTGAAAAATAACATTCAAGTATCTTTAAAATAACAACAGTATTTACAGATGTTTCACAAAAGAACCTATATTATTGCAGATAAAAGTAAAATAACAACACATGTACATGAAAAGTTTACAAGTTGAGAAGACATTTACACCAGAGGAAGATAAGATAGATGCATTTGGCTGTAGGTCGCAGTTTTGGTCAAAAGTCCAGTAAGTAACACCAGGAAATGTCACAAGCACATGTCAAAGACCAACATACGGTACTGTGCCTGGCCCCATAGCACAATTGGAAGCAAGTCAGATCACTGATATTACTTGACTTTTCGCTTACTGTAAAGGCGGCAACTTTAAATTTAATGTCTGGGCGTGGTTCGGCTATTTCATCTGCTAAGGAAGGGAAATCAGGTTTTATTTATAATGGCTAAAGAGTTAATAAGCTTTTTGTGCCGAGCAAACGTGTGTGCATTTCATGAAAATCCTAACCGTATACACACTGAACTCACATTTATTAACCATTAAAGCGCATAATCATAAAATGAATGTTTTTGTCGTCAACTAAAATCTTTGAGGCCTCATAGATAAACAGTGTGTACCCAGATAAGACTGCTCATGTAGGAGCAGTCTGATCTGGGTCCACAATGTTGCCTCCCTGCTTATGTTAAATAGACATTTTCAGATGCAGTTTTTTTGCTGGCGTTTTAAGGACTAAATAATGACTGAGGTGGTGACACAAGATGATACAGTTACTTTTGAATGAAGCCACGCCTCCTTTTCAGCTTTTACATATGCCTAAGGTTGTCTAGTCCTAATTACGCATTCATGAGGCGCCGCCTTTACAGTAAGCAAAAAGTCAAGTAATACAGGACTTGTGATTTTGATCCTGGCTTTGTCCCATACTTTCAGGGAGATGGATCATGAAATATTTTCTGCAGTCATCCTCCCCCTTCCGCTGATTCAAGAACAATTGTTATTTCTTCCACACCAGATTGGGATTTAAGTTGTTTTTACAGATGTAAGATAATACCCGTACCAGCCCGTGGGAAAGATATAAAACCAGCAGCTGCACTCTGGCAGCACGCCAATAAGCGACGTCATTGTAATGTTAAAATGGTGCCATCATGTTGCATATCGGCGAATTCGGGATTTACTGGAGCTTTTTTATGTTGTTTCAATGTAAAATGGGGTACTTAGTGGTGAACAAGAAAAATAATCTATCACTCATGTGAAGGTGAGATAGAAAAATCCGTCTGGAGGGATCACCACTTGTCATTACTTGGCTAGCCTCGTGATGACAATCGGTGATCCTAAGGACAGATTTTTCTATCCAACCCTCACATGAGTGATATATTCTTATACACTTACACAAGTTTATTTCTTGTTTACATCAGTAAGCATTTCGAGGATAATTGTATTCAAAATTTTCATTTGGGGAGGTATAATGTTGAAAACACTCTCAAAAATTACAAGCAATGAGTGTGATTCCTTACAGCATATATACAACGATAAACTCCAAAATGAAAATTTTGAATATGGTTATCCCCAGTCTATTGCACTTCTGCAGGTTCATCTCAAATTGTAGCGTTGCAAGCTGCCAAAAAAAAGCCACACATTATCTAAAGATCCATTGCAGGATGTACTATTATATTTTTTGCATTATTCAATCACATGTCGCATTACCAACGCATGTGCATTAGAATGCAAATAAACTGAAACACTTTTAAAGACTTTTTTTAATCTATAACAAAACCAATTTACATGATGATAAAAATTGACCTGAAAATATTGCATAATCTCAGGCTTATTTTGTCTTCTAGCTTACCTATTAATCAATTATATGTTGTTTTTAGCAATTACTGAATATTTTACAAATTCGCTAAATTTGAAATTGATTTCTGAGCTTGTTTCAAGTGATTTAGCAGTTTTCTTGTGTCTTTTTGCAACACAATTAAGACCAATTTTGATAAGTATAACAATTTAAATTTGCGCATGCGCAATAGCAAATTTCAGTGAATAAAGCTTTAAACACTTAAACTCATACAGTACTTTAATAAGACTGTCCTTTACTTTGAAACTCATACATCAAACGAGACAAATTGGTGGAGTTACAACGAATCGTTTGCTGGATGTCTGGGCAACATTATTAAGCTTTAGTAAATACTTTTTGCCCAATACTTTCTCATATAATATAGATAATTGTAGTGTAGCGTTTTCACTTTTGTTCAGTATATTAGAGGTATCAATAAAAGTGTCATGTCAAAGCTGCACATTCTCTCAAAGTATTTTTACCTGCATTTATCTTCCTCTTTTGTAATTATGTTCAGGTCATAGGTAAGACATTTATATTGTAGAAGAAATCTAGCAGTTGCAGCATTACTACATACACCAGTCTTATCAGTTGGCAACAGCTGAGCCAAGTCACTGATTGTGAAACCTAGAAACAATAACTGGATATATTACATAAATGTTTATGTTTTAAAATAAGTAAGGGTGCAAAGATCAGGAATCAATACAATCAAGTACCACACCTGACCAAGGATACCAATGGGAAAGTGACGAACTCACAACAGACACCACAAACGAGAGCCAAGAGGTCAGCCCTTTCCCAGCAGGTGACCACAAAACATATATAAACAGACGCGCACAAAGACATAGCAAACACAAGACAGAACAAAAACATAAAAAGATCCACAAAAGAAGTACCGCCTTGGAATGGTCAGTAAAATATTTCACTGGAGGGCTTTAACCGGTTTAAAGGCGCCAACCTCACCCTTAATTCAGATGTGGATCAAGGCACATAGATATTTGGTTTGCATGAAAGACCCCTAACTTATCATTGCATCATCTCCCAAAACATATAAATCAAGATATAACAAGGAGATAAAGCAAAGATAAGGACTCAACAGTAAATAAAACTAAATACAGGAGCAAAAGAAATCCAACAGGTAAACCCCGGTGGGCCTGACAAACAGCCAAAGCATCAATGCAATTTTTGTTTTCATTTAGGATCGCTGCCAGTACCCTGTATATGGATGTAGATGTAGGATCATATATGCACTTAGGCTTGTTATACACTTAAAAGCTTCACGAGAATTTCAAAAGCGTCATTTTACACAGAACTAATAAATATCTTTATCATATGACGTTACTGTTATTCAGTGGATAACGTCATGTCAAATAATTTTATGACAACACCTTAATTAACACTTTCAGCAGGATCAAGTAACGCCGTGACGACGTCCGTTACAACAATGCAAATTTTCATGGAAATAACCAAACTTTGAAGGCAAAAAGATGCTTTTAAATGATCATATGATAAACAGAATCTTACACTCATGATTATTTTGTTTTATAAATTCCATATGATCATTTCATATTAAATTTATTAAACTCACCAAAGGCATATTTAATAAATTTCATATGAAATAATCACTCATGTTATATCATCTATATATCTAATGACGTTCATGGATAGATATATAAAGTTATAGATGAATATCAAATTTATTGAAGATTATAATAAATAGACTATCTTACACCAGTGATCTTTTCATATGAAATTTATTGAATGAGCCTTCCACGAGTAAGATTTTATGTTATTATATTTCATTTGAAATGATACGTTATAACCTTCAATGTTTGTTTATTTCAAAGTAAAGGACAGTCTTATTAAAGTACTGCCCATAAATTGGACTGATAAAAGTTTCAAAAAAATGATTTTTATATGGCAAAGGTACTGTGCCCAGCCCTCGAATTTTCCACAGAAAGGTTGATCTCATTGGAAACGTACTGGTTGAAAAATATGAGTTGAATAGTCCGTTTCTGCTATTAAACCTTTAGGAAATAGAAATGGGATTTTAAGTTTTTCCCTCCTTGACAAAGCTAACCCTTTTGCATATAGGTGTAGTTTCACATTACACATATCAAATCAAAATGGTATTCTTGGTCAAAGGCGGGAAAGGCTGTCACACTGCTCAAAAACAAAATATTATAAAAGATGATTAGTCACGAATTTTGTACAAACCTGTAGCTTAATATCCATTTACAACGGCATGTATACAGTATTTAGTTTTTATACACCTCAGTGAACAAGCAAGACTGATTGAACTATAAGCAGAACACGTATAATCTGTGTGTTAGACATTTATAGGCAATATTCAAAAGTTATGGACAACATACTTATTAATCAAAAGCAATGATATCTTCTAGAGCCGAATTTATGTAAATGCAACCCTTTCATCCCAATAGGGTTTATGCTGCAAACTATATCTCCAAGTATCTATATGAATACCTTACACAAGTTTGGCTTTCTGCAAAAACAATTAGTCACAAAAAACCCACCCACTAAACCCTAATGTCCTGAAATTAATGAGCAAAATGTTCCTTATATATTTATTTTGTTAGATGCACTTAATGTAAGGTTTCAACTAAAGTACAAAAATACAGTTGCCTTATATATTAATTTCCAGCCACATGCTTTCAAAATTAGGGCAAATCGAATAGAATACTGTCTGGGGTCCAATGCATTGTTGTCACGGACGCCGTCATGATGTTTTTTTGTTCCTGCCGAAAGAGTTACATTTGTATGTAACGTGTGGTCATACCATTATTTATGACATGACGTTAGCCACTGAATAACAGTAACGTCATACAATGATATACATAATAATGTAGTGGTAAATTTAATGTCCTGAATAGTTTAACCAGCCCATGAGCACTCGCTGCTGATCGCATTGTTGAGTCAAAAAGGCACAAGTATGGATGTAGATGATAACTCAGAACATCAATTAAACGTCTAGCCCCATTTCTTATGTCAGCATGTGCTTTTTTTATAGGTTTATGCGCTACATAACAAGATTCCATTAGCTGGCGCATATAGGTTCCGAAGAAAGAATGCCCTGTCTTCACCTGTCTTTAGGGCTTGTGAATAAAATGATGCAGACCAGCCTGCGCAGACCAGCCTGTGCAGACCAGCCTGCATCCTGCACAGACCAACCTGCACCCTGTGCTTACCAACCTGTGCATCCGCACAGTCTGATCAGTGCATTGTTATTTGCTTATTGGAAAGTATCATATCTACCTAGATACAAACAACTTTTCAATTTTCTAGCTGAATCTAAGAAGACTGGCGTAAAATTCTGACTTTGTTCGGAAACACCAGTCAGTTTTTGTCACATCAAGGCCAATAATAGAACCGCGACATGAGATTTACAACAATGTGGTATGTGCTTCTGGCAAAGCCTCAGATCACCATGTGCATACGTGCAGTCTGATCAGAGTCTTTGCCAGTCGCTTTAATATTCTATGACTGTTAAGCTACTGACCTAACATCATTTGGAGATTTTTTGCTTAAAAGGAGACTGCACAAGCTCTTTTGAGTCTACACTTGTTATAATGCCACATTATTGGAAACACATGTTATGGTTCATATTTTCTTAGCATCAGGAGCAATTACAATTGTCGCTGGTCATTTGCTGTCCAAATTATTAATAACAGCGTGAAAAACACAGTGAAAGAGTTACTGTACCTACCATCACACATTCTAAAACCTTGGGCACCCTGGTAAACTGTTTCTCGCAGATAAGTATCGAGTTGATCAAGCGGCAAAGTTACACTGTCTATGAGGGAATGATGATTGATGCAGCCAAGGTAAGACTGATAGTGTCTGAAAAACATTAATACATGTAAATAATTGATTGCTTCCTTGCAGATATTTAATATGTGTGGTTACTTTTTAAGGTGTTTATGCAACAAACTTCTTCTGTTGTTGTTAATTCATTGTTTATTGTGATCCCATTGATTGCTTTGTGTTTGGTCCTTATTTTTGTTTTGTAGTTATTTGTGTCTTTCTAGTTTTGCAAACTTCTAAATGTGAAAGGGAGAGCAATTTGCTATACTTTAATTGTCTCCCTGATGTTGTTTGGTTTTGAACTGTTTTGTGACTCTTCATCATGGTGTCGTAAATTGGTCTGCAATGTTTGATTGTGGTATTTCCTAATCATAATCACTTACTTTTTATGTGAATTAATTAATTATATATAAAATGACTTTAACTTTCTGAGAAAAGTTTCGTTTGAAATAGAAATAACATTCACAATTTGAAAAAAGCTGTGTCTGTTCATGAGAGTAAACAGATAGTGCTGCTAGCACTTAATAAGGCCGTATGCTGCTGCATGCCAAAACCAAATGAGCCGCAACATGTGATTTCCAACAATGTGGCATTTTGGCAAGTGTAGACTCAGACGAGCCTGTGCAGCTTCCTTTTAAGCTTAGAAACTCCAAATGGTGTTCGATTAGTAGATAAATAATCAAAGAATATTCAAGCGACGAGCAAAGGCTCTGATCAGACTGCGCGTATGCGCAGGCGGGCCTGAGCCTTTGCTGGTCGCACATACCACACTGTTGGAAATCTCATGTTGCGGCTCAAATATAGCAAGAAGTGAGCAAAGATCATGTACCCCAGCGGTAGCCATCAGAGGTTGTAACACTTTCAGAGAAAAGACAAAATTGTTAAAGATTTCATAATCCTAAATCAAGTAGTTGCTGAGAAATCTTTGACAGTAAACTGGCCATATGTATTATATAGGAGTGACAGAAGGAAAAAGTTCAAAAAATTAAAAAAGAAAGCAAAATGAAAATGAGCAGCTTTATTTTTATTCACACAAACACTTTGACTATCTGTAGGTGTACACGAAATTGAAAAACACTGGCTCCAATAGGTGCTGAGAAATCTGTCACAGAATTTTTTATTGGAGAGAAAGAAAAATAATCAAATAAAGGGACTAATAAGCATTATGTGGCTGTTTATTTCTCACACAATTCTACTTATCACTATCAAGTTTTGTATCAAATTTCAGAATCCTAACTCAAGTAAATGCTGAGAAATCTTAGACAGAAAAAAATCCATATTTTTATATAAGAGTGACAGAGGAAAAATGAAAAAAAAAGGAAAAAGGAGGCAAATTGAGGATTAGGATCTTAATGTTTATTTGCACAATACACTTTGACTACCTGAAGGTGTACATACAATTTGAAAACACTGGTTCAAATAGGAGCTGAGATATCTGTGACAGAAATTTTCATTGAAGAGAAAAAAAATGAACAAATAAAGGGACTGATTATCAATATGTGGCTGTTTTTGATACACAATTCAACTTATCACTATCAAGCTTTGTACCAAATTTCAGAATCCTAAGTCAACTAGTTGCTGAGAAATCTTTGACAGAAACAAAATTTCAATATGTATTATATACGATTGACAGAAGGAAAAAATGAACAATTTAAAAAGTAGGCAAAATGAGGATAAGCATCTTAATTTTCATTAACACAATACACTTTGCCTACCTGAAAATGTACACAAAATTGACAAAAACTGGCTTCATTAGGAGTTGAGAAATCTGTCACAGAAATTCCATTTGAGAGAAAGAAATAACAAATTAAAGGAATGATAAGCAATATGTGGCTGTTTTTGCTACACAATTCAACGCATCACTATCAAGCTTTGCACCGAATTTCAGAATCCTAAGTCAAGTAGTTGCTGAGAAATCCTTGACAGAAAAAAAGTTTACAGACAGACAGACAAACAAACAGAAAAACACAATTACAGAAAAGGCAAAAACTATATACCCCTATATACTTCATACAGGGGGTATAACAAATCCCAAAGGCACAGGCTATGGACAATACAATATACACTTAAGAGATAATAAGGTTTACATATATGTAATTAATGCAGCAAGGGAAGCAGATTTAAACTAGTCTGGGACTTATTTCTGTATCCCTCTCAAATGTATTTTTTGTGTATATAAATTGTTTATATCACGATGTACTTAAATTTGAATAAAAAACTGTTTACACTAATTAACGCAGCAAAATGCCTTTTGTTGAAAATTCTAAATAATCTAGATAAAATGATCCTAACAAATATTCGGGAATTTAGATTTTTCAGCTATGGTTTCAAAAGAGAAAGGTGCCACTATGACGTTACATTTATAAACATGAATTTATGTAACGTTTTAGCACATGTAGCTTACAACTACAATTCCAAAAATCGGATGCATCGCCCTGCTAAATCGATGTCAAAAAAGGCAAATTTGTCCAATTTATATCCAGGACGAATGGTTATTTTAGAGAAACGTGTAAATCACAAAACATAAATCCCATTTCCCTGACCCTTAATTTTACTTTGGGTATCATACAAATTATAATTAAAAGCCTGTCAACTAGTTTAGTGCTTAGTTCAATAAAATATATATGCATCAGTACCGTTTCAATATCTGCACTTTAAACCAACCAAGAGTTCAGGGGTGTGTGTAAGATCAAAATTCACTTCTATGTTGGTCTATACTTCGTTTACTTTATTTTAAAATGCAACACATTCTGATTTTTTTTTGAAATGTTGGCCCCATCCACAGGATCAAGGTGTGTGTAAAGTCAAAATATTAGCTACTATGCTGCTTCATGCGCCACTTCCTTTAATTTGATATGCAACATGACCATATTCTGATAAAGTTAAATTCTGTCCTCCCCATCACCGCCTCAGTTCACCCAGTGTGCCAGACTTAGGTACTCAAAGTTGAATTCCATTTTGTATGTTTCATAATATAATGTACCTTTGTCTGCATGCAGTATTTTGGTAAAAATATTGACAACTGACTTAGCTATTGCGAACGTTAACATTTAATATTTGCCGTTTGATCTCATCTAAGGGATGAGGTGGGTGGGGTAAATTTTTTGTCATCATCAGGCTAATCTGCAGGCACTGTGCAATTTTGGCCTATAGTGAGAAGTTGCCAGATATAATAGCTTTGGAGAAATGTAAATGGTGTGTATAAGGTCAAAGATTATGCTTCTATATTGGTCTGTACTTCGTTTTCTTTATTTTGATATGCAACACATTCTGAAAAAGTTTTGAAATGTCGACCTAATCCCCAGGGTCAAGGGTGTGTGTAAGGGCAAGTTATTAGAAAATATGCTGCTGCATTCATCATTCCCTTTAATTTGATCTGCGACATGGCCATATTCTGAAAAAGTTAAATTCTGTCCTCCCCTTCATCACCTCAGTCCACCCAGTGTGCCAGACTAAGGCCCTCAAAGTTAAATCCCATCTTAAATGTTTCATAATATAATGTACGTCTATCTGCATGCAGTATTTTGGTAAAAATATTGACAACTGTCTTAGCTATTTCTAACATTAAACTTGCCCTTTGACCCAATCTAAGAGATTGGGTGGGTGGAGTAAATTTTTTGTCATCGTCAGGCTTAAATGCAGGCACTGGGCAATTATGGCCTATAATGAGAAGTTGCCAGATATAATAGCGTTGGAGAAATCTGAAGTTCATTACACAAGAAACGGTATAGCTTTTGCATTTAGCCAAACCCTATGTAAAAAGGGCCATAACTCAGTAATAATTTTGCAGATGATCTCCAAATTCGAGCTTGACCTGTATTGTCAAATGCTTTAACCTTCTGTAAACATTGAATGAAATCAATGCATCCATTTAAATAAAACTGATCAGAAACAAAAAGTGTGACGCCGAGGACGACGATAACGTTGACATCGACGACGACGACGCCAACGACGCTAACAGAGTCATGGTCCCTATGTGCCAACCTGACTTCGCAGGTAACACAAAATTTGAAATTATATGAAAAGTATACTCCTAAGATTATAATTTATTTATTGTTTTATATGAAGGGTCAAACCAGCCTGCTCAGCCTCAGCGACGAATTAAAAAAACTGAACTTTCGCCCGTTGCAAGCCTAGATATGTTTCTTTCATATAAGTGAATAACAAAGGCGATTAACGGACTGCGCGGATGCGCAGGCTGTTCTGGGCATTTGTTGATTGCAAACCGCCAAGACAGGTTTTCTTATGTCAGGGCCCAAATACAATTGTAAAGTGCAAATCCTGACTAGACTATAGTTATATTTAGGACATTTAGTGCAAGGACAGGGGTATTTTTTTATGGTATACACTCAGCACAAACACAAGAGTTGTGGCATACATACCCACATTTATCAGATTCTGGAATCTCAGGACTTGTCAGTTTTGAGAACGTCTCCTTACACTTCTTTTCGACTCCTGTATAGTGAAACCATATTTTAAAGTCCTGATCTGAAAAAAATAAGCATCTGTGTTCTCTGAATTCATACATCCACCACTAAGAATTCCATAGTAGGACGAAATTTTTTCCATATGTGGCAAGATGGCTATTTGTGCTGCGCAGGGCAAGATCCATGGTCTGCCGTGCGTGTTCCATTTCATAAGACAGGGTCTACCTTGTGTGGGCATCTCCTCCAATCGTTTTACTAATCTGTTTCAATGTTGGCTTGAAAACTTGTCTGCAACACGCATATTAGAGCCAGAATTGTATGGCAATTTGGTCTATAAATTCAAAAGAATCGTTCGAGCGTAATGAAGAAGGCAAAGCTCAGAAATTCTTATTGGAAGATGATTGTTCACGTAATCCCCGAGAAAGCCATTTTTATGGCCAGCTTAATAAGATCAACACACATTATAAAGAGTGATATATAGCATGGATAATAGGCCACAGTCTCCATGCATGGTTATTTACACAATCACGGTTTGTAGCTATGGTTTCCTCTTTAATTGCTCTATGCAGGGTCAGGCCCCAGACTCAATGACCAAACTGAATAAATCAAACATTCAATTTGTGAGTTTGTGCCTGATATTTGTGGGTGTTCATTAGCTCTTACAGTCTGTGTGTAGAGAGCCCTTTATTTTGCTTCATCACAGATTGTTAATCGATTTGGATGTTTCTCTGTTATAATCCATTGAATCTAGGGCGAAGTTTTGGTACCAATAATGCATTGAAGCCCCCTGTTGGCTTAGGCTGATGTCCGTTCTAAGGTGGTGTATTTTTGTTGTTGACTTTTTTTTTTATTGTTACTCCCATTGTGGGAGTCGGCAATTGTCCTATGTTTTGTTGTACGTTACTTTATGTCCATTCTAGTTTTGCAATCATCTTGATAGGGAAGAGAGAGCAAGTCACTTTGCTTAGTTTGTCTTCCTGGTGTCTTGTGATGGTTGTAAGGCTCTTCATCGCGGTGCCATGGTTTGTCTGCGGTTTGTGATTATGGTATTTCCTGATCATACTCACTATTTTTGCATAAGTTAGCCATGCGAGTAAAACTAATTTTGCATTCTTACAACAGTAGGATCTAGGGTAAAGATATGGCCAGTAAAACCCCCCACCCCCCAGTGGCTTCGGCTGCCATCCTTTCTAAAACTGTGGATCTGCTGTTGTTAATCTATTGTTTGTTGTTGCTACCATTGTTGTGGGGGTTTATTTGGAGGTTTTCTTTATGTTTTGCAACGATTTGTATCCTTAATAGTTTTGCAATCATCTCGCTGGGGAAGGGAAAGCTGGTTGCTTTACGTTTGTTGTGTTCTGAATATACATGGAGTGTGGCTGTTATTATGTTCTGCAGATGTCATGTGGGTGCTTGAGTTTGCCTTTGGCTGGGGACACCCTGGAACTACTGGAGATTTTTTTAAACATGCACAAAATACAACAATCATACGTTGCAGACCAACCCACGACGCGGTGAGGAAGACCCACATAGCACAAAAAGTCACATGATATTAGAAAAACAATTAAAATATAGCAGCCAGCTCTCTCATTCTCATCAAGATGATTGCAAAACTAGAAATGCCACTAATAATGCATAACAAAACCACAGAGCCACCACAAACCAATGACATGAACATTGAAAGATGAATCACCAACAAGAGAACCACAGCTTTGGAATGGTAGCAGCCTTAGTCACTGGGGACTATTAATAACCTTATTTTCATATCTTAGCAGTCCAAAATTGGTTTGATGAACTCACTAACATTAGGACCTACTCTCGCTAAATGAATACGTAGCAAACTATACCCCATAGGAACATCTGCATCAAGAGAAGGGAAATTAACTATTTCAAAATTAAAATGATATTGTTTAATATATGGCTGTTTATCATAGATTTTAGATGAAAGTATGAGGCTTTCATTGGTATCCTGGGCCAGTTGTGGTACTTGATTGTATTGATTCCTGATCTTTGCAACCTTATTTATTTTGGCATTTGTTATGTACAAGGACAGGTGGGCTTCAGTATCAAAGGAATTAGCAATTTTAACTGAAGTTCAGTGAAATATAGCTGAATTACAACTTGTTAGAAATATGGATCATTTATATTAAGCAAGCCATTTAGATATCTTCAGATATAATTAAATGATTCAGAATGAGACAGCATGAAGTCTCTCTCATAACAAAAAAAAAAACAAATCTGCAACAAAAGAAGCACAATAAGTACCATTTGAAATACCTTTAATTTGTCTACACTATTTTGAGTCAAATCCTATTAATATGTTGTCCACACATAATAGAAAGCATCACAAACTTTCGGACATGACCACAAATTATATCTTTAAGGCTCTTCAGAAGTAATAAAGCCACACTTCTCATTTTAAGCCAAATAAAGTGAGTCCTCTCTGTTGAAGAAGTAAGTGAGTATGATAAGGAAATACCACAATCACGAAAGTCTGCTCAATTAATTTAGTTTGATTATCTTAGTAATCTAGTATAGAGAGCGGGGAAATTATATATAGACAAACTGAAATCTGTGAATTGCATTAGTCAGGAAGCCGTCATTTGAGCTTAACATATTTTGTGTTTTAACAAGAACAGTATCTAGGGCAACGATTTGATGCCAGTAAAATGCATTTAAGGCCCCTGGTGGCTAAGACTACCGTCTGTTCTAAGGGGGTGTTTATGTTGTTCTTGATTAGTTGTTTTATGTACCCCCTTTGTTTGTGGGGGTTCTGTGTTGGTCTTTGTTTTGGTATGCATTACTTTGTGTCCTTTCTAGTTTTGCAATCAGCTTAATGATGAAGAGAGAGCTTGTTGCTTTGCTTTAATTTTCTTTTGTCTTGTTATAGTTCGACCAGATAAGAAAGCCCTAGCGATTCTTAGCTAAGATCCACCCGTGGACATTTCCATTTAAAAAATCGGTAAGACAGAGTGTATTTATTCACCTGTGAAGCGCTTTACACCTGTATACCTGTGAATTATACCCGTAATAGTTGGAGCCCCATTTTGAGAAAATGCAATTCGAATAAATTTGGATAACAAGCAGACTGACTAGTCTAGAAATATGTGTTCAGACAATGTTCGAAATTTTAACTATTCAAATTGTCATACTGAATAAGTTATAAATTAATGGTCCGCAATGACCTTTTAATTACTATAAATTGATCCGCACACAAGATGATGGTTCATGTAAGTCCCTCAGGACACGCCAGAATGAGTTATTATTAGAGGCGTTTGTGGATATGCGATAAGATCAGATCTCATGTTTGTATGCCCTTTTCTCATGATCAAGATACTTAACCCTTGTCCTGCTGAATTCTAAGTGTTGATTTATTATTATTGTCTCACAAGTTATGAAACCAGTTTTGCCATACAGACAGAATTGGAAGAAAGTGCAAAACTACCCTCCCCTGAAATTTCACAACATATCTATCCCGATAAATAAAATGCAGCAGGTCCCCAGCAGCATACTAAAGATAGACGTTTACAAGGCATGCTAACGTATAAAGTTGGTCACCCTTGTCGTCTGCGCTTCAGTTGGTTGCATGAGTAAAGCGCACATAGGCTATAACACTCGATTTACTGTAGCTAGTCTTATTTGAAAGTGTATGACAGCGCGCTGTCTAACATGCCCAGCTGGTCCAAATATACTGTCAATGTTCTTTGGCTCTTCTTCACAATACCATGTGTGTGAGTGTGGTATTTCCTGATCATATTCGCTTACTTCTTTGATGCTAGAATACCTTTAGATTTTATTTTAATAAAAATGCTCTTGTATTTTAAATGAATTATAATTAGCAATAAAATGAGATTTAAAGGGTATTTTATAAAGTTTAGGTAGCTAGTTTAACAACTCTGATTATCTATGAGTCAAGAGCCTTTTTCTAGGTTCCACCACAGTATGTTAATTTCTTTGATTGTTTCCCTGTGATGACACAATTGCTTATGTTTAGACGCTTCATTGTGACCAAACAATATTTTTGCTTTGACAACAGCAGAATCTAGGATATAGATCTGGCAGATACAATTATTTTAAGCCCAAAGTGGTTTTAACTGCTGTCCGTTTCAAGGTGGTTGTTGTGTTACTGTTGATTAATTGCTAATTGTCTCTCCTAATCGTTTTTAGTTTTGTAACCGCTTGTGGTCCTTGTTTGGTACTACACTATTTAGTGTCATTTCCAGGTTTGTAATTATCTAAATAATAAAAAGAGAGCCTGTTTATTGACTTTAATTGTGTTTGTACTGTTCAAGCTGAACTTCCTTGGCCAATTCCATGGAATCAGACCTCAGATGTAGGTTGAGGGTCTACTTTGATAAAGTGACGCTAACGTCACATAACGTCACACTGACGTCACAGAAACCATGCCAATACAATAACAAGTTCGATTATATCGAAACAAACGGTTAAACATTCCACAAGATGTCATAAATGAAGTTAAGTGTTTTTTTTCAATAAAATATTTTATTGAAAAATCATAAACTTCATTTATTCTGTTGACAGAAAAATAGATTTTGATTCAGCTGAACCCATATGCTACGAACTAATTTTCCTTACGCCAGTTCAAGCTGATAAAATGCAGCGTTTTTTTACATAATACTATGCTTTACATACATCTAAGGCTTGACTCTCCAATTTGGCCGAAATTTTTCGATTGTGTGCTGTTTTGATGAGTCTCTTCCTCTCAGTTTGGTTGGTTGGTCTGCATTATAATATTTACTCACCCACTCTTTTTCGAGTTTATTAATAGAGAATCTTACAAGAGTGCTCCCGTTTTATTGAATTTGTTAATCAAGTTGAGGAAAAAAGATAAAAAGCGAGGCTTGTTGCTTTTTTTTGCAACGAATTAATAAATAAAATGATACAGGAGCACAACTCTTAGATTTTATTTATCACATTACGTTAACATTACTTAAAAATTGCATTTTGGTGCGAAAACATCAAGATAATGCCATCTTTTACTCAACTTTATAATGGACGTCATTACGTTACGTTACTAGATTTGTAAACCACTAGTGGTTTATCGATTTAATTGCATAGCCTTATATCATTCCCAGACTCCATGTCATATGATAATTCACGTTCATTACCGATAGTTAATGCATTAATACACACATTTTGAGTCAGTGGCATTAATTCTGTGAATCTGCAAGTTTCATGACCATAATTGGTAAGTCAAATTTCTGTGGATAGCTCCTTTGATTTTTTTTAATTAAGTACAGTAAAAACTGCTGAAACCTATCATTGGAAATACCGACATCTTGTCTGAACCCGACTAGGAAAAATGACCATGCCAAAACCCTATATTAGTACATGAAAAAAGCCCTGACATATAGACAATTGTCTATTCCGGATACGGACACTAAAATTTGGCTGGTGGAGTAAAATGCAATGCAAAATTCACTTGTTAAAACTGACTTGATCCGACAGTTGGACTTGATCAAAACACTTTTCAAGCCTACAGATAAGTACCTTTGTTCTTTGTTGTGGTACTACAAACCAGTCTGACCCAATAACAATGATGATTTCCTCACCCTTCTCAAATAGAGGTCAATTATCTATTGGTGTGCATAGACTGTTAAGATAACTATGTTGAATATATACTTTGCACAATAAGTTTAACAATTGTTTTGTATAGGTGAGCCCATCTACAGCAAATCTCATGTTTCATTTGCTGCCATGAAGATACAAGCACTGGACATCTGACATGAATTTCCATTTAAAAAAATATGGAATTACCAAACGCAGTGGCCATGATTAGGTGACGTTAAATTTTAAGACTAGCAGGTAACGTGGGTATTTCTGATCATTGGGGTGGGGGGGGGGAGCCAAAAACATTTCAAGCGATTGTTTGGTCACTAAAACCAAAAAAGCATAGCAAATGCTGAAATTTTCTGAACTTTCTAAGAGAAATAAAGGACCATTTTTTCACAATTTGACGTTTTTATTAATGTTTTTACGTTATCGCCTTTAAACAGTGTTTCTAGTTGGGTTTTCTTGAACCACATTGACAAGTGAAACTGTTTTATGACTTCCAACACATTCAGTAAGATAATGTTGAATGAAACTTCTTCATGGCTATAGAGCACGAGTTGAAATATAAAATCTAACAAATGCGTTGCACCATTTTCCAGCAACTTAAGGTTTTAATCAACCGTAAGATCAATTACATTGTAAGCCAATGACATCTTTGTAAACTGAGTCTCTGTTTAATTGGCACGCCAATTATCATTAGAAGTGTAATCAATGTATGTCTACGTTATGACTTCGTTGATGACAGCTGAATTTTTTCAGCATGAAATCTCTATCAAATCTGACACATAACCAATAGTTTTTTAGGCGAATGATGCATGAGGAAGATGTAAGACCACCAAAGGAAAATCACATGCTTCTTATTTTAGCATTTCTTACAACGGATGTGATTTTTGCTTACTGACCCCTCCTGCAATTCTTGCTCTCCCCAAATGCCTATTTAAAACATGGCAACTGTAAATTCGTGGTTTCATTTGCCTAAGATCCTTTTCTCGTCATTGCATTTGAAATTGTTCGATACTGCACAAAGATGAACACATAAAGATGGGAAACATAAGAAATTGCTAAACTTATTGTGCATAGTATAGCTCACGGATAAAAAAAATATTTGAACTCTTTGCATGCTGGTTATTATTAATGTTAATTTTGCTGATTCTTTTCCAAAATAAACTTTACAAAACACAAAGAGCTTATAGTTTCAAGCTTAAAAAGGGTGTGCCACCATACTGCCAAACAGTTTGTTTCCAGATCAGAGTTGCTCATTTTAAAAGAATCCCTATGTAACATATCCCATATGGTGAATACCTGTGTGGTTGTTGTTGCAAAATCATGTAAGCAATTAGAAGACACAAGGTAGACAAACAAAGTAAAGTAATCATCTCTGACTTCCCCATCAAGATGATTGCAAAACTAGAATGGACATAAATTAACGCACAACAAAACAAATAACAATTACAGCATCCCACAAAGGGAGCTACAATCAACATCGATTCAACACCAACAGAACCATTGCCTTAGAATGGACAGTAGCCAAAGCCACCGTTGGGCTTAAATGCATCTTACTTAAACAAATGGTTGTAGACCCTTGTCTCATCCATAAAATATACCAAATGTACTGCAGTATAATGCTTTTGCTTGCATGGATGTCCATGGATGTCATTCTGTTGAGTGCAATGTTTGCTAAATTTCCAAATCTTGTAAGTCATTTAATAATCGAGACCTCCTTGTTTCTAATTTTATCATTTTTGATAATATATACAATTTGACCTTTTTGTAAATGTATTTTGGCACCGGCCTTATCATCTACGTAAAATAGAATGAATTGTCCCAGACAACTAAACAACATTCTCATTAAAACACGTATATATCTATGTGGCATGAACAAGTTTTGATCTAATAACAATATAAAACGTCCTGAAAGATTTGCTTTGAATTTAACCTTCGATTCTGATTACACACAAAACTGATAACATCAATTAAATTATAATTTATTCATCAGTAAATCAACATTTTTATATCATACGTATCTTTACATATGCTATCATCAAGAGACATTTTACTAGACATCATCAGATGTCTTGCATATTAGATGTGACTATTCAAAATGAAATAGGAGTGGGTACAAACGTGTCCACAATAACAATTGTGTTGAAATATGTGACATATTTTGTATGTTTTAGAAAATAACCCCAAAAAACTGATTTGGAAATATCAATTTCAATTATCACTGGTCACCAAAAATGACAAAGATGGCATTAACCAAAGGTTTACTTACAAATCATAACACGCGGTAAGATCAAAAAAGTGAAACATCCAGCTTCGCTGAATCTGAGTCATGAGTCATCAAGAAGCTATACGAAGCAAATCATATCTTGCAATGGGTCTAATTTCACATCAAAGTGGGCGCCTGAAAGTAAGTTTACACAAAGTGCACTCTGTTGTGCACTCTAAGTGCACCCTATTAGCATTACAATGTTAGTTAATTCCGGTACATGTATTGAACACCATGTGCACAACTGTGCAATCTCAATTTTAGTTTCCACTTTATGCAATGTATTTCATGTAGATGATACAAATGTATCAAATACACACACCGTTTAAAAAGTTGATTTATACTTACATATGCAATCATATGGATTGAAGCCATCAACTATGCTAGTATAAAATCCTGGATTAGACATCACATTAGTCCATATGTATCTCTCAGGACAAACATGCATTTCATTGATTTGTATCTTGTCAACACAATCAGCGAATGAATGAAGCATACTGAAACAAAAACAGTTAAATACATACAGTTAAACATGTGTAATACAGCCACTCTCAAAAAGGCAGAACACTGGGTGTCAATACCAATTATCACTTAATGCAAGTCAAAAGTATTACAGAATGCTCCAATGGGAGCATACTGCAATACTTTTGACCTTCATTAAGCTACCAATTGTTATGAAGAGCTTTGTTTTGTCTATTTTTGAGTGGTCGTTTTACACAAGTTTTACTGTATGACTATCTATTTATCACTATTAACTCTTTACTTTCTTGTAATTTTCCATTTTTAGTAGTCGTTTGCCTGCTCTATTGTCAAAATGTTTTTTTAATTCCCATTACTATTAAGGGGTGTTTAGACGGCATGACAATGTCATGTGTAATTTATTTCACAGTGAGGAAAACGGGCTCATCACCTTGAGCTATCTCATTATGCTCTTCATCGTTTCATTGCTATAGCTAACAAAATGTGTTAATGTAAGTAAGGGTGCAAAGATCAGGAATCGATATAATCAAGTGCCACACCTAACACAGGATACCAATGGGAAGTGACAAACTCACAGTTAGACTGAAAAAATTGAGAGCAAGAGGTCAGTATTTTTTCTGCAGGTGACCACAAGGCACATATAAACAGATGCGCAAAAAGACAAAGCAAACACAAGACAGAAAGAACATAAAAGATCCACAAAAGCAGTACTGCCTTGGAACGGTCAGTAAAATATTTTACTGGAGGGCTTAAACCAGTTTCACGACGCCAATCTCACCCTTAATTTAGATGTGGATCAAGACATAGATGTTTGGTTTGCATGAAATACGCCTAACTTATCAAAGCATTATCTTTTAGAACATATAAATCAAGATATAATAAGGATATAAAGCAAAGATAAGGACTCAACAGTAAATAAAACTGAAACCCGAATAAAACAAAAATCAATCCCACAATTCACGACTTTTGTCATCTGCAATATCACCTGCTTATGTTCTAAGGAAGCCTTTATGACAAACAACATGGATCCAGATCAGACTAGGTTCATAGTGTTTGCTTCTATGATTAGATCTTGTCTGAATTGCATTTGAATATATGCAGCAGGTTAATAAGTCGACATCATTTTAAGGACAAAGTACTGGCATGTTTAGAGTCATCTATTTTATCTTGCTCCTGTAATAAACTGAAAAGCAATTAACCCAAGTGACCTAAAAGCTGATTTTGTCACGGTGAATAGAAAATATCCTATTCCCCATGACTTTTAAGGCTGGCTATTCAAATCACTGTTATAGCAGTGTTTACACGAGCTGATTGGTAATGTATGACTAAGTCAGGCTGACAAACTAATGCCGTCTAAACACCTTTTCAGAGTGTCAAACAGTTTAGGTCCAGATATGTTGGTACTGATCTATTTCCAAATTGTATGCAAAGCATGCTAGCATAGAATGAACCTAAAGAATAATAACCTCATGCATGAGCACATGTTGAAAAGCATAATATTATATCATTATTATGATAAGGAAAATTACATACGTAAGGTAAACCACCCATGTTTGAAAAATATTTAAAGTTGAATTTCATATCAAAATAAGTATATGATTTGATTTAATAAATTTTGCCGAGAAAGTCAACTTCTGCACAAAAACAATTTGTTTTAATTTTTTGACATAAAAACTATACCTCTTTGATTCACAATAGCAAACAGTCAACAAGATCTGTGTTGTGATATTGTGATATATATTTAGGAAGCTTATAATAAGCACTACCAATTTAGAAAAAATAGCTTAAAATGATAGACATGTGTTATTTATCACATAACATTCAACAATTTATTGAAATATGTACACTTGGCTCACAATAACAATTTCTGCTTTAGCCAACGGTAGCCCAACTTGAGTTTTTTTAGCTCTTACTATCATCAAGTCATGAGCCATTTTGTTTGTTTCATCATAGTGTGTTAATCTGATTACTATATAATAGATTGTTTCCCTGTGTTGATGCATTGAATTAGTAAGGAAGCCTCCAAGCCAGCTATGTGATGATGCATTGTACTAGTTAGGAATCATCCATGCGAGCTAAGCATTTTTGTGTATTAACAACAAACAACAGAACGTAGGGCGAGGAAAAGGCGCCAGTTAAATGCTATTGAGCTCTCCAGCGGCTTAGGCTGCTGTTCTTTTTAGGGTGGGGTTCTAATGTGTTGATTTATTGTTTTATGTACCTCCCATTGTTTGTGGGGGTTCTGTGTTAGACTTTGTTTTGGTATGCCTGCTTAATGTATTCTTTTCTTGTTTTGTAATCATCTTGACGAGGAAGATAGATCTTGTTGCTTTGCTTTTATTGTCTTTTGTTTGGATGTCTTGATAAGTTAGGGGTCTTTCATGCAAACCAAATATTTATGTGTCTTGATCCACGTCTGAATTAAGGGTGAGGTTGTCGCCGTTAAACCGGTTTAAGCCCTCCAGTAAAATATTTTACTGACCGTTCCAAGGCGGTACTTCTTTTGTGGATCTTTTATGTTTTTGTTCTGTCTTGTGTTTGCTATGTTTTGTGCGCGTCTGTTTATATGTGCTTTGTGGTCACCTGCTGGGAAAGGGCTGACCTCTTGGCTCTCGTTTGTGGTGTCTTCTGTAAGTTTGTCACTTTCCCATTGGTATCCTGGGTCAGGTGTGGTACTTGATTGTATCGATTCCTGATCTTTGCAACCTTATTATTTTGTTACTGTAAATGTCCTGTAGCCCTTCCTTACAGAGCCATGGATTGAGTCCTAAACTTTGCTTTATCTCCTTTTTATACCTTGATTTATATGTTTTGGAGATAATGCAAAGATAAACAAGGGGTCTTTCATGTAAACCAAACATCTATGTGTCTAGATCCACATCTGAACTAAAGGTGAGGTTGGCACCATGAAACGGGTTTAAGCCCTCCAGTAAAATATTTTACTGACCGTCCCAAGGTGGTACTTCTTTTGTGTATCATTTGTGTTTTTTGTGTCTTGTGTTTCTCATGCCTTTGCGTCTGTTCATTGCTGCTTTGTGGTCACCTGCTGGGAATGGGTTGACCTCTAGGCTCTAGTTGGTGATGCTTATTTGTTATTTGTTACATTCGCATGTGGTAACCTGGGTCAGGTGTGGTACGTGATTGTATCGTTTCCTGATCTTTACCTCCTTTCTTACTTTGGTCTGCAGCTTGTGTATTGTTTAGCTTACAAAATAACCTCTGTGCATCATACAGTGGTTGAACTCTATCCGTTTATTTATCTGAATTGGTAGATCTACCTGCCTGTTAGAAAACAAGAGTGACCTGAAACAATCCTTTTCCAAGAATATGTAAACGTCTGGTTATCATTATGTTGTAAATATTCATTTGTATTGAAGCAACAACACACATGAACTAGATTTCTTCTATCCACTCTGCATGTTTAAAAGAGTTAACTTATTTGGTTTTATTATTTTGCAGTCCAACTATAGCCATATCATTTTGCAAAGAAGGTTCACATTTGCCAAACCAAACAAAGTACAGTGTATATGAGCAGCGACATGAGATGTTCACCATTGTGGTATGTGCGACAAGCAAAGGCTCAGACCAGCCTATGCATATGCGCAGTCTGATCGGAGCCTTTGCTAGTCGTTTGAATATTCTATGACTGTAAGCTACTGGCTGAACAACATTTGGAGTTTCTAAGCTTAACGGGAGATTGCATAGGCTGGTACGAGTCTACACTTGTCAAAATATTACATTGTTGGAAATCACGTCACAGCCCATATAATATAAGCACTCTCCATATTCTTCTTATTCCAGATTTCAGCTTTTTTGTTGTCTGAATGTATTAATGTTGATGGATTAATAGAGAGATGTGTGTATTCTTATTTGCTAACCTAGAGAGACCAGCTTATCTAGATAACCCCATCCCATTTTAAGAGAAGTTAACTTTTGTTGAAAAAAGTGTGTGCAAATTTTACATTTAGGTTGAAAATTGTATGCATTAATTTAATATAGCCTCTCCAAGTTAAGGTTATTTGGCTGCACTGTCAATTGAAAACAGATATGAGCAGCGACTTGTGATGTGATTTCCAACGAAGCGGTATTTTGATAAGGACAGACTAAGACCAGAATGTGCAGCCCACTTTTAAGCTTAGAAATTCCTAAAGGAGTTCAGTCAGTAGTTTAACAGTCATAGTGTTAATAAGGCTTAGATTTTAGCAGGCTTCCATGCGAGCTGAACTTTTCTTGTACTTCAACAACAGCAAAATCTAGGGCAAATATTTAGTACCAGTTAAATGCATTTGAGCCCCTTGGTGGCTTAGGCTGCTGTCAGTTCTAAAGCGGTGGTTCTGTTGTTGTTGACTTTTGTTTGTTATTACTCCCATTGTGGGAGTCTGTAATTGTTCTATGTTTTGTTTACGCTACTTTATGTCCATTTTATCTTTTCAATCATCTTGATAGGGAAGAAAGAGCTGGTTGTTTTGCTTAGTTTGTCTTCTTGGTGTCTCGTGATGGTTGTGTGGCTATTTCTCGCAGTGCCATGGCTTTGTCTGCGATTTGTGATTGTGGTATTTCCTGATCATACTTGCTTACTATTATAGAACATTCAAGTGACTAGCAAAGGCTCTGATCAGACTGCACATATGCGCAGGCTGATTTGAGGCTTTGTAGGTCGCACAAACCAATGTACATTGTTGGAAAACTCGTATCGCGCTCAATTATGTTATTGCTGTTTCTATCATGGTTTAATGGTGTAGCTCATACAAAAAAACAATAACAATCACAAGCCACTCCTAATATCACAATACATTATTTATAAGAGAAATATTTTGTAAAACACTTACTTGCATGGGGGTTGTTGGTAAATCGTAATTCCTTCTCGAACACGGTTCAAACATGTAGCTGCTGCAATATCAACAGTTGTATAAACACTTGGACAACTTCCCTTTCCTGTGTCTTGTGGTTCTGGAAGATTTAAACAATTCTTGCAAAGAGTCTATACAAACCAGGCTTTATAAACTAAACTTAAATATTAAAACTATTACCTCTTATCTGTGAGATAGTAATGACTCTAAATCTCTAAATAGTGTTGTAAACCTGCTGGTATTATAGATAGTGGTTACCTGCTGATCATATAGTTACTGATGATTGAAAATTATTACTGATTCAAGAATTTTTTATTTTATCTGTGAATGACTTAAAATACAGTTTTTCATAGCCAAACGGCATCAACAAATGTTGTAAAGAAATTGCCAGTGCATTACAAGAATTCTGCAATCGCAAATGCAAGCAAGAGTATTTTGATTAATGATTTGAATACTTGGAAATAAAATATTTCAGTATTATTGATAAAGGAATTTCATTTATTGCAACAATTTCGATCGTCTTCTATCCAGATATAAATTTGCTGTTGTACATTTAAAGAAATGTATCAAGAAATTCCATTGCAATTTTGTATTAATATCGGATAATGCTGCTGACAACGTAGTGGCTGTTTAAATGGTGTAATATATCTAAATTCTAGAGCAAGAACATGGCAGCGCTGAAACCTGAGCATAATTTTTCTTAATGAGAGGTCTGTCCTTGATAGGTATAATTGTCATATGGACTCTCAATTTGGTGTATTTGTTGATGAGATCAAAACAAGCTTCCTTTGTTATACTGGCAACCAAACGCCATTAAATACTATGCTAAACATGTTTTGTTTCTAATTCTAGTTTGTGTACTACTGAGCAGTCTTTGCTTTTACATCTTGTCAATGGGCGTTAGTATCTAAATATTGTACGACAATATTTACCTAACACTCATACATATGGATTATAAACTCGTAATAATTCATTAAACTACTTTTTGATTTCCAAACATAACAAAAAGTGATGTTTTTCGAAGAATACATTTTCTAATTCACTATGCATCACTTCCCCAATTAGCTCTGTGGAAATAATGTACTGATAGCTTTTAAGGACACATGCTACTAAATACTTCCCATGTTAAAATCTGTTCAATACTTTGATACAGTTTGTTTTTTGCATGGACTATATTTTTATGAAATAAAAAGGATCTGTCACCGTACTTATTTTTTCCATAATCTAATATGGAAGTTTTAAGCATTTGACCAAGTTTCTAAACAGGTGAAAAATAATACAAGTCAAGCTAAAAAAGTTGTCATCTTCAGACAGATTCTTTATCTTATCTTAAATTATTGCTCATGACCTCAAAACTTCTACTATTAGAAAATATGCAAGTTTAGTTGTTAATCCTAGCTGTGATACGATACCGCATGATATATTTTGCCAATTCAGCAAAAATTTGAACTTGTTTTAGAATAAATTATATATAAAGAAATCTGATGGTGAAAATCTCAACAATTTATTATTTCATGGGCTATAATAATACACTTTAGAAAAAAGAATAAAAATCTGGGGTCACCAAACTGATTATCTTTCTGGAGGGTCAAATCTGACCCCTCCCCCATAGGTTTCATGGATTATTCTATAAAAAAAGTTAAGGGTTGACCATTTTGGTCATTTTGATGATTCCCCTTTTCTATGAAATAATTCTGCATTTAAACGCTAATGAGGGAAGAAAAAACACTGAAAATACGTGCCCTGCCTGAAAATGGACACAGGACCTCTGGTATCATAGGCTGACACACCAACCAAAAGGCCATGACATCAGGTCGTGTGCTGCTCTAAACAACAGTACATGTAGAAGTGACAATCCAAGTAAGTAAGGGTGCAAAGATCAGGAATAGATACAATCAAGTCTTGGTCAATATCGTATTTGTAACCACAGTTAAAACTTGAAAATTGTGTACATTGTTTGTTTTTGACTGATCTATTTATCTTTTTTGGTACTGAGATGATCACTACTGATGAAAGGTCAAATGGATATTTTGGACACACAATAGTTACTTTATTTTGTCAAGATAATGTCGGAAAATCGATCTGAAATAAGAAAATCTGAAATCTGTAGTGATCCAAATTCATAAATGGACAATAGACAAGACCCAGACCAATCATTCCTGATTCCCGACACAGTAATGGTGTGCATGGGAATCAGCCACAGATGTCTTTAAGGTTTATATTTTGGGTTTGAGTCTCATTAGAGTTCAAGTGTAGTTGTATAATTTTTAAAATTTACATGATTTATACGATTTTTACAAAAGTAACATATAGAAGTATATGTAATATAATTCATCTTACGGCATTTTTCTGCCTGCATATACAATACATGCAATTATGAATTATAATGTAGACTTATAAAACATTCAAACAATTACAATCTATCAAATTGCATAAAACAATACCATAACTAAGAAAATTTTAGATTTAAAAAATACTTAAAGTTTAATACATCTAAAATAATTCCAACCAGCGCAATCATAATAAGGAGTTATCATTTTACCACTACGCCACTGTCTCAGAGGTGTTAGATCCAAATTGCTGAAGATACTTGTTCCATAAATTAATCCATTAAAGTAGCGAATACACACCATACGTGACTGAACGATGGTGAAAATTAATAAGTACCAAATAAATATTGTCAGGGTTATATGTAAAAATTTGCAAATTACATACTAGCTGACTGTTTGTCTAAGATATTTGCTTTTTAATACTATTTTATATCCATAGATCTGGGTCAAATTAAGCTGAACAGGTTAGATAAATAAGTAATGTAGTATTCAAAATATTGCTAGCTTATTTGCATAAGCTTCGCCCTGCAGCAGTTCACATTATCCACTTCCAATGCGTACCTATGCAAAATCCAGACAGTATCATTTTAGACTAATAATAAAACATGTAGCTTAACGTACTACAAATATCTTTTAAGTTATATTGTGTTTATATACATGTCTATACAAGCGACACTACAAGTACCATATACATCACATCAAGAACAATTTTTATATATAATATGTTAGTTTGTTTTCTTGATGACAAACGAAACTACACGTTATCGCAAACCAATGCTCACACCATGTGCTGATCCAGAGGAGGGGGAGCGTCTGTAAATCACAAAACACAGGGCATTTTGGCAGAGTTGGACCTTCTGGCCAAACAAATCTGGATCTGCGAATGTCAAATATTGAAAGTTCCTTGATATGACCATTATATATTAAGTCCATGCTTGCATGGTTATGTTCCATGATTTTGTCAAAATTTTATTTTTCAAAAACTTTCAAAAGGTTTGGATCCAATTCTGGAACGACTTTCTGTTGGTCGTGATCTTGGTCCAGAAAGTTTGCATAGACTATCAGTAAGAATAGAGTTAAATACCAGGACTTCAGTTAAGAGTGCTTAACAGAAAATAATTTTCTTATCTCTAAACCAAAACACATGTTGGTGATACTCAAAAGAACCGTCTCAATGAGACGGTTCTTTTTAGCACCCAAAACATATGCTAAAATTATGGGTAAGAGAATATTTACAATTTTACGCTGAAAATTTTTTGTTATCTTAACCTGTGAATTATACTCACCTGCACAGTCTGTAAAGTCCAAAGCTGTATACAGGTATCTAAACGCTTCTGGCAACAAGGCCCTGCTGACTTCATAATACATTTCCAGTTCATCTTTCAGGTATCCATTTACTTCTTGTATTGTGCATTGTTCATTTCCCATTGATGGATCATTGTAAAAGGATCGGAATGAATTCATGACACATTTTAGCTGTTCATTATACACACTGTAATGAATGAGTAAGCAACACATATTTTGAAAAGTAATTGACCTTATATTGGCAAAGAAGTGCATTTTGCATAGCCGACCAGGAATGTATCTGACAGCACTGCTTAATGTAGGACTAGCACCAGAGTCTCTGCTGATTGCATAAGTATGGAGCAAAAGAAAGGTACAATCTAAAATGCCGACCTAAATCGCAACCTGTTAGCCGTGCATGCAAGTTTTAATTATGACTTCATATATGCAATAAGTACTGACGCTTTAAGTTTAAATAGCTCATTGGTTTAATTTATATATAAGTCTATAATTGGTGTATTATCAATTTTTCAACTTCGTAAATTTACCGATTTTTAAAACAACATACATATGATGTATTATAGTAAAAGAGTGACAAGAGACTAAGAATAAATGATACTAACAGTAAACTGTTGTTACAAATAGATAAATGGTGTCGTTGTCGTTGTTTGGCTGAAAACCTTTAGTTGCTACATGCAACATTTAAATTTTGAAAGCCTGTCAAACTGTCTCTGAATGAAACATGCTTGCTGTGTCTTGCCTGATTGCAACCTAAGATTTTTTGTTGATCCGACCATATCATGGCGAGAGTTAACACATGAGAGGGCTGACCTCTTGGCAATTGTTTGCAGTGTCAAACTGTGAGTTTGTCACTCTCAAATTGGTATCCTGGGTCAGGTGTTGTCTTGATTGTATCGATTCCTAATCTTTGCACCCTTACTTACTTTGGTACAATTTAGATATGCCACAACGCCTACAATGAACACCCATGTTGACGTGTTAAGCATAGCTAGCGATCTAATGTTTGTTCAGAATCATAATTTGAGCTGTGACATGTGTATTCAAACAAAGCGGCATCCTGATCTTTGGATCCTTACTAACTTTGACCAAACAAAATCTGAGCAATATAATTTTGAAACCTCTTACATGGTGATAATTCAATAATATTTTTCAAACCAGATTGAGTTTTCCGCTGCTTTTATCCATATGAGAACATTCTATCTCACTCTCACATTACCCATACCAACGGGTTTGGGGAACAAAACCAACAGCCACACATGGATAGACAAGCGATGTTAATGTTTTGATAAATTTCTGTCCTTATGGTATGTCACATATCAGTGTTTACAAAAAAATTCTGGAAGTTGTTTTTAATATAAAAATGTGGTATATAATGCTGAGCAATAAAAATAATCCGTTATTTGTTTGAGGATAAGTTAATACATCCTTCCAGATCATCATTTGTTATCACTCGGCAAGCCTTGTGATGCCCATTCACGATCATCAGGACGGATTTGTCTATTCCACCCTGACACTCATGATAGATTCCTATACTCACTTGCACTTAAGTTTTCCTGTTCCACTTGAGCTAGTTAAGCTGTCTACACTGCTGCCCATATTTAAGTAGTAGAGTTGATGTATGGGTTCCAGACAAGAAGCAACTTTGGTATAATCTTCATAGAAATGTCGTTCACATGGCGAAATTTGCAGTAGTTGTGTGTCTACAAATATTGAATTTACCATAATTAAAATATGAGAAAAAATTCTACATCATATTATGAATATAGTCTTAAACAAAAAAGGAAATCGATCTTTGCAACAACACAGTCTGGCTTTAAGTTATTTGTGAACTAACTAGTACAATATTTATACTTTCTTTATCTACCTTCAATCGATGGTTCAGTACTTGGTGCTCGTCATTGGCTAGGTCCACCATCGCCCAACTAGAAAACTCCTTAAGCTCTGACCCTCTGTGAGCTAAGCATATTCTATGTTTTATGACATTTAGTGTAATTGATTTGAGCAGGTAGAGAATCAGACAAACTTAGTTGCTCTATATGGCATAGTATGGATGTGCAAGCTGAATAGCTCCCTTTTCAGCGCTGCCAGGTAAACGATAAGCCCCCTTTTTCTCAGAAAAAGTATATGACTGGCCCAGTTTTTCATCATTGATATATAACCAATCCCTTTTTCTGATATCCCTGATTAAAAATACACTTACATTGTATTTTAGCTTAGAAATTCAGCCCATAAGCCACAATTGAAACAAAATTACCATATTTGTTTGTAATGGCAGAATAGAGGTTATATTAAAGATGAAAGGCCATTGTATGAATAGGTAACATTTTGTTCAATCAAGTATATGAATAGGTCATTTCTTTCCAAGAACAAGTATATAATTGAGTAGGCTTTAAAATTCTGGCTTGCACACCGAGCCCCCCCCCCCCCCGCCCCATCCCCAATCAGTATATGAATAGGTCATTTCTTTCCAAGACCAAGTATATGATTGAGGTTCTTTCCTATGTAGGGACTGACTTTAAACAATGCATGCTATGCATATCATTATATCGCCTGCATGTCCATATGATAAACACTTGAAATAATAAATTGGGTGAAAATGTGAAAGTGATTTTTATAGGATTTGCATCAGTATTATATGTCTAAAGACAACATATACTGACACAAATTAACTAACTGTATGAAGTATAAGCTTTTCTAAAAAGCTTGGCATCTTTCAGCACTTGACTAAAGTTGGTTGTTGTCAATAGCTGTTTCAACGAAAGTAGATGGCAATTTTGCATGTACATCACGATAATAGAATACCTAAAACAACATACCACAGTCATTGGGAATAGCACCAAGCAGACCCTCTCGAACAGATGGTTTTGAGATCATAGCGTTGATTTGATCCATGGTGCATCCAATATCAGGATACAAATCCATGAATACACATCCTCCAATAGCTAGCTCAGCTCTGTATAATATATATAAATTAGTCAGGATACTGTAATGGTGTGTTATGCATAACCAAAGTTTAGCGCTCAAGGTATACAGCTATACATTTGTATAACGACAGTCTTAATAGTGCACGATATTTAACCACTGTATAGCAATGCAACGCGAACCACATACCATGGGGATCTTGCATTATGTACGGTAAAGGACCAGATAAGCCATAGGAGGGAAGCAAAGGTTTTGAACGTAAAATTGCGATTTGCTTTCCATATCAATAAGTTTATGGCTGTGTGTGTGTGTGTGTGTGTGTGTGTGTGTGTGTGTGTGTGTGTGTGTGTTCATTTAGATGGTTCATTTGACTACCCACAACATATGTGCTAATTGAGAAATACACACTCTTATCTGGAAGGTGAGTATGTGCAATTGTTTGATGAAAAAATAATACAATGATTTTAACAACTCATTTTTTAAAAACATAGACAGTCGATAGTCTTCTTTGGGGCATTTCTATTCTTTACACCATAATGTGATTGCATTTCTGCATCTGAAACAGGCATAGATAGGTCAAATATGGTGGTGTATTAATAGTGATGTAATATATAAAATTTGGAACATACATCGTTCATAAATAGACATATAAGGGGAAACTATCACATATTCTGACTTACTAACATGTTATTGCATAGCTTGGCTAAAAGAATTATAGTCATATATAAAGAGCGTAATAATAGCTGAGTATAATATTTAAGAAAACAAGTGAGTATGATCAGGATACACCACACTTGTAGATCACAGATCAAACAACGCCAAATTGATAAAGATACACATACTACAACAGACAGCTTCAAGAAAAAAATACAATTTAAGCAAAGAAAACAATTCGTTCTTCCGCAGAAAAGGTGAACAACAACTAAAGGACCTCTGATGGTGGTAATGGGAATCACAGTGTATCGCTCCCTATAATTTTGCTAAAAAATAAAGCTGATCAAATGCTTCCATCTTCATATATAAGCTCGCATTTGGTCTCTATTTTATGATTTTGCATTTGATTTCCTATTTCCATGAATGTACAGCTTTATTTTGGGGCTAAAATGGTCTTTTTTGTATTATACATATACGAAAGAGAACAATATTTTTAAAACATCATTCCCCCAACCCCCGAGACACAACTAATCCTTTTGCATGTAAGTGTGTCCTCATATTTTACATAATATATGTGAAAAGCTAGTTGGGACTCAGGGGGATGATATCCCAAAGCCCAAAATGTGATGTCTGCGCGAGCCTGAACATTAGCAATCGTATGTTTGGTGTACTCTCTTGAAAATCTTTATTTCCAGTATGTTGAAATAATCAGTAAAGTAAGCTTACTTTTCATAACCCATTAGTGATGAATATTACAACGTTTTAGCATATTTTTCTTTAGAATATGAAAATTTTCCTAATACTAAATTCAGTTGATTCGATCATTTTGCACCTATAGTGTATCTACCCAATACACATAAACTACTGGACATTGACTAGATGTACTAAACGCACGGATGAATGGTTATAGTACATTGCTGCATAATATGCACCAGGTTAATACATTGTCATCAAGGTTGAATATGGACTACAGTTGCACTTCAAAATATTTCTTAACAAATTAGATAGAAAAAACAACAAAAATAATCATTTAAATGCTCATGATTTTGGACTTTAAAATACTTTCACTGTGACTTGTAATTGAGTATTGATAATATAATACCCATACACATGAAAATAATTGATTACTAAATGTTTTGGTGAAGTCAAATTGTGCAACCCCTTCCCCCTTTGGTAGCGTCTCCTTTTTTGTTGTAGAGGTCTGCCTGTCTAATTATAACCTTAATCATTCCTTATACATCAAGCGTCCTATTCAATAGGATACCAGTGATATCTTATGCATAGGGAAGTTTTGGGAAGCATCTGAAAAATAGGCAGATACCCTATCAAAGTGTCAGAGGTCCTTAACAACAGGATTGCCATGTTATAAAGGACAGTAGAAAAGGTAACGGCGTCATGGACGAATTCATTTTACCCTTTTGTTCTACACTTGTTAAATATGACATCAGAACGTTGCAAGCGTAACTTACTCTTCATCTATTACATAAGTGTGACTCATAAATTAATCTGGAATGTTTAAGTTATGTTCTAAGTCTAACCTATCTTACCTGCATTTGTTTTCCTCCCCTGGGATTAAGTTCAAATCGTAGGCAATACACATATACTCTAAAAGAAATCGAATAGTTCCATCATGGCTACATACTGCTGCCTTATCACCAGGCATAAAGGACACCAGTTGAACAATTGTAACCTCTGAAACAAAAAAAACAACAACAAATGCTTATCTGAATCTGGCTTCGTAGCATTGTGACTTATTAGGAGTTCGAATCAATATTGTAAAGAAACTCTATATTTTTGTGATTGTCCAGGGGGTCCAGACCCCCTTGTCCCCCCTCTGGATCTGCGCATGCTGCATAACATTATACATAACAAGAGTCAACAGTCTGAGATTTGAACGGTTACTAGATGAATGCCACACTCACAAATCACAGGAAAACCCAAGAGATTCGGAAATTGGCGCATTTGAAAATAATGTTTCCTTAAGCGCATACTATCTAGTGTGGCAGGAGCCGCTGTGATGTAGTAGATAATTTGATTGTCTTGTAAACCAGGGGTCGCAGGTTTGATTCCCTGCTTCATCAGTCTGTCGGATGAGACTTTAAGTCGTGGCCCCATCTCCATATGACCTTAGCTGTTGGTGAGACGTTAAACACAGACACAACAATGTCTAGTGTGGCTAAATAACATGAGTTGGGCGTGAGCCCTCATCTATTTGTAAGCCTCTACATTGTGGATGCCAGCAGAAACGACTTTGGTGCGACTTCACATTCATTTGTTATGGAGTTATTTTTATGAGCATTTGATGAATACTGGCACCCTGTCTTTAATACATGCAAAATAATGAGCCCAAAACAAAATCATGTGTCTTTATTTCAAAGCGACTCTAACCTTATAAGCATCATAACGTTTGACACAGTTATTTAGTGCAATTGTAAATAGTAAAACAATTGTACAATTAGTACAAAGATAAGTTTGCAAATGAAACTTGGATTTTAATATTTACTGTCACGTTTGTCTTTCAAATGGCAGTAAGCGATGCACAACTAAGATTTTTGGCTCTAATAATTTTTCAGCGCAGTTCATTAAAATAAGTTCCCATTATAAAAATGATTGGCTATAATATTAATGTATTGCAACAGACTGCATGCTTGGTAGTCAACCCAATCACGGTTGGCTTGGCAACTTTGCTTTCCTATTTAATTGCACGCCGGTGGGTCGGACTTCAGACTCTATGGTGGTTCCGACTTAAAGACTTATCTATTGATGAGATGGTAGGGGCCTGATGCTGTGGCTGTTTGTTGGGCCCACCGGGTTTTAACTGTTGGATTTCTTTTGCTCCGGTATTCAGTTTAATTTACTGTTGAGTCCTTATCCTTGCTTTATCTCCTTGTTATATCTTGATTTATATGTTTTAGGAGATGTTGCATTGATAAGTTAGGGGTCTTTCATGCAAAACAAATATCTATGTGTCTTAATCCACATCTGAATTAAGGGTGAGGTTAAACCGGTTTAAGCCCTCCAGTAAAATATTTTACTGACCGTTCCAAGGCGGTACTTCTTTTGTGGATCTTTTATGTTTTTGTTCTGTCTCGTGTTAGCTATGTTTTGTGCAAGTCTGTTTATATGTGCTTTGTGGTCAGCTGCTGGGAAAGGGCTGACCCCTTGGCTCTCGTTTGTGGTGTCTACTGTGAGTTTGTCACTTTCCCATTGGTATCCTGGGTCAGGTGTGGTACTTGATTGTATCGATTCCTGATCTTTGCACCCTTACTTACTCTTATTATGATTTGTTTGAGAAAGCGAGCTCTAATGAATGTCGACGTTAGTCACATGTTTTATAATGACGTCAGTTTAGCCACCTTGAAGGGAGTCTAGAGTTTGGGCTCATATTATTTAAAAGACGCAGCTGATATCAACATTGA
This sequence comes from Loripinus fragilis, assembly GCA_964019695.1. Lineage (NCBI taxonomy): Eukaryota > Metazoa > Mollusca > Bivalvia > Lucinida > Lucinidae > Loripinus > Loripinus fragilis. Next base: position 137,048,334 of record OZ026515.1, read on the forward strand.
AGAGGTGAAGCATTTTATCTACTTTATAAAATGCATCAATTGATAGGCAAGTATGGCATTTGACTAGCTATTTAATAGTTATATACATCAAAATAATCTATCATGGTATAAAAGTTCGCATTGAAGTATCGGTGCTTCTTCTAAAACCGAAAAGGCAGAAACAAGAAAGCCATAGTCATGGAAATGATAAGAATAAAAATGATAATCCTTTGTATAATGGAACTACCTAAACTGGTATTTGGCAAACATTGAACTCCCAGATGAAATGCTGCTTAATGTTGCATTTTATCAGGTTCAACACTGTTCGCTAAGACTAAGCTGAAACCATCATTAGAGAAAGAAATTCAATTCTAGTTGAAAATTATTACCCTCTGACATCTCAATATATACAATGAAACATCCCAATTTTATTGTATCATATGGGCATTGACGCGAAAAACCCTGTCTTTGGGGGTATGAGAACAACAAAGGCGCAGACCAGCCTGCGCATCCTCGCAGTCTGATCAGCGCCTTTTATATTCGCTTATTTGAAGGTATCATATCTAGAGCTGCTACAAGCAAAATTTATATTTCTAGCTAGTTGCTGTAGCTGAGAAGACGGGTTAGAACCTCGCTTTGTGGGACAGCCCCGGACAGGTTTTGTCGCCACGAGGCTCATATCAGGCGGAAGAACAATCAGATTTACAAATGGTTAAATAATGGGAATTTTATTGTAATATTGCACTAACCTGGACACAGATTAAAGCCTCTTCCTTTGTAAAGCGTTTCCCTCAGATATGTGTCGATTTCAGCAAGTGGACAGTCAACGCCATACACAAGTTTATTATGGTTAATGCAGCCAAGATAATCATGATAGTAACTGGAAGATATTTGTAAAAGAGAATGCACTAAATAATCCACAGTCATCCATGTAATTCGTCAAGCAGATTTACACATAGGTTTAGATAAATGTTTTTAGCATAAAATTGTTAATTTTCTTACATATCAGTTTTAACATATGTTTTGAATGCTCAAAAGAATCGTTTCATTGAGACGGTTCTTTTGAGTCCCCACTACATATATTTTGGTTGAGAATTAAGAAAATTATTTTTTGGTACACACTCTTAACTAAAGTCCTGTTAAAATTACAGTAAATGTATATAAAATCCTATAGTATTGATTGTTATATTAATATGTTACTAATAGCGTACCAAGAGAAGCAGTATCAAATAACAACATCATATGTTTACCAGCAAAACAAATAATTCAAAAATGGTTGTTATCAGAAAATGGCATGTCCCGCTGCAATCCAAGGAAGAGACCTAAAACACTGTCAGATACTCAACAGCAATAATGCAATCAAAGCATAGCAACCAGCTCTCTTTTTCTCAGTGAGACGATTGCAAAACTAGAATTTATGATAAGTATAACAAAACAAGAACTAAACACAAACTTCGCACAAACAACGGGAGCAACAATACAAATGAATAAACAATAACATAACCACATACTTAGAACTGACATCAGCAGTGGCAACTGGGGTCTTTAATCTCATTAACTGGTTAAATTTTCGCACTAGATTCAATCTTTATTGAAGCACAGTTATAGTTTAGCTCGCATAGAGACACGTAGATAAATGATATAGGGGCCAGAAAAATAATAAGAAAACACCATTACAATGGTCATATCAGCTTTAGCCACATAGGGGTTTCCAAGAAGAATGCAACAATGGTCGCCCTGGTTAAAAACTTTTGTTGATTGGTTGATGCCTGATTCTTGTCTGGCTGCACCCTCTGTGACTCTGTGATTTTCTTTTGCTGTGAGTCATGAGCCCCTTTCTTTGTCTCATCATATCATGTCAATTTGACAAGAGTGTCTAATTTTTTGATACATTGCTTAAGCTAGGAAGGCGGATCCAATATTTCATGCTTAAAGAACATCAGAATCTGGGGCAAATATTTGACGCCTTCGAACTCCCTTTGGATTCTGCTGTTGTACATTCTAAGGTGGTGGTTATGTTGTTGTTGATTTATTATTAATTGTTGGCCAATTGTTTTGACGATGCTTTATGTTTGGTCTTTTTTTGTTATGCAGTACTCAGTGTGTGTGTGTCCTTTGTAGTTTCTAGTTTCCAATCACCTCGCTGAGGAAGAGAGAGCTGGTTGCTTTGCTCTGATTGTGTTCTTGATGGTCAGTAGCTGTCAGTTTATTTTATCTATGTGTTGCTTTACTTTAATTGTCGTCCTTATGTCCTGTACAGTTAATGTTCTGTGTCGCATATGCCTTATTATTGTAGCCAGTAAGTCTTTGCTTAGATTGTGAGGTACGAGGACAGAAAGAGAAAGGTTCAAATTTTATTTTTTGATATTTTTTCTTTGAATGGTGCCCCATGGCATGGTCTGTGAATGTGATATAACCTAGTCATTTTAACTCATTTTTAGGAATTACAGTTGATGCCCTTATGCAATTCTTTATCACAAGGTTTTGTATCAAGATAGATAGTTATAGTATTATACAAATGTAATATATAAATTGAAAAACAAACACAAAGGCCTACTTGTCCTGACCAAGACACAAACCTAATGAAACATTTGAAGCTTGTGAACGAAAGCAAAATCGACGCATAAACTCACACTTACCATTTCTTTTGCTGCTTGTATTCGTATGGTATGGAGGAAGATGGAGATTTACACTTAGATGTAGACTTCTAAATTTGCGCATATGTGGTAAGTATTAAAATCGTATTTGCTGGCCCAGCAAAATATTGAGCAACAAATCACAACACGAACTAGCGTGATATCATTTAGTATTTCTATGTCGTCAATTTTCCCATAAATCCTTAAAATATTGACATTAGATGAAGTAACGTCGTTTGTACACATAATGAACGTTTAAAACATGATAAATACGGGTAACAGTCCAAGGAAGTTTTAGGGGAAATGCTAACGCTCTATTCAAGAAGGCCAAATTATCATAGTTGTTCATATTTGCAATCGTTTTGTGTGTTAGAATCGAAATAAAAATCGTAGTGACAGTGATTTGATGTTTAATCTATCCCTGTCTGTCAGTCAGTCATAAATAGATATATAACTCGCGTTTTTCCCTTGTGATATATCCACTTTTAACCATGACTGACCTCCAGCCAATGATATATTAGGAAGCAAATCTACTTCTAAAAATGTAACATCCTAGAACCGATGAAAAAAATGCACCCTTCTCGTTATGGTATGCACTGTTTGCAACATCTAAAGGTTATATACGAAATGGACATCCAAACTTAATTATATCACACTTTTTTAAAAAAAAACATCAGTCAAAGCGGCAAAAATATAATAAAACAATTTGCTATAGTTTTGATTCACATCAGGCATACATACTGGCATTTGTCTTTTTCTTGAGCGACATCACTGGTTAGCTTGTCAAATGGTGCACTACACTTGTCATGGATAGATTTTTCATGAAACCAATTTTTGCATACTGATGCTAAAATGTAAACCACATACAAATATATTCGGGTATATCAAAAAAGAAATAGTAAATACACCTTTATGTTTTGTCAAAAAAGACAAACAAATGTTTTTTATCTTTATATCAAGCAAGGGAGAAGATTATGATCAAAATGCTTAAAAGTCTTCATGTAAAACTAACTTCATTTTTGTATGTACATATACCAAGGTGCGTTCTGCGCCTCGTTGATTGTACCATTTGAAACAAGATAACAAAAGATATTTTTGAAACATATTGTATTACGGAATTGATTAATCCTTGTGTTATAATACAGCATACATGGGTACATTGATATAATAGATAAACGAACCGTTTTATACTAAACTACTAATAATTACTTACCTCTCAAAAATAAACAGATTGAACGGATAATGTTTGCAAATATCATAAGACACCATGCTTAACAATCTGTTACATGTTACAGTGTTGTTGTTGAAGAAAACAAATTACATATTTAGCTTTGATGCCCTCTTGGAAATTTAAACAGGGTCACTAAAACCATATTACTTATGAAAGTAAAGCTTACAGACTGGGAAAAGATGCTATAGAAATGAAAGGGCATATTGATAAATAACACACGAATATTTACATAACTGTTAATATAAATGTATTCATTAATGGATCCAGAAAATTATTGTAGATACTTTACGATAACTCCCTCTTGTAACTGTGTTCCCGAAAATGGAAGCTAGTACTATGAACACGTCAGATTGCACTAGTAGTAAGTTAGTATGATTATGAATATACTACTATCTTATACTGGCGACCATTCCACGTCACCGTGAGGAAGAGCAACAGAACACTTACAGTAACATGACATCAGGAAAGGAAGGAAGAAGGCAAAGACCAGGAAAATGTACAATCAAGTACCCCACCAGCTAGATTGCAATTGTAATGATGCTTGTTTGATTCTGAATGAAAATTTAAAACTATGTTTGATTAAATATTAACTCCCTGTGGATATGGAAAGCGTGGATTATTTTTCTGAATATTAAGGTACTTACGTATACAATCTGAAGGAGTAAAGCCATGTCCTATCCCAGCATAAAAAGAAGAATAAGACATCACGCTGTTCCACACATATTGATCAGGACAATTGTGAACATTGAAGATATTGGTTCTTTTCATACATTCAGAGAAATCGTGCATCATACTGTAAGATAATGCCATAAGTGGTGGTCATGTAAAGGTGAATATAATCATTCTAAATAGAGTATTGACAGATATGGACATTTATTTAGCTTAAACATATTTTATTTCAGAAAGATAATGGTACAATTATAAATTCGATACTAATTCAGAAAACTGATCATAGGTAATGCCAATCTAGGGTTAAATTTGGATTGTAAAATTTCTATGCCACCCCCCCTTCCGCCTTCCCACATTTTCAAATTATCTCTTTTGCACCAACACGTTTAACGAATTCAATTATACACGAACAATCATGTAAGATCCCCTATGTACCCTTTCTTTTCCGAAATATTTTTCATTGTAGATGAGCCAGCTGATATCTTTGTTGGGTTTGCTCTCAGACGTACAATGACTTATTTTAAATTAGATCTGTCGCATCTTCTCACTTTCCAAAATAATGCAGGCCTATTTGAGCTGTGACATGAGATTTCCAACAATGTGGCATTTTGATATGTGTAGACTCAGACGAGCCTGTGCAGCCTCTGTTTAAGCTTAGAAACACCAAATGGTGTTCAGTAAATAGCTTAACAATCATAGAAATCTCAAGCGACTAGCAAAGGCTTTGATCAGACTGCGTGTATGCGCAGGCTGGTCTGAGTCTTTGCTGGTCGCACATACCACATTGTTGGAAATCTCATGCCGTGGCTCATTTGTGATCAAATATGTATACTTGACAGTAAGATTTTCTTTAAACATGTTTAACCTTAGAAACCATATTATATGTTTTCCCTTGTTTGACAAGACCCATAAGTTTGTCCTGTGCCACTTTTTTAGTCATCAAGCAAGAGATTGGTTTTCTTATATAGTTGCAAAATACTCAACTGATGTACGTTTGACGAGACTGTTAAAAATAGTATAAATTCTAAAAATTGTTGCTATATGAGATACACTGTTAATTCTGTTTTTCTTTGTTTATCTTGATTTTGAAAACGACACATATGTCTAAAGTGTTTGGAAATCTGGTCAATTATGCAAATTACCAAGTAAGGTAATGTCCAAGAGAATTGTATCAAATATTTTTAAACACAAATTTAACTGCCTCATATACACTTCCAGTTTATTGTTCAATCATGTAAATCTTAAACATTTGTTCATGACATTTTGAGCGATAAAGTCTTTTGCTCCAGTATTCAGTTTCTATTTACTGTTGAGTCCTTATCTTTGCTTTGTCTCCTTTTGCTATCTTAATTTATATGTTCTAGGAGTTGGCGCGTTGATAAGTTAGGGGTATTTTATGCAAAAATCAAACTTCTATGTGTCTTGATCTACATCTGAACTTGGGGTGGGGTTATCGCACCGTGAAACCTGTTTAAGCCTTCTAGTAAAATATGTGGAACTGACCATTCCAGGACAGAGCTTCTTTTGTGGATCATTTATGTTATTTCTGCATTGGTTTTGTTATGCTTTTGTGCGTATCTGTTTATTGATGCCTTGTGGTCACCTGCTGGGAAATTGCTGACTTCTTGGCTCGCGTTTGTGAAGTCTAATTGTGAAGTTGTCACTTTCCCATTGGTGTCCTGGGTCAGATGTGGTGCTTGATGTATCGATTCCTGATCTTCGCCCCCTTTCTCACTTTGATTGAAAGCGCATGGTGATTTTTATTGAAATGTATTATGTGTCTTTAGGGCATGCATATCTGCTGGCTTAAATCATCAATCGAATTTTAGAAGGCAAAAATGATAACGATATTCAGTTTTATGCCATTTTCGTTTGATATTTATATCCCAACTGATAATCACATGCATAAATAATTTATAATATAAATAAACAGCCTCAATGCAACTTCTATCACAAGTATATAAAGGAGTCTATTGAATTGAATTGTAAAGCTTATCATAAGCATTAGAGTTTTTTTCTTGGTGAGAACCTTCATCAGGTTTATGCGAGTGTCATAAGTGAAGGCTCTGAAAAAGCCTAACCTTGAATGCAGGTTCATTGAGCATTTGTGGTGACTGACAGACTATTATATACTTGCCCCAATGTCCTAGTTAACCTGTGCATTTTTTTATTCTGTACGTCCCATCAACAATCTTTCAGTTAAACAGGGAAGGGTATTCTTGGGTTGAACCAGTACTAAGCTAGGATAAATGTGTCTTGCTCAAGGACCACAACACAGTGACGCCGGTGAGGCTCGAACTGCGGCCCCTCGGTCTTGAGTCAAGCACTCTACCACTGAGCCACAGCGCTCCCCAACATAGAGAATGCATTTATATGTTTCAATGTATGAACATCTACCACTTCAGAGAGACTGTGTCACATTAATTTGTTATTCTAATGCATTTGCTTTTGTAACGCAACGTTTAATTGGATAAGGTAAAGTAGAACTTAATTTTTGAAAGTATATCTGACAATATACCTCCATAAATGAAAATTTTAAATACTGATTGCTTTTATTTTGTTGAACTGATGCTAAACATTTCAGTCGTTTTGTGACAATTTCATCATTACTAAACACTGAGGACATGTTCAAGAACACAAGACAATCACGATAAAGGGATTCCAGTTTGTGACTAGCACTTTTCATTTGAGCTACAGTGGTTATTGTAAAGAAAGAAAGTAAGGGTGCAAAGATCAGGAATCAATACAATCAAGTACCACACCTGACCCAGGATACCAATGGGAAAGTTACAAACTCACAGCAGACATCACAAACGAGAGCCAAGAGGTCAGCCCTTTCCCAGCAGGTGACCATAAAAGCACATATAAACAGACGCGCACAAAGACATAGCAAACACAAGACAGAACAAAAACATAAAAGATCCACAAAAGAAGTACCGCCTTGGAAAGGTCAGTAAAATATTTTACTGGAGGGCTTAAACCGGTTTAATGGTGCCAACCTCACCCTTATTTCAGATGTGGATCAAGACACATAGATATTTGGTTTGCATAAAAGACCCTAATTTAACAATGCATCATCTCCTAAAACATATAAATCAAGATATAACAAGGAGAGTCTTGTATAGGGGTTTAAGGAATACAGGTAATTTGCCAATTAACTTCTAGTGATATTGGATTCTATACATTTTACTTCCAGGAATAATGTGTTCAATATTTTGTTTACTTTTCAGGGATATTGGATATTTAGGAAAATTAATTATAGGAGGATATTTGCCAGTTTACAAGGGATATTTGCCTTGTTTACTTCATAGTATATGGGATATTTGAAATTCCTTATACAAGCCTCTGTAATGAGACATACATAACTGTGTAATATACCCCAAAAATATTAAAGGGTCAAGTACCTTATTTTCCATACACATTACCATAAAAATGTTGTGTGTACTTTTTAAAACTATATGTGTTACTAGGAAGAGTTTTTCCCAAAATAACGTTGATAAAAGTATTGACAAAAGGTTGAAAAGAAATAATTACAAAGCAAGAAATGTAACAGTAATGTGACAAATGCCCCAAAGGAATTGGTCAAGCATAAGACACATTTGAGGAAAGCTATTTGTTATAAAGAAGATAAGCTCCAGATACAAAAAACCTAGAAATGAGGTCAGAAGTCAATGTCAAGGTCAAAGTGACCAAAAATCTGGCATCCCAAAAGTAATCCACACACCAAATTTTGGATTCCTACCTCAAATAATGTATAGGCTATATGCTGAAAATACGACTATTCTAGAAACTAGGTCACAGGTCAAGGACACCGTGACCTTTAAATAGTCTGCAGCATATCACTACCCAAAGATGCATCCCTACACAACATTTGAGATTTGTACCTCAAATATTATAGGAGATATGCTCCTGACATGATAATTCTAGAAAATAGGTCAAGGTCACAGTGACCAAAAACTTGTACATGACACCCTGCAATCCCAAGATGCAAACAAACACCAAATTTGAGATTCCTAGCTCAAATAATATGGGAGATATGCTCTGGACACGATTATTCTAAAAACTATGCCTGAGGTCAAGGTCACAGTGACCAAAAATGGTACACGACATATCAGTATCTAAAGACGCATACTTACAATAAATTTGGGATTATTACCTCAAAGAATATAGAAGATATGAACCAGACTTGTTACTGATTCTAGAAACTAGGTCAGAGGTCAAGGTCACAATGACCTGAAAATGGGCCAGGACACCCTTCCATCCCAAGACGCATTCACACACCAAATTTGGGATTCCTACCTCCAATAATTTAAAAGATATGCTCTGGACATAATTAGTTTAAAACTAGATCAGAGGTTAAGTATAAGGTCACAGTGACCCATAAATAGTACATGAAATTCCATCATCCCAAAGTGCATCCACTGACCCAATTTTGGATTCCTATCTGAAATAATACAAGAGACATATGCTCCAGACATAAATATTCTAAAAACTTGGTCAAAGGTAAAGGTCACAGTGACTCGAAAATGATACGAGACACTCATCCAGCCAAAGATGCATTCACACACCAAATTTGGGATTCCTACCTCAAAGAATATAGGAGATATGTCCTGGACACTAAGAAGGATGAATGGAATCATGGACGTACGGTGTGATTAGTATATATTCTCAAAGTCTGTTTGGGGGCATAAAAATGTTTGAAATTTAGTTCAATAGAAATCATATATACCTGACCTTTTAATTATTTTGTTGGGTACATCTTATATGCACAATAATGTGAGAAAAATCTGCCTTCCAGGATACTGGCCAAGTAAGACTCAAAGCAGCCTTTTCAGGTACTGATACTTTCTAGATATTTAAATTTTGCATGGATGAGGTACCACTATTATAATTTCAATATAGTAAATAATCAAGGGGCTGATAAGACTGCATAGATACGCTGGCTGGTCTACGCATTTGATGTTCGCATGTAGTGATACGTTGGAAATGCCATATATCAGACATTTCTCGCATTGTGGCCCATATCTAACTTAAAATATGAAGTAAAATCGGGTTTGAGCAGCTTAAAAACAAATTAGCATGCCACTGTTGATTAGGCATGGATTACACAGTTTTCTACTCCACAACTACTTTTTTACAAATCCCATAAGGTTTACAAATTCACTTGATCAAATTCATCATAAATATATAATATATAATAATTGTTAATATGTAAATTGTCAACAATTAAGGGGTAATAGGATATGTTCACAAAAATGACAGATAATTTGAGCCTTAAAGCAAGAATACCTAACTTTATAACATGCAAAGACGCAGAAAAGCCTTTGCACTCATGCAGTCTGGTCAGCACGTTAGTTTTACACTCATTGCAAAGTGTAATATTTAGGTTACACTATCCGCAAAATTATTATTCTAGCTATTTTATGTAACTTAGTTGTTTGGATTGAGCATGACCTTGTTGTTAATTCCAAAGACAGGGTTTCTTGCCATTAGGGAAAGTCCGCCACAATTCGAAAATCAAATCATGGCTTGGGTATATGTAAGGAGCATTACCCATAGTACTATGTACCAAAAAGCTCCACTTTGTTAGCAGGAACTGGTGTATGGAAAACTAGCTCTGTAGCATGTAGGTTTAGCGCTTTAAAAATACATTATTTTGATTATCAGAAAAGTTTAAGCAGCAGAATAAATGAAGTTTATGTTTCTTCAATAAAATATCGCTATAGACATTAACTTCATTTAAGCCATTTGTTTTGCTGCAATCACACTTTTTATTGTGTTAGCATGGTGTCTGTGACGTCAGCGTAACGCTTTATAACGTCAGCGTCACGTTTTCATTCACTTTATCAAAGAAGATCCTCAATGTACATTCGTGGTCTGATTCCAAGGAATTTCGTGGAAACGGCCGAGGCATTTCAGATTGGGTTTCTTGCAAGAAGAACAAAAAAAAGACCAACATACTCGCATGGGTTCCGTTGTTGAGTGACGATTCCATCTATGACTGGGCTCAAGCATGCTGCAGCTACAATATCAACTGTAGTAGACGCATCAGGACATCGGCCCTCTTCTATGACTGTTGGCAATTGATCTGGAAATGTAGACATAAATACCATATACTTGATATTTCATACAACAAGCAACATACACAACATACATATTCATAATTAATAAGTGTACTCATAAGATTTTGGGATTCATAAACATGCATTGTCAGTTTTACAAAAATGACAAGCTATTTAGATGGGGATATAATCTTAAACTTAAAGCAAAGACTATATTGTTGTTATTGCGTTATCAATATGAGAGGCAAAATACCTTATTTGCACAGGTTCATCTGAGCTTGTGTTGTTTAATTTGCATTAAATATCAAAATCATATCAGCTGGCTCAATGGATAAAGATCATTTAGCTCTCGGTTATACACAGGATATTGTGCTTTGTAAACTACATGGTAAAGCTATATATTTACATTTATATAACATATTTTTATTCATCAATACGCATATTGCATATATACTAGAGGACTTTGAAAACGCATCACCATATTTTTGCACTTTTCTTGCAAACCGTATCTGCGATTGAAAAGTAACTCGCAGGTTTTAATGTGCAACCCAGAATTGGTATGAATCAGTCGCTGCTGATGACGTCACATGGGTACAAACAACATCCAGCACCTTTCTGCACAGTTAAACGAAGCTTTTTTGATTATTTTTATGTTTAAACTGTGGCGCGTATGATAGCATATCATCAAAAGAGTTTATAGACTTTTTCTAATAAAAAATAATTGATGACTTCTATATTTCGAAAATCAACGTCATATTGTAACATCAATTCATAGCTCCTTTTTAGAAACATCTCCATAAGTTACCTTTATGCACGCTTTCAGTACTGATATTGACTACATACACTGGCAGTCATGTGGGGAAGACGTTTGATGTAAAGCTTGGCATGAGATATGCTGTCATGTGATCGGGAACGTCTTAAAAAATTATGTTAACGTCACTTGCACAATACAAAAGACACGTAATACAGGCGTAGTTTATGCACAATCTACCATTTGTGTATGCCCTTAGCCACTTCCAATAAAACCGGACGTAAAAAATTGACACTTTGAAAGGCCCAAGACGTTGAATTTTATTACTAGACTATAGTAATCAGGGCGGGTGGCGTATGTCGTTATTTTCAAAGGGGTTTAGTTTTGAGCATACCAAACTGTCAATTCATTTCTAATCGTTCAATGATGAATGTGCTTTTGTGAAAGAATCAAAGGACGCAAATCAGTTGAGTCAGGAATCAAAACTAACGCGTGTTAACTTGCAGCTGAATTTGTGTCCTTCAAAATCGATCACCCCTGCCTTAAAACGGATACTTTTTTAATACCTTGAAGTAAATTTTCAACCATGAATTTTCTAGGACACACTACAAGCTGGTCAGACTATGATATGCGATAACATTTATCTTGCTGACATCCTCAGGGTTTGTGAAATAAAGGAAATAATCTGGGTGATGTGTTTTCAAAGTCCTTTAGTATATTTCTTTTCATCATAAATATTGCATGATAATCGCAAGCTGGAGTAAGACTCAGTGACTAAGTAAATCTGTCTGTCTTGTAAGTCTAGACAGGACTATTGCTGCATAAAAGTTTAATATATTAAAGACAGGTAGCAGATCAAAGGGGCGCTCTGCATGGGAGAAACTTTTTTCCTTTTCAAGGTTTCTGATTGGTTGAGATTTCTTGTTAAACTCTCTTCTGCTCTGACTATAAGATAAACACTCTAGGGTCAAATTGCCATTTGCAGCAAATTACAAATTTATGATAATGGTTTCAGAGGATTATTTTGTTTCTACAGTAACTGCCTGAAGGTTTAGATTTGAGTGAAAAGAAACAAAAAAATACAAGAAGCTATTGGCACAATTATTATAAGGTGTGTATTTTTGATAATTAAGGGGATAATTTTCTTTAATATTCCATAAAACATATGCGCTGTGATGTGACAAAGCCAACAAAATGTATGCAGTCAGTGAAGTCTCAAATCAGGCTATGTATCAACCCAAATAAAGTGTTATGGAGAACTAAAGAAAATTAAACTTACCCTCACTAAATAACCATCTTATTGGTTTCTTTAACCCTTAATGTGCCAATCACAACAAAAGTTTTTCTGCTTTTGTCATCTGCTGAAATGTTTTAGAAGCCTTTATCAAGCAGTGTTGACCCAGATCAGACTGCTCCTATATATTGTTGACCCAGATCAGACTGCTCCTACAGCAGTAGTCTGATCTTGGGCCATACTGATTTTCTCTATGCTTATATAATTGAAAATGTTAGTAAATATATGCATCAGACGACTTGAGCAGACAACATTTTCAGATGCAATTTTGGTGGGGCTTTAAAAGGTTATAGAAATTTTATCTATTGTACACTAGTGTTGGCTGACTTTCTTATATTGAACATAAAACTGTTTATGAGGCACAGAATAGAAAAACTAACAAAATGTCTGCAGCAAAATTTTATGAAATAAAATAAGAGTAATCCTCAACACACATGTATGTTGACTGTATACTCCCCGCATTTCACACTGTACTGTAGGGAGAAGGCAGCATTTCAGAAGTTGGTAGGACGCAGCAAAGTCAACATTATGCTGTTATTAAAATAAACCCAAACTGCCCCTGGCACTTTACTATGTTACAGTAGGTACACAGGACTGGTGTCTGTGTGACCCTTAATTATTACTGGGAAACTGAAGTGTTATACCAGGCTGCTTAAATCTATTGTCTGCATTCCATTTTATTAATTCAAATGTTTCCTGGGATTTTAAAAGGTTTTTCTGTGGAACTGTATTTCTTGGCTGATCAGCAGGTTAAAAGAAAGGTATCTCAAGAGAAAATGTATTATTAAGAGAAAATATCTTCTTACACATGCATGATGCTTGGCTTTAACCGATCTTATCCTCCAATATTTTAACTAAATTTGCTCATGAAACATATATAATAAATAAATAAATCTTATATTAAATGCAAAAAATACTGGTTAATACAGACCTGTTTTTTCATGGTTAAGAAAAAGTGATGGTGAGCTGCCCTTCCCTAAGAACTGGGTCTAAATTTGTTGCAATTTGTTTAGATAAGTGAAGGTAAAATGCCATAAACCTGCCACTTGTAGCATTGCTGACATAAATAGCATTGGAATTTCATGGTGATAATCTCCAATGATCTACAGGAAAATAGCTTGAACAGGAAGAATCATGTCCCTACGGGCATAAATGGTAGTACTCAGCCCCTTTTATCTGCTACCTGATTATAGAATATGGACTAAGTTAATATTGCCTCTATTGCTAGTGTTCTGTGGTTCTTCCTCGCGGTGCGTGGGTTGGTCTGCAGTTTATGATTGTGGTATTTCCTGATCATACTCTTTTACGTTTTTTTGTGTTTCAAGACAGCTTTACACAAAAGAGAGAAGATTCACATTTTCATGTGTTGGCCCACATTCAATTTACATACCTCACACAATGGTAAATGCAACATTTGCTGCAGTGGAGAAGCAAACCTTTTTTGTATCAAATATCTACGATCTGTCATTGCTATTCACATTCTATGTTGTAGACTATCTGTACACAGTAAAATAATATCAAGATCTTATCACATGACGTCGCGTATGGAAGTAATATAACGTCATGCAATCGATACACCACCAGTGATAAACATATTTCGTAACGTTATATTATCATGTCAGTTATAATGATGTGTAAAAGACGATAAAATTTTGACGTTTACACGCCAAAAATGCAATTTTAGATTAATTTTACTCCCATGTGATAAAAAAATCTATCATTTGTGCTCTTGTATTATTGAATTTATTTAACTCGTTGAGAAAAAGTGATAAATGCGTGACAAGCCTAGCATATTATCGCTCTTCCCCAACTTGTTAAATAAAATCAATAAGACATAAACACTTATGTTAGATGCTCTATCTAACCCATCTTTTAGTTGAGTGGGTAATTTGACTCATATTGAGGGGCAAAACTGGTGACAGCCGCACTAATATGGGCCTCAACGCGAGAAAACATTCTTCCAGTGTTTGCGAACAACACAGACGCTGACCAGCCTGCGCATCCGTGCAGTCCGATCAACGCCTTTGTTATTTGCGTTTTGGTGAGTATTACATGTAAACTTGCTACAGGTGAAATCTAACTTTTAAATTTTCTAGCTGGTCTCTGTAGCTGAGAAGACTGGTTTAAAGCTCACTTTGTCGGACACACCCAAAGACAGGTTTTCTCGCAACTAGGCCCATATAATCATATAACTTACCATCACATACTGTAAAGTCTATATTGGTAAAAAGGTTTCTAATATGCTCTGGTATAAATGTTCTTGTAACGTCGAAATATATTTGTAGTTCATCTTTTAAGTAACCATTTACATCCAGTATTGTACACTCCGCAGTTGTTCTGAATGATTTCATGACACACTTCAGCTGCTCACTGTACACACTGCCATAAAAATGTTAATATTTTATTCATAGAGGATCTTACATGAGTGCTCGTGTTTTATTGAATTTATTAAACGAGTTGGGAAAAAAAGATAAAATGCGAGGCTTGCCGAGCATTTTATCTCTTTTTTGCAACGAGTTTAATAAATTCAATAACACAAGAGCACGAACGTTAGATTCTATTTATCATATGACATGAAGATAACTTTGAAATCTTATAATTTTGTCATTTTGTACGCAACGTTGCAATGGACGTAATAACGTTTCCCGAAAATCGATAAACCACTAGTGGTTTACAGATTTTATTGCATGGCGTTATTTCACTCTTAGACGCGACGTCATATGATAAAGATACTTATTATTGTCATTAAAGAATATGATGCTGCTCAGTCAAGTGTTGGCATAACGTACTAGATGTGCGGGAAGATGCAATATGCAAACTAGAAACCCTGAATTTGGTAAAGGAGTACAAGTAGCCTATACAAAGGTGTTGATACTTAGCTCAATATATTTCCTATGGTGTGCAAATTTCACTAAATGTTTCAGATCACAGACATGAAGTCAATGGTCAAGGTCACATATGGGCCGCATCGTGACAAAAACCTGTCTTTGGATTTCTGACAAAATGGTATTCAAATTACCGTGCTCAGCTACAGAGACTAGCTAGAACATTGAAATTTCGGTTGTAGAATGTCTAAGCGAACAACAAATGCGCTGATCTGACTGCGCGTATGCGCAGGCTGGTCTGCACCTTTGTTTTTCACAAGCCCCCAAAGACAGGTTTTCTCGTATCGAGGCCCATATACCCCATTCATTTTTTGACTGTGATTGTTAGTTCTAGGCAAAATGATTAGCTATGATGTTTACATAACAAAAAGGGTTTCCAATTTCTGTCATGACCTTCGACTCAAATGTCAAGGTACTCAAAATCTGTCTTATGCCTGTTAATCTGAATAGTAAGTGAGTATGATCAGATAATACCACAGCACATACTGCAGACCAACCCACAGCACCATGAGTTAGAACCACATAACGTTTATAGTTACATCTGTAAGACAATAAGCGCAAAGCAATCAGCTTTCTCTTCCTCTTCAAGATGATTGAAAACTAGAATGAACACAAAGTATTGTATAACAAACAAACACAAAACTCCCACAAACAATGATAAGCACATCAAACAATAGATCATCAACAACAGAACCACCGCCTTAGAACGAACAGCAGCCTTAGCCACTGTGGGGTGGGGGTGGGGGTGTGTGGCTTGCATCCATTTTACTAGCGCTAAATTTTCGCCCTAGATTCTGTTGTTGTTTAAACACAATATTGTTAAGCTCGCACAGAAGCTTTCTTACTAATGCTATGTCTCATCACAGAGAAACACTCAAATCAAATTAACTTACTATGATGATACAAAGAAAAGGGCTCATGACTCACAGATAGTCAGAGCTAAAGAAAACCTCAAGTTGAGCTATGGTGGGCCCAGCCAAAGACAAGCAGCAGGCACCACCCAACAGATTAAAGCTTTAAAAGTTTTAGGTCAAGGCCGTCACTAAGTCTGAGACCTGACCCACCATTATACAATTAAAAAGAAAATCAAAGGTATTAACGGTGATTCTGTTCACAACCAGGCATGATATCCATGGTGTATCCCACTCTTTTATAACGATTAATAATCTTTTTAAATTGATCACTAAGTTTAGGCTATCCGACAAGTCTTTCCAACAAACTCCTTTTTTCGTATTTTGATTGAGTACTGTAAATTCTTACCACAATAATTGCTTATGGTGTGTAAATGGCAACTAAGAGTTCAGATCACAATAGATGTACGATATTGAAGGCAAAAGGTCAAGTAAACTTTCGCAGGACCCACCGTGGCTCAACTTGAGATTTTCTTTAGCTCTGACTATCTGTGAGTCATGAGCCATTTTTTTTGTTTCATCATGATGTGTAAATTTCATTAGAATGTTTAACCATGATGATACATTGCATTAGTTAGATGGCCTCCGTGCGAGCTGAACATTTCTTGTACTTCAACAAAAGCAGAATCTAGGGCGAAGATTTGGTACCAGTAAAATGCATTTAAGCCCCCCAGTGACTTAGGCTGCTGTCCGTTCTAAGGCGGTGGTTCTGTTGTTGTTGACTTTTTGTTTATTGCTACTCCCATTGTGGGAGTCTGTAATTGTTCTATGTTTTGTTGTACGTTGCTTTGTGTCCGTTCTAGTATTGCAATCATCTTGATGGGGAAGAGAGAGCTGGTTGTTTTGCTTAATTTGTCTTCCTGGTGTCTCGTGATGGTTGAGCGGCTCTTCCTCGCGGTGTCACAGGGTTGTCTGCAGTTTGTGATTGTGGTATTTCCTGATCATACTCACTTACTATTTTTAAAGTATGTGCTACCACTGTGAACTCTTCTTTCATTTTCTTTTACCTTGGGTGTTTATGTTCGATACAATGTTTGCATATTGTGTATAAATTACAACAACTATTGTTGATCACATATATTACCTTTGAGTCATATTTCAAGGTTAAGTAAACCTAAACCACTGTGGCTCAACTTGAGGTTTTCTTTAGCTCTGACTAACTTTGAGTCATGAGCCCTGGTCTAGGTTTCATCATTAGTTTCATTAGATTGCTCTATGATGATACATTGCAATAGTTAGGAAGCCTCTATACTGGATTTACATATTTGTGCTTTAACAACAATAGAATCTGGGGCGAAGCTTTGGTACCAGTTAAATGCATTTTAGCCCCCATTGGCTTAGGCTGCTGTCCACTCAAAGGGCGGCGGTTCTGTTGCTGTTGATTCGTTGTTGATTGTTGCTCCCATTGTAGGATTCTGTAATCGTTCTATGTTCTGTTATACCCCCCGCAAACTTTGTTGTTTGTGGTGGGTATACTGTTTTTACGTTGTCCGTGCGTGCATCCGTGCATGCGTCCGACCATCCGTAACATTTTGTTTCCTTAATATCTTAAAGAGTCATTGCTGGATTTTCATTAAACCTTGCAAACATGTTCATATATACAAGATCAATACTTTAGACAAAAAAGGAAGGGCTAGGAGTTATTTCCCTTTGTAGTTCTAAATGGCTTTAATATAGGGTTTTATGCTTAGGTTATTATAGGCCATACACAGGCCGATCAACTCCAACCACAGCTTTTGATGGAACAATTTGATACTTTTCCTATACAATGTAGACACCTTGAACATAGGCATGAAGGGGGTTGGTTCAGAAATAATATTTTTTGCCAAAATGACATCTGTTAGAACTTAGAGAAAATTTTTCCTTAATAGGGCTTTTGTATATGCATAGATGGTGCCTTCATGGGCCGATCAACTTCTACCACAGCTTTTGCTGGAGCAATTTGATACTTGCCTATACAATGTAGACACATTGAACATATGCATGAAGGAGTCTGCTTTAAAAAAATGACAAAATGACAGCTGTGAGAACTTAGACAATTATTCCCTTATATGGCTTTTGTATATGCATGGAAAGTGCCTTTATGGGCCAATCAACTCCTACCACAGCTTTTGATGGAGCATTTTGATACTTTGCTGATACAATATAGACACATTTAACATATGCATGAAGGAGAGTTATAATTTTTGTTTGCACATATTCTACTGAAATCTTCTTTTCAAAACTAAGGTTAGCTGGTTTGAATTAAAACTTAACAATTTTTTTTACTGACTCTTACTGTGCGGGGGGTATCTAATAAGCATCTCTTATTGACGTTTTATCATTGTTCTATGCTTTTTTTGTGTCCAATACTATGTTGCAATCATCTTAATGGGAAAGAAAGAGAAATGGCTTCTTTGCTTTGTTTGTCTTCCTTGTGTCTCGTGATTGTTGTGTGGCTCTTACTTGTGGTGCCACAGGTCTGTCTGCAGTTTGTGATTGTAGTATTTCCTGGTCATACTCATTTACGTTTTTTAGGTTTGTTAGGCAAACCTCATTTTTTCTCTTTTTTGACTAATGGTGTTTACATTTGACACGACAATTGTCTGTAGTGTTTAAATAACAAAGAGGTTGTTTGATCACAAATATGACCTTGGAGACAAATGTCAACGTTGAATGAAAGGTGAACGTACATAACAACACAAGTTTTCAATGGTATGACCTACAACGAAGATTTTAGACCACCAATATGTTCTTGAAAACAAAGGACATTGTCAAATATGATTAAAATCTGTCAATACAGGATGTCAAAATACTTATAATCTGTCTTGCAGCTCATAACGGTTAACTCTTCTTTCATATTTGCTTGAGGGTGTTCATATTTTGTTTTTAGTTGCCTACAGTGCGTAGATTACAATTTGCACTAATAATATCCCTTCAGCATAATGCACATTTTTGCAAAGATAGGCCCCACTTGTCTGTAGTAAATTTAATTGATTAGCGACACATGATTAGTTTACGTATATTTTGCAGATGTAGTCATTAATCAGTTACTTTATGAATATTTATGCTAGGCTCAACCTATCATGATTAATTATATAAATAAAATGCCACGTTGGTACATAGAACATAGAAATTACTTGTCAGTTGCACTAGTGAAGGATCAGAATATCATATTACCTTAAGCAAACAGAATAGATCCTGATAAGGCAGCTTTTACTGTCTTATCTAGGTCTGCTCTGTTCGCAAAAGCGGTCTCTTTGAGGTAAAAGGGTAAACTATTGAAACAGAGGTAAATGTTGTTGCCCGCAGGTTAATGACACAGTTGCATGGTAGCTGAAACCTTTATTCCCCTGATATCTCACTAGTTTGGATATGTATTATGAAATATTTATAGATTAAGAACAGGGCTTTATGAAATATAAAATTGACACGAATCTAGACACGTGCCATCGGTATTCCCTTCTATGGCCTTCACTAAGGAGGACATGATTGGGAGGTTCTTAATCGTCATTAAATATGTACCCATTATTCACTCTCATTAAAATGTTTGCTTATTCATTAAAATGAATTCCTTCTTTGATATCGCATAACTTTACTTTTGGACTCATATTTAGTTTATTCCTTATTCCTTTACAAATTTTTGTTCATTATTCATTATTTTATTCTTTATAAATAGAATTATTCTTCATTTTTAGAACCTCATTATTCTATAATAACTCATGTATTTGCCCTTTTTTCTCTTACCATAATAAAATAAGGTCGTTATTCATTTATTATAAAACATCATCCATACCCTCACTATGGGGCCAGGCAATACAAACTTTTGTTTTACATGGCATCACATAGACTCACTAAAATTCACATTTCTGTGTAGTTCTCACCTACCTGCATATTAATTTGCCATTTCCACTTGAACTGTCTAAGCTGTTTACATTCATACCCATATTTAAGAAGAAGAGCTGATTTATTGGTTCCAGACAGGAAACATATTTCATATAATCTTCGTAAAAATGCCGCTCACATTGTTTTACTTCTTGAAGTTGTGTGTCTACAATCAAACAATATGTATAAACTTCAGCGTGAGAAAACTTGTAGTAAAAGGAAATGAATCATAGGAATACATCTGTCTAGTTAGATCTATTGTTGCGCACTGGTCAGATGTTATATAGCTATACTGGCTACTCCACATTAGTTTCTATTTTTTTTTGTAAATAAGTATGTAACTTGAGAGATTGTATTTGACGTTTATAAAAATCACATAAAGAGTTTTTCTCATTTTTCATGATCTGGTTTATATGTAATACAGAAATAAATAACTGATCTTACTTGAGTGCTCATTTATTTGTGAATTTATCAATTAATTTTGCAAGAAAAGAGTATATTTTACTGAATATAGATGTACTTTTATTAGATATTTGTCTTAACCAACCATTTATTATAAACAAGAGGGCCTTAGTGGCCCTAAATTGCTCACCTGATCTTTGTGCACCAGTCAAATAAGCTTATGTGACCCCTGGGAGGCACAGTTTTTGCATTATTTGAACAAACTTGGTTGTGGTCCACTAGGTGATGCTACATACCAAATATCAAGGTTTTAGTCTTTGTGGTTTCTTACAAGAAGATTTCATCATGTTTTTACCAATATGAGCCTATTCAAAATATCTGATCCCCATGGCAGGCCAAATATTGGCCCAAGAGGAATAAATTTGAACAAACTTGGTAAAGGTCTACTAGATGATACTTCATAGTAAGTAAGGGTGCAAAGATCAGAAATCGATACAATCAAGTACCACACCTGACCCAGGATACCAATGGAAAAGTGACACATTCACAGTTAGACGCCACAAATGAGAGCCAACCAAGAATTAAGGCTTTAGGCCTTGTGGTTTCAGACAAGGAGATTTTTTCATGTTTTTCTATATAAGCCTGTGTAAAACCTATGACCCCCAGGGCAGGTCCATTTAGCCCCAGGGGCATACTTTGAACACTTTTGGTAGATGTCTACTTGGTGAAGCTACATACCAAATATCAAAACCCTAGGCCATCTGGTTTCAGACAAGAAATTTTTTTAAAGTTTTCATCTTAAAAAATCTATTTTAGCCTGTGTGACCTAGATATACAACGGACCAGATCCATTTGAACAAATATTAAAGAGGGCCATATAAGGATCATTTCTATCAAGTTTAGTCAATATCCAACCAGTAATTTAGGAGGAGATATCATTTAAGACAATTGTTAACTGGCAGGCGACGGATGATGACGGACAGACTATGATGATCTATAGTTATAAGTTTTTAAAAATAATAGCTTTAAGGAAATCTGAAGATAATTACACAAAAAATAATATAGGTTTTGCATTATAATTGCCTATACTTAGACAAGGGCAAAAACTAAAGTGTTAAGGGGTCGATTTTGACGAAACTTATGGGATATTGAGAATCTATGGCACTAACCATTTATACCAAGAATTCATCAAATCTAACTAATAGGTACTGAAATATGGTTAAAGACATAAAAAAGTGTGGACGGACAGAATGTACAGATGGATGGAATGATTGGACAGATGGATGGATGGACAAGGCCAAAAGTATATCTTTCCTACTTCATAGGGGGATGGATAGTAAGAGACTTGATTAAATACTGAAAAATAAGAGATAACATATAGTTGGCATGAAACTAAGTCTTGTCAAAATAAGAGTACAAGTGATCTAAAAAAAAATCTGACACAACCCTTTTGATGGCATATTCCTAATCACAAATGATGGTCAATCCTTTCAATTAATATACAATATAACGTACCACAATCATTGGGAATAGCATCAAGTAGCCCTTGTCGAACAGATGGCTTTTCCATCATAGCGTTTATCTCATCCATTGTACATGGTACATCATCAGAAAGTGCCATGAATACACACCCTCCAATGGCTAGCTGTGCTCTGAAGAAAATAGTAAATGTTCCGTTTGTAAATGTAGATCTTAAAACTTATTGTAAATATGCAAAATGTCATTTGAGCCAGTGCATGAGATTTCCAACAATGAGGTATGTGCGACCAGCAAAGCCTCAGATCAGCCTGCGCATACGCGCAGTCTGATCAGAACCTTTGCTAGTCGCTTGAGTATTTTATTATTGTTAAGCTACTAACTCAACACCATTGGGAGTTACTAAACTTAAAAGGAGGCTGCAGAGGCTCATCTGAGTCTACACTTGTCAAAATGTCAAATTGTTGGAAATCTCATGCCGCGTCTCATTTTATAAATGCCAAATTGAATGCTAACTGATATAGCAGGAGTTTAGCTCCAAATAAAGTGAATGCAAGCAGTGACCACTCTTGTGAGTCAGCACATTTATGCAGGCCCGCATAAGCCTTTGTTCCTTGTGATAAGTATCAAAATCACTTGTGAAGGGCTCTGAAAATTTAACAAATTATAACTTGGTAACTGTTAAAATAGACGTAGCAGGCCTTAGGTTCATTTTTTATCAATTCAGTTTTATTTCCTAGAGCTCGTTCTCCCCCTTTTCCATCCATTTCTCATAAATTGTTTTGAAGCTACCTTGTAAAACATATGAAGCTTTGATAATAAACGAACATCGACTAAACTCAATTCAGAAATTCTGTTGTAACGATTTTTCGAAGTTCCTGCTTTTATTTGTAATTTTAGGTCCTACATCACTATGAGAAAGTTAATTGTGTATACCTCCCCTAATTTCTCCAACTGGTTCTGTACCAGTGCGAGCTTCTGGCTAAGCACTGATATCTCGGGAAAAATCAAGAAATTCACAAATGCGTCCACAGACTAAGACCAGTTGACGATGATTGCCACATAAAATACATCAATATTCATCATTACGCTTCAAGACACCATTGTCTGTTTAAAATACAACACACCCTTTACTCGAATATTAAATGATTTCAAGGACGGGTAAGCAAATGATGAATCTTTCTGTTTTAGTTCATGAAAACGACAGCTCACCACATCTACATCTATACCCTAAAATACTACCTATTACATGTAAGTTCAAGGAGCAATGGGGTTGAGATCTACAATTATGATAATAAGTTTTCAATTCTAGGCACGTTCTTCACAGGCATTGTCAAGAATGCCCATGTTCTGAGCCACAGCTGTGACATATGCTGGAACTGCTTCAAATTGCCGCCTGAAATACATGTAGACCATGTACATGTACACATGTAAACATTCATGTGTTATGCATCTGCTATTTGCCTCTCCCCTACACTTGGGACCAGGACATAGCAAAGATATTGACGTTTCTCTTTGCAAAGCTGGGATATGCCCTGCACTAAGGGACATTTTAAACGTCGAACTCCTGGTAACAGTCTCTGCCCATCAATACGTGCCCCGCCATGGCGTATGTGCCTAGATTTAAGACCATGGGTTGCTAATTATATGATCGGTATGACATTCTTCTGTTTTTCTTCGCAAATTACACAGGGTGGGGTGGGGGGGTTAAAAGCTTGAAACTTTTCTTTTATATCTATATATTCTCTCTACATTTCCCTCAGACGCTTGAACATGATTGAAATATTGTTCGCAGACCCGTTTTATATATAACTGACAATTATTGCAAACTTGTAGAACATCGAAGTCACGTTTCTAGGTATGCAGTGTGAAGTCACACTTGATGATTTCCCACAAACTTCTCGAACACTGAAATGACCACTCCCAAATATTATAATGAAACTGTTGGTGTTTCTATATTTGTTCATGAAGGGCGTTTCACGGATGTCAAATTGTCTTAGTCTGTGGGTGCGTTTCTCAATTTCATGATTTTTGCCAAGATATCAGGGCTTTGCCAGGATTTTGCACATGCACCAGACCTGCTGGAGACATAAGGGGAGGTCTACACCAGTAACTTTCACCTAGTGACATAGGACCTTAAATTACGAATAAAAGCAGGAACTTCGAAAAACCGTTACAACAGAATTTCTGAACGGAGTTTAGTCATATATTTTATTTACCAAAACGTGACAAAATGTATCTCTTTGCAATTGCAGACAATATATGTACAGAACCTGTCTCAAAACCGTTCAGGATCTCCTTTTTCCACTGACCCAATGTGCGCTGAATTATCAATCTATCAGTATTTGTAATATTTTGTTGGGGTAGAGACATATCTATTTATAAAACAATTTGTCATCGTTTACTCATAATGTGATACCTAAATATTCATATTACATAGTATGGCAACCTTACACATGTACTTATGTACTGTAAAATGTCTTGTGCTTGTATATACTGTATGATGTTGTTTCTGAAATAAAATAATTAATAACCAAAAACTGTTACAATAGCATTGTTATGTCTTAAGAATTGAAAGTTATTTTTCTGCGTTTCACTGAGGTATGAAATGTCGGGAAAATTACCTTCGGTTTTCATGCAAATTAGATGTAATTTAAACGACATTTCATACCTCAGTGAAACGCAGAAAAATAATTTTCAATTCTTATAATTACAACTTCTTATTTATTCATTCTTATTCAATATTTATAATTATGTTTTCCTTAAAAAAATACTTTTCCAGCTAATAGTTCGTTTCGCGCATTTAGACTATGACGTGCGTATGTAGACGTTACGGTCGCATCGTTCAAAAAAACAAAATGGCGGCCGTTCTCCAATTGAAAATAAACAACTACAATTTAGAGACTAGAATCTCGTTTTTACATACCGAAAAAACTTAACATGGGAGTTCATTAAAATGTGTACGATAGTTACGTCATCGGATATGACGTCATTCATTTACATTGGTGACGAAACGCATCATCTGTCAAAATGGTTTGGAAAGGAAAAGAAATGACCCCAGCAAAAAGAAATTGAGCTATCTTTATTGAGTGATTGAAGAAAACAAAGACGAATTGCAAAATATGTTGGATAAACCAGGCAACAGTCATGCAGTAAGTTCAAAAAGCGATTTTATTGCAGGCCTTGACTGAAAACATACAACGAAGCTGCAGGAAAACAAGCACAAGTGCAAGAGGGGATAGCATCATTTTGCGGACTGGGAAACTTAATAGATCGCAGCCAAGTGCGGATCCAGAGGGGGGGGGGCAAGGGGTCTGGACCCCCCCCCCCTGGAAAATCACAAGTTATTTGGGTTTCTATAGGGAATAAGCAATTGGACCCCCCCCCTGGAAAAAGTTGGACTCCCTTGGAAAAATTTGGACCCCCTCCGGAACCTTAAAAAATGATATTTTTCTTTGTAATTAACCATTTGACTTCTGATAACTAGGCCGAGGACTAAGAAAAAAACAAACAAACAACATTTTTTTTTGTCAGATTGACGTGGACCCCCCCCCCCCCCCCCCCCCGCCCTGACGAAAATTCCTGGATCGGCGCATGGCAGCAGACAGCTGATCGGTATGACTACTGTTAAATTAGGCGTCGTATGTAAGTTAATCTGTGCTTTTCTACCTCCTGAAAATATAGGTGTAAGTGTAAGGTAAAGTGTCAGTAGTTGCAGGCTGTCCATTTCTCTTCATATAAGCATTGCACAGTATCACAAAAATAGTTCCGTCGTGAATGGCCCCGCCCCTCATGAATACGGACCGGGTTCATTGGAAAATGAAATACAGGTCAATGCGATCATTCTTGACAATCAGATTAGCGGATCTCAATAAATGTTATGACAGTTGTAATTATTGTGCTGTAAACTCATCATATACCTGGAATTCATAAATGCAGAGTATGCAGGCACATATTAGACTGCTCTTTATTGAGTTTGTCCACTATTGAATCAGTTAAAGTTGGATAACATAATTTGGATAAAAGATAATATATCAGCTTGAAATATATTTATAAACTATGCAGAGTAAATCTAATTGTATAGTCTACACTCAGGTGCCAAAAAGTATTTCCATTTTTAAAATGGCTGACGTCAGCGCTGTTTCAGCTCAGTTTATTGAGTAGTTCTTGCGCTGTAAACTGGTAGCGAAAAAATATAAAATACACCAAAAATTTACCAATAATCAAACGTCTTTAAGATCTGGACCAATAAAGATCGTCTGCATTTGATTACAAAACAAAAACAATAAATTTTGATGATGGGGAGAATAGGAAAAGAAATCACCCTTGAGCAGAAGTCATCCATCCTTGCTCTTTTAAACTCAGGAACTTCAAACGCTGAAAGCTCTAGGTTGTTTAGCTTGAATCCCTCTACAGTTAAAAAATTTTGTAAAAGATTTTCAATCAGACAGTGCGAAAACAAGCCAAGAACTGGTAGGTCTTATGAAGTGAGTAGGAGGGGTATCACCCTACTTTCAAGGATCGTTAAAAGTAACCAGAGAAAATCTTTAGATGACATTACATTGATATTTAATGAAAGACGTCCAAGGGCTGTGTCTAGAAGGACATTTCAGAGAAAGTTACATGAGCTGGGCTATTAAAAGAGGAGAGTTAAATTGGTTTAAGCCCTCCAGTAAAATATTTTAACTGACCGTTGCAAGGTGGTGCTTCTTTTGTGGATCGTTTATGTTATATCTGTCTTGTTTTGTTATGCTTATATTTACATATGTTTGTTGATGACGTGTGGTCACCTGCTGGGAAAGGGCTGACCTCTTGGCTCTCGTTTGTGATGTCTAATTGTGACGTTGTCACTTTTCCATTGGTATCCTGGGTTCAGGTTTGAGGCTTCATTGTACTGATTCCTGATCTTTGTCCTCTTTCTTACTTTGCTAAGACACTGGGGGTTAGGGAATACAACAAGAGAAGGCGTTGTGGGTGGTGCAGAGAGAGATTGCTTTAGACTGTGAATTGACAGTGGAAAAATATCATTTTTAGTGATGAAATGACAAAAGTTATCAAACCTGATGGGAGGATGTATGTGTGGAGCAAGCAGGAGGAAAAGAGACATGGACTTTGCTTGGGCTATTTAAGTGGTGGACCTGGCTGGACTTTAAAGCTGATGGTGTGGGGCACAATGACCTATAATGGAATGGGAATTTTAAAGTTTGTAGAGAGAAATTTGAACAGTAGACAATATAATGATACCCTAGATAATTGTCTATGGCCAGTAATCACTAAATATATGGCTGATAAACCTTGGAGGTATATAGACGACAATGTCAATTGCCAAAGGTTCCGTGAGGTGGAGACATGGAGAGAAAAAATAACATTCCTTGGTTTCTGTGGCCAGCCCAGTTCCCAGATTTAAATCAAATAGAATATATCTTGCTTGTTCTGAAGAATTCAGTAAAACGGAATATTCACACCATTAGAACATTAAATGACTTGAGAGAGCACCTGTAGTCTGCATGGGAAAATATTCCATTGGTCTTTATTTAAGAACGTTACCAAACTCTGCCAAAACGGTGCAGACAGGTCTGTTTATCAATGGGGAACATAACCTAGTATTGAACCGAAGACCTCAAAGGTAAGGGTATAAATTCATATCAGAGTTGTTGTGTTTTGTTTCGAAAAATCGCGGCCATTTTGGAAATTAGAAATACTTTTGGCATTTGAGTGTACATGTAGGTTAGGGTGATTATATAATTTTTATCACACATAATATTAAACAATATTAGAATAAAGCTTATTGCACACCAAATAAGGTTATATGAGATTTTACCCTGGGATCAAAAATCTTATCTTACCAATGCTAGCTTACCCAGACTGTCATGTGAAGGTTTCATAGATTGGTTCTATTGTAACACACTCACATGGTCGTCAAATGACGTCATTGCTATGTTAAAGTGACGTCATTATGTAAAATTGCATCTTAGCTCATTCAGTGACTTCTGGAAGCTGATTTTAAAGTGAAAAACTAGTGGTGAGCAAGAAAAAGAATCCTTATTCATGTTTGGATAGGATATAAAAATCCGTCCCTCGGGATCACCGTTTGTCATCACTTGGCAAGCCTCTTGATGCCACACGGTGATCCTTGGGATGGATTTCTTTTATCATACCCTAACACTCATGATAGATTCTTATATTCTATGTACGGTTTATAGGAACATCTTTTCTAGGTCATAACTTAATTTTGCCTTTACCTGCATTTGAATTCTGGCCCTGGAATTAAGTTTAAGTCGTATACAATACACCTATACCCTAACAAGAACCGAATAGTTTCATCATTGCTACAAATACCTGCAGCATCACTGGGCAAGGCAGACATCAGAAGAGCAATACTGACACCTGAAACAAAATACAGTTCTTTGTGAAAACATAGTTACGAAAAAAGCAATGCTGTTTTTATCCCAATTTATATATTCGCCTAGCTCATTTGTAGCATCTTATAAATGCAAATTAAATTGACTAATTTAAAGTATAATGTTATAGATATATTAGAAAACGATCTTTATGTAATGAGGTAGCGCCTGCCATGTAGCCAATTAAAGAATATTGCTGTAAGTATTAAGTTTGGCATTGAATGTTGCTAAACAGATGCATTGGGTCATTTGAAATTGTATTTGGGCGCTTGTATATGAGTGTGCTTTGTTTTGCCTGTCGTCGCAATTATATTTTGATTAGTTTCAAACTTAATTTCAAATATCAGTGACATCAACAGCAATTATAACCTTTGGCTGCTCGTCACTGAACCAGTGCTATTGATATAAATCACTTTGAAAAGAATTTTACTAACTCTGCTACAGACACACTGAGGTGATCGTTAAATACAAAAACTGGCCTTACCACTTCTGCAGTATGACTTGTCAGAGCTCCTATTTTACGACAATATTGTTTATAAATTCAAAGAGAACGTACGAATGCCTTATTTTCATGATCAATTGAAAATATCACCAAACATTATAAAACAATGGGATATAGCATGAATGCTATTCAACATTCTGCATACGAATTATAACAACAAACACAGTTTATAGCTATGGATTCCTCTTTAATTGCGTGATGGTGAGTCAGGCCTTAGACTTAATAGCAACACTGACATTACATTAAGCTTTTAATGGTAAGCCAGTGCTGGTTGTTTGTCTTTGGTTAGGTCCACCATGGCTTAAATAAGGGGTTTTCTGAACCTATGGCAGTATGTGAGTTGAGAGCCCTGTCTTTGATGCATCCTATTATGTTAATTGATTTGGCTGTTTCCCTCTGAAAGTAAGTAAGGGTGCAAACATAAACATACAGGCCCAGACATGTTTTAAGTATATTTCGACCTTGACCCTGACTCAATGGCCATATCATAATATCAAGACTTTTTAAGTATCTACCAAAATTAGATAATGATTGTGCCAAATATGATTATCCTCCTTCCAAAAATTAATGAGAGGTTCAAGTTCAAGAATATCTTATCTTAACCTCTGACCAAAGATCATATCTGATTTGATGAGACTTTTGGCGTAATTTACACACATTAGGAATCCATTGTGCCAAATATTTATGACTTCCATCAAAATAACAGCATTTTGTTCATGATTATTTTAAAAAAAAGAACATCAAGCATTGTAAAAATGGGGATTTAGCATGAATGCTATGCAACAGTCTGCATGCTGATCATAACCACAATCGACGGTGGTTTAGCCATTGACCCAATAACTACACTGATATTAGGCTTTTAATGGTGGGTCAGTGTTTGTCTACGCCTATCTTTGCTCAACTGAGGGTTTTATCTCTGTGAGTTGAGAGCGCTTTTTTTTGCATCACATTATATTAATTAATAAGGTTGTTTCCCTGTTGAGATACAATACATAAGTAAGAAAGCCTCTACGCAAGCTTCAACAGATTTACATTTTTATAACATTAGAATATAGGGCTAATATTTGGCCAGTCAAATTAATGTAAGCCCATATCCATTCTAAGGCGGTGGTTATGCTGATGCTTATCCATTGTTAATCGTTGCGCTCATTGTTTGTGGGGGTTTAGTGTTAGGTACTTGTTCTGTGTTTTGCAGTACTTTGTGTCCTTTCTAGTTTTGCAATCATCTCACTGAGGCAGGGAGAGCTGGTTGCTATACTTTTGTTGTATTCTGAATGTCATGTCGCTGATATCGTTCTTAAACCCTTCTTTACGGTGACATTAGGTAGTCTGTAGTGTAAGATTGTGGCATTTCCTGGTCCTGCTTAATTACATTTAGAAACAGATCGCACTACAAATCTGCTAAACCATAATTATTGCAACAGTAATCTAACTTGTGTTCTGTGTCTGGTTCTTGTTTTGTTATTAAGTAATTTGTTTCCTTGTAGTTATACACTCACCTTGATGGGGATGTGATAGCTGGTTGCTTTATTTTAATTGTCTTGGTGTATTGTGAATGTTAGTGTTTGTGGCTCTTCCCCTGTGGTGCCGTGGGTAGAGTATACCTGATCATACTCATAAGAAATCATATCAAGTGAATATATTGAAACAGGAAATTTACATGCCAACTTTAAACAGTTTAGTGAATCTTCTTTTAGAAACCATGTGAGCGGCAACATGAGATTTCCAACAATGTATTATATGCAACCAGTAAAGGCTCAGACCAGTCTGTGCATACGCACAGTCTGATCATAAACTTTGCAAGTCTCTTGAATATTCAATGGATATTAATTGATGACCTAACATCTTTGGAATTTCTACGCTTAAAAGGCGTCATTTTGATGTCAGTATGCAAGAAAAACATATTGTGTACCGAAATATAATTCTAGAAAAGTGTGTGTGTCTTGCAATTGAAATCAAATATTAGCATATATTTATGTTTCTAACCAAGCTTTTTGAAACGTGTTAGCTCTTTGACCGCTGGGTGTTTGGCTGTTACAGAGTGTTAGCTTCGTTACCCCTCATCTTTTAAAACAAAAATAATGTAAATAAGGTTGATAAGGTAGTACCTGAGTATTCAAATTTGCCAAATATTCATGCTATATACATTAACATTTCATCCCCTACATATATATATATATATATATATATATATATATATATATATATATATATATATATATATATATATATATATATATATATATATATATATATGTTTATAAAAGTTATTAGGGCCCATTGTGGTGCCATTTATGTTACATTTAAACTACCCCACCCTTGTAAAACCATTGAAATGTTGTTACATAGTTTCATTTAATAAGCTTCTCATTTAGCATTCATGTTTTAAATATATGTTTCAAAAGACAAGTTATTGGCAGTTGTATAACTACAAGCAGCTTGTTTTTATCATAAAAACTTAAAGAGTTATAAACTGCTAAATATGCTAACCCAAAATAACACGTTAAATAAGATCATTTAAACCTTTAAACACAGTATATGAGCATTTCATTGAAATTCAAGGGTAAAAGGCTGCACTCAACATCGTTTCTGGTGTAAATTATCATTTTGTTATTTGTGGGGCAATATGTAACAACTTTGTATTAAAACTTTCAAGATTGTATATAAATTGCTTAATTCCTTATATTGTACATCATAGTGTATTTTATATTATTTCAAAAAAAAACAAAAACAAGTAAGTATGATCAGATAATACCACAATCACACTCTGCAGACCAACCCACGCCACTGTGAAGAAATGTCACACAATACTTACAGTCACCAGACATCAGTAACATAATTTAAGTAAAGCAAACAGTTCTCTCTCTCTTCCTCATCCAAGTGACTGCAACACTCGAAGGAAATAAAGTACTGAATAACAGAACAAGGACCAAACACAAACCCACACAAACAATGGGAGCAACAATAAACAATGAATCAACAACAACAGAACCACCGCCTTACAACGGACAGCTAACTAAGCCACTGGGGGCCTAAATGCATTCTGCTGGTACCAAACCTATGTCATAGATTCTGTTGTTGTTAAAGCACAATACTTGTTAAGCTTGCATGGAAAAAACTGATTTCTTTTGTCATAGATTATCCAGATTTCAGTTTGTCTGGAAAAAAAGATTTATCAATTCGTTTTATGTTCATATTAATAATTCATGCAACATTTTCAAAATAGTATACCTTTTAACTTTTTATATCTACAAAACAATGATTTGCCCAAATTATAGATTTTAAAACTCACAAGCAAATAAAATGATATCTCTCAAGTACCAGTACTTAGAAGGATATATTCACTTTTTTCTGTCAAATTCGTTAAAATAACATATTTTACTGTATAAAGTATATCACGTTTAACCAAAATGATGTCAAAGACGATATAAAATTGAGCCTGAAAAGCTAATATATTATGGTGAGTGAATATATAGTTTTGTAATACATATTTGGAGAAATCTAAGTTTAAATGTAAGAATTCTTATAAGTTATTCAAAAGCAATCCCTGTTTGTAGCAAATTACAGTTGTTTAAATTATGGGTAAACTAAAACAGTTATTTTACATGATACATGCTAGATTCCAAATATCCATTTATATTAATGTTCATTTTACATAATAGAATAACCCTTCTAATTGCTAAATGTTTTGAGGGAGGTAGATCAAAAGTATACATTATGACTTTCTGTAATCACTTATTGTTTAAAGAGACTGTTAACAAATCACTTTGTATCCTGACATCTAGTTGCGTATGCAGATAATGAGGCATTACTTAAGCTTTTAATTTAAGTTATGCTTATATTCAGCATTATACAATTGATGCATTCTTTTGAGGTTAACATCAGGATTTGTCAACCCGAGAACAGTGATGTTCACCGAGGCAAAGCCGAGGTGAACATCACTTTCGAGGGTTGACTAATCCTGATGTTAACCAAAAAAGAATGCACCAATTGTTTTGTTATATGACACTGTCTCTCTTTTATTTTCATATTTGTACATTTACTCAAGTCAGATGTTCCTAGGAAGATAATTATAACAATATACTTCCCAAATTTCTGCAACTCTTATGAGATAAGCAAAATAATTGCATTTTAACCCATATATTACTAGCGTCCTTTTTGTGGGACATAGGCAAATAGTGCAGACCCAGATCAGACTCCACAAAATGCGGCGTCTGATCAGGGTCTTCAGTGTTTGCTTGCATAATTTTCTATAAAAACTTGAATAAAAATGAAAAATACCACCTAACACCCCTTAAACAGAAATGGACTGTTCCAATTGATAACGGTGTGAAATTCCATTAGGCATAAATGGGTTAAATGCTGTTCTCATAAAAATGAACAAATTCTGAATTAAAACTTTTTACCTGTGAAATATACATAAGAAATCAGTCAGTGTTACAATATCTATTTTTAGCTCTCAGGTAGCAGTGACAAAACTTAATGTCATATGGGCTAGATCTAGTTCATTCTATTTTTAGCTCTGTGTCAGTTATGTTACCTGTCTTGAGCTCATCACTGTTTGACATCAAGATTTGTCATAACCAGTGCAAGCTAGTTTCAGCCAATCAGAGGAGGTCTTTTATAGGAGTCATATAACAAAGCTTTTTATGTTCAATGAATGAAACTGTCAATCACATCAACTTAGTACTTCTGATTACTGCTCAACCAATAATGGAAAAATCTGTTATAGTGGCGAGATTTATTCGATGGCAATGATCAAATTAGATATGATCAGCTTTATTGCTACTTCAATGCCAATTTAAATCAAATGAGCTTTGTCCTTTTCTTTCTTTCCATTAATACAGTTAATCTATTTTGTTTGATTTTAAATATGCAAAGAATTAACTGGATGTATCTTAAATCGTTATATAAGGGTTGGATATAACTTGGATATAATGCAACAGTCTGCATGCCTAGTTTGAAACCCAATCACAGTTTATAGCTATGGTTTCCTCTTTAATATTGTAAGATGGTGGGTCAGGCCTCAGACTCTATGATGGCTCTGACATAAAGCTTTCATCAGTGGGTTGGTGCCTGATGCTTATCTGTAGCTGGACCCACCATGGCTCAACTTAAGCTTTTTTTTAGCTCTGACTATCTGTGAGTCATGAGCCTTTTTCTTTGTTTCATCATGGTGTGTTAATTTGATTAGTGTTTCTCCATGATGATACATTGCATTAGTTAGATGGCCTCCATGCAAACTGAACATTTTTTGTACTTCAACATCAGCAGAATCTAGGACGAAGATTTGGTAACAGTAAAATGCCTTTAAGCCCCCAGGTGGCTTAGGCTGCTGTCCATTCTAAGGCGGTGGTTCTGTAGTTGTTGACTTTTTGTTTATTGTTACTCCCATTGTGGGAGTCTGTAATTGTTCTAAGTTTTGTTGTACGTTACTTTATGTCCATTCTAGTATTGCAATCATCTTGATTGGGAAGAGAGTTGGTTGCTTCGCTTAATTTGTCTTCCTGGTGTCTAGTGATGGTTGAGTGGCTCTTCCTTGCGATGCCACGGGGTTGTCTGCAGTTTGTGATTGTGGTATTTCCTGATCATACTAACTTACTATTTATGTGTCAATCATAATGGTCACGTTTGATTGACTAATTATCATACACAAATTTCCACTCTAAGACCAAGTCTAGCTGATAGAATAATGCAAAACAAATTAACCAATAATTTGTTTGGTGTTATTTATTTAGCAATGGCTACAATTTACATGTTATACTAACAATGCCAGGGAGCTTTTCTGTGTGATAAACATATTTCTTACTGTATGGCTATAGTGAACCATAAGAAAAAATGCTGTTCTGTTTCAATGATTCAAAAAAATTAGAACCAGACAGAATAGACGATAAGTGTAATATTCTCTTTACAATTCGCTTGTTATGCATTTTACCAACATAAATGTGAGTTAAAGGCGTTAAGTTTCCAAAACACTTTAGTTATTTTTCTAAAGACAAGGATAAAGGCCTCGATTTTGACCTACGTCTAAAATTACTTACAATTTTAACGAATTCTGAGTAAGTAAAGTGTTTGTTTGTCCGTGCATGGTATCAATATATTTGTTGTTATCAATAGCTGGCTTACATTATGTGTGCTAGATCATAAAAACTTAAAGCTACTTCGTGCCTAATATTATAGTGTCATCTAAACTGAGGTGTAGTCAGTGAAGAAAATCATCTTTTTTTATGTATAAAGAGAAGCAAATACAGGAGTGTCAGTGAGATAAAAGATATCATTTAAGCATTAAAGAATCATTACTGGATCATAAAGTAAACAGCTTCTTAAAAGCTGTTTATAGAGGGTTGTCCCAGTAAATCATGGCCTTTGGGTATAAAATGAGACTGTGTATCAGGAATTCTATGAAATTTGGATGGCATGTTTATATACATTTAAGACACTTTCACTACAAATATGGATGAAATCACAGTTTAGATAACAAAGTTATAAACCTTTACTTGAAGGTGTCTCATCATATGTGGAGCATTGCACAAATTATTTTGCTGTGTTTTCAAAGAAGGATTGTCAAAGGTTTTGACTCTACTCCTTTTATATAAGCTTAAATGGTAACAAATTGTCATCTATTTGTTAAGTAAGTCTCCCTTGTTTAAGTAATGACTATATAGTTAGTTTAGATATGTTAAGCACACAAACAAGCGAGATCTTATAGATTTAATACGAGATAACATATTTATCATTAAAATTACTAACAGAAAAATAGCATGTATTCTGTTAAATTGACAAAAAGGAGCTTGTCTTTGTGATATTACTAGAATTATTTTACACAAAATCAATTTTACAATACTAGTGGCTGTACTACCAATCATTGAACATTAAAATTACGTAGTTTATGTGTTAAATTTAAAGTCTATATTTTGCACCGTACCTTTCTCATTGCACCGTACCTTTCTCATTGGACCGTACCTTTCTCATAACGTTAGCTTTTTCAGAAAAATAGAAATGTAGTAGGTACGTAAGAGCTTTTATAAAATCACTGCAAATGGCCACAAACGTTTTAAATTTTCAACTCTTTACCTTGCATATTTACTTGTTGATGTGGCAATGCATTGTTTGAAACACAACAGCGAAATTTGATTAAATATACACTACCTTTTTGGTTTAGCTGAGTTTCATTGAAAATATTTTGACATGCGCCACTCAAGCAGACATACCGTCAAGTAAAGGTTCATAATTTTCATATCTTAACTGCGATTCCACCCATATTTAATCAAAATGTTTCCCATATATATATAAACACATCCTTTACATATCATAGATTGACTTGTACACAGTCTTGCGCTATAACAAAAGACCACTATTTGCTTGGACAACTCTCGTATATTTGATCAAATACACCAATTGAAATGACTTTTTATGTGATAAAGGCCCACAGTTCTTTCCATTATCAACAATGCTTTGTTGACTTTTCAATTAAAAACAATTGATGGCAGTTATAAATGGCAGTAAAGTAACATTTACAATGTAAACTCAAAAAGTGCTGTTTTGCTTTTACATAATGTATTTAAGAGAAAGTAAAGTACTTAACAGTAATAACACGTCATTTAATTTGATAAAATCATTTTGCTAGTCATTTGAATACAATTAAAATATAATATTGTTACGTAAGAATAAGGAACAATTTGAAAGAATTTCCTATTATTTCAGGGCAATGAAATACATTTTGCTATTGCAAGGTAACGCTGTAACCGCTATGGAGTTAACATACATTAGTCAGTGACTTATATATTCTGGTTTAGAAAATTTAACTGTACAAACCCCCTTGGATGTCTTTTGGTAGCTCATTATTTTGTGATAGTACTACATTAAATAGTAATACATTTGAAATAAGTAACATATATAACTGTAATATCATAGGGGTATATTGTTTAAACGCATACTGGTTGTTTGCTGCTTTTAGATAAATGCTTTTGATGCAATCAGCAGTGGATAAATAATAGTTAGCTATAACTTGGTATTTGCACAATAGAATTTGAAATTACAATAAGGTAACGTAGTTAACATGGCTGTTACATGTTTGAGACTTTTGTATCTTATATAATGTAGTTTCAGAAAGTCATAGTGTATATTATCCCAGCAGTTGTATATTAGCATATTGTGATATAATTCCATTTGAGCTTTCACTATAACAGACGCTTCATTTTGATAATCGTCATTTTTTCTTGTACTGACATCATTTTGAAGAAAATGTATCCTCTTTGAAATTCTAATTCAGAGTCTATGCTCTAATTACAATAAATCGCCAGTATATTACCACAACTGATCAAACAATAAATGTTTATGCCAGCTGGAATTCACAGTAATTTTCAAGCCCCTAAATAAGCCAAAAATGAGTACATCACTTTGTGACGTCACCATGAAAATAAAACAGCAAGAACAAATTAGAAACATCATTTTTTCATAAGCAAGATACATTTTGCTACAAGAAAATGTATGTTTGACACTTTTACCCAAAAACGCATACGGGATTACACAGTGGCCTACATTATGTGTCGGAAATGTATTTCAAATTTGCGAGTATTTATAAAAATTTAAGTTGTTTGAGGAATTACCTTGACAAAGACTATAACCTCGTCCCTTGTATAAGGTTTCTCTTAGGTAGTTGTCAATTTCTTCAAGTTGGCAGTTGATGCCATCCACAACTTTATAATGGTTAATGCATCCAAGATATGCCTGATAATGACTGAAAATATATTTGGAAAAATAACACAGCTATTTATATATTAATACATTAGTATCAAGGTATAATTAAAGAAATGTAAGCTAATATTTAAACGTAATGCACATCTCACTTAGAATGGCGTTTTTTAGTCATACCTTTACTTCAACACTTTAAGTTTTCATCTTAGCCCTCCAAAACCCTAAATGCAGTGAAAACCAATATGAAACGCCGCTTAATCAGCATTTCACCAGGGTATGCACTGTTTTCTAGGACAGAATCGATTTTCAGAGAAACCTGTTGTGATTGTATTTATTCCTTATCTTTTCCCTCTTTCTTACATATGTTACATTTTACCTAGGCCTTCTGCTATGACATTGATTATTGAGGATGGTCACTAAACCAATTACTCTATGCGTCGACTAATAGGACAGACATGTATGACCATCAGAATTGGACAATTGGACCGATGCTTCATAAGTCTCATTAAAGTAGATATGTGTGAACTATTTTTTGAATGAAAAAAAAAATGTTCAAGAGATATAATGTGGACACAATTTCTTTACTATTGACCATCAACTGGGCTTAATAACCAATTAATGACCTTGACATTGAAGCCAAACTAATTGAATCCCTCACCCTTAAGTTGAATTGCCGGGTTGGAATATGTGTAAAATACTATATATTACCAAATTGGAGCAGGTGTTAAGGAGATATGGAGTAGACAGGAAATGTGTACTCGTGGCCTATGAAATCTCAATTTAACATGTCATTAAAACAGACCAACTAAAAACTCCAGCCTGTGTGTCATTTTACTGGGATGCACAAAAAGTGTTATATTTTCCAACTATGACCAGGAGTTTTAAAGTAAGTGCAAACAAAATTATCAGGGACGGACACATATGACCTTGATTTTTTACATTTTACCCTATTGAAATACAATATATTATTTCATTGTACCCTATATCTATTTGAATGGTTGGTATAGAAAAGTTCAAGAGGTCAATGTTATACAATAACGTGTTATCTTTCCTATTCCAATCTATCATACATACTTGCATTTATCTGCCTCCTGAGTAGTATCACTTTTTAGTCTATCATATGGCTCACTGCACTTGTCGTGGATTGAATTATGATGAAACCACGTTGCACAATTCGTTTCTAGAGCAAAGATAAATACATAAGTGACTGCAGTTAAATACATGTAAGGCAAAATACAGTATACAAAACAAAAGTGAGTATGACCTGAAAATGCCATTTCCCATTTCTTGATAGAGATGTTCCTGACTCCCCTTCCTATTGTGTAGATATTTTGCAGCTTATTCATGCTGTGAGAGTATGTTCTAATGTTGGTGACTTCAACAAAAGAAACCAATTATTGACTGAAAAATTATCAAAACAAAGTTAGTTATATCATAATCTTAGTAAAGCCATTTCTAAATTTTACCACATACATTTAGAGTTGATTTTTCGATGAAATATTGGTTTAATTATTCTTCTACAACAGGGCAAAGCTGAGCTGGTATGTTTTTTATGATGATTGGGTTTACAAATCAAACGAATTCCTAGAAAGCCTTATTTAAGCAACTAATTTAAAAATACTTTTAAAAAAAATAAATGCAATAAAATAGAAACAACAAGAATATCACGTGGTATCCTGGCTCAGGTGTGGTTCTTCATTGTATCTAATCCTGATCTTTGCCCTCTTTCTTACTGTCAACACACAATCAATGTATACAGGGGAAAGTAGATTAATACAAGCAGTAAACGCACAACTACTGTGATTTGTTTCTAATATACAAATGTAGTTTGAGACAATAAATTCCAAAGTGAAGTTCTATTTATTTTACAGGATGTACTATACTGAACATTTAAGGTAAACTTCTCAACAACTTGAATTTAGTGTTGATCAAAATGCACACTATATTGATAGTCCTGTGGTATTTGCAAATGCACTGAATACATTGATGTCATGTTACTCATTGAGGGCACCAGCAGAATAATTTAAGTGTCCCGTATAATACATATGTTTGCCCCCAAATTTGTTTACAGATACATTTTACTTGCGAATTGACTGGATTAGATTAATTCAAACATGTCTAGGGGTTGATATTATTTCAATGAATTCAATCATACTCTGATAAATAATTAATTTAGTAACAGAATTAATATGTTTAATCCAGTTTCATTAACAGACTAGAAATGTGTTGATGAAACAACGATGCCTCCACCTGAGGCAATTAAATGAGAGAAACGATCTTCCTGAGATGTCTAATTGACTGATGATGACAAACTTTAGGCTGGTATTGTAACGTGTCAGTATGTCTAGGTTTTGCGTTTGTAAAATTCCATACATTCGTTTTTACAATAAAAAGCAGAAACAAAGTTCTAATATGAAGTAAGGTCCATAACTCTATTATAAATTTGCATACATAATGAACGTGTAACATTTTCAAACTTGATCTTAAACTGAGTACCTTGTTTTAGTAACTTAGCCATCAAAAGTAGTTTTTGTCGTTGAAGCTACTAACATTAGACCCTACTCTTGCAAAAAGAATATACTGGGAAATATATACACAATAGGAAGGGGAGCGAGTAACATCATTATCAAGAAATGAAAAAATAAATATTTCTAAATTGTGTTGTTTATCATATATTTTAGATGACACTAAGTCATTTGTTATAAAAAGGTGTTTCAATATCAAATGAGTCTGGTTAATTTAACTGAAGTCCAGTGGATATTTCTGACATATCATTTGTTTGAATTAAGGATTAGCAATATTAAGCAACGCATTGAGATATCCTGAGACAGAGTTAAATGCTACAATGACATCAGCTTGATTATTGACAGAAAGAGACAACATCAAGGCTATCTCATACCAAGACCAAACATCTGCAATAAGAGCAGTACAATAACTAACCATTGAAATACCTTCAATTGGTATATACAGTTCTGAAACAGATCTTATAAATATATTGTCCAAAAGATAATGTAGAGCATTAACACATTTCTGACATGGCCACAAACAATATCTTTTAAGTTGTTAAGATGTGAAAAAGCGTATTTTTCTTTACAAGTGAAATGAAAGTATCCCTCTTTTTCAAAAGTTGGTAAAATTAATTCAATTTGCTTTCAATTGATTAGATTATGAGACAATAATGTTTTGAGAGTAGAAAAAACACATGTAGACAAACTACATGCAAGAACACTTTAGGAGTTATTTTTTGAAGAATCTCACATGATTTTAATAGACCAAAATACAATTTTACCACTCCTCCAATAAACTGTTTCACAATATTTTAAAACATGTTTTTTAATCGCAATGAGATACGTGGTTAAAATTCAACTCAGTAGTAGTACACACACTAGAATAAGCAATATAACATGACTTATAGACTCTTTTATGACGTTTAGGTAACCAGTATAACGTAGGAAGCGTTCTATGATCCTCATCAATATGCACACCAATATATACTTAAGGAATCTTCTAACGCATACAGTAAACAATTTACAACAAAATATTATTTATGCTAAACTGATTCAAATTTCTGCTGTTAAACAAAAGATCAATATTATTCACATCATGTGTGAAAATTTCAGAACAATACCTTTAGTAGGATGCGATATAGCGCCTTTTCAATACAAAAGGGTCAAAACCGAAAGTCACAAAAATTGGAATTTAGGCTTAAGTTTGCATTTCAGTGAGACAATTTGAATTTCATTTGTCATGCCGAACAAACGCTATTTCGTGATAAGAAATGCATGAAATTCACGGTGGATCAGACTTTAGACTAAATGACGACCCTGGCATAAAACATTCATATGTAGGTCAGTGCCCGATGTTCGTCTTTGGCTGGGCCCAGCGTGGCTCAACTAGGGATTTTCTTTAGCTTGACTATCTGTTAGTTGAGAGCCATTTTCCTTGTTTCATCACAGTATGTTTATAAATTTAATTATTTACCTGTGGTTATACATTTGCTAAGGAAAGGAGCCTTCACGCGAGCTCAACATATTTTCTGGTTTGACAACAGCAGAATCTAAGGCAAATATTTGGCAGTAACGTCAATTAATTTAAGCCCTCAGTGACTTCAGTCGAGCGTTCTAAGGCGATGGTTCTGTTGCTGTTGAATCATTGTTTATTGTTTCCCTCATCGTTTTCGTTGGGGATTTAGGTTTGGTCCTTGTTTATTGTGCATTACTTATTGTCGTTCCTAGTTTTGTTATCATCTCACTGGGAAGGAGAGAGCTGGTTGCTTGATTTAATTTGCCTTTTTAATGACATTTGACTGTTAGTGTTCTGTGTCTTTTCCTCACGGTGCTATGGCTTGGTCTGTAAATAAGCATTTCCTTGTCATACTCACTTTTTCATGTGATTTTGCTCAGTTCACATTTAAAAGTCCATACTGTATGTCCTTCAGCAGGGCTCTGCTGTAAGCTAGCAATATAAATCTTCTACAATGGTCATCCTGCTACCCTGATCAAAACCCTATCGAGCACATATGCGATGTGATTGTCAAAAGTAGTTAAATTATTGTGTGAGCGTATTGTCCGTTGACTTTTATAGTGGTAGAAGATAGAAGTTGGATGCTTATTTTTTCTTCTTTTTTATGAATTATAGAATACAGACTGACTTACCTTTAAAAAGGTTTCATATCTCATAAATAAACTGGAACACATTGACAAATTGCTATTCTGTTTTCCGTATTGATTTTTTTGAAAAAATGAAAATTTGGGACTTTCGTTTTTTGAAGTTTCCAACTCAAGCTTCAATATCTTAAATGTTCTGAGTAAGTTTTCTTTGAAAATACATATGCGTTACCGGAAAACACTGTTCTAATGTATCCCAATGTATTTTTTAATTCGAAATTCAAGTTTTCAAGAAAATGCCAAAACAAAAGTGTATGCGTTAGAAGATTCCTTAGGTGTATGCAGTCCTATGACACTGATGTCTATTAATGACAGACTACTCATCAAGTAAATAATTCTCATAGGTCTTAGCAATGCAACGTTCTTGCTTTTGGATGTTTATGTAGTACATTTTTTAAACAACTGCAACACTGTTAGCAGCCTTATCTGCTAGCACTAAAACAAACAGTCCTGTGGAATTCCTAGACCCCTTTCTTACTAATTTCTAAAAGTGAATTTAGTATTAGGCAGACGAAGATCTAAATTATTTCAATTAAATGAGGTTACTGTATCAATAATATTATTACATTTAATTTCAAAGTATTTAAAACATTATATTCTATTTTCTCTCTCATGCAATACTGATAACAAAATTCTTGTAAGGTACCATGAATTTGTTCACAACATTTGTTGGAGTATACTATTCACAATAAGTTAAACAATAGTTGGGTGAGCCCATCCACATCAGATCTCAAGTTTCATTTGATTTCATGAAGATACAAGCGCCAATCATCTGACAAGAATTTCCATTAAAAATACAAAATTACCATACGCAGCGGCCATGCTAAAGTGGCGTAACATTTTGAGACTAGCAAGTAACGTGGGTATTTCCAATCATAAGGGGATGCCAAAACCATTTTCAAGCGATGGTTTGGTCACTGAAAACCAAAAAAGCATAGCAAATGATGCACTTTTCTGAACTTTTTCAGATAAATAAAGGACCAAGTGTTCACAATTTGACGTTTTTATTAGTGCTTTTACACTATCACCTTTAAACGGGTTTTCTAGTTGGTTTCCTTGAATCACATTAACAAGTAAAACTGTTTGATGCCTTCCAACACATTCAGACAAAAAGTGTTGAATGAAACATCTTTATAGCTACAGAGCACAAGTCAATAGATAAAATCTAACGTCACTGTTATCTCGCAAATACATCACACCATTTCTCAGTAAGTTAAGGTTTTAATCAAACATAAAATGAGTTATATTGTAAGCCTATGATATCTTTGTAAACTGATTCTCTGTTGAATTGAAACACCAATTGACATTAGAAGTTTAATCAAATGATGACTATATTTTGACGTCATTAGTGGCAGCTGATTTTTCTGCATGAAATCTCTATCACATCTGTCTCATAACCTATAGTTTTCAAAGGCGTATAATGCATGGGGAAGATGAAAGACAACCAAACGAAAAATCAAATGTTTATCATTTAAGCATTACTTACAGCAGATGTGAATTTTGCTGACTGCCCCTCCTGCAGTTCTTGCTCTCCCCAAATGTCTATTTAAAGGATGGCATCTATAAATTTGTGGTTTTATTTGACTAAGATCCTGTTGTCGTCATTGCAATTAAAATTGTTCAATATTGCATAAAGATAAACACAAAATATGGGAAGCATAATAAATTGCTAAACTTATTGAGCATAGTAAATATTAGCTAAGCATTCCTGCATTTAGGTCCTTTACAGATTTTAGACAGAATTCTCAAATCATA
This sequence comes from Loripinus fragilis, assembly GCA_964019695.1. Taxonomy (NCBI): domain Eukaryota; kingdom Metazoa; phylum Mollusca; class Bivalvia; order Lucinida; family Lucinidae; genus Loripinus; species Loripinus fragilis. The sequence goes on from OZ026515.1 coordinate 137,092,516, forward strand.
AATAATCCAAATCTCCAGTGACTATATGACCAGCAGGTTAATAGCAATATTAAGAGTCTCAAGAATCAGTAATATTAATTTCAATATCAAGTTTAGTTACTAATTTGTTGTAATTTAAGAAAGTATTATGAATATTTGTATTGTACTTATAACAAATAATAGGTGGTTCCCTATTTTCAAACTAAGAAGGAATAGAACCGATATCAGAACTATTTTTCAATATATTGGGTAAATCAAAGAAATTTTATCTCTTTGTTAACAAAATGAATTTGATAAAATGTCTATTATGGTTAAATTCAGAGTTATTATAAGGCCAAAGAGCACGTTGAGTATAATGCCCTGTAAAGGCTCTGCATCAGCTCAGTTGAATATTTCTGACCTACTATTTGTTTGAATAAAAGATTAATAATATCAAGTAAGTCATCTAGATTTCTTGAGGTAGAGTTAATTGATTCATCAACATATGCTTGATTATTGTCAGAAATAGAAAGCATGAAGTCTCTCTCATGACAAAGCAAAACAAATCTGCAAAAAGAGGAGCACACAATTCGTACCCACTGGAATACCTACAATTGCTCTGTACAATGTCGAACCAAATGGTAAGAATATATTGCCCAAAAGATGATGGAGAACATCAAAACTATTCTAACATGACCTCAAAATATATCTCTTTGGTTGTTCAGAAGTGAAAAACACGTGTTTCACATTACAAGCTAAACAGAGTAAATCCTCTCTGTTAAACGTTTGTTCGATTAATTCAGTTATTTTTCATTTGATTCTTGCATTGCCTCATAATCTTATGTGACAATGTAGTATAAAGAGTAGAACAAAAAATGTCACAGTAACGTGACGTATGCCCCCAAAGAAATTGGCCTAGCATAAGATACCATTGAGGAGAGTTAGCTGTTGAGATGTGGAGATATACGAGGGTTGTCCCAGTAAATAGTGGACATTTGTTATAACACAAGACTGCGTACAAGTGACTCTATGATATTTAAAGGATGTGTTTACATACATATGGGAAACACCTTGTATAAATATTGGTGGAATCGCAGTTTAGATTACAGATTTATAAACCTTTACTTGACGGTTTGTCCGCGTGAGCGGCGCACGTCAAAATATTTTCAACGAAACTCATCTAGTCCAAAAAGTAGTGTACATTTATTTAAATTTCGCTGTTGTATTTCAAACAATGCATTACCACGACAACTAGTAACTTTGCAAAGTGAAGTGTTGAAAATTTGAACGTTTATGGCCATTCGCATTGATTTTATAAAAGATTTTACAAATCTACTACATTTCTATTTTCCAGAAAAAGCTAACTTTATGAGAACGGTATGGCGCAAAAATTAGGCTTTCAACTTTTTTGGCTAATTAAACACATAAAACTACGTTATTTTAATGTTAAATGATTAGTAGAACAGTCACTCTTATCGTAAAATGGATTTCGTGTAAAATTATTTTAGTAATATCACAAAGACAAGCTCCTTTTCATCAAGTTAACAGAACACATGCTATTTTTCTGTTAGTTATTTTAATGGTAAATATGTTATCTTGTATTAAATCTAAAAGATCTCGGTTTCTTGTGTGCTTAACACATCTAAACTAACTATATAGTCATTACATGAACCAGAGAGGCTTACTCAACAAATAAATGACAATATTTGTTACCATTTAAGCTTATATAAAAAGAGTAGAGTCAAAACATTTGACTGCCCCTCTTTGAAAATACAGAAAAAATAATTTGCGACGTGCTCCGCATACGCTGAGACACCCTCAAGTACAGGCTCATAGCTTTGTTATCTAAATTGTGATTTCATCCATATTTGTAGAAAGTGTGTCTTAGATCTATATAAACATATCATACAAATTTCATAGAATTATTGATACACAGTCTCATTTTATAACAAAAGTCCACGATTTACTGGGACAACCCTCGTATAGGAGATATGCTCCAGACACGAAAAATCTAGAACTGAGGACAGAAGTCAATATCAAGATCAAAGTGACCCAAAATGGTATGCACCAATCCGCCATCACAAGTTTAATACACACCAAATTTGGGATTCGATTCCTACATAAAATAAGATAGGAGATATGCACAAGACACAATCATTCTAGAAACTAGGTCATATGTCAATATCACAGTGACTTAAAACTGGTATGCGACACATCAGCATCCAAAGATGTATCCATACAGCAAATTTGGAATTCCTCCCTCAAATAATATATGAGACATGCTCTGACATGATTATTCTAGAAATTAGGTCAAGGTCACAAAACTGATACACCACACTCTGCCATCCCAAGATGCAACCATACACCAAATTTTGGATTCCTAGCTCCAATAATATAAAAAATGCCCCAAGATGATTATTCTAAAAATTAGGTCAGAGGTCAAGGTTAAATGGCCCAATCATGGTATGGGACACTTGCCCATCCCAAGATGCATCCACACACCAAATTTGGAAATTTCTACCTCAAAAAATATAGAAATTATGTACTAGACTTGATGATGTTTCTAGAAACTTGGTCAAAGGTCAATGTCACAGTGACCGGAAAATAGAACAGGACAATCTGCCATTTCAAGATACATTCACAAACCACATTTAGGGTTCCTACTTCAAATAATAAAATATATATGCTCCATAAATAATTTATCTAAAAACGAAGTCACTCTACCATCCTAAGATGCATCAAAACACTAAATTTGGGATTCTCATCTTAAATAATATAAGATATTGTCACGGCGCATATTTTGACAGTGTATATTTTATCAATCAATTTTATTATTCAAAAATGCAATCTTTGTGCAGTTACTTATGCGGTCCGATATCAGTACTTTATTTTCTAAGCGATGTTGACAGGGTGTAAACTTTGGGAATTGACTAAGTGTTCTTGTGTGAATCATATTAAGCCTAAATACGGTAATGTACATTACTGATATATACAATCACGTGCTAGGTGTGATTTTGGTCTATCGAAAAAAACCTGTTTACTTGGCAGAGCGAAGACTGTTGGGTGTTGAGACACGTTTCATTTTTTAAAACAATTTTGTCATTTCAAATGCTCAAAACAATATTTCAATTATTTTGAGCTAAATTTCTAAACTTGGAAACTGGAGGAACGGCAGTGACTTTCTGGGTAAGTTTGTTTTATTGTTTGCTCAAATATTCCAACAAATAAATAAATATCGTGTGCTGGTCCGTAAATTCTCATAATGACCGTCCCAACGGTTAAAACTCTTTGAACAAGAACTATTTTCAGTCTAAAATGCAATGTATATCGAGCGATGCATGTATGAAATAGTTTGCAAGAGATTTAGTGAGCACTCTAAGGGTTATTGCAATTCACACCGTGTATACAGATATCTTAGTTAGCGGACCAGGATGAGATACAATCAGATGTTAAGATTTCATGATATGGACTAGTTTACCGGTTGGTGGTTGATATCAGAAATAAGTGTGAGACCATGCAAGGTCAGTCTATGCGCAAAATGCGTGTGCTTTAGGTGTTTTGACAGAAAAATGTCGTTGCGCTGTTATGCATTGTAGGGACAGGAAAATGTATTGTATGCAGGCGTGTGGTGGGTTAAACCCGTGAATTATATACAATATTGTTGTTGTTTGGCAGTAAAATGCTGTAAATGGTGTTATTCGGGTACAAAAGATGGTTTACGGAAATGGGTGCTAGCTGTTAAATGTTACCCTGTGTAACCATGTACGTGCAAAATAATCTACATATCTTAAGTGTAATGGCTTATTCCACTGTGTGCAACCAGTAACGTGCGGATCCAACTTAAAGAGCTACTTGTCTATATTTTGAATATCTTTTCACTCTGTGTAACCAGCTATATTCAGATTTGACTTGATGAATAACATGTTATAGTCATCACCCTGTGTAACCATGTACACCCACATTCAGTTTGAGGGATGACATGTCCTTCGTATAGTTGTATATTCAATTTAGGTCCTGCTGCTGAGGGCGCATGCTATGTTGCCAGCTTGAAGTCATGAAGCCTATGGTTGAGTTTATACGCTACTCAAGTTGGTCAAGCTATGTATGGTGAATTATTCAAGTTGGACAAGCTATGGTGCATGGCGAATTGATGATGCAGCTATACTTAACAGAATGTCTACCAATGGAAGTATTGTTCTGATTTAAACTCTAATACATGTGTAATAAGCACAGACTTATCACGGACCTAGTGTTTATAGTGTTCCTGAACTTTGAGTGAGATATAGTGATCCACAACTTAAGTGCATAAACACTTGTATAAAATTGATTGTGGTGAGACATGGTGGTCTCCAACATAAATGCATGAACACTGGTTTACATTTGATATTAGTGAGATATCATGTAAGATCTTAATCTGTATAAATGATTTATTTTTATACATTTGTTTACTTGTTCTGGAGTTAAATGGTAGTCATCAACATTCCCCTTGGTCCATCTGTGACAGATATATGGTTTGGAAACGATTATTCTACAAACTAGGTCAGAGGTCAAGGTGACCTGAAAATGGTATGTGACACACTGCCATCCAAAGTTGCATCCAAACACCAAATTGGGGTCTCATATCTTCAATGATATAAGAGATATGCTCCGTACACCATTATTCTAAAAACAAGGTCAAGGTCACAGTGACCAATAAAAGGTACATGATACTCCACCATCCCGAGTTGCTTCCACACACACCAAATTTGGGATAACTATCTCAAATAATAAAAGAGATATGCTCCAGACACAAATATTATTGAAACTATGTCAGAGTTCAAGATCAGTGACCCTCCGCCATCCCAAGATGCAAATACACACCAAATTTGGAATTCCTAGCTCAAAAAAAGTAAGAGATGTGCTCCTGATACAATATTTTTTTAAACTAAGTCAGAGGTCAATATCAAGGTAGCAGTGATTCGAAAATGGTATGTGTCAATCAGTCATCCCAAGATGCATTTACATGCTAAATTTGGAGTTTCTGTCTCAAAGAATATAGGAGATATGCACCAGCCTCAATGCAGTTTCTAGAAACGAGCTCAGAGATCAAGTTCAAGGTCACAGTGACCCATTTATGGTATACGACACTTTGTCATCCCAAGATGCATCATCGCACCAAACTTGAGTTCCCTACATCAAAAAATATATGCATTATTTCTAAAAACTAGGTTAGAGGTCAAGCTCAAGGTTAAACGGACCCAAAAATGTTATGATACACTTCGCCATCCCAAGATGCATCTAAACATCAAATTAGGAATTCCTACCTCAAAGAATATAAAAGATATGCTCTGGACACAAAAATCACAGTGACCCTAAAATGGTATGATACACTCCGTCATCCGGTGATGCATTTACACACCAAATTTGGAATTATTATCTCAAAGAATATAGGCGCTATGCACCAGACTTAATGCAGTGTCTAGAATATAGGTCTAATGTCAACTTAAAGGTCAAAGTGACCCAATTAGGGTATGCGACACTTTGTCATTCTAAGACGCATCCACACACCAAATTTAGAATCCTGCCAAAAAGAATATAAGATATATTCTCCGCACACAATAATTCTTAAAACAAGGTCAGAGGTCCAGTTCACAGTGACCCAATAATGATATGTGACACTCCGTCATCCCAAGATGCATTTACACACCAAATTTTGAATTCTTATCTTAGAGAATAGAGGTGATATGCACCAGACTTAATGCAATTTATAGAAAGTAGGTCAGAGGTCAAGTTCAAGGTCACTGTGACCCAATTATGGTAGGCGACACTTTGCCATCCCAAGATGCGTCCACACACCAAAATATGAGATTCCTACCTCAAATAATAAAAAAGATAAGGACACAGACACACCAAATCAAAAAAATATAAAAGATATGCTCTGGAAAAGGTTATTCTAAAAACTAGGTCAGAGGTCAAGATCAAGATCAAAGGGACTAAAAAAGACACGATATACTTTGCCATTCCAAGATGCATCCAAACAACAAATATGGCATTCCTACCTCAAAGAATATAGGAGATATGCGCTGGACAGACAGAGGGACTGACCGATTGACAGACAGTGTGATTACTATATGCTTCCCAAAGTTCAATTGGGGGCATAAAAATAAAATGTAGACAAATTAGATGATATTGAACCTCTAGAACTAAATTTATTAATTGACAGACAGTGTGATGAATATTGAACCTCTAGAATTAAATTTATTGATTGACAGACAGTGTGATTACTATATGCTTCCCAAAGTTCAATTGGGGGCATAAAAATAAAATGTAGACAAATTAGATGATATTGAACCTCTAGAACTAAATTTATTAAGAATCTTAACAGTATTTTTAATAAAATTTGTTTTTTAAAACCAAGCAGATGCTGTATCTTTTGGATGTCTTGTTACTGTAAATGTCCTGTAGCTCTTCCTCATGGTGCCATGGGTTAGTCTGCAGTTTGTGATTGTGGTATTTCCTGATCATACTCATTTCTTCTTGTAATAATTGTATCTTTTTAAATTGTAATATGGCTGAAAAAGTCCAGTATCTTTTAGAATAATTATTATCCTTTACAATTTTTTCACATGTTAAAAATATGACCAGGAGAATGATTAACTTGTTTAAACATGCCTATTAAGAAAACAATCACATTTCTATTGTACAGTCAAAACTCTTTATAACGTCACTCTTTATAACAGAATATTCACTATCTGTCACTAATGTATAGGGAACGGATCTGTTTTCATTAAAATAATCTCTTTTTAAAAGAATTTTCACTAAACTACACTGACAGTAAGTTCTCGGAACAGATATACATAAGGACTTTGAAAACACATCACCCAGATTAAATCCTTTATTTCAGGAACACTGAGAATGTCAGTGAGATAATAATCATTGAATATCATAGTCTGCCCAACTTGTAGTAGAAAATTCATGGTTATAAATTTACTTAAAGTTACTGAAAAAGTATCCATTTTAAGGTAGGGGTGGTCGATTTTGAAGGTCAAAAAATCAGCTGCAAGTTAATTTTGATTCCTGACTCAACAGATTTGTGTCTTTCACGATTGCACATTCAGCATTGAACGATTCGAAATGAGTTCACAGTTCGGTATGCTCAAATTTACGCCTCTTTAAAGATACAGATATACCCCACCCATCCTGATTACTATAGTATAGTAATACAATTAAACATCCTGGGCCTTTCAAAGTTTGGATTGTTTTACATCTGGCTTTGTTGGAAGAGGCTAAGGGCATACGCAAATGGCACATTATACATAAATTTCGCTTGCGTCACGTATCTCTTGTATTGTGCAAGTGACGTTAACATAATTTTTAAGACGTTCTCTATCACATTACAGCATATCTCCGGCCATGATTAACATCAAAACGTCTTTCCCACATAATTGTCTGAGTATGTAGTCAATATCAGTAATGAAAGCGTGCATAAAAGTAACTTATGGAGATGTTTCTAAAAAGGAGCTGTAAATTGATGATCAACTTTGACGTTTACTTTCAAAATATTGAAATTATCAATTACTTTTAATTATAAATAGTCTATAAACTCTGTTGGTGATATGGTATCATACACGCCACAAAAATAATCTAAAAACATCACCTGACTGTGCAGGTAGGTGCTGGATAACATTTGTACCCATGTGACGTCATCAGCAGCGTTGTGCGATAGTGCAGTCTAATTAACGACTGATTCATACCTATTCTTGGTTGCACATTTTAAAAACCTTCAAGTAACTTTACAATCGTATATACAGTTTGCAAGAAAAGTGCAAATATATGGTGATGGGTTTTTAAAGTCCTCTAGTATATATACATTTTCTATTGAAAATAAATTCAGTATAACAGAATTATAACCATGAGTCAGTCCATTTGATGATCAGGACAAGGTCTTTGGCATGAATAGCTTTCTGTCGCATTTGATAAGAGGGAAGTTTGTGAATTTTGATGCAATATGAAAATGAACTGAAGCATACATTTGGAATAATAGCATTTAAATTAATTGTATTATATTTTCTTTTACCATTTTGATTATGATGTGGACACCTGGAACTGGTCAGCATTTCTTTATAACAGCAAATTCACTTTAACGTCAAAAATATCTTTTAAAGAGGGTTGACTGTATATTTATCTGTTAGGCTTGATACTGTACATTTGTATCAGCTTTGTATCGATGAAATTATAACAGGTTGCTTGCTTGGCTTTTCTTCCTAACTGAACTGAGCACAAATCTCTTCAGAATCAGACAGAAGTGTGTGCTGATGTGTGCATGATTTTAAAGTGATTGTCGCCTGTTACATGCACACACTACATGCAATTAATGTAAAATTTGTGCAGGACTAAAGATCAGTTTTGTAAGAAATTCTTTTTAACGAACAACGTGAACAGAAAATCAAACTGTTCAAGCATCTCTGCGTTCAGATGAAATGTCACACTGACACTTATGAATCTAGTTTTACTAAATAGATGCACGTGAATAGATTTAAAATGGCTATAGTAATGCAAGATGCTAAGAATTACTTTACTTTAACTGTATTCCTGATGTCTTGTGACAGTCAGTCTGCAGTGGCTCTTCCTCATGGTGCCGTGGATTGGTCTGCAGTGTAATATTGTGTTATTCCTGATCATACTCACTTGCTTTTTAGGTGAACTGCTCATTGTAGCTCCGTGTGACATATTTGCTTTACTAAAGTGTTGTGATAATGATCTCTTATGTTAAAGCTTTATAGAATCTCTCTTTTATTTGAGCTCAAGTGTGTCACAACCTATTATTGTGCGTTGCTATGTGTATTATTAAATTTTGAAGTTGTTATGATTATGAAAATAGATATAGTTGACAGGCAAATTTGTTTTATTAGTATAAACATTTGTATTAGCTTCATCTTTGACAGTAAATCTATGTATGGTGGGTATTTCCTTGAATTATTGATGTCTGGTGATGTTTTTAAAATTGTTTGTTTTACAAACACATCTACTTGTAAAACAACAACAATAGATAGCCAAAAAGTTGCTTCAGACCAGGCCTCGAGGTTATAAAACTTTCGTACAGTCTCAGACTCAAAATAAAGCGCAATGATGACACGTGTCTGCAAGCAGCCAATCATTTGCTTTATTTTGAGTCGGAGAATGAACTCAAGTTTTATAACCTTGAGGCAAGTACGGGCACTTTGTTGGGTCTGTCCATATCCAAGTTGTTTACAAAGCCCACTAGCAACAAAACAAGTATTGACCTGCAGTCAAAGAGTTAATATGCTCAATAGCTATGCAACTACCTGATCATGTGAATGTGTGCTTTGTCACAATTCTCACCAAAACATGATAATTGGTAATTACTACATATTACCTTAATATGTAATTCATATCCATATCTACATTTTTATAATAAAACTCTGAGATGATAAATATTCATGCTTCAGGCAAGAAAATCTGACTTTGTCAGATGGGATCAGTGCCTTTGTTATCTGCTTGCAGCAAAGTATGATAATTAAACTCTTATCATACATAGATTCAACATCCTAGCTTGCCTCTGCAGCTAAGTAGGCTGGTTTAATCATGACTTGATTAGAAACCCCAAAGACAAGTTTTTTCACGACACAGTTCAAATTGTGAAGCACAGTTTACACCTACCTTTACACGTGACAGGGTTAAAACCACCAGTTACACCAGCAATATAATCTGAATGTTCCTCAATTGCTGACAATTTGTAGTCACCTGCTGGACAAAGGTGTGGCTCAGGTAGTGACACACTGTCTACACAACCATTAAAAGTGTCTTTCATCCTAAAACAAACAATCTAGCTCATAAGATTTTGGTACTTTGGCATGTATACAAAAGCCTTACATAAACACATATGATGACATATCATCCATGCTACAAGTCAAATCGTTGGTTTATCCATATCCTTACATTGGGATTATGGGCAGCGAAGTTGTGGTGAAGTGTGTAAATGTGGGTAGGGTCAAATCCAATGTGCTGGCTCAACATAATTACTAAAATTTCAGTGACTTACCTTTAGAGTGACTGTAATCAAACAAGCAATGAATACAAAACTTCGCTGAATAGGTGTATGTGCTAAATAACACAGAAGATGTATCTTCCTTCATTCTGTTTATATGGAAGATGAAGGAGTGTACATAAGCTCTCTTGTATAATTTAATTGACAAAATATTTTTGTGGAAAAAATATAACATGTAAGCTTTCCAAAGTTTTGACTGCTTTATCACAACAAGTTTAATACAGTCAAACTGGGAACCTGAGTACTAGATTATATAAATGATATGGATGTAACACTAAACACTTTAAAATTGTGTATAGCGTGTAAAGCTCAATATTCCACAATGTATTTACACGATGTTGTTATGCCTGTCAATATATATAATTATATAAAATTGCAAAATATGCAAATACATTTTGTAACTAGCTGTTATCAATTTCAATACACTGTGTTATATCAATTTCAGACACTACAATTATGTGATACATAGAAGCATCTGTCAAATCCTTACAAATACTGTGTCTCAGATTGCATATTATTTTAAACTCTCTTTTAAAGTGTATGTTGGTGTCACCTCAACCAATAGACTTCCAAATAGTGTACGTGACTAACAACAATATATAGAGCCTCAGCTAGGGTTTTAAGCTCTGAATATATTTGAGTCAATAGCCATTTTCTTTGTTACAAAACATTAAGATTAAATGATTTGATGGTTTCCCTTAAATGATACAGTTAATAATTTTGGAAGCCCCAAATGTCAGAGCTATAGCAAGTTTTGTTGATACTGGTCCTTGTTGTGTGTTGTAATTCGAGTTGGCAATCATCTCACTCAGGATCGTTAAGCTGATTGTTTAACCCTTTGTTTTCGGGAATATAGATATAAAACGAGTTCTTTTGCAAACTGTGATGACCCAGATAAAATGCAGCATAATGCTGTTTTTCATCAGGGTTTACAAACTGTTCGTAAATATATAAATATCTTCAGAACAAGAGGACCCCTGGGCCCTTGGTCGCTCAACTGAGAATGACTGATCAGTGGAGTGGAACCATTTTAGACATTTTGGTAGAGAGCATCATGAGAAATAATTCTGTGAAAATATATCAAATTTTGGTCTGTGATTCAGGAGGGGATGTTGTTTAAAAAGATTTCTCATCTGGAGTTCTGGCAATCTTCCTGTTTGGTTGAGCAGAACCATCTATGCAATTTTGAAAGAGGGCATTATGGGAAACATTCATGTGAAGTTATATAGAATTTGTACCAATGGTTCAGAATGAGATGCCATTTAAAGAGATTTCTTATCTAGAGCATTGGCAACCCCTTTGTTCAGCGGATTGGAACCATTTGTGCAATTTTGGTAGGAGGTATCATGAGGAGCAATTGTGTGAATTGTTTTGAATTTGGACCAGTGGTTGGGGATGTAAAGGCATCTAATGGTATATCCTATATGGAGATCTTGCAGCAATTTTGTTCGGCGGAGTGTAACCATTTGTGCAATTTATGTAGAGGTTTAAATGAGGAACAATTCTGTGAAATTATTTCGAATTTGGGTCAGTGGTTCAGGAAGAGATGTCGTTTAAATGATTTCTTATCTGGAGATCTGGCCACCCTTCGTTCTCTTATAAATTTTTTTTTCTAAAATCAAAACATTTTCTGACTACCTACTCTATATCATTTTTCCATGCAATAGTAAACACACATATTCCTTTTTTGGTCAAATTATAAATGGCGATTTGATGAAGTAAAACATTTAGACAAAAGCTTTCCGTGGAGCGAAGCTATGTATGCAATTTTGAAAGAGGGAATCATGGGGAACACTCTAGTAAAGTTATATGAAATATGGACCAGTGGTTCAGGAGGAGATGTTAGTTAAAGACATTTCTTATCTAGAGCTCTGGCAGCACCTTTGTTTTGTGGACTGAAACCATTTGTGCCATTTCGGAAGAAGGCATCATGAGGAACAAACCTGTGAAAGTATTTTGAATTTGGATCAATGGTCAAGAAGGAAATGCCGTTTAAAGGTATTTCTTATCTGGAGCTCTGGCAGCCCTTTTGTTCAGCGGAGTGTAACTATTTGTGCAATCTGTAGAAAGTATTATGAGAAACAATTCTGTGAAATTATTTTGAATTTGGATCAGTGGTTCAGGAGAAGATGTCGTTTAAAAGAGTTCTTATCTGGAGCTCCAGTGGCTCTGCTGTTCAGTGGATCGAAATCATTTATGCAATTTGGAAAGAGGACATTATGCGGTACATTCATGTGAAGTTATATGAAATTTGGACTAGTGGTTCAGAAGTAGAAATCGTTTAAAGATAAAGTTTACAGCCAGACAGAATACCGACTGACAATTGACGTCGGACAAAGACCAATCACAATAGCTCACCTTGAGACATCGGCTCAGGTGACCTAAAAATAATATCAAGACCAAGGGGCCGCGGGTTCGAGCCTCAACAGCGTCACTGCGTTGTGGTCCTTGAGCAAGACATATTTATCCTAGCTTAGTACTGGTTCAACCCAGGAAGACCGTCCCTGTTTAACTGAAAGATTGTTGATAGGACGTAAAGTATCAAATCAAACAAACAAAACCTAAAAACAGCAACAGTCTTTTTTAGAATTATCACCAGACACCCCTAGATATGTACAATGGACTATAAAAAGTTTATTGTGTCAAACTAGAAGGAAGAATCCATTCATAAACAAAGGGCTAAATTTGATGTCACATGGCTGTCTATGCATGCACTTTGTCTCCTCCTTGTAGTGCCTTGCGTTTGTTCGTAATTTGTGAATGAACCATTTTCGGAAATACTTTAATATAGTTGACCTATGTGGAATCCTGCCATATAAGAGGATGTGTCCACACTTGTGTGGTCGAATTATATACAACGGTATCTCATCTCCATTTTTATACTACAATCATTATGCCTGGGCCCAAATATAGTTTGTAATGATCTGTTAAAGCGGGCAAGGGTCAGTGTATTTTTACGGTTGATGTCGGCCATTTCAATTTCTCAATGAAAATGCAAGCGTCTTTCAAACATGGATCATGTTTTGGGGAGTTAGGCTGTAAAACTCCCAAGCAATTATTCGCCTTCTTGAAGATGTATCCATAGAGAGGCGACTATTATGCTGTTTATTCCTTATTGGTTACATTGACGGAATAAAATGCATTTTATATGAAAACATTGTTTTCTTAAGAAATGTGGAATCATCTCTATATAGAGATGCAACCAGATTTTTGGTCCAGACTGAATAATTGTTTTCTAAGGAAATGTAGAAGATTTCTATATAGAGATGTATCCACATTTCTTGAGAAAACAATTATTCAGTCTTGGCCAAAAATCTGGTTACATCTCTATATAGAAACGATTCCACATTTCTTAAGAAACCAATTATTCAGAATGGTCCAAAAATCTGGTCACATCTCTAGATAGAAATACATCCACATTTCTTGAGAAAACAATTATTCAGTCTTTGCCAGAAATCTGGTTGCATCTCTATATAGAAATGATTCCACATTTCTTAAGAATACAAGGTTTTTATATCAAAATGCATTTTCCGTCAATGTAACTTATACGGAATAAATAGCATTTCTGTTATCGATGCCCCTCTATGACTCGGCACCCTTTAGTCCTGTGAGAGCTACTGGGGAGTTCGCGACAATAGCAAGTGTTATCCAGGCGCTTTTTATCTACTTTTCTACCAAAATAGCCGACTTGTCAACAAGATTCACCGGAGTGAAGGATTTGCGCATTTGATGCTGTGAGAAACTTTTTATTACAAAAAACACGGAATGAGTATCATTTATAATCATTGCCCAATCGTTCCAAGATCTGATTTCTAAAGTGCATAATCCCAGAGGCTTGTATGAGTGTTGGAAATGATCATGTACATTGGTGCGCGATGAAGCAAAAATTGCGTTGACCCTTATGAAGTTTAAAGGCCTCAATATTCATCTTATAAAAGGATATAGCTATTATTATTGGTGTTTCTGTGTAGTTTAGATGTCAAAGTTTATTTTGATACCACATTTGTGTGGATGCATCCTCTTATAAGGCAGGATTTCACATAGGTCCACTATATTGAAGTATGTCCGCATTTTCTGGGTCATGCTTACATTTATTGTTTTAAATCAAATATGGTAGGAAAATATATCTTTAAAATGGTATGGCTGTAAATGGAGTTAAAACTGGTAACAGATGACCAGGATATTTCTGTGTTATTTGGATACAGTTGAAACATATGGAAGCACTTCTTTGTTATTTTTAAGTTATTCTCTGAGGATGACTGGTCTATATGTGATAGTATCAAAATCATTTGTCTCATATTTTGACAGAAACAGAAATCATGTGCGGATCCAGAGGGGGGGGACAGGGGGTCCACCCGCCTAAAAAATCACAAAAATATAGGGTTATTAGCAATACTGGTCCAGATCCCCTGAAAATCACAAAGCTACCCAGCCAGCATTCAATGTTGGGCCATCATCGGCACGCAAACAAAACGCGTTTTGCTGGTAGGCCAATGATGGCCCAATTTTAGTGGTATTTGGAAAACAAAAGTTAGACCCCTTCTCAAAACATTTCTGGATCGGCGCATAAAAATATTCATTACTTACTCGCATGGGTCAGATTGCATATTTCGCATTTGTAAAATTATCTGGTATGAACAGGTAGCGACCAACATAGTTGCAACAGAACTGGTGGATGGACATTGTGTTGCTGGCTTCTCTGCTGGTAGAGTATCTGCGTTAGAAAAAAATATTTAAAAATGAGCTGTGACATGTGATTTCCAACAATAAGGCATTTTTACATGAATAGACTCAGAAGGGCTTTTGCAGCCTCATTTCATGCTTAGGAACTAAGAACATGCTGTTTGGTCAGTAGCTTGATTTTCACAGAATATTAAAGCGACTAGCAAAGGCTCTGATCAGACTGAGCGTATGCACAGGCTGGTCTGAGTCTTTGCTGGTGCACAAACCTCATCATAAACCTCATCATAATGAAAAATTTAGCCTGGTAAACTATCCTTTTATTACGTGAAATTGACAGTCCATACATAAATCAAATTGCATGCAAAGTATTAAAAAAGATTTCAATGGGAGAAGTATAACCCACTATTTCCCTTAAAAGAATATCAAGTCATCCCCTCGTGTATAGCTTCATGGTTTTTAAGCATGTAACTTTAATCCTAATGAAAATAAAACATTTTAGGGAGAATTGGCTTATATATTTGGGGATTTGGAGAGAAGCTGAATTAATTTTAAGGATATTGGGAGCAAAGGAAAACTATTTTCAGGGAACTGAGGAATTTTCTTTCAAGGATTTGGGGAGATCAATGCATTATTATCAGGGAGCACATACCCCCTGGTTGGGTCTCAATGTAAGCATATACTCAAACGTAGGATTCAATGTGTTATGCGTAAGAAAATAAGAATTGGGTCAGCACATAAATTTTGGCATTTATAACATCACATTGGCAAACATGGAAGTATCTGACAAGCTTGTGTGGATATGAACAGAACAGAACAGAACAGAAATAAAATTTCTGTTCTGTTCTGTTCATATCCACACAATCTAATCAGATCTTTCGATGATTGCATACATAAAGTATCTTACATAAGTGCTTATGTTTTATTGAGTTTATTAAAAAAGTTGGTGAATAGTGATAAAATGCTAGGCTTGTCCAGTATTTTATCGCTTTTTCACAAATTCAATTATACAAGAGCACAAATGTTTGAATCTATTTATTACATGACATTTAAAATTACTAAAAATTCTCATTTTTGGCGTGAAAACGTAAAGCGTTAGCCATCTTTTACGCAGTATTACAATAGGCGTAATTACGTAACGTTAATATTCTCTAAATATAGCGTTCCACAAAATATTCATGAGGTGTGGCCACGCCCATTTTGGAGAGTAAGTTGTCTTCAGAATAAAACTCCTGTGGAACATTCCATTGGTCATATTCCTTTTGCTTTATTAGAAGGTGATAATTAAGAGGCAAGATAAAATAAATCAAAATCCAGAGAGTATGAATATTTTATGCCCTAAGCAGGAGAATAATGTTTAGATTTTTAGAGTACCCCCTCAGATAAAATTCATCTATTTGTTTTCTGCCGGACTTTGGGGTTCCCAAATTATTTACACCTGACTAATTTTTGAGATTGAAAACATCCATGCTTGTCAACATAAGTCAAATAATAATGGCAGGTCTTTCAAATAAAACACCTCTGTGAAAATTGTATGTGTGAATTGATTTTGAGAATGGATTATTTTGCACTGTTGACAATGAAGAAATATTTATTTAAAAGAGATAGAGATTAGAGATTTCCAGTTCTATAGAAGATCTTCCGAGAAATAGATTTTCAGGTATGTTTTTGAAGGTAGGAGGTAGATTTAGCTCAAATGGATGCTTTTTGGAGGTAACTGTGTGAAATTGTAGCAAAACAGGCCATTTTTAATCAGGAGCAGCATGCATATCTGTCATTTATATACTGATGTCGAACTTATATGACATACGGAAAACCGGACTGTCACTCTGTCTCATTGGTTAATTAGTTCTGTTGAAACAGCCTACAGTTCTTATTATGTCATTAAATCAGAATTTAACAAATAATATGCCTCATGTGGATGCTTCTGGAAGAAAACTAGAAGTTTCTCACTTGTTGGCCTATTGCCCTTCTAGCCCCGAGCTTATGAAACATTTTTGATGCTCAACTCTACAGAGCATGAGATTCGAACTGCTCTTAAAACTAAAATGTTGACCAGTAAAAACTTTTTCCTGCTTTCAAACTCTTAAATGTTGTATTTATCATGCTCATAAATGTTTAAATGCCAATAATTAATGACATTTTTACCTCTTTGAGCATAATAAATTTCATGCTCAATTGAGTTGAGCATGAACAAGTTTTAAATACCAGGGCCTATTTTGTATATTGTAGCGACACACAAAGCATATCTGGGAAAAATAGAGCCATTGCACCTGACATCATCAATGATATTGTTTAAGGCTAAATGCTGTCAATTAGTTTCTGGAATGTTTAATTATTCTGAGCCCATTACTGGTGTA
Organism: Loripinus fragilis; assembly: GCA_964019695.1. Taxonomy (NCBI): domain Eukaryota; kingdom Metazoa; phylum Mollusca; class Bivalvia; order Lucinida; family Lucinidae; genus Loripinus; species Loripinus fragilis. The sequence goes on from OZ026515.1 coordinate 137,109,562, forward strand.
ATTGTGGTCCTGATGAAAATTTTCCAGCTGTATAGGTAGCAAACTTTCTTTTTCTTTTTAATATTTCACTCTTTAATGGTGCTTTGTGTACAAATTCTAAATGCCCTGCTGCCTGTCTTTAAATTGCTCAGGGACTGCTTTCTGTTTATTTTGTTCATTTAGGGCAGTATGTTTCTTTTGCTCTTGATTTATGACTCTAAAAACCCTTGCTCCTAAATACATGTAAATTGGAGAGTCCAACCCTTTACACAATATGTCTTTTTTATATACAGCAGGACAATGGATTGTGTTATAAGCTCTATCATGTGGTCTGCTGGTGAAATTTCTCAAACAAGTAAGGGACTTTGATATAAATCTTTTCAAAGAAGAATTGTTAACACCCTCCAATATTGGCACTTTTGTGTTAATTTTGGCTTCTTCAGTGATCGTGAAATCCGTCGAGGATTTATACATTTGAGTATCAGGTTGTTTAAGTGCTCTGCAAGATCAATTTGCTGCATTTTCTGTTTCTCATTTGAAACTGTCCATGACTGTGAACTAGCTGTGAGGTCTCTCATTTTTAGAAAAGTTGTCTAAGATTATAAGAAACATAATGTGTGTGAAGAAAAAAAAAGGCTGCATTGGGCTCAACATTAGTTTCACTGTCGGCATAAATGCTCGTTGCGGCCTTTACTATGAAAATACAATATGGGTCAGAAGTACTCCTTCTGTTTGACCCATCTTGTTTATTTACCAATATTACTAGTGACTAGATTTATCAATATGGGTAAATCCCCCCTCCAGAGTGCTGGCATTTAATGGCTGAAAATTGCTTTTGCTTTGAACAGAGCTTTGATTAAGTCCATATGGTGCTCTTAGCTGGTTTCATTTTGTGTATCCCAATATAAGGCTTTAGCACTATGCTGTAATGGATATCTCTAAACATTGACTGGCTTGTATAAATGCCTCCAAAGTATGTTTTCTGAATGTTTAATAGTACCACTGTCATGATATAATTGCAGTTTTTGCTTTTTGACGTTTTTTTTTCAATTAAAATGTATGAGTCAATATTTTGTAGAGTTTTGGAAAGCTATTACTTGTTATTGTTGTTTTCATTAGAAAGCAGGGTTTGCTGTTCTTAAATCATCTCATTTGATCAATCTCCAAAGGTTATGCCATGATTGCAGCATTTTTCATCTACTTGTTAGTCATTGTATGTTAAAATAGTGAATACTTTTGGAAAGCCGTAATGGAGGCTACTTGATTCTCCTGTAATTGCATATTACATTTGTGAGATGCTCCATTCCTCATCACCTGACCCCAGTAATTTGTTTAAACACAAATATGCAAGATCTTTTCGGTTTTGATATAACTACAAGGAAAAGGGAAGTAAATCATATTGTAGAACTAAATGGTATCAAAGGATTTACCTCCCTGTCTATTTAACTATATTCGGGGCCCATCTATTAATATTTTCTTTTGCTATCAATTATTTTATTTCAGAAACAACATCATATAACATATATAGGCATAATACATTTTACCATACACAAGTTTTAAGTAGTCATACTGTAAAATAAGGATAATATGATACCACAAAATGGGTAAAACATGAGAAAATGCCTTTTAGTATCTGTGCATATACTCAGTCAGAATCCCTAATACTGATGAAACTTCAGTACTCAGTGTATCAGCTGGGGTGGATATCCAGACTCTGACAACGGTTCTACATAGGCATTGTTTGCAATGGTACAGAAAACACATTTTGTCACGTTTTGTTAAGTATGATGTATGACTAGTTAACATTCATATATAATCATCCCTTAATATGTTTTACAAGGTGGCTTCAGAAACAATTTATGAGAAGAAGGAGGGGGAGGTTAGAAAAAAGGAGAGGGAATAAAGGGCATTAGAAAGAACTATTAAATATAAAGAAATTCATTTTAACAATTAGTCCCCTATGTTTATTGTGTTTTTATGACTAGAGACCTTACATGTATTGAATAAAATGACAAGAAAATCCTTTAACGCTAGCAGTCGGAATGCTGCAAGGTGATCACCTGGTACAAATTTTCTAATATATAATTCACTTCCTGCGGCTACAGGAATTGGGTTTAGTTTGTGTTTGGGTACTAATTCCTAGGCCAAATATAAAATCTCATGCTAGGTTCTTGTTAGTGAGACATTACTAAATATGATATAAAGGTAAAATTAAATGAATTGGAGAAAGAAAGAACATTAGTATATTCAGTAACATTCTACTAAATATTCATGAGGTGGCAACGCCCTTTTTGGGGAGGAAGTAGTCTTCAGAATAAAACTCCTGTGGATCATTCAATTGTCATATTCCTTTTGCTTCATTAGAAGGGGATAATTAAGAGGCCAGATAAAATAAAATCCAGAAAGTTTGAACATTTTATGCTCTAAGCAGGAGAATAATGTTAGATTTTTAGAGTACCCCCGCTGATTAAATTCATCTATTTATTTGCTGCCGGACTAGGGGGTTTCCCAACTTATTTACACATGACTAATTTTTTAGATGGAAAACATCCATGTTTGTCAACATAAATCAAATAAGTAATGGAAGGTCTTCAAATAAAACATTGTATGTGTGGATTGATTTGGAGAATGGATTATTTTACTGCTATTTTGCACTGTCGGCAATGGAGAAATATTTAGTGGAAAGCCTCCTAAAAACTAGTGGATTATCAATTTTATTGCATGTCATCATATCACTCCCAGACGCCATGCCATGTGATAAATAAATGTAGTAAATAAAAAGGATCGGGACAAAACAACCACCACTAATCACACTGAATCGCAACACTTGCTTCTTTAAGCAGAAAATTTATGAATATGCGATGAGCACCAAAATTGTATGTGCTTTTGTTCCATTGCTCTAAGTATTGACTGCATACCTTCGCATTCCTCAAAGTGCAACGCCTTAAAAGCTTGTTTCGCTTCTGCTGATTCTAAGGTCTGATATGTAATATCATAGAACATCTTGATTGCTAGTTTCATGTTTGCAGCTACATCTAGAACAGTGCAGGATACTGTGCCTCCATCTTCATTCTCGTACATTCGTGACATAGCGTTCATGGCACATATTATACTATCCGTATAGACACTGAAAGTGATAAAACAACGTTTTATAGAGTATCTTACTTATACAGTAAATCCTGTGTAAAATGGCCACTCTCAAAAGACCAAAACTGTTTTTCAAGACCAATTATTGCTTAATTCAGGTCAAAAGTATTGCAGAATGCTCCAAGGTGAGCATTCTGCAATACTTTTGACCTTCATTAACTTACCATTTGTCATTATGATTTTTGTTGAGTCTATTTTGAGTGGCCGTTTTAAGCAGGTTTTACTGCATACATACTTCCTCGTATTTGTTCAAACGAACATTACCACACTGATAAGACACACGGCTTTACTGAGCATCTAATAATTCTTCAAACTGATGAATTCAAGTTTGTTTAGTTCTTTTGTTTCATCATGGTTCGTTAATTTGATTAGATTGTTTCTCTGTGATGACGCATTGTATAAGTTAGATAGCATCCATGCGAGCTAGATAATTTGTGTTTTAACAACAACAGAATCTAGGGTAAAGCATAGCGTCAGTAAAATACATTTAAGCCCTTTACACAGTGGTTTAGGCTGCTGTCTGTTCAAAGGTGGGGTTCAGGTGTTGTTGATTCATGGTGTAATGTTCCTAATGCCCCCATGCGACCTAAACAATGTTTTTGTTTCAACAACAACATAATCGAAGCCAAATATTTTGCACCAGTGAAATGCATTCATGCCCCTCATGGCTTAGATTGCTGTCTGTTCTTAGGCGCTGATTATGTTGTTGCCGGTTCACGGTCCTCCGATTGTTTGTGGGCTTCGCCTGTTTGGGTCCTTGTTTTATGTAATATTTAGTGTCCTTTCTAGTTTTGCAGTCGTTTTCACGAGGAAGGGAGAGATGGTTGCCATATTATAATTGTCTTTCTGATGTCTTGTGACTATTTGTGTTCTGTGGTTCTTCGTCACAGAGCCTTGTTTGGTCTGCAGTGTGTGATTATGATCATGTTCACTTTTTTAAGATTTGATTGTATTAATCATATAAAGGTACTTTGAAATTGTTTTTTCTTCAACACGCCAATATTTTATCTTATATGTAAACTAGACGTTGTAATGGTTTTGAAAACATCATGTTACATGATTAATTTGCTAATATACTAGAAAGTATGTTAATGTTTAAATGGCGTCCAAGCATTCCCAGATAGAATGGAATATGACAAATCACAAAAAAGTTTGCAAACATACGTAATAGGCTCAGGCCAGTTTTATAAATGTATAGTATTCACTTTTAAATAGTGAAAAAGGCTTAACCTCTTTTAACCTGTTTTATACTTGTAACCCATATACGGGTACTTTGGCATCAGGGTCTGCACTGTTTGGTTTCAACATATTTTTTTCCTCGTTTGAACAAATACGAGGAAGTATGTATGCATCGATTCCTGATCTTTGCCTTATTACTGTATTTTATTCAAATTGATTTGTAAATGATATATACAACTAAGATTACACAACATTGAGACAGAAATACATAATGATTTAGAAATTTCTACCTGTGACACCTTGTACCTATTGGGAAGTCCCATACTTATTGTACCAATATGTATAGGAACGAATACTGACACAAAAAAGAAATGATACATATTTTGCCAACATTATATATTGTTTTTTTTTAAATTAGGGAAGATCAAGATCAGCTGGCTGCAGATAAATTCAACTGATTAGGATGTACACTGCTCTTTTGTCCACAAGATAAATCAATTTATCATATGACGTTGGGTGTGGAAGTGAAATGACGCCATGCAATAAAATTGATAAACCACTAGTAGTTTACAGATTTTTGGGAAATGTGATGACGTCCATAACAACTTTGCGTACATAAATGCGTTGTGGTCCTTGAGCAAGACACATTTATCCAAGCTTAGTACTGGTTCAACCAAGGAAGACCCGTCCCTGTTTAACTGAATAATGTTGATGGGACGTAAAGAATCAAGTCAAACAAACAAACACAATGGATTCTACAAATTGGGTCTATTTATGAACTATTTTCATAACTATCTATAAAAACGTATGTTTTGTGTGCGTAATAGTAACGTCTCCCTGAGTTGTTTCTGTTACGCAATCAAACCATATATTTGATAGGGAAAAATGATAGTAACTATTTTTTTTTGGGGGGGGGGTTGTGCACTTTTATGTCTACCTCCTTGTAATTCGAACAACTGATAATTCAAAATAAAACCTTTAGTCCCAATGACTTCGAATTTACAAGACTCTATTTGCCTATTACTTTCTTATAAGTCGACAAGACATAAAGTGTGGGTATTAATTTTCTTCATTAGATCCTAAGGAACATTATGATTTTAAATATATATATATACAAATAGGGTCTATTTATGAACTATTTTAATAAATATCTATAAAACGTATAATCTGTTTGCATAAAATAAACGTCTCCATAGACTCCATTGTTTGATTGAAAAAATGATAATACCTATTTTGGTGGTTGTCTACCTGCCTGTAATTCGAACAACTGATAATTTAAAATAAACCAAGAATTTCGAATTTATAAGATTCGATTCACCTACAACTTTCTTATAAGTGGAAAAAAACACAAAGTATGGGTAATCATTTTCTTACTTAATTAGATCCAAAGGAACATTTTGGTAATAAACGTGTTGGAAATTGCTGCAATTTACATTTTCTGAACTCCAGCTCTTGTGGTTTATAGACCTTATGCATTGCCATCATGACGTCATGTGCTATCATGTATATTATGTGCGATCTATTTAATGTTACAATGCAAAACATTTTGTTTTGCTTCAAAATTGTATATAATATGAATATGACATTTATTTTGCTTCACTCAATGAAATAAATGTTATGTAATATACATTTTTCCCTTCAGGAGATTAAATATTGTCATACTCATTCCAAAAATTAAATACACTCTATATTAATATATATTTATCGTTTCTTGTTATTCAGTATATTAGGTATCAAAATGAATATTTGCGTTTTTGAAGTTAGTCTTTAATGAATCTTTAGATTTTTTGCAACCGTTCATAGCCTCATGAATGAAACAAATTTGAATGACAGTTGCCAAGCTCATTTGCCTTTGCACTATGCTTCGAGCTTCGAACTAATTGGCCAGAAGTGACACTGGTGTTGTGATTGACAGCGAGCCACACACGAGTCACATGTGCAAAATAAGCATCTTGTTTGCTCTATTGGCTGTCTGTGTTTACGCTGGTTGTTTACACTCCGACAAAACCGTTAATATGAATTTGTACTCAGTATGTGTCATTGATGTGTTTTGAAACTTATCTTTAACTTTGGACTAATGTTGTAATCACCTTTAAATATTTTTTAAGTAAATCTGTTTTGCGAGGGCGGGTCAAAACATATTGCAACCAATACAATGGTACTGTACAATTTCTTTTATCTTAATCCCTTTAAATATTACCCTTTAACAAACACACAAGGTTTCAACCTCCAATTATATAGTGTGTTCTGGGTTTACAATTTAACCAGTGAGAATAACAGTAATAAGGTCATTCACCTTTGTGGATTTCCTAACAGCAAGATTTTTTTTTCAACCGCAGGAATAAGACAAAATGGGGTCAGATCTGGCAAGCAAGGTAGGTGTTCCAGCATAAAAGTCTTTTTAAGCTTAAATATGACATGACAATGCTAGCTTTTTGTAAAAAGGCATTGAGAGATAAATACTCTGCCTACCAGTTCTGGTGGAGTTTTGATAAACTTGTTTAACTTTCTCAGACATTTTGATTGTAAAACCTAGAATTGACTGCTGTGCCTTTAGGCACATGTACTTGAAGAGCTGCCCCATGAATAGAGAAAACTATTGTATATATAACACATTTAGCACTCAAAGCACGCTTTTGTTTACTTATAATTTTCCTACTCTTACACTACTTTACCCCATAATTTTAAAATCTCATTGAAAGAACCTTCCAAAAAGAAGGCTCCCCTTACCTTGCATGTAACGACATAAACGCGTTTTTTCACTTTGTAACAGCCCAAAAAATATCATACTTGGTGTTGTCAAAATGTATGATATTAGCTGTTATTTTTGTTGGACAACATTTTTTTACGATTTGGCACTAAGTTGTATAGAGAAGTAGTGGGGATTCCAATGGACACTGATTTAGTTTTTCTTGTTTTGTTATAAGAGGTAAATCAAATATAACCTTCAGAGCATCAACCTGATAAAGCCAATACCTTTGATACCAAAACCTGTTTTTTTTTTGGCTTGTTCATTTCTAATGATATTGTTTCTACCAAAATTAACGATACACGAGACGGTTTTGAATTTAAAATTGTCAATTTCCCATTTTAGATAGTAATTATTCTCGCTCTACATTCTATCAAGTTTATATTTTCAACTTATCTGATTTGCTAGAGCATCTAGCCATGCTGCAGACTTCAACACGAGCAGTAAACGTTTAACTCAGAAACTTCTTAAACAAGGCAATCAGTATTATTAACTTCACAAACTTTTTCTATATTTTATCCTTGATACTATGATTGATTTGATATCTTAATTCCATGTCAGACTTGAATCTCTCTTGTGCCAAAGACTTTCAGAGCTAGAGTTTTTTAGTGACCTAGTGTATAATTAAAGAAAAATGTTGTTAATAATAATATTTTAGCGTAGTTTATAAAATAGTTCTTGTTATGTTAAGAATGGTTATAACATTAATTAGTTGTGACGGACTGCATGCTTGGTAGTCAACCCAATCACGTCTGATAACTTTGATTTCCAGTTAATTTGCATGCAGGTGGGCCGGACCTCAGACTCTATGATGGTTCCAACTTAAAAGACTTATCTTTTGATGAGAGGGTTGTGGCTTGATGTGTCTTTGGTCAGGTCCATTGTGGTTTAACTTTTGGGTTTCTTTTGCTTCAGTTTTATTTACTGTTGAGTCCTTATCTTTACTTTATCCCCTTTTTATATCTTGATTAGCATGTACTAGGAGATGAAGCATCGATAGGTTAGGGGTATTTTATGCAATCCCAAGATCTATGTATCTTGATCCACAACATAATTAAGGATGAGGCTGGTACTGTTAAACATGTTTAAGTCCTCCAGTGATTTTCTTGCTAGGCTTGTGTTTTTGTTACTTTCCCATATGGTGATCCAAGTCAAATGTGGTACTTGATTGTATCGTTTCCTGATCTTAGTCGTTTCTTTATTTTGCCAAATATAGTCTTCTCCCATGCTTATTGGCCCACACTTGATTGCTACTCTTTACTGAGATTCTAAAAAGTGAATCCAACTAGATGCTTTATTTGAAAACTTGCGTTGATCATATGTTGGAAACATTTTCAACAGCTTTGTTGGTATTTTTACATGCACTTGTGGGGAAACCAACCTAAGTTGTCTCTTTATCATCAGCACATTACACATAATGTTTAAAGTAGTTCCTTTTGAACGGCTAATTTTATCAACATTCTGCTGATCAGTATATCTTGCGCCAGTTCTTACAGGATCTTCCAAATTTCTTATGATTTTGGAGCAGTCAATGTCTTCATTCTTCTTGGTTTAGGAGCTTTTTAACTTATTCTGTCCCATATTTAGATTAAATCATCCACCAGTAAACTATCAAAATCATACTTCATTAGGTCAATTGACAGCACAATAATCGCCATAAATGTCCTTTGAATTTTTACTGAGTTTTGAACAAGCTTTAATGTAAGTCTTACATGTAACTGCAGTCATAATTGTAACATGTTTTCCAATCATTTTACACAACTGCCTATAGATACTGTAAATTTAGAAATTCCCGCGAGAATTTTATTTTCGCGAATAGTATTGAAAGACATATTTGCGACGTTGGAAATTCGCGAATTGGGCATGATATATGAAAATCAGTAAACGACAGATTAATTTTGCCATTTCGCGAAGGGTTTATTTTCACAAAACTTCGCATCGCATCTGCAAAGTTTTGGGAGAATAAAACCCTAGCAAAAATTCCGAATTTACAGTAAAGCATATACAAACTGTTTCAAACATACATGCATGGAAGGGGTAACAGTCTGAAGCTAAGATAACGAAGTTTACATACATTTAAATATAAGACTGATTTAATGATGACAATTTAACCCTTTACCTTATAGAGACGCATTTTAACGATGTTTGCAAACAAAACAGACCCAGATCAGGCCTGCCTGATCAGGTTCTATTTTGTTTTCTAATGGAAATATGAATAGAAATGATCCTACACAAGTGGACCTGACAAGTAATATTTTGTTCTATGTATAAACGTGAAAGTTTATCTATATAATTATTCATGGTGGGTGGAGATTAGTATTAATATCTATGAATGAAAAGGGTGAAATATTCGACTGACGTATTTAAGTTTTAAGCAAACAGGTTGCAATACATTTGGTCCCACCCTCGTAACAAGATGACATCTTACCTGCACTTTAGTTTAGTTTGACCATCTGGGCTGAATAATGAATCAACGGTTTGCACCATGTTTAAAGTATGGAGTCCAAATACTGAGCCAAAGCAATATGGAAAATTAATAGATGCTGGGCCAAAAAATTCGAGGGCACATTGCGTTGGAAGCCTTGTGTCTGAAATGATTAAATAACATTTTAGTGTGAGACCTGTTCTATAAACTAAATATATATACACACAAACACACATATTTGCTAAATACAAAGATGGATGGGGTTAGTCCGTTGCTTATGCGTTGTTTATATCATATCAATCATATTGTTCTTAAAGAGTACTAGTACCGGGAGTGGCTTCTAATTTATAGTTTCAAGTTTGCAGTTTTAAATCCCATTCTATCCTTATATCGTTTGTTAGTGTAGAGTGGGTATGAAATAGTTCCTCTCGCATATCTGGCCTTATCTTATTAGTTTCGAAAGAAGGTCTAAGTAATGCCTAATAACAATCTGTACATATTTCAGGGGAAAAGGGACTGCTAAAAAACAGTTAAACACTTTTCATTATTGATACTGGTAGATGAATATGTTGCACACATACAATAGATCCAGATTAAACGCTACATCATCAGTGTATGCATTGTTGAAATAACCAAACATTCTTCAGTAACTGAAAATGTTAAGTAATTGTTACCTGTGAACCCCCAGAATACAAAATTATCAACCCATACTTATATAAGCAATATATACTGAACAAAAGTAAAAACGCTACTCTTGTATTGTTTGACATTTATATACATTATGATCCAAGGCAGCAAAACAAATAAAAGTGCATCTAATTTTTCAAAGACTGGGTTATACATAACAGTAAAAGTTTTACGGATATTGCCATCGTAAAACACATGAAAGTTGTTTAAATGTGACAGGGGTCCAGTTTTTCAGGTTGCCAATTTGAACAGAAACCTCACACGGTTTAAACCTTCAGAATTCCACTACCAACCAAGTCCAGCTGCACGAAACGGTAGTCTAGACATGTGACAACCAGAAATGTGAAGGACTTATCACAAGTGTGTTTTAAACGTTTGGAAAGCGGGTTTTTGCACCAAATTGCGAAGCTTGAAATTTTAACACTGAAATCTCCATAGGAAAATCCATGCGTTATTGCATCTTAGTCTGAGGACATTACTAGTCGAGAAATGGTAGGAACAATGTACTGATATGTCTCCCTGATTTAACAAAAGAAAGTTATCAAAATTCTTGATAAATCGAAGATTACCAAACATTTAATATTCCCTATTTGTTCTTGTCAAAGGGAGACAATTTACACATTTTCAACAAATTTGATGAATTCGAAATTGATTTCTGAGCTTGTTTTAAGTGATTAGACAGTTTTCTTGTGTTTTTTATGCTACACAATTATGGCCAATTCAGATAAGCATAACAATGTGTTTTTGCGCATGCGCAATTGCATAATTCAGTAAATAGAGCTGAAAACACAAAACAGAACATAAGTCAGACACCAAAAGAGACAAATTGATGAAGTTTCAACAAATGGTTAGCTGGATGTCTGGGAACAATTTTTAAGCTTTGGTAAATACGTTTTGTCTAAAACTTTCTCACAAAATGTAAAATATTGTAGTGTAGCGTTTTTACTTTTGTTCAGTATATAGGGTGACATTCATCATTGAAAATGTGGTTTATTATAACAGACAATTCAGATTCTCCCACAAAATAGCCAGAGTGAAATGTATGGTTTTCTACTTTCATGCCTCAAATAGCATTGATAAATGGTTATTTTCTTCTAACTCCTATTAGCCTAGCATCCTTTTTGTGGGACATAGGCAAACAGTGCAGACTCAAAACAGATGCCACAGAATGTAGACGCCACAGAAAGTTGTGTCTGATCTGGGTCTCCACTGCTCTCGTCCAAAATGTTTTATTAAAATTTGAAAAATAGAAAAATAACACCCTAAAACTTAAACATGAAAATGGACTGATCCCTAATGAATAGAGTGGAAATTCCATGTAATTATTGAACTTGATTTACGTGCATCACTCTCATCTGCGTAACATGGTTATAATACTGTAATTTCGAAATCTTTTGAGAAGGTTTTATTTTTGCGAAATTCAGCAGATGCGAAGATTTGGTAAATAAAATCCTCTCAAAAAGGCAAAATGACTTTGTCGTTTACTGTCGTTTACTGATATCAGTACCTCGTGCCTAGTCCCTAAATTTTAATGCAGCAAATGTGTCTTTTAACGTTATTTGCGAAAAATAAAATTCTAGCGAACATTGTATGTTGTGTAGTACATTATACTGAGGCACAGTTCTTATATATAAATGCTGGATGTAATTATAGGTCTAAATAAGAAATGTCAAATTTTGACATGTGAAGACTCAGACGAGCCTGTGCAGCCTCACTTTAAGCTTAGAAACTCCAAATGAGGTTCAGTCTGTAGCTTAACAGTCATTAAATATTCTAGCGACTAGCAAACGCGTATGCGCAGGCTGGTGTGGGCCTTTGCTAGTCGCAGATACCACATTGTTGGAAATCTCATGTCACGGCTCATATGGGTAAATAGATCTAATTTCTGAGCTTATATGATCAACTATCAGAAAATGCTCAGGCAGGTCTGCGCATATGTACTGTTCTCATACATAAAGTCTGGATGAGAATGAAGGCTCATTTTAAGCTCAATGAGCATCGTTGATATTGGCATTTATAATAGGCTCAGTATGAGAAGAGTAAAGTATTGTGTGCTTTCTTGAGTCCGCACAGTCTAATCAGCATCATTGTTATTCGCTCCCTCAAAAGTAAAGGTATCTAAACTTGACTTATACATAATTACAATATTACACATAGTCTGGTAATTGAATAGATTGGGTAAAGTATGACCTGCACAGAAATCACGAAATGTAAGTGAAGCCATGTTTCCATAGATTTGACAGGTAATTACACTACAAGTCCAAAATGTTGTTCTTGAAGTCGCTAATGACGCTGAATCAACAAAAAAAAAATACGTCATAATTGCTAGTTTGCAGAGTGTTCAACAATGGGGTAACTGATAAAGTGAATAACAGGTTTGCGTCTTTTCATATCAAGTTTACCGGGCTTGGCTTTGAGAATGCATGTTAAATTGCTCGGCAAGCCTCGCAATGTCAACAAGCATTCTCAAAGCCTTGCCTAGTAAACTTGATATCAAAAGACACTCACCTAGTATTCTCTATATAAACTGCCAATACATGTACTTACCACAATCACCTGGTATATTATCGAGAAGCCCTATTCTTACTTCAGATCGCTGTGTTACTCGGATCACATCCTCCATGGTGCATCTAGCATATTGCATTGTTTGAAGGACACACCAACGTATGCCAAAAAATGCACTGTAAGTAGTAATAGAAACACATTTGAGCCCCGGCATGAGATTTCCAACAATGTGGAATTTTGACATAAATAGACTCAGGCGAGTCGGTGAAGTCTCTTTGTAAGCTTTGAAATTTCAAAGGCTGTTCGGACAGTAGCTAAACAGTCCTATAATATTCAAGAGAATAGAAAACGCTCTAATCAGACTGTGCTTATGCGCAGGCTGGTCTGCTGAGCCTTTGCTGGTCCTAAATACAACATTGTTGTAAATCTTATTTAGCGGCTCAATTATGAGCCAAATCGTAAAAAAAACATAACCAGGATATACCAAGACCAAGCAACCCACAGCACCATGAGAAAGAGACACATGTCAGTAACAACCACAAAACATAAAAACGTACAGACCACAGCAAAGCAACCAGGTCTCTCTTCCACAGCGAGATGATCACAAAACTGCAATAATTATTGTAATTTATCACATGACGTCGCGTCTTGGAGTGAAATAACACCATGCAATAAAATTGATATACCACTAGTGGTTACAGATTTTCGGTAAACGTTGTGAACTGACGCTTTCAACGTCACGCATATGGCATAACCCTAACGTTTTCACGACAAATATATGAATTCAAAATAATTTTGATGTCATATTATAAATAGAATCTAACATTTGTGCTCCTGTATTATTGAATTTATTAAACTCGCTGCGAAAAAGAGATAAAATGCTCGGCAAGCTGCGCATTTTATCACTTTTCCCTAACTTGTTTAATAAATTCTATAAAACATGAGCATTCATGTAAGGCCCTCTATTTAATACTGCACAAAAAAACAAAGACAAAATACAAAAATCGCCACCACCTTAGAACAGACATCAGCCAAAGCCACTGGGGGTAGATTTTACTAGAGATTGATCAGATGTCATATAACCTACTTCTTATGGGATTCCTTATAATAAACCCTGTCTACCAGGTTTGTAACCTGGTACAGCTCACCAGTTTGCAACCACAGCCAAGTCTATATCCAGCCTACTCAGCTACTGACCACTAGCGAGAGTATTTAAAATTTGCCTATAGCAAGCTTACTTACTATTCGTTACAGAAGAGAAATGACTAAGGCATTGATCAGACTGGGCCTCGACTAGAGAAAACCTTTCTTCCGGGGTTTGCAAACAACACAGGCGCAGACCAGCCTGGGAATCCGCGCATCCGCGCAGTCTGATCAGCGCCTTAGTTATTCGCTTTTTAGAAAGTATCATATTTTTACTTGTCACAGGTGAAATTTAAATTTTCTAGCTAATCTCTGTAGCTGAAGAGACTGGTTTGAAACTTGCTTCGTCGGAAACCCAAAAGACAAGTTTTCTCGCGACGAGGCCCAGACTGATTGGATGCACATGATTGTCTGTACTTTTGCTTATTGCATGCAATAAAATTATGTTAAATAGAAGTAATACGTTGTTCAATAAATAAAACTCACCAGAATAGAGGTGGTTAAAGTTATGCCAAACTCTTCAGCATGACAGTATTGTTTCTATAGTACTTTACCAAAAAAGAATGCATTGAAGGTTTTGAATATTTATTTAAAATGTTATAAATTCTCCAACCAGACAACGAGACCCTATCTGAATAGATTAATCTACCTCAGTCGTTGTGTCCAGTCAAGAAATCAAAGTCTGTAACTTTATAAAGTATCTTATCGTACCGTCAGAGCAGCGTTGTATTTTAACGTCATTTGCCATTAGACAGGTTTAAGAACGCTATCATCATGGGAATAGTATCATTGCGGATCCAGCTTCACATTAAATCGTAATACTGAAAATCATAATCTGAGTTACTTTCTTTGTTGCTTTCTACAATAGGGAATATCGTCACAACAACCAGATTATTATAAATATTAAATTAATGAAATATTACTTATTTGAGTACAAGTCATTGATTTACAATTAACGATTAACGTTTTGAAAAAATAGAAAGGACTTGGCATACACAGAGAACTACAGGTAAAGCCTATTTATTTGACAATTTAAAATATATACTGGAAAAACGGAGATCACAAAAGACCAATTTCTCCATCTCATCCTCACGCAAAAAATGGATAATTTTTCTTGTCAACCATTATATATACCGCATTTACATGGGTAAAACAAGGCTCCCAAAATTTCTGAATACGCTGGGATGCAGCATATTAGAAGGAACTCACTTTAATGTAACAATGACGTCACTTGTCTTTGGCGTGCATCTGCCCGTTTTTATTCTTCCCATGAGTTAGTATGGGGTTTGTGAGAAAGAATATGTGTTCATCTCATTACAGTAACAAACAGTTATGTTATTGGTACAGCAGCTTTTCTCAAGGCAAAATATAAATTGTAAAAACTTACGCGCAACGGCTTTCATCATCCTGCAATACTGTTATATCATAAAGTATACATCCATATTTCATGAGGTAACGCATTGAAGCAGAGTTGTCACAGAGGCCAGGTTTATTATCAGGGAGCTGGTTAGATACATATGTATAGTCGTGACCTGCAAAAAAAAAAAGAAAATTTTAGCAGTTTCTCGTTTTTCAATGAGCTTTTTTTCTAGGATAGGACGCAAGTTACACCTTCAGGTTTCAAGCTTACTTGTAAGCACACGAAATATTTGGACATCAAACATCATTTAAACTTCTAAGAAAAAAAACTATGCATACATGTGAATCATACAAAAAGACAGCTAATGAAAAAATATAAATGATTTGGTTGTGTGATACAAATCTAAATGTTATCATTTTGCAAGAATAGTTCTCTGTTGTGTTTTTATAATATCTAGCCTCGAGGTTATAAAGCTTGAGTTCATTCTCAAATTCAAAATAAAACGCAATGAGTGGCTGCTTGCGGACACGTCCGCAAGAAACCAATCATTTTGCTTATTTTGAGTTTGAGACTGTACTCAAGTTTTATAACCTTAAGGCCTTGCCTCGAAAGATGTCACATGTGTAAAAATAACCAATATGAACCTAGCACACTTTTTGTGGGACACATGCAAACAGTGCAGAGCCTGATCAGACGCTGCAGAACGTTCTGTGTTGTCTGATAAGGACCGAAAATTTAACTTAAATATTTTTCAATTACAAATTAAATATAAATGAATAACGCAACCCAACAAGGCTTTAAACGGAAATGAGCTGAACCAATTGTAACAATAGAGAAATTCCATTTGGCTTAAACTGGTCAATAAAAGGTGAGTAAGACTAATATATGCCATAATCATAAACTACAAACCAAATTCTTTCACGCAACCATTAGTTACATTGATTTAGAAAATCAATTAGCACATGGGATTTAGGTACGAGGGGGGTTCAATATGTAATGAAAACCCATTCATAACTCCATCCACAAACGCGTTAGGATTTTATGCCATATGTCAAACAAAAAATCAAAGCGTCGCCGTTATAATGGTGCATGAAAAATTATTTTATCTTTTCAAATTTAACAAGTTACAGACTTTTTAAAAATCACACTAATATATATACTGCCTATATTTTCCTCCGAATTGTAAAGACTCATTATAACAAAGGTAGAAAGGCATGCTGTATTTTCTAAAACAAACCTTTAACATGCATGACTCACATACCCATTGTTTTCTGACTCAATTCTCCTTTATCTGCTGTAAGGATACAGACTTTTGACCGGTACCCATTTCTCATGCAAACGGTTTTATTACGTTACCCTCTCGTACGTTGACGTCGTTTGAAGCAATGGGCGTAACACATAAATACGCACAGTTCTTGAAAATCAGAAATGTGGTTTCGTACCAGGAAAGGACAATTTTGATCATATCGAAGTTTCAATAGACACAGTGCATAGGCAACAGACCAGTTGAACTGAAACCAATATCTAGGGGGGGGGGTCTCATCTGAGCGGTATGCCATTTTCGTTTCCTGTAATTTTATTGTCTGAAATTACCCCGCCAGAGTATGTACATCTAAATACATGTAATAATGTCCAAATAATGCATGGGAATGCAAACATCGATGAAACTCCGTATTTTGTCTGGTTAATTTCAGTGTAATCCAGGGACGGCATTCTTTCAAGTGATTTTCTCATTTCAAATGACGTACTTGAGGGTACTTTATGAGTAAGATTTAATATGGAAATTTCAAAATCGGCTGTATTGCATGCAAATGAATATCAAAGCCTTGGAAAAAAATGTTACAAATGATTTTTGTATAAATTTTCGCTATGTATTCGTTCACACAAAAACGACTTTGTCAGTGGAAAGCCAGAAAATGTAGCATCAAGGAGGATATTAACCAAAATGGCAGCCTCAGTCTTTCACAGAATATAAAGCAATATCAAAAACATTTGCAGGTATGAATCACCAAAAATTTGGATATTTACCACACGAAGAAACAGACTGAAAACACCCCTTGCTCATGTAGTTATCTGCTTTTGAAAACATTGTTTTATTCCATATCGCAGTGTACTTCAGCACCTATCTTGAAAGTAGCTTGTGTAAATTAGATAAGGAGCTGGACAACTGCAATTTTACTATTATTTAGTCAAGAAACAGACCTTTTAATGAAAGTAATTATAAAGTGTGTAAATATAAAACTTTGGGATATACTGGGCTGTTTTATTACATATTGAACGGCCCTCGTACTTATCACATATGCAAGCTGCTTAGGTTCAATTTCGCTCGTTTTTATTTTTCATCTACTCACAAAGTAGGAAAATAAGTTAATGTTCAGGACAATGCATCTAGTCACATTAGACAACTACATGTAAGCCGCAACATGAGATGAGATTTCAAACAATGTGGCATTTTTACAAGTGTACAATCAGACGAGCCTGTGTAACTTTTTAAGCTTAGATACTCCAAATGATGTTCGGTCAATAGCTTAACAATCATAGAATACTCAAGCGACTAGCAAAGGCTCTGATCTGACTGCACGTACGCGCAGGCTTGTCTGACCCTTTACTGGCACATACTACATTGTTAGAAATCTCATGTCGTGGCGCAATTATATTTGTATTAACAATGGTTTTAGTCATATTCAGAACCACCAAAACTGCGTGAACAAATTAAAAAATAAAAATAAATTAAGCCGTGGCACGAGATTTCAAACAATGTGGTATGTGCAACCAGCAAAGGCTCAGATCAGCCTGCGCCCTTGCTAGTTGCTTGAATATTTTATGATTGTTAAGCTACTGACAGAACATCATTTGGAGCTTCTAAGCTTAACAGGAGGCTACACAGGCTCGTCTAAGTCTACACTTTTCAAAATGTCACATTGATGGAAATCAAGTGTCACAGCTCAATTTTCGTTGCTGACACAAAGAAATATAATAGTATAACACTAAAAACAAGACAACTTTTAATTATTACAATTGAAACCGTATCTGAAAATGCTGCCAGATTAATATTTAAGGAGATAATGGGCATCAACTAACATAAAGGTAAATGTATCTGGCATAAAGTACAAAACTGTAACACACTACATGAGATAAAAAGAATAGTAAGTGAGTATGAGCAGGAAATATCACAATCACAAACTGCAGACAAAGTAAGAAAGGGGGCAAATATCAGGAAACGATACAATCAAATACCACGCCTAAACTAGAAATACTAGATTTCAAAGTCTGAATGTTACAGATTTATTGCATGTCATTTGTGTTTTGAGCATTTAAAGGGATTTATAATTTGACGCACTGGTATGTTGCCGAAGATCTGGCTATGAGCGCACACATGAAGTGTTATGGGCCATTCCTTAGTTTTAAAACAGTCATGTATGTATTGTGAAAATTCATTTCAATGCATTTAAGCCCCCCTTCACTTCACCAAAGCAATGACCAAGGTATTGTCCTTTTACCCAAAAGGATAGCACATGCTAGTAACTGGATTTCAAAATCGGTAAGCTTACCACATTAAAACGCCACGTTTTAATATGGTTAGCTTACCAATTTTGAAATCCTACTAGCATGTGAGCCCACCACGGGCTGAACTTTCGTTTCTATTTCCACTAGAATGCCTCAAGATTTGGTGCCATAAATCACCCTTTAATAGTTCATACTCATCTACCTAAAACAAAGATGCATAGTCCTAAAGGTGTTTAAGGGCTTTTAGCCCTTAAAAATTGGCTTTATATACAGTGCTGGCAAACATATTTTTCACTTTTATTCTCGATTGACAGCCTTTTTAACGCAGAATATGCGTTTCATAAATCTTTATTACGTGGCGGAACGTTTTCTTTCTGGAAAAGAAAGGTAAATTTAATTTGACTCATTCCTAATCAAGGTACAGTGAACTTTGTTCATGGAGAAACACCAAAGTGCATATCTGTCATTCTCGAACTGTTTTTCTGCGAAATAGAAACTTTAGGGCTAGCCTTTATCTCGCAGAAGCATGTGTGTTGTTTTTGTTTACCAGCACTGTATCTAGAAAGTGTGGTTTTGCATGCCTTTAAACACATTACTAAATATTTGATTTGATTAAAACACTAACCTGGGCATACACTTGGTAAATTTCCTCCAAAATAATATGTCTCTAGATACGTAGCAGACACCTCTAGTGAACAGCTCATACCAGCCAAAATTTGGTGGAAAAGAATGCAGCCAAGAAAGTCTTCAGTGATTCTGAAATAAGACCATCATATTGAAAGAGACTACTTTTGAGAATATTTGAGTAAATATCCTATATTAGGAATGTCTTTTTATTCTCACACCCACCACTCCAAACAGAGTACATTTAGTGCCATGTATCCTCTTTTCACTGCACTTGTTGGCTTTTTTCATAGTCTATGAACCTAGAAAATTGATGGAAATGAGTTTGTAACGAAAGCGCTCATGTTTTGCTCGAGTTAATACATTGTGTCCCAGTAAGAAGAATATGAGCCACGACATGAGATTTTCAACAATGTGGTATGTGTGACCAGCAAAGCCTCAGATCAGCCTGCACATACGCCCAGTCTGATCAGAGCCTTTGCTAGCAGCTTGACTATTTTACGGGTCTTAAGCTACTGACTGAACATCATTTGGAGCTTCTAACCTTAAAAGAAGGGTCTACAGGCTTGTCTGAGTCTACACTTGTCAAAATGCCACATTGTTGGAAATCACATGTCACAGCTCATATAAGTCATGTTGGTATAGTTTTGTCTGGTCTGGCTGGTAACCAGTACTAAGCAGTGGGAATAAAACCGTCATATTAAAGGAAGTAACACATTGATTCCCATAAGGCTCAAACCAAGGACCTTTTGCTTTCAAACCAAGCAATATACCCATTAGCAATTGCCTAAAACAGTCATGGTAAGTGAGTTTGGTTCTTATTGTTAAGGCAATTAGTGATTGCTCAGACAAGAATGAACAAGGCTGTAAACAACCAAAATAAAAAATGTCTCATTTTTTTGAAAATGTAAGATGTTTCTAGAGTTATTAAAAAAACAGTTTCCAAAGTTAACTTAATTGTGTGAAGGCATTCGATGTCAGACACTATGTCAAACACTATAGAGTATCACAAGGGATAACATTCTCATGATAGATGCAATTATTCAGCATAATTTTCTTTTTCAATGATTTGAAATTCTATGACAAATAGCGGAATGCACTTTCTTAACACCCTTTAGTTATAAACTCAGCAACCTGTCAATACTTAATAAGTTGAGTGATACAGAAAAGCTCAGTCAAAACATCTTGGCCAATGAAAGTCAACCTACAAAAATAGGAAGTTGTTATTTACCTTAGATATGGTATTGGTCCATTCAAAGATCATTTGGCTCAAGTATAAGTACTTAGTATTTACTTCACATCAATAAACAGACCAACAACTGAACAAACATGACATCTTTCATAAACATATTATCTTATAAAATATTTTAAATTGCCAGCCAGCTATCACGCGTATATACTTTTTATAATGTATAATTACAAGCATTCAAATAAAGGAGGATTTATGTATAACAAGTTAACTGTGGATAGTTTTCATTAGTTATATATAGTACAAATTTAAACTTGTGCTTTTTAATGTTGAAATCCACTTTGTTTGTCTTATAAGTATATTGTCCAAGGATTTGACTTTTTTCGTACAGTTTTGTTGGAAGAGGATAAAAGTTTATACAAATAACAGAGTATGCATACATTTCGCTTGTATCACTTTCTTTTGTATTGTGCAAGTGACATTAACGTACATTTTTAAGACGTCTATCACATGACAACATCTCTCCTACCACGACTGACATCAAACTGCATTCTCCACATGATTGTCAGTGTAAGTAGTCAATATCAGTAATGGAAGCGTACATAAAGGTAACTTATGGAGATGTTTCTGAAAAGAAGCTTGAAATTGATGTTCAAATTTGATATTTTTTTTTTTCGAAACATTGAAGTTATCCATTACATTTAATTAGAAAAATGTGTATAAAATGCATTGCTGGTTATTGTATCATACAGGCTACAAAAATAATTAAAATGCTTCAATTGACTTTGCAGAATGGTGTTGGATGTTGTATGTATTCATGTGACGTCATCAGCAGCGTCGCGTTAGAGTGCAGTCAAATTAACAACTGAGCCATACCAATTTTAGGTTGCAGATCAAAACCTGGGAGTAACTTTTCAATCATATATATGGTTTGCAAGAAAACTGCAAAATTATAGTGATGCATTTTCAAAGTCCTCTAGTATATGTCACTAAAGATACGCAAGATTCTGAACATATTGATAAAACCATCAGTACATTCCATTGTACTTAACCATATAACTAAATTGTTTTTGGTTAAAAAGGTCATGTCATACAGTGATTGAACAGTACATTCAATAACACTTTTACATAAAAAATGTTATGTCATAAACACATCCATGGCAATATAACCATAGTTTTAAGTAATTGACTCTTTAAAGATAAAACGTTTGGCTATCATTGTTGAATCTAAAACATATTCTTAAAAATATTTGAACTTTATGAAAATCATTCAAACACTTTTCAAAAATTTGTTATAGAATGACCATAATACCATTCTATTTTAGTTCATTTAGTGGCTTTAAGGAAGGTCAATGTTCAAAAAATATTGAACATCTTTTACACTATACATAGGTAGGATCTGAAACCTACAGTGAAGTTTGAACTTAAGGTTACATAAAGTGCACTTCTTGTGCATTTTAATGTGCACTCAACACATATTTAACTAATATTAAATTATTTCATTTGTAGTGCACATCATGTGCTCAAGGGCTTGACCTTAAGTTCAGTCGTCACTGTGTTTGTGTGCAGCCATTTCATTGATATATGCAAACTAACAAGGTTATTAAAACCCTTAATATCTCTGTATCGTATCTGGAAACATGATAGTGCAACTGCTTGACCTTGCAACAAGACTAGATAACTGCAAATATAACTTACTCGCACCGTTCTCCAGCTGGTGTATCCATGGATGTCAGTTTACTGTATGCTCCTGAACAAGACTGTACTACGTTCGCAGTTTTTATATACAAAGTACATGCATCATCTGAAACAAACACAGATTATTTTGTAACATAAAACACAGAAGCAAAATATTTATGCAGCGTACTTCTCATGCTTTGAAAAAATGTCATCAGCTTTTGCCTGGGCATACAGATCAAAGAGTACTATTATTCTTAAGCTTAAATTTAGAGCATTCACAAATCAGTAGCAATAATGACAATCGTTGTTCATCCGAATCAAATGTTGCAGCAATCCACGAATATTGCTCTTTTTTACAATATTTATCACTAAACCACTGATATAAATAATAGGGAATCAAACATCCAATAACTTTGAAAATATCAAAGAAAATTCCAAGCAGTGAAATATAAATGATAGTAGTAAATATTTATAAGTAACAGAAATTAACACAATTGGGCGAGTGCTATACATCAATAGAGAGGCTTTTCTTTAAAGACATTTCTTGCCAGAATGCCAATTTTGTGCGCTTTGTTAAATTCATAAATATTATACAGTCATATTTGTTAAAAGCCAAGCGTACTTACTGGGCCCTTCAAGGGTTTAAATTCATCACATAATTTATTTATGTAGTTATATTTTGTTAACTATCCACTTCATCTTATTTGTCTTGAAACTCTGATGAAGGTAAAAGCCAAAAGCACTTAGTTTCAAAAACAATAAGCACTGATTTTTATAAACATATATATAAACATGGAATTTGGGACAAAATCAAAACAGTGACTAGAAGTTTCACTTAATTTTTCTCCTTTTATGGTCATTGCAAATAAAAATGACACTGGATAACTTTTTTTTAAAAGCGGCAAAATGCTTTTTGTAGTGGATTTGACAAATATCATAGCAATAGTACCTTTTCATATGCAACAGCTAGGAGAAGGGTCCAGTTATGTGAACCCAGTAGATTGAATATCAAAAATGAACCTCACTGTGGCCATCCAATAACATCATTAATCAAAAATAACCGCTATAACGTGGAGGAGAAAGTAAGTAAGGAGGCAAAGATCAGGGATTAATATACTCAAGTACCACATCTGACCCAGGAGAGTCACCACAAAGGAAAGTGTTTAAAACAATAAAACATTACACTAGAGAGAGCTAAGAGGTTAGCCCTTTTCCAGCAGGCAATCACATGGCTGCAATTTACAGACAAGAAAGCATGACAAACACGATACGTAAATAACAAAAATGATCCATAAAAGAAACATTTATGATGCATGTATAAGTTAGGGGCTTTCATGCAAACAAAACATCTATGTGTCTTGATACAAGACTTGAATTAACGATGAGTTTGGCACGCCAGGAAACGGGTTTAAGCCCTCCAATAAAATATTCTACTGACCCTTGAAAGGTAGTAATTCTTTTGTTGATCATTTGTGTTATTTATGTCTTGTGTTCAAAATGCTTTCACGTCTGCTCATTGCTGTCTTGTGGTCACCTGAAGGGAAAGGACTGACTTCTTGGCTCTTGTTTGTGTTGTTTATTGTTATTTTGTTACTTTCCCATTTGTCCTCCTTGGACAGGTGTGGTACTTGATTGTATTGATTCCTGACCCTTGCTGCTTTTTTACCTTTATGTAACACTAAGTCATCATTATTTGTTAATAAAACACCAGGCGTGCTATATCTATGTAAGGTAATTGTGTGGAAGATGGAATCTCATATCCTGTCTGACTAACAAAAGAGGGAGCATGTTTTATTGGCTCACAGCTTCTAGGTAGGTCCAAAAGTGCTGAACAACAATGCATATACCAAATTGCGACGTGCAAGGAAACATATGTTTATTCTAATGAAACAGAGGGCAGGGGGAATAAAACTGTTTGGCTTTGTGATATTGGTGAAATGCCTAGAATGAATATAAGGTTTCGTGTATACACTAGATTTAGCATGAAAGGTAAATGTGGCTATAGTTCATAAGCCAGAGGGAAACAGTCTCATAGACGTCTTTTACTGAGATTTGGGTGTTTTGGCAGTTATTTGGCACTTAACTATGTCTGTGTGATCGAATGCACAAATTCA
This sequence comes from Loripinus fragilis, assembly GCA_964019695.1. Lineage (NCBI taxonomy): Eukaryota > Metazoa > Mollusca > Bivalvia > Lucinida > Lucinidae > Loripinus > Loripinus fragilis. The sequence goes on from OZ026515.1 coordinate 137,133,850, forward strand.
AGCCCCTCCATGATGACACATATGTTGCCAAATCAACTTTGTTTTTATCTTAGCTATATGAACATGTACAATAGTGTTTAGGTCTAAAACATCCTCTGTACAACCCCGATAGTCTTACAATGTGATTTTATACTGAACTTGACTTTTCTTACCTGGCTCTGCTGTTTGCAATGCAATTTTGCAATTGCCTAATAATATACCACTTAAAGTAGTCTTTTGCAATCAAAAAGTATCAAAAAGTGTGTCCATGTAAAGGGAAGCTTTGCAGAATTCGTTCAATAGTTTGACTAACCATATATTCAGAAACATCCCGCCTTCAGCTGTAGAGCAACGCTTAATCATAATATTGAAAGGTCAATATCCCTTAACTAGAATATCTTCACGTCTCAACTTTTATCGCATTTTTGCCTAAATATGTGATAATTATTCACAGATTTTAATTTTTGTGGTATTTTGTTTCCGTGAAAACTATAGTATATGAGTTTAGTAAGTCATTTCCAATGGTTGAAACAAGGTGCTTACCGTATTTTATCTAGAAAACGAACTATAGTTTCCTGTTGGTCTCAAGTTTTAACTAGTGTATAGAATATTGGTACATTTTGTGCAGAATTTAACTGGCAATACAATGACATTGTCTTTTTTCTCTCTGAAAACAATCACTTTTTAAGTAGCATTTATTTAGTTATGTAAACACAAGCTGTCAAAACTATGTGAACACATATTGACAATCATTGGTCCAAATCTGAATGAATGATCAGGTGTGTTTTAGCGTAATTAATCTATTATCTTTACAGCTTGTCCAAGCTGTCTTTTATGCAATGGTTGAACGCTCACTAGAATGACCTTGATTGATCATTTCATGTTCAATAAACAGTATAAATGTAGCTTGATATTTAAACTACGCTGGTCAGTCTATATAAAGCGGTGTTTATGTGGTGCTATTTAAACGCAATTAAATATACAATTATTGTTCTATTCACATGTTACTAGACAAATGGTCAAACTAGGAAAATATTTCGCAGTTTTCAATTTTCACATTTACCGACCTACCGCGAAATAACGTAAAAATTGGACGACGAGAAAATTTCCCATTTTACTGTATAAGAACATGCTTACTTCATGCAGTCCTAAGAACTCAAATAAGACTAGAATGATGCTCAGGCTCCTCCAAGTATTTAAGTGACCAAGGACAGGGAAGGGCCAACATCTAAACTCATTTGTGTGTGATGTTTTATTTTGTTTATGTCAGTTTCCCATATATTGTCTGAGGTCAGGTAGGGCACTTGAGTGTAAAGATCCCTAATGTTTGCTATATTCTTAACTATTAGTTAAAGGGTTAAGTACCTCTGCATTCTGCTGGGTTCATTCCACCAGTTAGCGATCTCACATCTGTATCATGTGCTTTAAGAGATTTCCATTTATAATCATTTGGACATTTATCTTCATTTCGTAGCTTAACTTCATCTAAACACCCCTTGAATTCACCATATAAACTGAAAAAAATACTGTTATTTATTTGGGCCTCGATGCGAGAAAACCTGTCTTTGGGGGTTTGCGAACAACACAGGCGCAGACCAGCCTGCGCATCTGCGCAGTCTGATCAGCGCCTTTGCTATACGCTTTTAGAAAGTATTATATGTTAACTTTCTGCAGGTGAAATTTCAATTTTTTAGCTAGTCTCTGTAGCTGAGGAGACTGGTTTGAAACTCGCTTTGTTGGAAACCACAAAGACAGGTTTTCTTGCGACGATGCCCATTTCATTACCAACATTAAAAATCCTAATATTTCTTTATTGAAAAGCAATGCTGTAACTGCAAATATTTCACAATTTTTCTTAAAATGGTAGGTAAATATTCTGGCCCAGTTCATACTAGGGCGATAGCTGTTTTCAAACTTTTTCATTTGGGGAGATATATTGCCTGATATACCATTGAAGAATTAGTTTCAAAGGGACGCGCTTGGGGAGCAGCAAAACGTATTTTCCGTCTGTATATCAGACAATATACCTCACTAAATGAAAATTTGGAATTTGGTTATCCCCATTCTAATGCACTTGTGCAAATTCCTCTCAAATTGATTTGCTGTAAGCTGAATAAAGCCACACGTCACCCAACGATATGTGACATAATCAATGACATCACGCTATTTCAATCAGTATATCACAGGATATACTGATGCAGTTTTTGACGTTATCCAATCAGACGTCTTGCAACAAAAAGTGCATCAGAATATTAAATAGTAGTCTAGTCTTGATCTACACTTTTGGTACAATAATGAATTATTCAAATGATAACAGAAAAAGACACTGTGTGTTCAGTTTCTAGTTGCTAAGAAAAATCCTGTCTACTTATGCCATCTGTTATATATTTTCGTTAAATAGAGAACCATGATCTCTTGAGTTTATTAAACCAGTTGAGAGCTAAAATAAAATGGACGCCATTAGGGGTATAGTAACAAGTAAGTGTGGCCAATAAATGCCACAATCACAGACCAAGGACCAGCCAATGGCACCGCAAGCAAGAGGAATGGGTCACAAACTGCCACAGTTCAGCCCGAACACAGCTTAAATAAAGTAACCATTTCTCTTCGCCTCAGCAAATTGATTGCTCTGGCAAATATACTAAGAACTACACCACAAGACATGGACTAAATATAAAAAAGTAAGTGAGTAAGGTATGACCAGGAAATTCCATAACCACAGACTGAAAATCAACATATAGCACCTTGATGGAGAAAAAGAAATAGCCAAAATAAACCCTCAGCATGTTATTTGCTTAACCTGAAATTACACAAAGAGCAGTACCACGCAAAGGATCCAACACAAGGCTGACACACAATGGGACAACCAACAATAAATAAAGAACAACAGAAATTCTATTTCAACTCTTATGAGCATTAAATGTGTTCAGGCCATTGTCATATAATGCCAACAGTTGTATGCACTTTTGATTTATAACCAGAATTAATAAAAGTTTATACTTATCTGAGCAAGACTATTGTGCCATCTGTTTTAGTTTTTTAAATCAATTACATAGTTCATGCTCATGCGAGTTCGGCATGGAAACTGTTTATTGCCACAAGGCCAGACCATTTGGTTTAAACACATTATTCAACAGATACTGAACAATATCTTAAACAGCGATAAGCTTAAGGAAGCATATTTTGGATTTGCTAGACCATTACCACATTATAAAATCAAACTCAGTGTTACATTTCATTAGGCAGAAAAGTGCTATTAACCTTTTGATTCTTTCTTCTGGTTTATAACAATAAATAGGAGATGATCAACTGTATAATAGCTAGAGTCAAAAGCTATAGTGTTAAAAATTATTTCTTTCTATTGATATTATTTGACTAGGCAAACAGTGTAGACCCTGGTGTAAAGCCACATTATGTGAAGGTTATGTTGTTTTTGATTCATTGTTTATTGATGCTCCCAGTGTTTGTAGGATTTTATGTTTGGTTCTTTGGTTGTTATGCAATACTTAGTGTCCTTTCTAGCTTTGCAATCATCTTGCTGAGAAAGGGAGAACTGGTTGTTTTACTTAATTAACATCCGGATACTTTGTTACTGTTACTGTAATGTAAATCTTCCTCATGGTGCTGTGAGTTGGTATGCAGTGTAACTGTGTATTTCCTGGTATAACTCACCTACCTATACACGATACTGTTTAACAAAGTATGCATTTATGAGTCACTAGTATACACAAGAGTTGATTAATGCCGTAATTATTGATATGCAAAATCCCTAACAGCACTGCATTGACCATTGCAACAAAGGAAACCATTAAGTGACCAATACATTGCTGGTAGGCAAAGAGCTACATGCATTAAGGGACTATTTTGCCCCCCCCCCCCCCCCCCCCCCCGTATGATCCCAAAAAACTAAAAATTGCGCTTCACCAAACTCTTCTTATTGGTAGATTAGAACAATTGCCCAAACGTTAAAGTCTGGTATTAGTTTGACTTTTACCGTTGCTATGGTAACAATAATGGCACCAAAATAGGCTGATTATAGAAAATTGACCATTCTGTAACGCGTTTGAGATATATTAACTCTAATCCTGCCAATATATTTTGTCCTGAAATTGCTGTCTGATTTTTAATTCAACTCTATATATTCAAATCGGACTGGGCTTCTTTTATCATGTGAGCAAACTATCTTAACCCTGATCAGACTGCTCCCTTAGGAGCTATGATTTTCAAAAAAGATGAATGAAATGAGGTTTATGATGCATGGATAAGTTAGGATTCTTTAATGCAGACCAAGCATCTATGTTTCTTGATCCTCATCTGAACTAAATGTTGGTGCCGTAAAACTTGTTTAAGCTCTCCAGTAAAATATTTTCACTGACCATTCCAAGGCGGTACTTCTGTTATGGAGCATTTGTGCTATTTATGTCTCGTGTTTGTCATGCTTCTGCTACTGTTCATTGCGTCCTTGTGGTGACCTGCTGGGAAAGGGCTGAACTATTGACTTTTTTGTGATGTTGAATTGTACTATTGTCACTTTCCCATGTGGTATCCTGGGTCAGATGCTGTACTTCATTGAATTGATTCCTGATCTTAGCCCCCTTTTTTACTTTGACAGAGCAATTAACATAGAGCACAAGCAAATACCAAAAACGTATTTTAACAGATGATTAGAATTATCACAGCACATAGCATATTAAACGTTTTTTTTTTGTATTTAGCTGTGTTGATATTTAATATCTAAAAAATCGGTCTTCCAAAGCACTATATTTGGCCAAAAATGACAATTTCTCTAATTTAAGCCTATTATTGCGGCAATTTTATTACTATGGCAACCATAAAAGTTAAATAAATGTCAGACTTTTACACTTGGGTTATTTATCTAAACAACCAATCGGAATAAATTGTCGAAAAGCAATTTCAGTTTATGGCTCCAAAGGGGGCCAACTTAGACTCTTAATACACGTACCTCTTTAAATAACAAAGCAATGTTTTGTTCAAACTCAACTGACGTATACAAAATGTTAAGAAAGATGATGGTATTTAACCCTTCTTAACATTTAGTTTGATATTCCAAAACAATATATTTTCCTCCAATATAATTAATCATGGAATTATTTTCATAATAACTTTAATTAATATAGAAATATCAAAACGAACAACCACTGATAATGTACATAAAGAAGCAGACATATACTTTACATATTATCGAACTTGCACATAGCTCATTAATCAACCTAAAATTGGCAAAACATACACGTAACAATACAACAGTTATTTTAATAGAAGCACAATTCATATATGATAACATGGTTTATGGACGCACATAGTTTTATCTAGAATCTACAATAAAGTATCAGATGGTTTTAATTTTTAAATAGTTTATTTGCCAAATATATACATCATAAGAGGGTAATTAGGAACATCTCCATTCAAAGATAATCAAATTGTTTTGCAAACATTTATTCAAATGTAAAGGGTATAACCCATTTTGACTGCTAAATTAAAAAAAACAGGGTTATCGATATTATGAAATTCAAAAAAGTATTTTCTCAATACTACAGAAAACACCCAGACTTGATAGTTTCAATGTGTATATAATAGTAGCTTAAAAACTATTCTGCAACAAAGCATATTCTTGCCAGTATTTTATGGCAATTTAGTTTATAACTTCAAATAATTGCTGAAAAGCCTTCCTTTTGTTATCAGTTCAGACACATCATCAACCATTATTAGAAAAATTGGGTGTAGCATGGATATTTGTAAGCAGTCTGCATTTATTATTTATATCTATTATTTCCTCTTTAATTGAACAGTTGTGGGTCAGGCATTAAACTCAATGATTAGCCCAACCTAAAACCTTTATTGGTGGGCCATTGCTTAATGTTTGGTTTCGCTGGACCAACCCTTGCTGACCTACAGGTTGGTTTTAGCTCTGATTGTCTATTAGTTAAGAGCAGTTTCCTTTGTCTTATCACAGTAAGCAGAATGATATAAGGTATATAAGATACTAAGTCTAAATAAATATTCTGACTCTAACCATGTTTTGATTATTTTTAATCATTAAGGACACTCACCGAGCGTCACAGGGTTGCTGCTGCTGACCTCCCATAATCACCCGGTATGAACATGTTGCAACTATTGTTTCACCAACAATGCCTGTAGATGGACAGTCCACAGAGGATGTAACTGTTGTTAAAAGTGCTGTAAACGATACAGAAAAAAAACCTTCATTACAATTGAGACTACAGGTAAGAACCTATCATTAGCGTGATGGTTGGATTGATTTTGATAGATTTTTTTATATCCCATATTCCCGCAAACAATGGATTCTTTATTTCTCACCACTAAATAACGCATTTTCATAATCAAAAAAACAGCCCCCAGAAGTTCCTAATACCCTGAGACGCAACAAATTACGCTGACGTCATTTCAACATAACAGATAGAATTTTATCATATTGGGTATCTAAGCTAATCAATTTACAAATCTTTCACTCACAATGTTAAGTGGAAGATTGTAATAACATTAAAAATGTGCAAATGATATAAGTATCACACGGTCATTAATAAAAAATATATAAAATTATAATCAAATACATTATATTAAATTCTATGATGCGTTTTGCTCACAATTCACATAATATATCCGTGTAGAAGCATAAAAGTATCTGCCAAACTTGAATATGATTAGATGAAAAAGATGCAATAGAAATACAGTTAGAGTAGCGTTAATCGTGGAAATTTGAACTGGAAACATGACAGATAATTACACAAATAACATAGGTAAACATGCCTTCCAAGATCTTTCATTGTATAAAATATGTGTGAACAAACCAATTAACAATATCACGCTAAGGTAACCTCAATAAATGCTGACGAATCAAAGATATTGCTAGTGTTTTACTCTGCAAATACAAAATAAAAAAATAAGACGATATCCACAAAGTGAATGAATTAAGATCGACGCTTGACCTTGCAATAAATTTAAAGGTATAAGTTTTCGGATAGCCACACACTACAAATCAATACAAACAAATGTGCATAATTAGGAAATTCCACAATTACACAAGGCAGACCAATCCATGGCATCATGCGGAAGAGCCACATACCAATAACAGTCACAATACATCAGGAAGACAATCAAAGTATACAACCAGCTAGAGAACTGCAATTAGTAGTAGTATTTAAAACGGAGCCTGTTGTTTCCAGATAATGAAGGTTCTCTCTGTTTATAAAGGACCTTGTCATTCTAATATAGAGCCTAATTAATGTTCGGTTGAATTTATTTTTAGGAAGAGATAAAAATGCAAGGCTTGCTGAGCATTTTATCATTTTTAAGTATTGAGTGTAATAAATTCAATTATACAGGAGCATGAATGCTGGATTCTATTTATCAAAGGACATTAAATGTATTTTAAAATCGCGTTTGTGGCGAGTTTGGCGTGGAAACGTTACCGATTTGCCATAATCAACGTTATGTTGTAATGCATGTCATTACATAACGTTACAGAAAAGTTAGTAAGTATGATCAGGAAATACCACAATTACACACTATAGGATAATACAAGGCACAGTGAGGAAGAGTACTAACAGTCGCAAAATAACATGTATTACAATCATTGTAAAGAAAATAACTCTCAAAATATGTAAATCCCTAGTGGTTTATTGATTTTAATGCATGTCATTATATCAATCCCAGACGAGACATCATATGATAAAATACATACGTCTTGTTAGAATGATAGAATAAAGAATACAATGTCTGCAAAAGAAATTTCAATTTGTTATTTTAATGTAGGGATAATTACAAGGAGCTCTAACTCTATGATCGATCCCAGCTCAATACATATGCATAGAAAATGTTTTGTCACTATATACAAAGCATGACTAAATATGAAGTGCAAAACGGAATGAAAACAGTATGAAGATCATTTACAATCTGATTCTCCACAATATTACAATCTGTAAAGAAATATAGTTGAAAAAGATTTGGCATTGCCATAATACTTTTATTATGTTGAGGTATTAACGCTTAGAAACACAACAGCTCTTTAAGTAATGGTCTGTACTTTAATATACCAGCAGAATTGAAGACTTCAGTGAAATATTTTACTAACGTTACAAGGCGGTACTTCTTTTGTGGATCTTTAAGTTTTTTCTGTCTTGTGTTTGCCTTTGTGCACGTCTGTTTATATGTGCCTTGTGGTCACCTGCTGGGAAAGGGCTGACCTCTTAGCTCTCGTTTATAGTGTCTAACTTTTAGTTTGTCACTTTCCTATTGGTATCCTGGGTCAGGTGTGGTACTTGATTGTAATGATTCCTGATCTTTTCGCCCTTACTTACTTCCATGCGAGCTGACTATTTCTTGTACTTCAATTACAGCAGAATATAGGGCTAAGATATGGTACCAGTAAAATGCATTTATGCACCCCAGCAGCTTAGGTCACTGTCTGTTATAAGGCAGTGTTTCTGTTGTTGTTGACTTTTGTTTATTGTTACTCCCAATGTGGTAGTCTCTAATTGTTCTATGTGTTTGTATGTTACTTTATGCCCATTCTAGCTTTGCAATTATCTTGATGGTGAAGAGAGAGCTGGTTGCTTTGCTTAGTTTGTCTTCCGGGTGTCTCGTGATGGTTGTGTGGCTCTTCCTTGCGTTGCCAAGGGTTTGTCTGCGGTTTGTGATTGTGGAATTTCCTGATCATACTGCTATTTTTGTCCACAACGAAATATCATAACAAACAATAGGATTTTATGCAGAGAACATTATTCCTTGGACCATTGGCAAATCAGACTTACTTTATGTAAACTGGCCCCATTGGTCCCAAAGTAATAACTCTAAAACCTTTTGAAAGTTTGTAATTGACTAAATTACAATAAAACTCTAGTTTTTGTATGTGTTCTTATGAAGGTACACCTTATTGATATATTACAAAAGGAACTGTAGAAACAGGCAAGTATATAATTTATTATTTGATATTAAGGACAAAGCAGAGATATGCTTTAAGATTCAGAAAAGCATAAAGATGAAAAGAAACATAGTGTGTTTATTTGATTTGTGTGTTTCTCCATGATGATACATTGCATTAATTAGGAGGCTTCCATACGAGCTGAACATTTCTAGTACTTCAACAACAGCAGAAACTAGGGTGACGATTTGGTACCAGTAACATGCATTTAAGCCCCCCGTGCCCCCGGTGGGTTAGGCTGCTGTCCATTCAAGGGCAGTGGTTCTGTTGTTGTGGACTATTTGTTTATTGTTACTCCCATTCTGGGAGTCTGCAATTGTTCTTATCTTCTCGTATGTTACTTTTTGTCCATGCTAGTTTTGAAATCATCTTGATGGGGAAAAGAGCTTGTTGCGTTGCTTAGTTTGTTTTCCTGGTGGCTCATAATGGTTGTGTGGCTCTTCCTTGAGGTGCCATGGCTTTGTCTACAGTTTGTGATTGTGGTATTTCCTGATCATACTACATTACTATATTCGGTGGACATATCAGTAGAAAATAGTATACTTCCTTAATCACATAGCGTCACGTCTGCTATTCATATAGCAACATATGTTAAAATTGACAATCACTTGTAGTTTACATAGTAAGCAACTCAATGTTAGGACGGTCATAACAACTGCGCGTTTATAAGTCAAACTATTCAGCTTCTGCACGTCAAAAGCAGCTTTAACGGTTGCTTGGATTGTCATATGATAAGTAGAATCTAAATTGTGTACCTCTGTTTTATTAAATTTCTTTAAATTATGAAATGCTTGGAACGCTTTGCACGTTCTCCTTTTTCTCGAACTTTTTAAACAAATTCAATAATACTTTAACACTCATGTATGCTATTTTATATTAACCATTACAAACCACGTGCATGCGGAACAGAATTCCAAAGTACCAGTACAGTAAACAATTTTATCTTGATTGGACATTTTGACATACCGTCACATTCTGTGAAGTCTAATAGTACGAAAGATGCCATGCCACCCATGCTTCTGGACGCTACCTCATGAAAGATTTTGACTGACTCTTTCATCAGTGGACCTGTATCAACTGCTGTGCACTGAACCGTTTCCCCACTGTTGCTCTGGTAAGTGTGTGGTATGGCGCCCAAAATACACTTTATAGCTTCAATATATACACTGCAATTGAAATGGAACAACATTAACTACATAGTATAAGTTATCAGGCCTCCAGATATGAGTGCCTATTTGAAAATCATTTTCTTCATTTCTCATCCAAAACATATGCTATGGGTACTCAAAAGAACCATCTAAATGAGACGGTTCTTTTGGGCACCCAAAACACATGTTTATATTAATGGAAGAGAAAATTATTAAAATTGTACGCAAATAGAATTTCCTTATCTGGACTCATGAATTATTTGATAAAAATGTCGCTTAGATATCATTCTATAAAGCATCATGAAAGTGTAGGATATAGTAGGTACATGTACATACGAAGATTTTTCACAAGAGCAGAATCTAGGAAGAAGATATGGTCATTAGAAAAATGAACCTACTTGTGGTTTTGGTTGTTAAATGCTCATCATTGCTCATCATTGTTCATTGTTGCTCCAATTGTTTGTGTGTGTTGTTATAAAGTGGGGTGTACGTGTACCTGTGTAAAATAATTTTGAATCTTGGCAAGCAGTTACAAGTAGATGTTGTTTAAAAAATCCAAATTTTGTTCTTATGGTTATTTCATTAAGCAGAGCGGAACCATTTGAGCAATTTCTGTACAGGACCTTACTGTAAACATTGTGTAAAATTATTTAAAATTAAGGCCAGTGGTGTAAGGGGAGTTGTTGAGCAAAGAAAGCTTTACTCATAACACTGAGTAGGACAAACGCCTGGCAGAGATTGATCACAAAAACTCATGTTAAGCACATTGTGCTCAGGTGAGTTGAGATATTAATCTCCTTGTGAGTATAATTGAGCCATGACATGTGATTTCCAACAATGTGGCATTTTGACAATTGTAGATTCAGAAGAGCCTGTGCAACCTCCTTTTAAGCTTAGAAGCTCCAAATGATGTTCTTTTAGTAGCTTAACATTCATAGAATATTCAAGCGACTAGCAAAGGCTCTGATCAGACTGCGCATATGCGCAGGCTGATCTGAGGCTTTGCTGGTCGAACATACCTCATTGTTGGAAATCCCATGCCACGGCTCAATTATAACATACATCTGGATCTGTATTGCAAAATCTTATAATATGGCATTTTATTATATACAAAGTAATGAAATACAGGAAAATACTGATTAAATATAATGCATATTTTTAAAAAAAGCTGTATTTCACAGCCATGAAAATATAAAAGCTATTTCACAGCCGTGAAAATATAGCTATATTTTATGGGTGAAACTGGATGTCCTTTGCTTTCTCGGTTGACTTCCTTGAGCCCACTTCAGATTTTCAACGCCTATAATGTTCTCATTAGAGGACAAAAACACAAAGTATGGGTATTTATTTTCTTAATTAGATTGCAAGGAAGAAAATTGGAAATAGACTTGTCAGGATTTGCCGAAATTTTAAAGCAAGAAAGAGGGCAGAGATCAGAAATCAATATAATCAAGCACCACTATCGACCCAGGATACCAATGGGAAAGTGACAACGTCACAATAAGACACCATAAACGAGAGCCTAGAGGTCAGCTCTTTCCCAGCAGGTGACCACAAGGCTTTTAACTTTCTGGACTTCTGCTGAGATCATGTGGTTTCAGTTTTGGTCGACATGGCACATTGTGCAACGTCATAATTAATATGAACTAATGTGCGAACGTGTACGACGTCAGTGCATAAAAATCTGTCACGCTTAGAATTGTATATAATAAAAGAAAATTCAATTATTGGAATGTAAATGCCATTTATTTCATCTCGTGAGGCAAGAACAATTATATTTCATTCGTGGCTTTGCCACTCATGAAATATGCCTTTTTCGCCTCACTCTATGAAATAAAAGGCATATTCATTCCAAAAATTTGAATATCCTTTATATCACAATTCAAAAGTTATAACTACTAGAGAGAAGGCAATTTTATACACAGTTCTTAAGAGTTATTTATTTACAAAGGAGCAGCGACATGAGATTTCAAACAATGTTGTATGGGCGACCAACAAAGTCACAGATCAGTGTGCGCATATGTGCAGTCTGATTGGAGCCTTTGCTAGTCGCTTCGATATTTTATGAGCGTTGAGTTACTGACTGAACATCATTTGGAGTTTCTAAGATTAAAATGAGGCTGCAAAGGCTCATCTGAGTCTACACTTGTCAAAAAGCCACATTGTTGGCAATCACATGTCGTGGCTCAAATGCTTGTGTTATTATGTGACAAACGATATATTAGCATTGTATATCTAACACCATTTTAGTTGCAGAAATAAGCTTAATTGCAGACATCTACAATACAGCTAGTTTGTATTTTTGTATTTGTACAGAATCTATACCGGAGTATTAAAAATACTGATGATGCTGATGTATTAGAATAAGATTACCTGCACTTAAACGTATGCTGTAAATCAAATCCATTGACTGCGGCCAAGGATGTAATGCTGTTCAGAAAATGCATATTATATAAGGGAACAAAACACTGCTCAAACCGTCCAGCATTCAAGTAGAAATTTTGTGCACAGGGTGTTGTTGGTAATATGGCATCTATTAAAAGAAATAAAACATTAAATGTACAACAAGAAAAACATTCTACTCTATTCCTAATGTGATCTGAATACAATGAAAACGGAACAAAAACACAGATTTTCATTTCAACTACCAACCTTTTATATATAGAGACACAAATCAGTTTCTTTCTCACTCAGCAAACATTTTGTAAAATGCATTAATTGTGTCAAAAAAAACTCATATCTGACCATTGACAAATGCTTTAGTGTGACAGTAAATGAAAACTGCCACATCCCCAGTCCTGGATCAAGATGCAAAATAAAACAATTGGCCAAGCTCTTTCCAATTGATCAATTGTATTTACCTTCAGTGGGCAAGCTAAATTTAGAATGATATTTATGTACTTTATATAGATATTCAATAGAGCTAGTTTTGTATTAGTAAAAGGGAATATACTTATCAGAAGCAACCCTCCAACTATGAACATTATTTTCATCAGCATTCATGTGTTTGCAGCTCCCAAAAATTTCAGTCATTTTACTGGAGAATTTCAAAGAATAGGTAAACATTCTTATTTAGTGTGTTAATTTTGCCTCACAATCCCCTTTCACATGTAGTCACGAAAAAATCAGCAATGTTAACAAGTACAGGCATTTTGTGAAGAAAAGGGTTTTAAACCTTGTTTAGGGGTAATTTTGTATGGTGAATCCAAAAACCAATGTTGGCAAGCTGATCAAATACGTCTTAATCACTTAATTTGCATATTTTTCAAATGGCTGCCAAAAATCATGGAATTTGACATAATACTGAACTATTTTATTTTCTGACAATGTTTTTTTTATCCCAAATAATAGGTTATGTCCTAAGATGTTTTTACCCTTAGTAATAAATGTTTGTTTAGTATAAACCTGATTTTTTCAGTATCCTGCTTTTTAAATGTAATTTATATTCATAGCATGATTTTGGACTATTTAGCAGCTTTTAAAGTAAAAAAGAGGGCAAAGCTTAATAATCGATACAATAATGCACCACACCTGACCCAGGATACCAATGGGAAAGTGACAACGTCACAATCTGATAAAAATCCATAAATGTTATAGTCACAGTATTCTGTTGCTCAATTATATTTTTGAAACCTCACTCTCTGCTACCACTTTGGATTGACGATATTCCAGATGATGGAATAAACCCCAAAATTAACTAAACAACTACCAATGTGAGATAAATGATAAACAATTTATTCTTCTACAATAACACCCAGTGATCAATGACGACGTTACTATTCACTGATAACTTAGAAACTAATGTCAAATATTACATCAAACTGACGTTACACTAATGACGCAACTTCCACGGACCATTATGCTATTATTCACGATAAAAGCCTCAGGTCCAGATACTGTTTATTAGACTTTTGCTTACGTTGAGCTTATATAATAAAATTCTGCAGGCATACAATCATTTTGATAGACTTTGGGTGACATAAAGATACAGTAAAAACTGCCTAAACCGATAATTGGAAATACGACATCTTGTCCAAACCCGACTTGGGAAAAGGTCCTTGCCAAACCCCTCAATAAATATATGTACAATAACCCGGACATACCAACAATCGTCTATTCCGGTTACTGACACCTTATTTTGGTCCATAGAGTAAAATGCAATGCAAAATTCACTTGTTAAAACCGACTTGATCCAACAGTCAGACTTTATCAAAACACATTTCAAGCGCACAGGTAAGTCCCTTTGTTCTTTGTTGCCGTACTTTAAGCCAGTCTCACCTGATAATGATGATTTTGTCACCTTTCTCAGAGGTCAATTATCTATTGTGGTGTAAATATAACTATGTTGCATATAGCTCATGGATAAATAAGTAGTTGAGCTCTTTGCATGCTGGTAATTATGACTGTTGATTTTGCCAACTCTTTTCAAAAATTCACTTTACAAAACACAAAGAGCTTATAGGTTCAAGTTTAAAGGTATACCACCAAGCTGTCAAACAGTTTGATTCCAGATCAGAGTTACTCATTTTGAACTGATGCCCTATTTAATGTATCCCATACAGTGTGTATCTGTATGGTCACTGTCGCAAAATGCATGATGTCGGCGAGTGATTTTTATTATTTTGTGTGAACATGAACATTAATCCTTTAGCCTTATATATTAAATAAAATTGACCATTCTTATGGATTCTATAAAATGGATTCAACGTCTATGAATTATATTTTAGCTGTGGAATTACGACGATTTCAAACGTAAGAACATGTTTTCATGCCTTCAACAATTTTACATCGTAACTAAAACCCTTTGTTTTATGTTTTTTCTGTCTTGCGTTTGTTAAGCCTTTGTGCGAGTCTGTTTATATGTGCCTTGTGGTCACCTGCTGGGAAAGGGCTGGCCTCTTGGCTCTCGTTTGTGGTGTCTTACTGTGAGTTTGTCACTTTCCCATTGGTAAACTGGGTCAGGTGTGGTACTTGATTGTATCGATTCCTGATCTTTGCACCCTTACTTGCTTTAACACACCAACACACCGGGCAAACCGGATTTTTTCTGTAGTCCCATGGTGTGTCGGTATTGGCAGATTTTACTATAGTTAAATATGATTTAATAAAAGTATAGCTAGCTAGAAAGAGCTTCAACAACAACAAGCCCATTACAAGTAGCAGACACCCGTTTCACTGACTTTAAACATTTATAAATATACAGACCCACGTTACTTGTGAATTCTTTAGGAGCTACAAATAACCTTAAGATTGTCTTTTTCTAAAACATAATAAATCCATTGTCTCAACTATGACTTTATCACTCTAGCACTCACCGCAGTTCACTGGAATAGAGTCTATAAAGCCTTGTTGAACTTCTTGACGTTCCAGTAGTTGGTCCACCTCTTCTGAAGTACATCCTGCATCTGTATTAAGCGTGCTAAAAACACACCCTTTAATATCATGACGCATTCTAAAATACAAAAAATAGAGGATCTATTAAGATTCTTGTTTAATCAGAAAATTATATTTATCATATCACATTAAAACTACTTTTAAATCATATTTTTGGCGTGAAAATGTTAGGCTATGCCATATGTGTGACTTTAAAAGAGCCAATTTATAATGTTGCCCGAAAATCTGTAAACCACTAGTGGTTTAACGATTTTTATGCATGGCAATAATTCACGCTCAGACGTAACGTCATGTGATAATAAGAATAAACAGCAAGAATATCATAGAAACTAAGGAAGTAAAAAAGGAAGATATATCTTAAAGGCATTGTGGCTATCATTAATGAACATTCATGTTCAACAACTCAATAATTAATTTTACAAAAACTATACAAGCATATAACAGGACCAGTCTAGCTACAGCACTGTTTACAGCAAACACCACCGTCATATTATACAAGATCAGATAAGAAAAAAAATCAAATGAATATTTGAAAATTTATGCTGCCAAAAAAGCAGACATCTTTGAATCAAAAACGATAATGCATGAATTGTCTTATTTGTCAAAACACATTAATCCAAATAAGCAAATTTTGTATTGTTTTCATGACGAGTTTTGATTGAAAAACAAGACAATTAAAGTTTAATTATGCTCTATTATCTTGAAACATATTTGTTTTCTTCAAAGCTTTGAGAAAAAGTGTTATTTCATATTGGCAAAAATTGGTTATCTGATATTTGTTGTATTTTCTCTATACTTATTATTGAAAGGAGGGAATTTTCTATTTTTATTTAATTTTATTTCAATAAAAATGAAAGCAAATAGCGAAGGTGCAAATCAGATGTTACGACTATTCTGTGTCTGCAATCTATTCCGAAAAAAGTATGTGAGTATGATCAGGGGATACCATAATTACAATCTGCAGATCATCCCACGGCACAATTATGAAGAGCCACAGAACACTAACAGTCGCAAGACATCATAAAACAATCAAGGTAAAGCAACCTACTCTCTCTTACTAATCATGATCTTTGAAATACTAGAAATGACACTAAGTATTGCATATCAAAACTAGGACCAAACGCGGAACCCCACAAACAAAGGGAGCTGCAATAAACAATGAATCAACAACAACAGAACCACACTGCCTTAGAACAAACAGCAGCTTAAGCCTCAGGGGGGTTTAAATGTATTTTATTGGTAACACATGTTTGCTCTTGAATCATTTGTTTTTAAAACACAAACAATCTGTAGCTCGCATATGGGCTTTCTAATTTATTCAATGCATCATCATAGAGAAACAATCTAATGAAACTTAGTCCTATAGAAAGCAAGCCAGGCCCATATGGGATAAAATAAACTAACCACATATTCACCCATTAAGGTTACAATCTGACTTCTATCGCTTTCTGCAGAATGGCAAATAAATGTGTGAATAAGAAGCGAAATGACCAACTAAGAAATTGAGTCAGTATTGGTAAAACTTCTCCCCATGCATAGGTATAGTGTGGATATTTTTTCATATTCTCGTCCTTCAGGAATACTGGGTTCTGATAGACAGCAGTATACAGCTTAAGCCTGTGCTCGATTATTTAGAGGTCGCATAGCTGTTGTTGTTTCTGTGTGGAGTTGGTTGAACTTCTCCCTGTGCATCGGTATAGTGTTGATATTTTCTTTATTCTGGTCCTAGAATATTTGTTTCTAACAGAAAGCAAAATAATGCTTGGGCCAGTGCTAGAGGGTGCGAGAATTGTTGCATTTTCTATTAGTTCTCATGAACAGACCCAATAAACCTGAGTCTGCTGTTTTCTTATATTGTAGGCTCTTTCCATTTCAGAAGGATCCGTTTTTTCCAGATTAGGGTAAAACTATAAAAAATCCAAACCACGGGTCTCTCTTCCGCCTAAATTATTTTTTTCTGCAATAAATTTACAATGTACAAGCTTGTAATATCCGTTATTGATTGATGTGCTGTTCTTTACAATTGCAAAATCGAAATATTAGAACACTTTGTTTATGCTTACAACATAGACGCTCTGATGCAAGAAAATCTGCCCAGCGTTTCCCATGAGGTAAGGCTTAACCCAGTTTCCCAATTTACAGATACTTGGTAAAATATTGAAATGTTGCATATAGTAGGTTGAGCTATCTATATTATTAGAGGACAAACTTCAAAAGTGCAGTTCAGGTTTTCTTGCATTGAGGTTTAATTTACATGCATTTGTCTTTTTCATCTAACTCTGTTAGGCTGAATCTGACACATTTATATTCCAGAAGGTATCGAGCTGTTCCAGTGTGCTCACAGATGCCTTGTTTTGATGTGGGTACCATAGTTACCAGGTAGGATAGATCGTGGCCTGAAAATATGCAGCAGTAGTTTACAAATAAAAATATCCCCACACATGCTAAATCATTCTACGTTTGAATAATATACTTAAAAGCTGTGACCTTGAAATCGATACATCTTCTAACAAATAATTGACTCTATCTTATTTAAAAAATGCATAATCAGGCCCCTAGGTTATAAACCTTTTTACATGCTCAACTCAGCTGTGCAGAGAATAGATCATACTCATAATACTTAAATGCTATCAATTGTTGACATTTTATCATCTATTAACAAGTAGCCCAATGGGCAACGATCACTCACCTGGGAGCCAGCATAATGTTTAGAGATACATTAATTTATGATGCTCAAAGGCAGGTTTATCTGAACTTGAAACAGTGACCAGGAACTAATTCAAAAACATAAGATAATATGCCAGTCCTGGTTATCTGCAAGTATTAAAAAGATCTCAATAAAACTGATGAAAGTTTATTTTCAGATGCTCAGGGGCAGCTCATTCTATTCAGTGATGGGATCTGACCGATCCATACTTAAATTTATCTCGTGATAACCTTAAAAGATTAAAAATCAAATGAAAAATCCAGGCGCTAGAGTGGTCACAACATTAAACAGCTATGTTTTAGACGCTCAAGTGCAGCTAACTCTGTAATTGGTGGTCGGGTGTGAGGAATACTCTAACTCATTCAAGCTTTTATGGGTGTCCTTGATACCTGCAAAACTGAGGAAGATTAATTCAAAAACAAGCAAATTCAGAGAATTTATGTCCCCCGCGACTTTTTGTCTATATGACAACTATCATGGAACAGAAAATAGAAACAAAACCAAAGCATATCCATATCTTCAGGCCAAGACATAAGCTCATACAGATGTTTCATAAAATATGCATAAAACTGTAGAAGCATTTGCACTCAAAGGTACTACATATATATAGACATTGATAAGATAATGATAATACTGAGGGCGAAAAATGCTGGAATTGTGATAAACGTTAAGCTGATGTTTTATATAATAAAATTAATTTGAGGATTATATCCAAACCACATGCATATCTTCAGACCATGAACAAAACACCAGTGAAGTTTCTAAAGAATCGGTATAAAACTGTAGGAGGAGTTGCGCCTACATGGTATCCCCTGTCCATTCACATTGTCATCGATAATGCCCGAAAAATGGCTAAGTTCAACTTGCAAAAAAAGTCACAAAAAATGATATGAGCATTATATCCAAATCACATGCATATTTTCACACCATAAACAAAACACCAGTGAAGTTTCAAAAGAATCGGTATAAAACTGTAGGAGGAGTTGCGCCCACAAGGTATCCCCTGTCCATTCACATTGTAATAGATAATGCCCGAAAAATGGCTAAGTTCAACTTGCGAATTAGTGACAAAAATAATCTGAGGATTATATCAAAACAACATGCATATTTTCAGATCATGACCAAAACACCAGTGAAGGTTCAAAAGAATTGGTATAAAACTGTAGGAGTAGTTGCGCCCACATGGTACCTCCTTCTATAGGGGGACGGAAAGACGGATGGACGGATGAAAGGGCGGAGAGGCAAAAACTAAGTCCCTTAGCTTTTCTTGGAAAAGGTGGGGGACAATGAAGGTTCTAGGGTGGTCATAAAAACTCTCCCATTGCATTCTTATGATGCTGAAGGGCAAATAAATCAACAGTCTGAGGTTGGTTCTACTTAAGGTTCAAACTCATCTAAGTTTTTATGGTTGCCCTTGTTACCTGAAAGAATGAAGAAGATCCAATCAAAAGTGAGGGCACTAGAGCAGCGGTCACAACATTATCCATCTGTTTTTAAGATGCTCAAGGGGAGCTAACTCTATAATAGGTGATGGAATCTTGATGAAATTCAAACTCATCCAAGCTTTTATAGTTGTTCTTCTTGTCTGCAAGAATTAAGAAGATCCATTTAAAATTGAAAGCACTAGAGTGGTCACAACTTTTCTCCCATTACCAGTCTATAGAGATTTTTCCAGACGCTCAAGGGCAGCTAACTCCACAGTCCAAGGTATGATCTGGCAAAATTTCAAACCCATCAGAGAATTTATGGGTGCCCATGTTGCCTGCAAGAATAACGAAGATCCAATCAAAAGTGAAGGCACTGGAGTGGTAACAGCATTTCTCCCATTATAAGTCTATGGGGATTTTTCAAGATGCTCAAGGGCAGCTAACACATAAGTCCCTGGTCAGATCCTGTTGAATTTCAAACTCATTCAAGCTTTTATGGTTGTCCTTGTTACATGAAATAATGAAGAAGATCCAATCAAAATGTAGATGCTTGAGTGATCACAACATTATCCATCAATTTATGAGATGCTCAAGGGGAGCTTACTGTAAAATTGGTGATAGGATCTTGACAAAATTCAAACTCATCCAAGCTTTAATAGTTGTCCCTTTTTGGTCTGCAAAAATGAAGAAGATTCATTTAAAATTTAAAAACTAGAGTGGTCACAACATTTCTACCATTATAAGTCAATGGGGATTTTTCCAGACGCTTAAGGGCAGGTAACTCATAAGTCCCTAGTTGGATCCTGCTAAAATTCGAACCCATTCGAGATATTATGAGTTTCCTTGTTGCCTACAAGAATGAAGAAGATCTAATCAAAAATGAACGCGCTAGAGTGGTTACAACAGTATTCATTGATTTTTGAGACGCTCAAGGGCAGCTAACTCCGAAGTCAGTGATGAAATCTTGCCGAAATTCAAACTAATCCCAGCTTTTATGGTTAGTCTTGTTACCTGCAAGAAAGAAAAAGATCCATTTGAAAATGAAGGTACTAGACTGGTCACAACATTTCTCCCATTATAAGTCTATTGGTATTTTTCCAGAAGCTAAAGGGCAGCTAACTCATAAGTCCCTGATCTGATCTTGCCCAATTTCGAACCCATCCAAGATATTATCGATTTCCTTGTTGCCTGCAAGAATGAAGAAGATCCAATCAAAATGAAGTCGCTAGAATGGTCACAACATTATTCATTGATTTTTCAGACACTCAAGGGCAGCTTACTCCAAAGTCAGTGATGAAATTTTGCTGAAATTCAAACTCATCCAAGCTTTTATGGTTAGTCTTGTTACATGCAAGAAAGAAGAAGATCCATCCAAAATGAATGTACAAGAGTGGTCACAACATTTCTCCCATCATAAGTCTATGGGGATTTTTCCAGACGCTCAAGGGCAGCTAACTCATAAGTCCCTGGTCCGATCTGGCCGAATTTCGAACCCATTCGAGATTTTATGGTTGTAGTTGTTACCTGCAAGATAAAAGAAGAACCAATCAAAAATGAAGGAGCTAGAGTGGTCAAAAGATTTTCCCCATTGTAACCCTATGGGAGCTATCTGTTGCCATGGAAATCAGAGTTCTGATCCGATCTTGCCCAAAACCTAATGCAGTCAATCCCTTACATTGTAACCCAATGATGCTTCAGATGAAATTAAATTTAGATAGGACAGCTGGTCTCAGAGATATTTATATTTGAAAGTGTAAACGGAGGGATGCACGGACGGACGCCGGCTCAAGTCTCATATTATAAGCTCACCGAGAGCCTTCGGCTCAGGTGAGCTAAAAATGTTTATGCTTATATAACTTATATGACAACACTCGTTGACGTTTAAACATTTATTGGCATGATATATACAACCTCTGACAGTTTAAAAAGAACAATGGTCATTATTTTTTTGGCATTATGGGCAACTGTTATTTCAAACTCAGTTTAGTTGAGCATGAAATAAGTTTTCCAAGATCTGGACAAAACGTATGTCCACCATGGGGCAATAATTCATCTATTTACCTTTGTTGACAGATAAATCTCATACAAACTATGTGCGCACAAAATACTTAGGCATTAGACTGCTATATTTCAGAAAGATATGCACTGCTGGCTATGATTAGAAAATAAGTTAATATTGTCAGGAAATACCACAGCCATACACTGCAGCCCCACCCACCGCACCGTGAGGGACAGCCACAGAATAGTTATAGTAACAGTACATCTGTAAGACAATAATAGCAAAGCAATAAGCTTTCTCTTCCTCTTCAAGATGGTCGCAAAACTAGAATGGACACAAAGAAATACTTAACAAAACAAAGAATAGCTCCCACAAACAATGGGAAGTAAATTAAAATAGATAAACAACAGCAGAACCACTGCCTTAGAAGGGACAGCAGCCAAAGCCACCAGGGGGCTTAAATGCATTTTATTGGCGCCAAATATTTGCCCTATATTCTGTTTTTGTTTAAATACACAATTGTTTGGCTCACATGGATGCTTCCTAACGAATGCAATCTATCATCACAGAGAAACAATCACATCAAATTAACGCACTATGATGATACAAAGAAAAGGGCTCAGATAGTCAGAGCTGTTTTAGTGACAACAATACGAAATTGTTTGTAAAATTTTAACCTATAACCCCTAAACTATACAATGGAACACTAATCAAATTCAACTCAGTTAAACTGAAGAGTACAGGAGTTAAGATGGGCTATACAATCTATACAGATCACCTAGGACAGTTTCTGAGCCTATATATTACTGTTCTACTCACCTGGACACAAGTTGTAATCTACTTTAGAGAAAACCACATCCTTCACAAACAATACAAAATCTGTATTAATATGGCACACAACATCTGAAATCGTCGCCTGGTACATTATACATCCCCAAACATTCTCATAGTGCCTGAAAAAGTTGATTTGTTCGTTCAGGTCTCCAGGCGTTACAAGATTGTTTTCTTATAATTAGCAGTGCAATTTATCCTGCTCATTAATATCAAAATACCAACTATTGTTTGCATTTTAACATAAATAAGCAAGGTATACAACATCTGAGGGTTTTAAGGAAAAATATATTTTGCCAGCATTTTAATTTTATCACCATTCGATATACCATGCTAAATTTAGTTGAGCATAAAATCTATTTTACAGCATTGAGGTCAGTTATTCTGATCAATGGGGGTTTTATAAGTGCATTACCTTCATCTTCAACCTCAATGTTAGTTACGGGTTTGCATTTAAGGTTCATACATTCATTGTGTATGCAAGTGGCAAATGCTGTATATACAATAACATTAGCATTATGAGAGACTTTTGCACAAATGTGCCTTATGTGACTTTCAGTGAAAAAAACTACTACAAATTTGAGTTGCAGAAACATACAGAAAAATGGTTTATTTGCTGTTTTGATGCTTAACGTTAAAGTCAACAACTGTTTAGCAGAAAACTTTTAAAATATTATACAATGAGCTAAATTGTCAGAAATAGAACACATCTGCCAAACAATGATAATACTGGGGACCATTTTCTTCAATAACAAAAAGATTCACACCTGTTTAACGTCCAAAATTACAGCAATTCTTTTGATATTGATAAATATATTTAAATATTGAGAATGTCAAAATCAGATGACTTTTTTTTACATTTCTAAAGTTTATTACTAATTTGTCTAGGTATCTGATACTAAAAATATCAATTTAGTAACACATAAGTGTTTTATTTCATTGAGCAGTTTTTTGTTACTCATAAGTGTTGTATTGTATTGACCAGTTCAATCAATTAGCAGGCTAGACCAAAATACCCATATTTGTTAAAGGCCTGTCAAAATTCTAGTTTTCTTCCTTATGTCATTGTAGTTTCTCCTTAATTACTATAGTGATCTCTCATTTCCATATTGATTTTTTTTTCTTTTATTACATGAAGTCACATATAGAAGTGGTATTACGTCATGTATTAAAGTTGATTGTTTACATATATAGTAATTGAATGAATTGGCGCCCGCAACATATATATATATATATATATATATATATATATATATATATATATATATATATATATATATATATATATATATATATATATATATATATATATATATATATATATATATAACTAATTAAAATGTCCCAAAACAAGTAAATTATAAGAAAAAATTAAACAGCATAAGCCCATGGACGATTTTTTACTATTTTTATTATTGCCAAACGGTTTCCTATCTTCAGGGCAATAATGGCGTCAAAATATGTGTTGCTTCTTAGCAACGCCAACTTCCAAATCTAAGACGCATTTTAATGAAATCAGAATTTAATGAAAATAATACACCGTCTTGTGTGAGCAAATGCAATGAGCCAAGGTGTGGTCTTTGTAAAAGTATTATTGAGGGATCATGTTTGAAATTAAAAGATAAAACTTTTCATGTAAAAGAACATATGAATTGCACTGTAAGAAATGTTCTTTATGTACTAATATGCAATGGTTGTAAAGAGTTTTACATAGGCCAGACAGGTGATAAGTTAAGGAACCGAAAAACGGTACATGAACAACAGATTAGAGACCCATCAACAAGACAAATGCCTGTCAGCAAACATACACTGAAGGACTTTAAAAACGCAAAAATCGAAATTCGTAAAGTTTATTCACTTTAAATGTATCAATATTATTGAATTTTGGCGAAAATGAGCATCAGTATTTCAGCAAAACATGTTTTAATTTCTATGCCAAAATAATAAATAATGTTAGAGCAACAGTCTATCAAATGGCAATACCCTCAAATTCTGAAATTGCAATTTGAAATTTGTTAAGAAATTGGACACGATTTTGAATTATTGTGATAAAATATTTTTTTATTAAAAATCAGAAACAAATTTCCCTTGGAGCCATACTATTCGTCTGGCACTGACAATAGCCAGCCGGGAGGATATCGTCGATGTAAATATCAACGATATACAATCAACGTAAATTGCCGTCTAAACTTCGGTCGCCATTCTTGGTTGACCAGACCTGTGTCGATCTTTTACTGTCCCATTAGCCTGGTAACGATCTCTGAGGCGCTGTTTAGTTGACGGATGGCAATTATTATACCTGGCAGCGTCAGAAAGACGCACCACAGCTTTTAACATTCCAATTGCGCCAGATCATTCGTTTTCAGACAAACGTGGCCTGAATAATAAAGCTATAAAACTAAAGCTGTTGTGTTTTTTATACATGTATTCTTACAAGCTACATGTGAAATGACAAAATATTTCACTTCATTAATTCGTGTGGACGCCACGTGCAAAACATAGTAAACCAGCGATGCGTAGCTGGTGGTGGCCAGTGTCTCTAAAAACACCGGTATTGGGTACAGATAGAAGCAGAGTGTTGTACCACCCGTTTTTATCTGTTAAAAAAGGCTAAAAATATAATGGGTGCAAAAAATAATATTTTTCATTTTTTTTGCGTTTTTAAAGTCCTTCAGTGTATTGATAACTGTTGTAAAACACAACCAATATTCTCTATATTTCCGTTTTATAAATTTCAAACTGATGATGTTTCAGCTAGGTTAGCCAAAGAACGTTATTTTATTGATGTATTTTCTCCAAAACTAAACATGTTTTGATGACGTTACAATTTATACGTATTTGCGTACACATATTTGTGTACACATGTGTACGCATATTTTGTTAATGACGTCGCTAGGAAACTGTGCATATTTCGACACCATTAACGTTAAACATATTTTGATGACGTTACAAATATAGCGTACGTTGTGTACACATGTGTACGCATATTTTAGTAGTGACGTTGCTAAGAAGCAACACATATTTTGACGCCATTATTGCCCTGAAGATAGGAAACCGGTTGGCAATAATAAAAATAGTAAAAAATCGTCCATGGGCTTATGTTGTTTAATTTTTTCTTATATATATATATATATATATATATATATATATATATATATATATATATATATATATATATATTTTTATATATATATATATATATATATATATATATATATATATATATATATATATATATATATATATATATATATATATGGCAACTCTCAATGTTTTCACAGCCAAAAAAGGAGAGTTCGAAATAAGTTTAGGTCAAACGATACATATAATCTTAGCACCATATACCTATATTATCTCAGTTATTAAACTCGTTTCAAAAAGGCTATAAAATTTTCAGCAAGCCATGCTCAGCCAGCCACACATCTTATCTCTTGTTCTTAATTAGTTCTATATATTCAATTAAACATGATCATCCATGTTAGACACTCTTTATACATTTATTTTCTATTCTATATTTTGTTAGCTATTTCTTTAAATGGTCTCAATATTTCTTAGTTGGTCCTCATTAATATGTATACCGATTGTCCTTTTCCTTAACTTTGTGTATGCATTCCATATTGTCTTGGTTCTTCATATTTTCAAATGTCTCTAGTTCATGATTATTTGAAGTGTAAGAAAAGTTATACTTAAAAAATGGCTTGTACAAGTAATGGAAATTAACAAACAATGGGGTGGAACCCTAAGTGGATTTATGTCAAATATTTTGTATCATGGCCAACCAGAAACAAGTATTTTAAATTTCCACTCATTCTATTGTTCCATCTTGTATGTTTATTTACGAAGACTGAAATATGTATTTCAGCCAACTTTCTGCTGGAGAGTCACCCCTTTAAGCACTGGAAAAAAGTTCACCTGAAAATTGCATCTGTTTATGTTGTCTGCTGCAAAAAAGACTAAAGTAAGTAAAGTAAGAAAGGGGACAAAGATCAGGAATCGATACAATCAAGTACCACACCTCATTGAGGATACCACATGGGAAAGTGACAAAACGCAAGTAAACATCACAAACAAGAGCCAAGAGGTCAGCCCTTTCCCAGTAGGTGACCACAAGGCATTGATGAACAGATTCGAAAGCATGAAAAACATAAGACATAAATAACACAAATTAACCACAGCAGAAGTATAATACAAACAGCGTGGACTCAATCAGACTGCTCCTGATCTGGATCCACACTGTTTGCCTTTACACATTATTAAGGTAATAATGTCATCGCTATATTTGCAGCAGAAGGCTTGAATAGATTAATGTTTTGCTGGCGCTATATGACTTAGCATTGTTTAGGATAAAACAGGTCTCTGAGTCACAACTGATATTTGACACTGTGCTCTTAGTAAAGCTTTCTCCAGTTAGAGCACAGTCTAAATTTAGATACAATACAAGTTGAAGGAAGTTTTAGCTCCGCCTACTTACTAAGAAACCTGTTTTAATTCAAAGCTGTAGTTTATTCAAATATTGCATCAGCACATCAAATTCATTTTTAAACATACACACGCAGCTTTCCTAAATATAATATTGGTCTGGTGATACGCAGTGCAATACATGTATGTATGTAAGAACGCTTTCCCTCTGAATAACAAGTACTGAACTCTCACTCGTTGGCTTAATTCAGCAATTATTTTGTGAGATACAATGATAAATAAATCAGTAATTATAGTATTACTTGACTTTTCGCTTACTGCAAAAGCGGCGCCTCATGCATGCGTAATTAGGACTGTTTAACCTTAAGCATAGGTAAAAGCTAAAAATGAGGCGTGGTTTTATTCAAAAGTAACTGTATCATTTTGTGCCACAACTTCAGTCATTATTTAGTCCTTAAAACGCCAGCAAAATAATTGCATCTGAAAATGTATATTTAATATAAGCAGGGAGGCTAACATTGTGGACCCAGATCAGACTGCTCCTATAGGAGCAGTCTGATCTGGGTCCACACTGTTTATCTATGAGGCTTCAAATAGTTTAGTGGACGACAAGAAACATACATTTTGTGAACATGCACTTTAAGGGTTAATAAATGTGAGTTCAGTGTGTATACGGTTAGGATTTTCATAAAATGCACGCACGTTTGCGCGGCTCAAAAGCTTATAAACTCTTTACAAAAATATAAATAAAACCTGATTTCCCCTCCTTAGCAGATGGAATAGCTGAACCACGCACAGATATATGAATATTAAAGTTGCCGCCTTTACAATAAGCGAAAAGTCTAATTATACCTGCATCTATCTTCTTCTGTGCCACTGGTCATTAGTTTCATAAGAGATTCTGAACATTTTTCTTGGATCTTGTTATCTTTCACCCAATCATAACAATCTATTGGAAAATATGTATTGAACACTAATCAGTGAAAATACTGATCTCAAAATTTATATTTCTAGTAAAGAAACGCAACAGAAGGAAATATAATTTTTGCGTGTTTAAATGGCGGTTTGGTGAAATCTCTTTTGATTATTTCTAATTGAGTATTTATAACATGTGATGAAATACCAAAACGTCATTTTAACCCTACATTTTACGCTACAGGATGAAAACATATGAAAACGTAAAATGGGACGTTTATGTCAGAATAAAGGTCAAGAAACCCCATCTTTTCGATGCTTGGTTGTTTGGCGTCGACTTGACAATGTGCAAATAAAACAAACGTCAAATCGTATTCTTAATGCAGTCACATGTTGCGCCAAAACACGCTACTTGAATGGCAAGATACGCAATGGTAGTGAATAAGCAATAAACTTCACTTAGAGCCGTCAGGTTTGGGTCGCTGGTGAATATACGGGATAAGATAAACCTAGAGATATCAGAATATGATTTCTTGGGGAAAACTTACTTTTCAGATACCAAACAAAATACGGCATAATGCAAGTGAAAACATCTGATTACCTGCTGAGAGTGAACACCAAACTTGTTAACTGTAACCTAAACTTTGTCACTGGATCATTTTATCATTTGAAAAACACATAAACATTGTGGAAACCATTAAAACGTAGGATATCGAATTTTGACGTCAGAATTTAGTTTTTTTACGTATGAAGATCTCAAGTCATAATTCTTGAACAAAACGCCCTTATAATGAATTAATCTCAAGCAGAAGAGAATGTTTACGCGTTTCACACAGTATTCAGAGTTGACATTAATGACGTTAAGCCGTTTCAGAATCCTACAGAAATGTCGCCATTTGATCATTTCGTTGATCCGCAATCTATGCCAAGATTTTTTAAAACAACAAACCGATGGATGATTCAAACTTTGCTTTTATCGATTATGTTTCAGCAGTTTACTACGGGGGTCAGGCTGGTTACGCGCATACCAAATGATAACATAATCAATAATTACGTTGAACCTGCTGTAATTTGACGGACACATACTGCTCCCATGGACAAATATAATTTGCACTAAAAACTTGCATCATATTGTATGCTTACAATGACTCAAAGTGTTGTCGCTTTTCTTTTTTCCTTAAGTATATATTATTTTTCAATGCTGAAATATGCACATTTAGATGACCTGCTTTACCTTATTGCATTTCTTGAATCTACTTGCGAATATATAACATCTTTAGCTTCCTAGTAAATGAAAAAAAGTAGCAAGTTTACATATGATACTTTCCAAAAAGCGAATAATGAAGGCACTAGTCAGACTGCGAGGATGCGCATGCTGGTCTGTGCCTGTGTGGTTATCAAACCCCTGAATACAGGTTTTCTCGCGTCGAAGCCCGTTTGTAAGTGATTAAACAAGTGCAAATGGTTTCAAAGTAAGTAAATGTGGACACTCAAAATAATCTTTTAGCAATATTTCTAACTGTTATGTATTAAATACTTCAGTTATAACCCTTTGTATTAAATATACCAGTAAACAGGTACTTTGGCAAGCAGTCTTCCGCTGGAGACCCAGATGAAAAGTGACATAAGATGGTATTTTATCAGGGTCTGAACTTTTTCAAAGACACAAAAATCTTCAGAGACAGAAAGAAATGCATTATTTTGTTGAATTTCTTCCTGTGACCACTATAAATGATAAAATGGGCATTTCCAAACTAAATAAATCAATATTTATAAGATGATTAATCAAAATGAAAAGGGTGCATCGTGTAAATTTAAGTATGTACCAGTATTAATTCATCAACGGTAATAAGGATGTACTATATTACAATGTATCATATGACGTTGCGTCTGGGAGTAAAATAACGCCATGCAATAAAATCGATAAACAATTAGTGGTCTACAGATTTAGGGGAAACATTATGACGTCCATAACAAAGTTGAGTACATAATGACGCAATTATAACTTTTTACGCTAGAAATGAGATTTCAAAATATTCTTAATGTCATATGATAAATAGAATCTAACATTCGTGCTCTTGTATTATTAATTTTATTAAACGCATTGCGAAAAAGAGATAAAATGCTCGGCACGCCTCGCATATTACGCCTCGCATTTTATCTCTTTTTCCCAACTTGTTTAATGAATTCAATAAAACATGAGCGCTCATGTTAGATCCTCTATGTAACTTACTTTCCACGCAATTATCATTATCAAAGAAATATTTCATCGGGCAAACACATGAGCCAGAACTACAAACAGCTGAAGACGTGGCACACTCTGTATCAGATGAACATCCAGCTTGGTTTATACCAATCTCTGTAATGTAAAACATTTTAATGACAATGACCTTTTTTGCTGTTACATATTTTATGGAGCCATAGCATATAGTGTTTGTTAAATTGCGTAGACATGTATGGTTTCTGGTAAAAAAATTCTAGATCCATATTTAAAACTAAACTTGATTTAATAAATGTTGTTTACTTTCTCATCCTTAAATCAAATAAACCACCAAAATACTTTATAAAGGTTGCAAACAATATCAATGGAACTTAATTTTACTGTCTTTGCATGACTGATTCTATACATAATCTAACGATTCCATGCTAAACATTTACTGCTCACAAATCTAATAAATAGCTTAATCAAGTGTTTATGAGATAGCTGACCATGCGAGCTGAACATTTCTTGTACTTCAACAACAGCAGAATCTAATGCGAAGATTTGGTACCAGTTAATCAATATTTATAAGATAATTAATCAGAATAAAAAGGGTTCATCGTGTAAATTCAAGTATGTACCAGTATATAAATTCATCAACGGAAATAAGGATGTACTATATTACAATGTATCATATGACGTTGCGTCTGGGAGTAAAATAACGCCATGCAATAAATTCGATAAACCACTAGTGGTTTACAGATTTAGGGGAAAGATTATGGTAGCAGTAACATGCATTTAAGCCCCCAGAACCATTCAAACTACGCTGTGAAACGTTCACAGAATGTTACTTATTTATATCACTTTCATTTGAATCAATAGCATTTTTGAAGCCATATTGAAACTATATAAAATTTTTGTTTATTGTTACTCCCATTGTGGGGGTCTGTAATTGTCATTTGTTTTGTTGAACGTTACTTTATGTCCATTATAGTATTGCAATCATCTTGATGGGGAAGAGAGAGCTGGTTGCTTTGCTTAATTTGTCTTCCTGGTGTCCCGTGATGGTTGAGTGGCTCTTCCTCGCGGTGCCACGGGGTTGTCTGCGGTTTGTGATTGTGGTATTTCCTGATCATACTAACTTACTATTTTTCTATAAAAAGACCACATAATGTTTAAAACACCTGCATTCTTTGCAATATTACAAACCATTCCTTTCTATTGTTCTGCTGTCTACTGATAGAGAATGTCTTTAAATTCATTTTTGAATTATATTCAATAAATCTGTGTGTGAAAACGATAACATAAACAGATTATTACTACCATCGTGCAAACCAAGAGTGACAATGTCGTAATATTTTGTTTACAATTGTTGAGTAAAACATTAACTTGTACACTCCACCTGACCTTGACCTAGCGCGAATCGATATATCAGTTGTGTATTAATCCTATTCTGTGGATAAGATTAATACACAAGTGATATATCGACTATACGTACATGATAACGCTCTAAACAAAAACATGACTTCTTGGCTGGCAGGACAATTACATGTAGTATGAGATACAAAAGTCATGTGTCATTTTTTTTAAATTTACACGTTCACAAGAATGGACGATCAAGCAGAGATAAGCACAAATGTATAAATCCATTCAAATTATTAGGAGGAGGGGATACTTTTCTGTAATAGTCTAGGGTAAATGTAAGGCTCAAAATAAGTTGTCTTCTTACAATCCAAGTATATTATGTGTAGCATAATATTTGACTTACTTTCCACACATTCCCTGTTTTTGGTGAAATGAGTATTAGGACAGACACAGGATCCAGCAGTACACAAGGCCACTGAAGAAGCACATTCAGATGCATCTGTACAACCTTCTTCGTCAATTAGTATTTCTGAAAATTGCAAATGTTTAATACTGTCTTGTTAAGAACACATGTATATATTACAATGTATACTCTCTATTTGATAAAAAGACATAAAGACAGACAGACAGTCAAGATAGACATACAAGGTGATACAAACTATCCATTGCATCCTTCGCAATCAAGGCATATCATAAGGACTATGCTGTTGTTTCCATCAATCACTCATGTAGTTTAAAATGGAAACTCAAATAACTTTTAAGATTAAAGGATGTGTTGACACAATACTAACTGTTAAAATCGCACAGCAAGAATAAGCATGACATGTATATTTAAGCCAGTTAGAGGTACATACAATACAATATCATGTCAAATCAATTGTACAAACAATGGTAGGATATATTAATGCAACAACTATTGCAATGTCATGTAGACAGTTTATCAAATAACTAGAGGATCATACATCAATGTTCTGCTGCCTAGTGCATTCAAAGATTTGATTACGAAAGCCATCTAGAAAGTATGTAAAATGGTAATATGTTTTCAGTTACCTATTAACAAACCCAACCATATTTGATATCACCTTAAACGGCTATCTGTTTTCTATGTTAGGACATACATTCCATGATGATGATGTAATGCAGATACGAAATATTTTACTTTGAATATGTGCACTGTTTGTATACTGGAAAAAGTAAAATGTCCATGAAATGCAGAACTTTATACCTTTTTGAAAAAAAAGTATAGAACAAGATGATTTTTCACCATTCTATAAGACGCCATATAATTAAGTAAGTATACAAACAATAATTGAGTTTGTCTATTCTCATAGCTTACTATATAGACAGCAATATCATCACCGTTTACATCCTAAATTGAGATTTTAAATTATTTCATACGTCTTGTGATAAACAGAATCTAATGTTCATGCAACTGTTATAATGAATTTATTTAACACTATATGACAGAGTTATATAATACTTGGCAAACTTCGCGTCTTATCTATTTTCCCAAACTGGTTTGATAATTTCAATAATACTTAACCACCTACATAATCCATTGTAAAGCTTTGCTTATTAGTATGTGTATGCAAAACATGTATTTTATCTAGAATCAAGCACCTCGGACAGAGTAAATAAAGGGTTGCCCATTAAAAAAATGACAAGATAAAAGTTTCAAAGAAAATAATATTTTTTCCATGAAAAAATAGTATGTTCAGCCCTTGAGGTATGCGCAAAAAGGCTTTTCTCATTGGACAAGTACAGATTAAAACATATGGGTTGAAAACTCTGTTCTTGCTTTTCAATATATAGGAAATAAAAAAAAAGTTATTTTAAGTGCTCCCCCAACCCCGTGACCAAACTAATCCGTTTGCATACGGCTGTATGTTTCCATTACACACATCAAATAAAAATGACAGGACAGGTTTGGTACTTGATTGTATCGATTCCTGATCTTTGCAACCTTACTTACTATGATTGGTCAGAAGGGGGAAGACTATCAAAATGCTTAAAACGATTAATTATAAAAGAAGATCAGGCGCTAACTTTGTACAAACATGCGCATGCAGCTTAATATCAATTTATAATGGCATGTATACTGTATGTTGCTATGATACTCTATAGTGAAAAGATCAGACTGATTGAATTTTAAACAAAACATGTATAATCTGTGTATAAGACATTTACAGGCATGGACAGCATACTTATTACATAGCATAATGAAATTTTCTAGACCCTAATTCTATGCAAACGTCTCAAGTTTTATGCTGCAAACATTATATGTCCATGTATTTAGATGAATACCTATAGAAACTTTGGCTTTCTGAGAAAAATATGGTCGCAAAAATACCCCACCCCATAAACCATAAGGTCCTGACATTAATATACAATATTTTCCAAACATATCTTTTTTATTAGTTGCACTAAATGGCAGGTTTTGATTTAAGCACACAAATACAATTGGTGTTTCATGTTTATTTGAACAAATATGAAATTGCCATATCTCATTTATTTCTTATTATATTTAGTAATAATGACTTTGCATTGGTTAATCTGATCTCCAGGAATGCGCAGTCACCAAGAAAATAGAGTTTAACGTTATTTGCTGGATTAAAACAGTCTCTGAAGATGAGTAGTCACAGTTTAAGCGTTTAAAAATGCTGTCTGAAACGAAATGTTAAAAATCGTTCTCGAACGATTTCTCTTAAAAGGGGGGAAGTTTTCTCTTGGAACCAATTAGAAATTGTACATAAATGATTAAAGTGTGTTCTGCTTAGATACTTTTTTAAAGCATCTTAAACGTCAAATAGTGAGGTTTGCAGTTTCCAAAGCAACTCTTAATTGTAAACAAAATACATCAATGCAATGTTTGATGATCACTTTTATCGGCGATATATTCTTGAACTATTTAAGAACTTGTGTCGGCTGTGAGTTTTGAGAATTTGTTTTTCATAATTCTTCCAGAATACATTTTATACATGGAATGACCATACGAGCACTCGTATGGTAGAACTTATGAGCAAAAGCAGGCGCATAGAGGCTGTCTTTTATTTGAATAATAGACTGAATGCTCCTCTAAACTTAAAAGAAATCTGAACACTTTTAGACGCATTTTTATTAGAAATATACTCGTTTTAGTTCTTGAAACCAGTAAAAGGGGGTGGTCGTGTATTTTGGGACCCCGTGTTATGGTTATGCTTTAAAATGCCTATTTGTCTATTTGGTCGTACCAGGGACACGTCCGCTATTTACGACAAAGCAAAAGTTATTTATTTTATTTACATGCAATCTAGAAAAATGAAATTCACATTTGTTCAAATAAACATGAAATAGGTCTCGCACAGTTGTCAATTATACATTATTCTTGCCATAGGCTCTCAAAATTTGGGCAGATAGAACAGGAGACTGTCTGGATCCTGTACCAGTTTTGATACATGGTGCTACATTACTC
The DNA here is from genome assembly GCA_964019695.1 of Loripinus fragilis. NCBI lineage: Eukaryota > Metazoa > Mollusca > Bivalvia > Lucinida > Lucinidae > Loripinus > Loripinus fragilis. The sequence goes on from OZ026515.1 coordinate 137,168,647, forward strand.
AAAGAAAGGACGCCATATTTTACTTAAAAATAACAGTAACTCAAAGTTATTAAACAAAGGATAGCATATGTTTTTTAAGAAAAGATTCCGTTATTTATCTGAAATATTTTCAAGCACAAACATTCAGATAAAATTAAAACTGAGACTGAAAAATAAAAAAAAAAACACGTTCAAACTCAGCAACCATGCGTGGATCCAGAAAGTTTTGTAAGAGTGGTAACAAGTTTTTTTGTTGTTGATGAGGCCAGAGAGGGTTCAAATACCACTAAAAGCGGGCTATCACCGGCCCCAAGTAAAAAATTAAATGGTGTTTAGCTGGCAGGCCGATGATGACCCAACATTGAATGCTGGCTTGATAGCTTTGTAATTTTTCAGAGGATCCAGATCAGTATTGCTAAGAGACATATAGCTTTGAGATTTTTCGGGGGAGGAGGGTCCAGATCCCACAATTTGTATCCGTGCATTGCAATAACTCTTCAGAGAGAAATCTTACTTGGAATGCAGGCACCATTTTTGTGAAAACGGGTTGTGCTATCACAAGTACAGAGGCCATTTACACAGACGGCCTGTGTGGATTTACAGTGACTGTCAGCTTTACATCCAACTGCTCCGTGCTCTTTCTCTGCAATAAATAGAGAACACTAGGTGATCGTTTGTTTGGTTAGATTCTTTACATTCCAGTCAACAGCTATGGTCATGTTGGAACAGTTAGTTCACTTAATTAAAGCTGCATAGTCTGTAACTTTTGATCATTTAATTTTAGAACTAATGTTTATATTTTTCAAGAACACAGCAACAAACTAAAATTCAGGTATACATTTTACCAATTCCGTAAATCTTAACAAATTATCAGCATCAAAACAACAGCATTTATGTTAAAATAAACAATCTATAATTATTGGAGGGACGCAAATAATTACCAATAAGAGAAAACACACCTGTTTTATAAGATAATTCACTTTTCCGTGCAGTTTTCAGCTATAGTGAACAGATTTATTGTGAAAACATAACTTAATTCTACATTTACAAATGATTTAAAAACAGAATAAAAAAATTCGAAAAATGTTTATAGTTGCAGACTTACGGTGGTATGTTTAGGACATTCATTTAGAAATAGATATTCCGTGTGCACAATTTAATAACCTGTGCAGACGAAATAATAATCCGTGCAAACGGAAATTAATCCATGCAAACGGAATAATAATTCGTGCTTACGGAATAATAATCCATGCAAAAAGAATAATAATCCATGCAAACGGAATAATACCTCGTGCAAATGGAATAATAATCCATGCTAATGGAATAATAATTCGTGCAAACGGAATGATAATCGTACAAACGGAATAATAATCCATACTAACGGAAAAATAATTCGTGCAAATGGAATAATAATCCATGCTAACGGAATAATAATTTGTGCAAACGGAATAATAATTCGTGCAAACGGAATAATAAATCGTGCAAACGGAATAATAATCCATGCTAACGGGATAATAATTCGTGCGCACGAATTATTAATCCTTTAAAACGAAATAGAAAATGGAGTCAGCGCATGAGATTTCCAACACTGTGGCGTTTTGACACGTGTAGACTCGGACGAGCCTCTGTAGCTTCCTTTTAAGATTAGACACTCTAAATGGTATTCAGTCAGTAGCTTAACAATCATAGAATACTCAATCGTCTAGCAAAGGCTCTGATCAGACTGCGCGTATGCGCAGGCTGATCTGAGGCTTTGCTGGTCGCACATACCACATTGTTGGAAATCTCATGCACTGGCCTGCTCAGCCATGAGATTTACAACAATGTGGTACGCATACGCGCAGTCTGATCAGAGCATTTTCTAGTCACTTGAGTATTCTATGATTGTAAAGCTACTGACGAACATCATTTGGAGTGTCTAAGCTTAAAAGAAGGCTGCACAGGCTCGTTCGAGTCTACACTTGTCAAAATGTCAAATTGTTGGAAATCTCATGCCGCGGCTCAAAAAGAGCTCGATTTAATAATCTATGGGCTCGAGATAATAATCTGTGAATAAGGGTTATTATTCTATGTGCATGAATAGAACAAAAGTTCTGCAAGTTGGATTTTAAATCTGTTATAGCTCATCTGAGCTTAGTGCTCAAAGTGAGCTACTGGGATCAGTCAATGTCTGTAGTTCATCGAGAGTGTCGTCCAACAGCTTGAAATTACAACTCCCCAGTATACCACTGGCCTAATTTTTACAGGAATATTCCCTCTGCAAAAGTAAACTTAATCCGTGAAAATATGATTAGAGGCGTGGCTGGCTTCCCTTGTAAACATTTATAAGAAACTTTTAAAAAATACCCCCTGGAACCAATCGTCAGAATTGAACAAAATTTGGCAGGGATATTTCCTCGGTGACCCACTACAAAACTGATAAAACAAACTTGGCCCCTCAAAAACATGGCAGCCAGGGGGCGTGGCCTTTGGAAGATAAGGAAACTGTTGGAATCTTCTCTAAAACCGCTCATCATTTGACAGAAATGGTGACAACCTTCCACAATAAAAGCTAAAACGAATTTGATCCGTTGTAAAACATGGCAACTTTTGTACCCGAATATAAGAGATGTTAAGCCTTTGTATACCAGAAACCCCTAATTGGGTACTTTATCGAACAGGGAAGACCCAGGTGAAATGCCACACGATGTGTCATTTCATCCGGGTCTGCACTGTTTGCTAAGAAAAAATCCATATTCAGAGAAAGAAAAGAAAATATTTCGGACAAACTATAACATACACTGCAAAAATTAAATGTAACCTTACACCAATTTGGTGGTAGCTTAATGGCCACCGATATTGGTGTTACCCTTCCAAGGCTTGAAAAATATGTTATTTTCGATTGTATCTGTCCGGAGAACAATAACTACAACAATTATAGGTAGAAATGTTGGACTAAAGTTGTTAAGTAGGAAATTAAGTGTAATATTACACCAAAAGGGATAACAACTCAGCTGCCACCTATTTTGATATTAACTTGAACGTATTTGTATAGTGTGTGAGCAGGGGGCGTTGCTTATTCCGGCTAAGGAAACTTGAAAAAAAAATCTCTACTGAAATGGTTGAATACCTGGGTGGATGGTGCACTTAAAACTCAAAATTCAGTGCGGAACAAAAACTAAAGAAAAACTGAACACTCCTAAACGACACAATCTTATCGCCAACAGCAAGTCAAAAGAGCTCCTTGCAGTCGAAATTGACAGTGGTCGATCCACGATATTCAAAGCCTAAACATTAAACTGGGCAATGCCGTGCAGCATTGTTTATCAACTCCTGATCTTTGCCTTCTTCCCTACTTTGTCCAACTGGACTCCTGCCGGTCGTCATATAGCTCAAACCAATCAAATTGTTGATTAGAGTTCAAAATTGTTCGGGCAGAAATTGTTTTTGGTGACCTTCTACAAAAAAGTATAAACAAATGTGATCTGTCGAACTTGAATACGTGTATGTCAACAAGGAGCTTTGCCAGTTTCCAACAGAGACATATTTATACAAAAAGACATAAACTCAGTTGAGCGATACATGACCGTTTGGCTCTTTGGTTATTGAATCAGACGAATACACCAATCAATTCACGTAGATTGTTCAATTGTGCGCTCAAATAATTATATCGTGAAAACGGATTATTATCTCGTGCATACGGTTTATTATATCGAGCGCATGGATTCTTATTCCGTTTGCATGAATTATTAAATCGAGCGCTCAGTTTGTTATTTCGTGCGCACGGAATATTATATCGTGCAAACGGATTATTATTTTGTGATAACGGATTATTATATCGTGCGCATGGATTATTATATCGTGCGCACTGATTATTATATCGTGCTAACAAATAAATAAATCGTTCTCTTGAATTGTCATCTCGTGCATACGAACTGGTATATAGTGCACACAGATTAATAATCATGCCATCGGATTATTATATCATTTGCATGGATAAAGATTTCGTGTGCACGCTTTATTAAATCGTTTGTTGGGAATATCAAAGTGTGTGCACAGATTAGGAAATCATGCCAACGGTTTGATAAATCGTTAGCATGGAGTGCTATTTCGTATGCACAGAGTATTATTCCGTTTGAACAGCTTATTTAATCGTGCCCACGGAATATATTTTCTAAAATGAAAATAATGAATGTCCTAAAGGTACCACCGAACAGACTTAGCCTCTTTAACCATACTTTTATCTTGGGCAAGCTTGACCAAGCAGGTTAACCAGCTCTTCGTTCACATACTTTCAATTGTATCTGACAAAAACCTTTCTTGAATCAGAAGAAGGGAGGGGAATGGCCATAGAAGTTATTTGATGATCCATCTCCACGAAACTATGAGACTGGGCCAGGATTGCTCTCGCAACCCTTGGAGTTGCAGTCAGACACGTATCTCTAGTCAAGCGCATTATGGACTGCGCAGCCCAGTACTACTTGGTGATTGACTTATGATATCAAGCTTACGAGGCACTTTTTTGAAAAACGCCTGTTGACATAGATAGGGTTGCCAATTGGTTGAACATGCGCCTGGTAAACTTGATATGAAAAGACGCAAACCTGGTACTTTATTTATCAGTTTACCCATTGGTTCACTCTTCAAATTATCGATTATGACGTAAAAGTCGATTTTCGTATCGTTTCAACCCCATGGACGACTTCGTCAAAAATTCAACAATGCAATTAATATGAGAGGTAACTGATGGCAAAAGCGTAACTATTTAGAAGGATATTTTTTGTTAAAAATGAGTTGGCTCAATGATTATATCAACGTGCCACAAATTCAAAAGTTGAATGTTAATTCATCCTCTGAATATTGCTTTGTTTACGCAAACATATCTACCTCTTTTATTGGTGTCACTCCTTTTGGCATCTCATTAGCCCAGAGCCAACACTGTAGAGCAAAGAACTCGTCGAATGCTTCCTAACCCTAACACACGCTAAAAGCCCTGTCAAGGCGGCCAGATGTATGGGATGTTTATAATAAACATGTACTGCATTTTGTTTAATTTCAGAAAAAGATCATTTAGTCAATTTTAATTCCTAAATTGAAATAGAATGAAGAAACCCATCACTTTTTAGATGAACAAAGTATTTTACCAGTATCTAGTACAAGCCAACAAAACCAATGGGAAATCGTATAATTTTACCAAGTTTGCAGACGTTTTATATTTAGACGATCGTGATGTTCCCTATAAACATTTTTTTGGATGCAATATTTGGAGCTAGCCCAAGGCACATCAAGGAAAAGACACAAAGTACAGACATTCACACGATAGCAAGAATAACATTAAAGGAAAGCAACAAGCTGCCTCTACCTCATCAAAAAGATAGCCAAACTAAGATAAAAAAAACAGTGACTGTTTACTTCACCAAACAACAACCACTGGAGCTTAAACAGTTTCCATAACTAACAACAAACCAACATAATAACTGCCTTAGAATAGACAGCAGCTAATACTATGAGCTTGATTATAAGATTCTATTCTTAACAATTGATAATGTTGTAGAAATTATGCAACAAAGCAGTAACTGACAACTGAATGGTTTTCAAGATATGTAGTCAAATACACATAGCAAAATGTCAGGCATGCTTCCACCTCATACGTTGTTAATAAATATGTTGTGCCGTAACATTAAATAGTATTGTAAAGAAGGTTGCTTACATTTGGGCCTCGACGCAAGAAAACCTGTCTTCGGGGGGTTGCGAACAACAAAGGCGCAGACCAGCCTGCGCATCCGCGCAGTCTGATTAGCGCTTTTGTTATTCGCTTTTTGGAAAGAAACATGTGTACACTTGCTACAGGTGAAATTTCAATTTTCTAGCTAGTCTCTGTAGCCGAGGAGACTGGTTTGAAACTCGCTTTGTCGGAAACCCAAAGACAGGTTTTGTCTCGACGAGTCCCATTTGATATCTTGCATTTAATGTGGTCATTATCTTTATAGTCAGGATTTGCACTTGACATTCATATACTGAGGGAAATAAGTTTATCAATTTTTTTATTCTCATTTATTTCAAACTCTTCGGTATATATATTTTTGTAAATAAAAGTAAGGAAGACCGCAAAGATCACGAAACAACAAAATCAAGTACGTCACCTGACTCAGGATAGCGCATGGGAAAGTAACAAAAATTATGACAATTATTGGAAATTGAGATGCCATGTGATATTGTAACTGAATTGTTCAGAGAGCGTTAGTACCATTTCTACGTTAATGACATGCCACAATTTTCCAGCTTGATAATGCATGGTCTCACGTTGCTCAATACACAATGAATTTTTGTGTAAGACTAGCCAGATAGTCAGGTATTTCGTCTATTGAACCCTAATGAGACCACCTTGGAAGAATAGTAAGAGAGAAATGACTTCAATAACGTTAGAGACCTGGAACGTGTTCTGCATAAAGAATGGTTGTGATGCTGTTATTGACTCAAACAGTGGACACACCAGGCATTGATCATTGGTGTGATTTTCGGTGTGGTACCTCAACGTTGTTTGATGTTATGCAGCTGATGTGTCATGTGTTAATGTCAAATCAAATTATCGAATATTTATATCCAAAGCATTAAATATTGATACCTAAAAATGTTATGATTTTGAAAGCAGACAAACTCAAAATTAGGGGTAACATACAAAATTGCTAAATTAATTTCCCTCAGTATATATTGCATTATCCTTCCTATTGGTCTGCAAAATCTGTATCGTGCGTGCGCGCGCGCGCGCGCGCGTGCGTGCGTGCGTGCGTGTGTGTGTGTGTGTGTGTGTGTGTGTGTGTGTGTGTGTGTGTGTGTGTGTGTGTGTGTGTGTGTGTGTGTGTGTGTGTGTGTGTGTGTGCACGCGTTCATACTCACTAATTTTTGATGTCACACTCTTCTGTTTGTGCTGTGTGGTTAACATACAAGTTTCCCTGTACTTGCATTAATTTCATTTTTACTATAGTCTTGATTTACACTTTGCAATCACATATAGCATTAACTTTCTTATTGGTCTGCAGTGTGATTGTGGTACTTCCTGGTCAAACTCAATTATTTTTTGGTACTTATCGCACATGCCACCAGCAAAGACTCATGCGAGTATGTCCATCTATACTGTATTAGAGCTTTCTCTGCCGCTTCCTTTTAAGCTTAGAAACTCCAAATGGTGTTCAGTCAGTAGCTTAACAATCATAGAATACTCATGCGACAAGCAAAGGCTCAGATCAGACTGCGCGTATGCGCAGGCTGATATGAAGCTTTGCTGGTCGCATATACCATATTGTTGGAAATCTCATGCACTGTCTCATATAAACAAATGAAGAATTATATGGAAGTTTACACCAGAAATAGTTCAGTAGACTGCATGCATGTTTGAAAGGTGAATATTGGCATATGCAATATGTATTAAAATCCAATCTGCTGGCCATTTTGGTTTAAGATGTGGATCTTTGCAATGCTGGACAGTAAAAATTAATGTAAGTCAATATATCAGAGTCTCAGATGTGGTGTGGTGAGATGTAAAGCACTGCCTATCATTCATGGTCAATTTTAATACAGATGTTTTATGTAGTTCAGTGGAGGGAAGTGTTTCGATAGATACGAGGTGGAAGTATAGGATACACACTCTGGGATATCAACTGTCAAATGACCCTCTCCCAAACCCCAACCACGAGAAATGCATCGAGTTTAAGGCAAGAGAAAATAATAATAACTGTGGGAGGTGATACGGTCACAAAACGCACACTCATTGTATCCTAAATGTAGAGAAACGGCTAAGTTCACGAGCTGAAGAAAAATTAAATGTGACGATTATGTCCAAATTCCATGTATGCTTCATAGCATGAAAAACAACCTGCATAGTTTCAAAAAGATTAAAAATATGGGAGGGGTTGTGCTCTTCACAAAGTATTAATTTATTGTGTCTGAGATGACGACAGTTAACAATGTGAAAAAAGTCATATGAAAGTAATATTTGAACCACAAGCTCATTTGTAGGCCATAAACAAAAAGCACATGTAAAGTTTCAAAAATTGTCGGTATAAAACTGTAAGAAGAGTTATGCTCACAGTGCACCCATTGTGTTTATAGATATTGAGTTGTGATACCGAAACCTGGCAAAAATTCACAAGGTAAAAATATCAAAACAATAAAGTGAAGACAATGTCCAGACCACATGCATATTTTAAGACCATGATCAAAACATCTGCAAGCTTTCAAAATATCAAATTAAAACTGAGGGATGAGTTGGCCTCACAATGTACATGCTCATTGTGTCTGTGATGCAGAAAGCGACATAAATCATAAGTGGAACAATACAAACAAATAACGTGACAATAATATAAAAACCACATGCAGATCTTCAGCACATAAACAAGACACACAAATATTCAAATATTCAAAAGGATTTTGAATAAAACTGTGCGGGGAGCGACGCTGACAAAGTACATGTACCCTCTTATTACGAGTATGGAAGGAAGGAAAATCTTTGGAGCATACAGTTATGGGATTGCTTCTAATAAGAAAGAAAATCCAACAATCGCATTTTACCCCATAACACCAAAATATTAAGCGAGTATGATCAGGAAATACCACAATCGCAAACTGCAGACAAACTCATGGCACCAGGAGGAAGAACCAAAATGCTAACTTCCATAAACACTGTTATACAGACGGCATATCCCATAATGTACCACAGTCATATAGGGACAGATGAACGGTAGGATGAAACCATTTTTAAAAGTCTCCTTCAATTAACGTCTGCAGACAATATGTTGACTATTCTGTACTTTGATATATTCGCAAGACCTGATGAAACTTGATACTTACTTGGAATGCATATTCCTTTTTTCATCGACTCAGTATTGCTATCGAAATGTCCACTGTCACATTTACAAAGTAAGGGGGAACCAGCGCAAATGGTACCATCCCCAGCACCAGAACAGTTGTTCTTATGTGTACAACCATCCCCAAGAACAGCAGAGCCTGTACCTACAATATAACATTAAGCAGTTTTAAATGTGACATTAATGGGATATTAATTACTGGAAACCCCTTAATGGGTACTTTGGCAAACAGTAAAGACCCCGATGAAATGCCACATAATGCGCTATTTTATCAGGATTTGCACTATTTGATATGATAATAACACTACTGTCGTGCCAACCTAAAGTGATAGTGACGTAACAATTTGTTTACAATTGCTGAAGAAAACATTAATTTGCAGACTCAACTTGAGCTAACACGAATCGATAGATCAGTTTTGTATTAATCCTATCCTGCGGATAGGATTAATGCACAAGTGATCTATCGATTGTAAGTCCCTGATAACTTAGTAAACAAAATTTGACGTCACTGTCATTCTTGGCTGGCAGGACAGTAGTCAAGGAGAAGTACACCTTAAGGGCATATGAGGCTAATTACCATACGCAACATTCCTGCGTCGGATACCTCGGAAATCAATTGAGAATGTTTACTCTCCCTGTCTTTCGGTCATTAACTAATTCGGATCAATACGATTTCAGCAGTTGTCGTAGACAAAAGTAAGAAAACGCATCTGAAAATGTTATCTGATGACGTCGTCTGTTACAAGAATTGCCTAACATTACTGACCCATTTCAGTATGGAAGCAAACGGTATGGATACGGATCAGACGGCTTCTACTAAGTGATAGAGGCTTCTTATATATTTCAGCAGACGACACAATCAGAAGACTTCTTTTGTGATTTGAGCTGGGGAGAAGATTCTAGTAGAAAAAACATTGAAAGCGTCTTTATAGTAGTTTCAAAGATGCATAGTAATGAAGCAATTCTATTTTTCCTATTAACAGGTACTGTAGGTAAAGCATGACTATTCACTACATATGCAGTATGCCGTGGTAGGTTAAATATAGCTTTAAATTGAGATTACCTGCACGCCCAAATCAAGGTAAACTTGACAGTGTTTGTTTACAATGATTCTCATCTATCTTTGAAACGACTATAAAAAAATCTTCTGCTAAAGTCTGCTGCATAAAATTTGCTAACCTTGTTGACTAATGTAAGTATAGATGCAAACAATATGGACCTAGATCATACTGCTCCTACAGGATCAGTCTGATCTGGGTCTATACTTTTTGTTGGAGCTGCTTCTAAAACATTTCAGAAGATGACAAAACATACAATATTCACTGTAATTGGCGCTTTGTGTGTTGAACATGCTGAAATAACCTTCTATCCATTACCATGCATTTTAAATGAAAAAGGGGTGACGTTGGACTGCTTCACAGGCAATATTTTACAAGACAAGTAAAGCAGCCGCTGGTATGTAGTGGATAAATTATTCACCTGGTAAACCAGGGGTAACAGGTTAGTTCCCTGGCTCCTCCAGTCTGTCTGATGATGATTTAAGGCATGGGCCCATCTCCATATGACCTTAGCTGTTACTGGGATGTTATAAACAAACAAACACACACGACGAGTTTACTAACCTTCTAGCTCAATCACAGCTGTCTTTGTTATCACCAATTTGTTTCTTTGAACAAACGTTGTTGCCTTAGTCGATGTTAAAATTGCTTTAACTTCTTCAAGAACTATCTGATCTGTCAGCCGTTTGACCTGAAAGCATATTATTCAGTGATTCATTTACAATTTTGGGCTTATGGGTTCTTGAACTCACTGTTTCCCATATCAACAAGTCCGACTGCAAACTTATGAGTCCAGAACACAATTTTTAGTGACATCTCTGCAATACTATTGCATCCTGGGACTCGCTGAAATAAAAACTTTGTCCTAGAGCAAATATTATGCGCAAAAGATGCAGGAGCGCAGGTAACAAAATCACTGATTATTATTTTTTATCATGTGTCGTATTCAGGGTGTGTAGCGCACATATAGTTTTAGACTATGCAAAATAAAATAAGTTTGCATAAATATTTTATTATAATATGAGCCACGACATGAGATTTCCAACAATGTGGTATGTGCGACCAGCAATGACTCAGATCAGCCTGCGCATACGCGCAGTCTGATCAGAGCCTTGCTAGTCGCTTTAATATTCAACGAGTGTTAAGCTACTGACTGACCATCATTTGTGGTTTCTAAGCTTTAAAGAAGGCTGCACAGGCTCGTCTGAGTATATTCATGTCAAAATACCACATTGTTGGAAATCACATGTCACGGCTTATGTTTGATCGTGTCGTATTGACATACGACACGGTGTGTAGCGTACACATAGTTTTAGACTATGCCAAATAAAATAAGTTTGCATAAATATTTCAATATACGAGATTATGCATTTGGGATAAGTACAACTGGTTCATGTACACACATTTGAGCCGTGACATGTGATTTCCAACAATGTGGTGTTTTGACAGGTGTAGACTCAGACGAGCCTGTGCAGCCACCTTTTACACTTAGAAACTCCAAAAGATGTTCGGTCAGTAGCTAAACACTCATAGAATATTTTAAAGACTATCAAATGCTCTGATTAGGCTGCGTGTATGCGCAGGCTGATCTGAGCCTTTGCTGGTCACACATACCACATTGTTGGAAATCTCATGTCGCGGTTCATTTGGTGATGGTGGAATAGTTGTCAGCATTATGCCCTCACTATATATAATAGCTACAGGTGTAATTACATTTTGGCCATCGTCGCGAGAAAACATGTCTTTGGGGATTGTGACCTTGTCTCGAGGTTATTCAACTTTTTTCAAGCTAAATATTACCGAGCATGAAATTTATCATGCATATAAAAGTTGAAATGCAAACAATTGTTGGCATTTCACATATCTTAACATGATAAATACAACATCTGAGAGTTTAAAAGCAAGAAAAGTATTTGTTTTTTTAGATATTTATGAGCAATTGAAATTTTATGCTCAGTTGAGTTGAACATAAAAACGTTTAATAAAACCTGGGCCAGGTTACACTCAAACAAGCCTGCTCAATTACAAAGACGAGCTAGAAAAAATGGCATTTAGTACGTAGCAAGTTTAGCTATTACAACATTTTAGCGCCGGATACATAGACTGGTCTGCGCCGTTGTGGATGGATAGCATTGAAATTAGGTTTTCTCATGATGAAGCGCATGTGAGATAGATTGCCCATATGAGATAGATTGCCGGTATATGAATAATGCCTAGATACTGCAAATTGTAGTTTTTAATTATGGCATTCTTTATTCTGCCAGTGGATGCTGGTAGTGGTAGCACTCTCCAAATCATGTGCCAAAATGGGGGAACGATTTGATATGCTCTTGTATAAGAAGACACCTAGTTTCAATCAGTGAAAACCTAGATGGAAATCCACAACAGCTTTTAGTCGGGACTACATTGTCTGCACACACTAATTAAATATTGAGCCATGACATGTGATTTCCAACAATGTGGCTTTTTAACAAGTGTAGATTCAAACGAGCCTGTGCAGCCTCCTTTTAAGCTTGAAACGCCAAATGGTGCTCAGTCAGTAGCTTAACAGTCAAATAATATTCAAGCGACTAGCAAAGGCTCTGATCAGACTGCGCGTATGCGCAGGCTGATCTGAGGCTTTGCTGGTCGCACATACCACATTGTTGGAAATCTCATGTCGCGGCTCAATTATATTTACAACTAATGTAACTATTTTAACCGACAAAAAGCAATTCCTCTGGAATACATACAATCAACTGTATTTGAAAACAACAGTTTGAATTTGCACGAGACTGTCCCTCGCAATGTATTTCAGATTCAAATAACGTGCCTGCCCGCCCACCCACCCGCCTGTATTCTGTCCGCACTTAAAATTGATGGCTTGAAGGCATAGACGCTAGCTTCGGCGGTATTTTACTGAAATTGGGACATTTATGTCCGTAGAATCTCGTATGTAGCTTTAATTTGGTTGTGACAATTTACCGTCTCATTCTTCTAAAAACATTCATGGACAAAATACCAATTCTATCTTACTTTGGGGGTCATTTTACCTCACCCTTTCTTTGTTTGACTTAAGCATTATTGTGTATTTTTCGAACAGTAAATGAATAAATACATGACCTGGTAACTTTTTTGTGTTATTTTCAATAATTAAAAGTATCAAAAATGATTTTTTTTATCACAATTGCTTGCTAAAAATCCAGTTTTTAACAAATTAAGCATGTTTTTTTATATTCTTTTTTAATTATTCACGAGTACGCATATATAAGCAACTCATAAACGTAAGACGCAGGAAATGTAATAAACATATCAAGAAAATTCCAAAACTTCTTATTATGATAAACATTATAAACAATGTTTCTTCAGATTAATGAGGTTAATGCTAAATATTCAAAACATTTGGTGGTTGACATGGAAAATGCCGACATTTTGCTTATCCAGAATCCCATTTCGCCCAACTACCAGGGTTTGTTGACATATACTCTAAGCTTCAAGAATGTATTGGTGTTGCAATGTCCCTTTGTGGGGAGGGTTTCCATTATTGGCCCTTAGCCTATTTGTGTGAATTTAGGTACCATAAGAAGGATGCTAGGCTGGTCAAACAACTTCATTAAAACAGATGAACAAAAAAAATTACAGCAAATTCCTTCATGGGGGCCATGACAACGTCTTTTTTTGTTTAGTTTTGTTTTTGGGAGGGGGTCCGTTGGGTCCGTGCCAGTCTATCTAAGGAAACATATAGCAACTTATGATTTTCCAGGGGGTGCCCGGATTACCTGCCACCCGCCTCTGGATCCGCCCATGTACACTTACTTGATTACTTCCGACTGGGGCAATGGAATCTGCATCAAAGTCCAACTTTAGATGAGAAATAATAGAACCCTCACTGAAAAGAAAATTTAAACAATTATTGCTACAGAGTATTAATGACTGCCATACATGTAGCTTGCAGTCCGCACGCGACACGACTTCTCAATTTGACTGAAGATGGTAGATGATGAGATAGGATGCAAAAAGCCTGCAGTTAACTTCAACAAATACATTTTACTGGTTGTCCTGAGTACGGTAAAGTCGGATAACTTCGGACATCAGGTAAATCGGACATACATTTGCAAACAGTGTAAATCCTGATGAGACAGCACCTAATGATCATATTATAACAACGAACAAGAAAAAGACATTTTAAAAAGTACAGCAAAAGACTCGTTTAAGCATTATCAATTAATGATATTATTGGAATGTGCATTTTTTCTAGCTTACTAGAAATCATGTTTTTGGTTATGGTTTTTAAAATCTATATTGCAAACAATGTGTACCCAAATGTGGCTGCTTCGAAGCAGTCGGATCGGGGTTCATAGTGTTTGCTAAGATAAAATATACTCTGAAGTGCACTGAATATATGCAGCAGGCAAAACAGCAGACATCATTTTCGGTCGAAATAGTGGTAGATATATGCAATCTGTAAGGGCTTTGACACTTAATTTTCATTGCCTGCCAGCTACTAAATCGTATCCACTGGCTCAAAGTATGGTTTGCTGATCGTTGAAATACCTCTGAAGGTTATCAAGTTATAGAGTGGACACAAAATAGCATTGCAAACGATCAAAGAAAAATAACTCCAAAATATCCAAAGCAGAGTTATGGTTCTTGCGCATGACACATCGTCTCATTGAGCTCTAAAAGTGTATGCAGTGTCAACTAAATATACTGAACGAAACTTCTAAACCGCCAGTTAACGAAACACATTTTTTCAATATATATCTCATTTATTATTAAACTGTTTGAAATGATATTTGACACAGTATATTTGGGCAAATGTATCCGTCGAGTTCGATTCAACATGGATGTTCACTTAAATGTAAAGATAGAGTACTTTTCCGGTTTTGCACGTGGCGAACGATGCTAAATGTTTTTCGCCTTGTGTATACTCGTATTTTCATCGAGAACTATCAGACAAATTTATTTATTTATGACATACGTAATACTCAGTATTTTGTCGAGTTTTCTCGTTATACGAGTGCAAAAATGAAAATTAACCGACAGGTTGTGGTGTAAACTTTCGGTTCTATCAAAACTTGTCAAACTTTATGATAAATTATAAATCAGTCTCAGCGAGGCCCTGTTTTCTATTGAACCCACAGCCCGACCTCTCTACTTTATACTCATACAACCCAAACGTTGGCATTTTTGTGATAAAATGAAATGTGATGGTGCCTTTATACAGTCTATCAAATGAGCATGTTAACTTCAATTTATAAAAAATGACAGTTCTGTTTAATTGATTTGTCCATATTGAGTGTAAATTGTAGCCATTTATGTATCATATATGTTGAGATATATGAGAAAATATTGAGTGGCGGTTTGGAAGTTTCGCTCAGTATAGCTTTAACAGTGGTCAACTCACAGAGCGGACAAAAACTAGCATTTAGTTATGTCACAAGTGAAATAATTGGAAAAAATGTACAAGCAAGAGCTATGGTTTTTGTGCATGACACGTCGTCTGAATGTGCTTTACAAATGTATGAAGTTTCGTTGATATATCTCTAACGGTTATCAAGTTATAAAGCGGACACGGCTTTGTGACGTCCAGACGAACGGACAGACGGACGCAAGGGGAAAACCATTATCTCTCCCGACCCTTCCAGGGGAGACATAATTCTCTTATTATTTAAACAAGACATAGTTTTACTTGTTGTCCTGTGACTATTATTGAATTGTCTCTTTCTCGCGGTGCCCTGGTACGGTCTGTGGTCTGTGATTGTGGCATTTCTAGTCATACTCACTTAACTTCCGTTTTTGTGGATACATTTTATCGTCCAAATAAACTACCCAATATGAAATTAGCGATGGACTCGTAAAAATATATATGACTGTTTTAAACTTTCCTATATTTTTTATAAGAATATCTTCCTAAGCCATACAGTTCCAGTGGAGAAGGGCTTAAATAATGCTCTTCATATGGAATGAAGAGATATGAGAACAGAGTCCAATTGTCTCTTCAGTGGGGTCCGTACTTGTGGTTTTCCAGGATTTGCCAATGTGTCCATCTCCTTAGCGTTACATACTCGTCGTATTTGCGCAAAGGCATTCTTAATACATGCATACTAAAAGTAAGACTTGACACCTTAATTTGGATTGAAAGTTCATCTATGTCAAAACCGTACATACATGTGTATGTGAGTAAGGAATACGGCGCGGATGCATAGGCTAGCATGAGGCTTCAATGCTTGTATATGCGATGATAAGGTAACTCAAATCATATTATCCATGTTGCAGCCGCATGAAGATGTTTACTGGCCAAATGTGTATATATACTTGGCTAGATTCTCTTGTTTTGTTTTGAATACCAAAATTATGCATGATAATATAATAATGTAAACACTTTATCATAATCCTGAGCATTTTAATAATAATTTTGCGTATTAACTGTGGGTGTTGCTGCTACTGCTCTTAACAGGCACCTTTTAACACTTTTGCAAACGGAGAAGACCCAGAAAGAGTTGCCTGATCAGGGTCTACTCTGTTTGCTTATGGAAATAGGATTGGATATGATCCTACACTAGTGGACCTGACAAGTAATTTATTGAAAGTTTATTCATTTTGTTATAATTATTCATAGTTGGCGGAGCTTATGTGAATTTTCAAGAATAGAAGAAATGCTTAATACACATGTACCGATATACCGTACCTGAAACCAACCACGCTGACGCCAATAAAACTGGGACCCAGATCTTGTAGCAGTGGGTTCATCTGAAAAACACGAACAAGATCAATTATTATGAGTGTCACAAGAACATCTAATGGTATCACGTACAGACAACATCGGGTCTGCAGTTCATTTCCATATAGATGTCGAAGGAATTGTGAGAAAATCTAGTCATTTTACCGACTCGCTCAGTAGTCGAAGCGCGACAAATAACATTCCAACCTATTGTTTCTGATCACGCATGCTATCAGTTGAAGGTAAAGAGAATACACCCACATTGAAATAATTAATTTGAACTGAATTGTATTTGATAAATTTGATGCTTTACGCCCCAGCCAATCTTTATTCACTCATTTCGAGACGCTTCCTGGGTTGAACAAGAACTGCGCAGAAAATAAAATGTATTGCCCAAAGGCACAGCAGAGTGCATCAAGTGATGCTTGAACAAGCGAACCCCTCGAATTCAAGTCGAGCACCCAGCCACTGATCCACTGTGTTCCTAGAGTCAAGTTGAATGCAAAGATTTTTAGATATCTTTTTCTGCATAAAGGATGGGGTTACCAGAGAGTTTCATGAATACTTTAAATTGCCATTTTCTCTATTTGACTATACATGTACCAGAGACACGTCCGTTATTTATGAGAAAGTAAAATATGTATGTTTTATTTATATCCAGTCCCAAAAATGAATTTCACATCTGCCCAAATAAACTTTAAACAGGTTTCGTATAAATTTTTGTTAGAAAAGCTTATATTAATTTAGTATATTCAAAATTGTGTTGTGTGGTTTCCTCACTTTATAACAATATTTTGTCATAGAATACTACCACGTCATTAGCGTCATAGAATATTAAACAATCTACCTACCAACCTATTTCTAAAATCTCTTTCTAGGAAGGTTTAAGCATGCCATTAACCGCACACATACCTCAGATTCTATCTCTTCCTTTAGACTCTTGTATGTCGGACTGTCGGGGTTATCAAGAGCTGGTGTGTAGTCTTGGTCAAGCTGTAGTGTCGTTGCATACGAGATCTCTACAACAAACAATACATTCTCAGAAACATATTGAACAACGAATGAAATGTTGGTACTTATTGCATCGGCTATCAACGAAGGCTCAGCTGACCCCGTGCAAGTGAGAGAACTCGACAGACATACAAGAAGTTTACTCAAAGTATTAAGAGACTTTTCGCTTTCTGTAAAGGCGGCAACTCTCATATTCATTTCGGGGCGTGGTTCGGCTAAATATTACATCTGCTTAGGAAAGGAAATCAGGTTTCATTTATAATTTGGTAAAGAGTTAAAAAGCGTTTTGGGCCGCGCAAACATGCATGCATTTCATGATAGTCCTGATCGTATATCACTGACCTCACATATATTAACCCTTAAGGCGCATATCACAAAAGACGTCTACTGCAACATTTTGAAGCCTCTTTAACAAACAGTGTAGATCCCGATCAGACTGCTCCTATCAAACAGTGTAGATCACGATCAGACTGCTCATATAGGAGCAGTCTGATCTGGGTCCACACTGTTTGCGTCTATACTTATGTTAAACAATAAACAGACACTTTCAAATGCAGTTATTTTGCTGGCGTTTAAAAGTTTAAATAATTACTGTCTTTACTAAGCTGTTATGGTATAATGCTACAGTTACCTTCGAATAAAATCACACCTCATTTTCAGCTTTAATCCATGTATAAAGTAGACCAGTCCTACTTACGCATTCATGAGGTGCCGCCTTTACACTAACAAAAACGTTAAATAATATAATTTACCCTCTAGCACCACTGGGTACGTGGCATGGGCGTTTAAGTATGTTTTGTGCATTTAGTTTAAGAATCTGGATCATTTGAAATAACCATAATTAAATTCAATATCTGGCATTAAATACGGGGTTAATATAGTCAAGCACGTTAACTCGAATTCCACTGGAACAAATGTTTAAAACTGTCTGACCTATCTTTCTACCCGTCAACATTGCTAAACTTTCTAAATTTGTAAGTTGCGGACTCCATACATGTACTTAATTATTAAATCAAGTCATTTAATAATTAAGAGACTTAATTGAGCGTATAAAATTTTATGCTTTTTATACCGCCCATTTGGGTAAATGAACATTAACATTTATACGAGAGGGAACCCTTTCAATCAAACGTGTGAAAGCTGCACAACTCGGTGGCGTCACGTATTGGCCCATCGCGTCCAATTACTTCTATAGGGAGGTCCGTACGACCCTCTGTGAAATACGTTAATGACTAAAAACATGTTTTCAGGACCCCCCCCCCCCCCTGACGGAATTTTCTTAAACCTCGCATGGACAGATTTTAAGCATATATTTGGTGGTAATGAGCAATAATCAAGTATTATAACTTTTAGGTCAAGGAATTGGTTAAAGTAAAGTGCCACTACAAAAGGCATAACCATCTTCAACACATGAACTGATATAACTACTATTTTCTTGCCTGTAAACACCTGTAAATTGGACAATTGTGGTGTAGCATTTTGTGGACTCGGATATGATCTGTCAAGTAGTTATCACACACTCAAATGAAGTGACAAATAGTGCAGACTCTGACAGGGAGCTATATTTTGTGACATCTTTTCTTAATAATCTGCTCGTTCCAAGGATCCTGCTGAAATGTATAGCCTGCAGAAACTTATAGAACGCTGTGTTTTATAGAATACGACATGGTCTTTAATGACTTGTGAGACATTATTGCACGCGAATCTGTGGTATACGGAATACCCTTCTTAAGTCCTCAATAGAGGTTTAGAAGTATTGGAAGAAAAAAAATCTAAATATACTAATTAATGTAATTATATCAGCCGCGATCTGTAAAACATTTAGGACCTTTATGTAAAAATAATTAGAAAAATACCAAAAATTAGGAAATTATATTGCCTTAAACCCCATTCAGGCGGATAGTAGAACAACACTGGCAATAATTTCCTTTTAAACTTCTTCGTTATCATGTCATTTGTTTCCATGGCAACAACATTACCTTAGCAACTGTCATCAGTCGTTTTCAGATCATGCAAATATAAGGCAAAATTGGATCAGTGTCAACTTTTCTGCAAATTTAATTGCACACATGCTAAGGAAAATAAAAAGTATGTTAGCATGAAATAGCATGTTTTTCATGCAGCCGACAAACCCGCATATCAGGACTTAATTTTGACGTCATTAGTAACGTCATGACGTTTCTGAAGTTTTGTGTTAAAGTTAAAGAGTATATAGTTTCAAATGACTATATTTCAATGAATAATGGAGATAACGTCGTAAAATTTGCAGGATAACTTCTTAACACCTCAAGATTTTAACGACTTCGTCTTTAAGGCTGGTTCTTACACTCTTACACAGATTTAGGCTCATATATATTGATTGTCTTACTCTAGACGGTATCAAATATAGCCAGTTTGCATAACATTAATTACGTAAGCTGACGTTATAATTGTATCATTTAAAAGCCGAGACTTTTAGAATTTTAACCTAATCTATATTACTTAAATCAAAGCTTAGTCTGAATTGAATCTAAGCCCACTGCTTTGGCCTTGGCTAAACTAATTAAGACAGCTTGGGCTTATAAAACTAGCCTTAGCTTAAGCACATCGAAATGGTCATATTTAATATAATTTGAAAGCATACACACACAGGAACTCATGGTCTGCAGGTTGATAATGTTCCACTGTTACAGTCGAACATCCAGTGCCTTCAGTAAGCATCTCGAGAGCTGACAGAACCATGTGTATGTACAGCATTTCATACATGTACACTTCAGCATGGTGGTACATGTAACTTAACAGCCGGAAAACTGACAGTGGTTTACTTATCCGTAAAATTTATACCATATCTAGTGATCAAAAGCATGTCAGCAACTGTCACCAGTCTGTAGCAGCTATCACCAGTCCAAATAAAGATGTTATTAAAAATAGTATGTTAACTCACGGACCTTTCCTTTCTTCTACTTATTGTTTTTTTACACCTCGTTTAAGAGGGTTTCGTAGAGTTTGCTTCGAGACAATACATTGAGATAGTTGGGAAATCAGTGGCTCAGTGGTAGAGTGCTTGACTCGAGACCGAAGGGCCTCGGGTTCGAGCCTCACCGGCGCCACTGCGTTGTGTCCTTGAGCAAGAACATTAATCCTAGCTTAGTACTGGTTCAACCCAGGAAGATCCGTCCCTTTATAACTGAAAGATTGTTGATGGGACGTAAAGAATCAAATCAAACAAACAAACATTGAGATAGTAAGGGAAGGATGAGTAGCAGATACCTTGTTCTTTTTGATACATAAAACGTGTCTCACCTTATAACTCAATATATCAAAATTCTCTGATTAAGCATTTTCCAAGATTTCTTTTGACAAAAAAGCCCTATTATGACAGAGGGGAAGCTATACTAACGGAAACGATAAGCAGAAGATGCCTGCTCCTACATATTTTATCAAATTACATAATCCTAGGCAAAGCAGCTCCTAAACACACAAACAGAAAAAAATACACGCGCACGCATACACAAAGAGAGAGAGAGAAGACAATTTACTCTTGATTTAAATAATGATAATAATAACTAGAACGAGCAGTCGATGGGGCGCCATCGCAAATCCACACGCTAACGTTTTGGACGCCCTCCAGCACCCCCAAGTCCCACCCCTAGGGCATCAACCGGGCAACAGAATGAAAATTCCGTTCAATATGCTTTCTATCTTTTACTTGTGAGAACACACACTAAGTTTGGTATAAAAATGTTTGTAATTGACTTAGTAACTGAAATTTAATGACATTTGACCTTTTGACCTCACCTCAAGGTCACCAGTTTGACCCTAGGGTAAAATTTAAGTTGCATTCTGTTCTGCTTGTCATCCCGGTCAGCTTCAAATTCCACATGGGAGCGCAGTGGCTCAGTAGTAGAGTGCTTGACTCAAGACCGAAGGGCCGCGGGTTCGAGCCTCACCGGCGTCACTGCGTTGTGGTCCTTGAGCAAGACGCATTTATCCTAGCTTAGTACTGGTTCAACCCAGGAAGACCCGTCCCTATATAACTGAAAGATTGTTGATGGGACGTAAAGAATCAAATCAAATCAAATTCCACATGACCATGACAGAAATAATATTTGTTTACACCCTTGGCACCCCAGCGCCCATCAGTCCCATCCCTGTAGCATGACCCAGGCGATAGAATGAAAATCCCGTTCAATATGTTTTATATCTTTAATTTGTGAGAACAAACACAAAGTTAGGTGTAAAAATCTTCGAAATTGACTTTGTAATTGAAATTTAATTATATTTGGCATTTGAAACCTCCCTGGGCCCCCTTGGTTTAAAAAGGCCCAGTTATGTGAGTAACTCACACATCAAATTGTGTTAGATTTCGTCTAATGCTTTAGGAGGAGATAGCATAACGGATAGACGAACGGAGGCGATTAAAATATCCCCTTTGCCTTTTTTAAATCTGATGTGTCGCCTGGCCAATCAGAAATCTAACACAGTAAATTTGTCGAATTTATAGCCCTGGCGCAGGGTTATTGTAGAGAAACTTATAAATTACAAAACAATAAATCCCATTTCACTAACCCCTAAGTTTGGCATCAGATAGGTCAAAGTTATAAGCCTATCAACTAGTTTTCAGCGCTTAGTCTTCGTTCAACAAAATATAAACTAATCTGTACAATTTCAAAATCTGACTTCAACCTGACCCAGAGGTCAGGGGTGTGTCTACGGTCAACGTGTTTGCTTCTATGTTAGTCTTTACTTCTTTCCCCTTAATTTGATATGCAACAAGACCAAATTCAGATTTTTGTCCTAAACATCCAACCCAAAGGTTGAGGGTATGTGTAAGGAGAGAATATGTGCTTGCATGGTGCTCTATGCTCCATTCCCTTTTATTTGTTATGCAACATGACCACGTTCTGAAAAAATGAATTTAGACCTATTGACCCCTTCCCCACAGTCGGGAGGTGGGTGACGGGGGTGCTGAAGATGACTATGTTCTGAAAAAGTTGAATTAAGACCTATTGACACCATTCCAAGGGAGGGGGTCTGCGGGCAAAATATCTGCTACCATGTTGCTGCATTTTTGATTCTCTTTAATTTGATATGCAACATGATCATGTTCTGAAAAAGTTGAATTTTGGCCTATTGACTCCATCGCCAGGGTTGGGTGGGGGTCTGCGGGCAAATATTTGATACCATGTTGTTGCAATCTTGATTCTCTTTAATTTGATATGCAACATAAACGTGCTCTGAAAAAGTTGAATTTTGACCCTTTGACTCCCCAGGGAGTGAGACACAGGCATTCGACCGAAAATCACGTTTGACATGTTTCATATTTAATGTACCTCTGTCTGCATGCGAAACTTCCGTAAAAACTATTGACAAATTACTGAGTTATTGCGAAATTTAGATAGTTGACCTTTGACCCCGCCTAAGGGGTTAGTGCGGAGGGGTAATTTTTGCTTGCGGCGCTCTCGCCGCAATCATTTGTATCGGAATAGTGATATCCTCTACATGGTTGTCTATTTATATAACATAATGTTATTATAACGGTCGTGTGTAAGCAGAAACAATTCACCGACAAGACAACTCACCGACAGCAAGCAAAACATAGTGTTAGGAGCATGTCTCATACCATATGACATATTAACCCCTAAATTCAATTTGTGGATGTATGTTGGGATCATGGAATGTCGCTCAGTGTTTTCAGCCGCTGTGACCTTGAACTCAGGAGTCAGGTCTTGAAAAATGCACCCACAGCAGATCGCCTATATTATTTATGGTAGCAGTTCCATATTTGGTATGTAGACAATCTTGGGCCCTGGCGAGTCACCAGCTGGTTCTTGGTCACTGTGACCTTGACCTCTGATTTCAGTTACAGCAAGGTCGAGCCCAGAGCATATCTGTATTTAATTTGAGGTAGGAATCCGTAATTTGGTGTGAGGATATATTTTGCGATCATGGCATGTCGCAAACACTTCTGGGTCTCTTTGACATGTAGCTTGTACATAAACATCTTTAAAATACTGTAGGTTTAGTTCTATAACTTTATTAATCATGTCACGATTGTCCAAAATTGTAAGTAAACATGAATGATCTGGCGCAATTGGAATGATATTGGCCCACTTCGAATCGAACTAAAGTTGCTACTAAAGTTCTTACGTAATAGATGCGTGCGCACGTTTACACCAAAACGGCTACAGTTGCAACTTTTAATTAGTTGTCAAGTAAACAAAGTGAAGAGCCCTGTATGCCCCCATCAATTCTTCATCGTAGACAAAAATAGTATGCATAAACTGCACAGCCTACTCTAATTAGCAATTACGAATAAGAGGGACCGCAAATAAAACTCATCAAGGATTTATTTTGTAAAATAAAAATATTTTGAGGCTATTGATAGATCTTGAACTCATCTTGCTATATAGGTCTAGAGGAGGGAACCATAGACAAGCTACTAGAGTAACGGTGCTCTGACCCACCGTTGATCTATAAGTTAAGTTCGTGACGTCACTATAGTAGCGACTGTTGATGTTTAAATCGAACTTTAGTTACTATATTAGGAACTAAAGTTTGATCGGAAGTGGGCCATTATAACTGTATAGAATAGCTACCGTCTGATACTAAAAGTGGTCATTGATACACGTAAAATATTGTAATAATATTTTTTTCTTATCCAAATGGTTATGTTCATGGTTGTAAGTGTCTTCAGTGGAGTTGTATGATTATCAGAACTTAGCACCAGCCTATAGACTTGCAACAAAGTAGGAAATGTTTATATGGAAAAAAGGAAATGACTGATGATTTGAAAAGCTCTAGGCCTTTGAGAAAGGTTATCAACTATACAACGCCTAAGAGATCGTTATCAGGCTACAGGGACAGTTAAATATCGATGCTGGTCTGGTTAACCAAAAATGACGACCCAACAGTAAGACGGCAACTGACGTCGAGTGAATCGACGATATGCGTTCTGACTGACTATCGTCAATTCCAGACAAATAATAGGGCTTCGGGGGCAATTTGTATCTAGGTTTTTAATAAAAACATTTAATACAATAACTTCAAATCACGTCTGATTTCTAGACAAATTTCAAATTGCAACTTTAGAATGTAAGGGTATTGCTATTCGATAAACTGTTTATTATTTTGGCATGAAATTAAAAACATGTTTTGCTGACATGTTGATGTTCATTGTTGCAAAAATTAAAAAAATGTAAATTTTATTAATTTAATGTTTTGCTTTTTTAAAGTCCTTCAGTGTATGGCGCTAGGTGCCGCTTTAGATAACTGTTTGTGTTTTTCTTATGCCAGAAGAGTATCTTACCGACAGACTCAATAACTATTGTTGATATTCGTCTATGACGCGGTTTTAGAGCAGTGTAAAACATAACCAAATTTGGAATTGTCCCCAACATACACAGTTCATATGTTGTTTTTAGACTCGGCAAGCCCTCCTTTAAAAAGGAGAATTTATCTATCACTGTCATGCTTATCTACAGGCACTGGGTAATCATGGCCTATAGCGAGAAGTTGTCAGATAGTATAGTTTTGGAGAAATGTGAAGTTTATTCCACAAAAAAGCTAATATAGCTTTTGCATTAGCCTAAACTAAGTCAAAAACGGGCCATAGCTTAGTCAAAAATAGTAAGTGAGTATGATCAGGAAATACCACAATCACAAGCTGCAGACAAAAAGTTTGCATATACATGACCTCCAAATTCGAACTTGACCTGTATTTTATGATGCTTTACTCTTCTGCAAAATTTGAAAGATTCAAAAATTATTGATCGGAGCCAAAATCTAAGTAAAAAAGGGTCATAACTGAGTTCAAAGTTTTGCGGTTTACCCCCTTCTTTGAACTTGGCCTGTATTTAATGATGCTTGACCCTTCTGTTAAGTTTAAAATGGAATTGATGCATCCCGTCTAGAGTTATTGATCGGAAACCAAAAGTGAGACGCCGCGGACGACGATGACGACGCCACCGGCGTCATAATCCCTATGTGTCATCCTTGATTCGCATGCGACACAAAAAGCGTGCGGATAATAATATGAATGTATAAATGTGATTATGAATTGACTTCAGGGCGGGGGGGGGGGGGGGGCTTTATACTACAATTATGTCTTTCCTGAGTTACTGTAATTTAGTATTATATGACTTTTTGGCTTCTGTAAAGATGGCACCACATGAATGCGTAATTAGGACTGGTTGACCTTAGACATAGGTAAAAGCTGAAAATGATGCGTGATTTTATTCAAAAGTAACTGTATCATATTGCGCCATTACCTCAGTATAGACGCAAAACATATTATTTAGTCCTTAAAACGCCAGCAAAATAACTGCATCTGAAAATGTCTATTTAAAATAAGCATAGAGGCAAGCATTGTGGGCCCAGATCAGACCTAAAGGAGCAGTCTGATCTGGATCCACACTGTTTGTCTAAGAAGCTTCAAACATTTTAGTGGGCGACAAAAATACATTTTGTGATTATGCGCTTTAAGGGTTAATAAATGTGAGTCCAGTGTGTATACGGTTAGGATTTTCATGAAATGCACGCACGTTTGCGCTGTCCAAACAACTTATTAATTCTTCACCAAATAAAAAAAGGAACCTGATTTCCATTGTTTAGCAGATGAAATAGCCGAACCACGCCCAGATATGATTATTAAAGTTACCGCCTTTACATTGAGCGAAAAGTCTATTAATATTGACTAAAAAAGGCAGTCAGTGACCTCAATCGACAAGACATATCTTTTCACACTGTGTACTCGTTCCATTCACACTCATTCATGCAAAGCCCACATATTTTTTACATTATTCGATATTATGTTTCATTTGGTCTATAAAAAGATGTCGGTGACATTTTAGAACACGATTTGTGATCTCGGTTCATTTAAACTGGGTTGCAGATGGATCTGTACTATTACATCCGCTAAAAAGCAGAGGTGTAGTTGCCTCAAAACTCAAAGTACGCACTTGTGAAAACACGGATGATGCATTTATGCGAATGATCACAAAAAGAAAATATTCACAAACAGCGTAGACCCTGATGAGAGCCGCGAAGTGTCTCATCTTGGTCTCCGCTGTTGACACGATAAACAAACTCTTGCTAACCTCTTTCACACCCATTACCTCAAAGGGGATCAATGAGTAGTGGGGTTGATGCCCATTTCGGATTTAAAAAAAAAACAAAGATTTTCAACACGCGTTTTGTAAGGTACACCATCGCCAAATCGAAGGAACGTGTGTGTCTGTTTATACGCTACCTGCGTTCATGAAAGGGGCAATGGCTTGCACGAAGCACTGCTCGAACAGCTCTGGTGTAAGTTTCCATCCATTTTGTATTAATTAACAATAAATGCATCTTAATAACAATGGGGCAAACCACACATGATCACACATTGCAGGCTGCGGCTCTGCCCCTGTAGAACACTTATTTAACCTCATCAAACAGGTTAGACATTGACGTTAACAGGTTATATTAAAGCTGCATAGTCTGTAACTTTTGATCTTTTAATTTTAGAACTAATGTTTCTATTTTTCAAGAACACAGCAAAAAAACTAAAATTCAGGTATACATTTTACCAATTTCGTAAATCCTAACAAATTATCAGTATCGAAACAACAGCATTTATATTAAAGTTAACTGTCTATAATTATTGGAGGGACGCAAATAATTATCGACACGAGTAAAACACACCTGTTTTATAGGATAATTCACTTTTCCGTGCAGTTTTCCGCTCTAGTGAACAGATTTATTGTGAAAACATAACTTAATTCAGCTTTTACAAATGATTTAAAAAGAAAATAATTTTTTTCGAAAAATGTTCATAGTTACAGAGTATGCAGCTTTAAAGCGGGTATATTGACGGACAGTCTAAGCATGTATAAATGCTACAAAGTGCGACAGTAACAGTGTACGCATATATAAACTGCTATAAAGTCGCATTTTATAGCATTTTATATATTATACCTACACTGTTTGTCAATATACCCACTTTAATACTATACTATAAAAAAAATATACATGTACTTCATAATGCAGTTTGTCTATCGTTATCTCTAACGCTGATTATAAGATATATTTCATCATGTGAACATGTTTTATTGGAGTGTTTACCGTATAGGTCAGAAACTGTGCCTCTATGAATATGAAATAACCACTTACTGAGGCATATTATGACTTGGTGTGTAAGCTGGCATATTTGAGGGTCTTAATGGGGTGGGGTACCATCTAATGATTCATAATTAAATTGCATGAAATCACATTTTGTTAAATCATGACTTTATCTTAAGCAAATCTCTAAAAGTTTGACAAATAAACCACCCATTCTGTACAATAAGTGGTTAAACACTATTTTATCTAATAAGCACTATAGTCAGATATTTTCTTCAAATCTCTTAGCCCTTTTTTGAAAAAGTAGATGGATGGGTTCTCACAGGATTCGCACTATTTTGATTAATACGATCTACTCTGTTTGGAGATCAGTTGCAAAGAAGATCAAATCACGAGCACGTAGCGCGAGTGATTTATCTTCGTACAACTGACCGACAAACCGTGAAATAATACTCAACAATTCACGCACTATAGAACTGATCTATTTCAATTCTAACACACAATAAACAACGAAAACACATTTGAAGTCTTCAGCTTCTTCCAACTTTTCGCCATTGCACTGAAGAAATCCCGCCAATAGTTGGACTGTGTCACATATGATTGCATGTAATTGTAACGCCATTCAAGCATTAATACGACTTTACACCGTCTACCTCCATGACTGACGTCATTTTGCAGTATCAAATGACGTCAGCTAGTGCGCGTTTTCCTCGCGCTTCCAAAACTGTGAATATCACGTTTTTTAACATTGACTCAATAGGCGAGGTGCATTAGAATTTACGTCACTGGCATGAACGAATTGTGAAATATCAGGTGAGAAGTTTTGTAAACAAAAATATGAACTAATCCAGAGCCGAGATCAACAAAGCGAGACCTCGCGGGTGCTCATTGTTCTAATGCCAGGCTCTACACATTTCAAATAAAGGTAGGTATATGTACCAGAACAACGAGCGCCCGCGAGAGTTCGCATTGTTGAACTCACCTCCGGTATTGGTGTTTTATACAGGTATATATCATGAACTGCCTCTGACTGCAGTAGTATATTTACGGTTATTTACCTGTTTCTATGAAAAAAGTATAGCCCTATTATTATGCATCTTTGAAAGATCCCGACTTAATGCTAAACGATCGCCAAACGTTCGGTGACTGATCGGAGACAGCTAGTCAGCGACCATACCAGAAATAGAAAAACAGTTGCAATGGTTGCAGGGTCGCAATCAAGTCGCCGAGAGGTCGCACCGCGGTCGCAAGCTCTGTGGGACTGGGGATTTAAGGCGTGAAATCTTATAAAAGGGCAAATTTTCAATCTGTGATTTTGAAATAAGTTTCATGACTATGAATGGACAAACATATATATTATTAAAAATTATAGTTAATGATGTTCAAATCAAGGGTAATGGGAGATAAACACGGCTTAACATTGTTACACTAAAAATTGAAAATTTTGGTACTTTATCAGTTGAAGGGCTAAAAGGTAAGATTTTTTTATTGGTTCTGCAGCTGAGTTCTACCATCAACGTTTCTAACAATATATGATTCGATCTGTCAGTTTAGTATGCCTGCGCACTATACATGGATAAGCGTGCAAAATGCAGACAATACTTCCGATTGTAAATACACAAATGAACGTTCTTAAGATGCTTTTCGAATAAAGGTGTGTTCCCCACCTTGGTCCAGCTTCCTACTAACATATATTGTATAAACGCACTATATGCGTTTACGCGTTTACCTTTTAAAGGATTTAATGGGTCAAAGTGGGGAACATACTTTTATAGGAAACATTTGTCTATTTACGATCGGAGTTACATTTTGTATTAACTGCATTTTGCACGCTTAAAAGGTCAGCAAGTATCCTGATCAGACTGATCGAATCAGATATTGCTAGATAAATATATTTTACATTTTTAATGGTAAAACACAATTGTTGAATTGATAAAATAACTTACTGTTTAGCAATTCAATTGATATAGTATCAAAATGCAATTGTTAGGGTGGTTATAGTAAACCGTATCTATCTCCCTCCCCTTTGCCCTTGGTTTGTACATCATAAATATGTTCTTGAATAATTTACTTATAGTATGTCCAATCATGGTCACGAAAATGATTGCAAAATCAAAGTTTGAGAATTTGACCTGTTCACAAATGACTGTTATGGAGATTTCACGCCTTAACAGAACATCTCATTCGTCGCAATACCATGGTGATTCATGACCGAATCCAGCCGAATCCCACGAATATTCGTTATGCGTTCTTACCCGTTTCGTTACTTAATCGTAGAAAATCACGAATGGGTCGAAAAAAAAATCAATTTTCCACGAATATTAATATTTATCGATTCTTGATGATTGGTGGGAATCGTGGTCTGTGTGGAATAGGGGCATAAACGGAGGTGCTTTAGCTTTGTATCAAGTGACGGCCTTGTTAAAATTTAGAAATGAGCTATCAAATTCTTTGCGGTTTATTTAAATCCCCAAAGCAATTTTTTACAGAAATTATGAACATAATAGAACTCGTGATAATATCTACTGTCCTGCTGAATATAGAAAAGAAGATGTTCGGTTA
This sequence comes from Loripinus fragilis, assembly GCA_964019695.1. Taxonomy (NCBI): domain Eukaryota; kingdom Metazoa; phylum Mollusca; class Bivalvia; order Lucinida; family Lucinidae; genus Loripinus; species Loripinus fragilis. Next base: position 137,198,883 of record OZ026515.1, read on the forward strand.
AAGCTGCATAGTCTGTAACTTTTGATCTTCTAATTTTAAAAAATAATATTTTTATTTTTCAAGAACACAGTAAAAATACTCAAATTCAGGTAAACATTTTACCATTTTCGTAAATCTTAACAAGTTATCACTATCAAAACAACTGCATTTATGTTAAAATTCAACGGTCTAGAATTATTGGAGGGACGCAAATAATTACCAACTAGAGAAAAAAACAGCTAGTATTTGATAAGATACTTCACTTTTGCATGCAGTTTTCAGCTGTATTGAACATTTTTATAGTGAAAACATAGCTTAATTCTACTTTTACAAATGATTTAAAAAGAAAATAAAAAATTTCGAAAAATGTTCATAGTTACAGAGTATGCAGCTTTAAGGCGTATAATCTTCCTAAAAGTCATTTGTGAAAAAGTCAAATTTTCACACTGTGAAATTTTCGTTACAATGAATTGATATTCATATAAAGTATTCAAAAACATAGTTATTTAGTGATGTTCAAACCGAGTGGAAAGGGGAGATAAATACGGCTTTATATCATAACTACTATGAGGTTTGTATTTCGATACTATATATATCAGTTTAAAGGGCTGAGATTGATACTTTTGATTGATTCCACCGCTGTGTTTTACCATCAAAGAATGTAAATGGATTTATCGAACATTATCTGGTTCAATCTGTCGGATCAGTAGTCCGGGAGCGCAGTGGGCTGTGGTAGAGTGCTTGACTCGAGACCGAAGGGCCGCGGGTTCGAGCCTCACCGGCGTCACTGCGTTGTGGTCCTTGAGCAAGACACATTTGTCCTAGCTTAGTACTGGTTCAACCCAGGAAGACCATTCCCTGTTTAACTGAAAGATTGTTGATTGGACGTAAAGAATCAAATCAAACAAACACAAGGATCAGTAGTCCTGCACATTACTTAGGCGTGCTAAATGCAGTAAATACTTTATATTGTAAATAGACATACGGGGATGCTGCAATGTTTTTCGTATAAAAGTATGTACGCACCTTGACCCAGCTTCCCACTTACATATATTGTGTAAATACATTACAGACGTTTAACTTCTAACAATTTTGCTGGGTCAAGGTGGGGAACATACTTTTATATGAAGAAGAGGAAGCATACCCGTTTGTCTTTTAACAGTCGGACGTATAACTGCATTTTGCACGCTTTAAACGTGTGCAAGCATACTGATCAGACCGATCGAATATGAAATTAATAGCTGCATCTATTTTACAATCTTTGATCGTAAAACACAGTTTTGGAATCAATCTAAAGCGTGATTTTTAGCCCTTCAACTGATATAGTAGCCTATCAAAATACAATTCTTGGAGAAGTTATGTTAAACTCAATTATCTTCCCTTCGTCCTCGGTTAGAAAATCATTAAATATGCTTTTGAATAATTTATATGTATATACATTCATAGTCATGTAAACTGTTGCAAAAATCACAGTTTTTTTAACAAATGACTTTTAGGGAGATTTTACGCCTAAATATGACACATGAGTCCTTATTATAGTTGAACCCAGTGTTTGTTTTAGACTAGTAAATCAACATTATCGGTGGTTGAAACGACCGCGACGTCTGATAAGGGTCTCCACTGCTTGTATACAGAAATCTCAATGCAAAATGTTATAACATTGAAGAAATATAACTGCTCCCCCTGAAATTAACATATCCTGTCGATAAGAACTGGAAAGCCCAATAAGGCTTAAATATGGGTTAAACCATAATAGATAAGTATTTTGTAAATAGCAATAAACAAATTTATATAATGTGGGTACTCAAAAATTGCCTAAAAGAGACCACTCTGTTGAGTGCTCAAACTATATTTAAGCTTGGTAATAAGTAAATAATTTTAATTTATCGCTCAATAATAAATAACAACTTTTGATAGCCACTGAAAAGAACCCTGTATTGCAACATGAGTATTATAAATTCAAACAAACAGTATCAAGGTATATAGGGAAAAAAATGCAAAGTAATGACAGCCAATAGCATATCTTGAATACATAATCAAGTATGTGGTGCTAACTGATAAATAAATCAAATATGCAGCAGAGCTTCATTACGTTTTTCAAAACATTAAAAAATATTTTCTGCTATTTTTTTAATTTCATATTTGTTGAACTGTTTTATACATGTTTTTTCTTTTTACATAATAAAGTTTAATATATATATATATATATATATATATATATATATATATATATATATATATATATATATATATATATATATATATATATATATATATATATATATATATATATATATATATATTCTCTCATCAGTAAACAGAGAACACTCTAAAAGAAAATGATGTTCGTTTTCCAATTTGTTGCAAATTTGACACAATCGTTCATTCCTAGGTATTTGGTGTGGTTTATTCCACCTGCAGTATGTGGGATGCTACTCTTAATTTTGACGTCGCTTCTCTAAATTGTTTTATTGTTAATGTGTCGAGTTATGGTTGGAATCGAAAATTGCATATATGTCTATAAAATGAAGCTCTACTTGATTCGTTTAATCTCTCATGCTAATTTCGCTTAAGGTAGCGCTTTATCTTTGTTTAATAACAGTTAGAAAAATATTTATATCTCCCACTTCCTGTGCATTCCAAACATTAAAACACTAAGATTACTTAATGTATTTCAGACTTATGATGCACAAAAAAAACGATGACTAATGTTGCCCAATTTTGAATATTAGGTCTGTTCTTGATATCGGTTAGCATCACATTGTTTATCTTTTTGATATAATATTTATACTAGGCCAAAAAAGAAACGCCGCTATTTATGAAAGGTGCTAACTGTACAAGTTATGTATTTCATTTAAAAACATGCAGTGATTAGAAAAATTAGAGCGAAATGGTGCTAGAGATTTCTCTTTGTCAGTTTCTTCAATTCATTAAGACGTTAGTACTACCGCGGGCTCCTTGATTTGATGTAAATACTGCACCAAAGTTAAGTTCAGTCAAACGTTGGGGGGTGGGGGTCTTAAACAAATTTCTTGAAACGATTTCTCACAGTTTGATTCTGATATTTGGACTATGAGTTCCTTGGGATGTCCTAGCTCTGACTGATTCCAGATAAAAGTAAGTAATGGTGCAAAGATCAGGAATCGATACAATCAAGTACCACACCTGACCCAGGATTAACATCTGTACTAACATCTGTTTTTAGACGTTTGGGATGTTCGACTAGAGATTTCCAGATAAAATCGATTGCACAAATGAGACGGCTGGATGTCTCGATCTTGACGTCACGTCGACACACGTCGACGTCCCGGACGCGGACGTTGTGACGTTCTCCCAATTTGTCGGAAACGATTCTCAAGACGTCAAATCGTCCTTACTTGGCACCATAATCGTTTGGCTACTATCAATGGCGTCACGTTAGCTTGTAACATTCCTATTGCACGTTCACGTTCCACATGTGCCAATTTGTCACCGTAAATTAGAAATGTGTAATCTTAAATTCCAAAGTTTTTAAATGTTTTTAGACGTTTGGGATGTTCGACTAGAGATTTCAGTAGTTAGTACAGATGTTAATCTGAATGGACTGAGTGTGCACGTGAAAAACAGGAAAATGGAAAATCGGTCAGTACACTGGATTTGATTGACTGGCCTCAATAAAACAATGAGGAAAATGTGCGGCAGGCTAAATGGCAAAACATAGACAGGAGATGAAATTTGTCACTCTCATTTAACTTACAATATTTTTTAATTATTGTACGGGGCGTTTCTTTTTTGGCCTAGTATATGTACTTCAGCATGTATTACCTTTAACCAGTATCTAATTATAATATAATTTCTACGTGTATAATAAGTTGTTCTACCTAGTTCGCCATATATAAAATCATTTTTGGTTGAAGTTTTTACATATAAACTCTTTCTATTGGTTTTCCATGACAAAAAACCCATACCTCACTTCCATAGTTCATTATTGGTGTCACAAGTTTGTCAAAAGTTCGAGTCTATATCTAATACTAATGTAAATGAAATAAGGATAACTATTAAGCTTAATTTGTGCTGGCTGGGCATTGCAACAATGTGGCATGTGCGACCAGCAAAGCCTCAGATCAGCCTGCGCATATGCGCAGTCTGATTAGAGTCTTTGCTAGTCACTTGAATATTCTATGACTGTTAAGCTACTGACCGAACACCATTTGGAGTTTCTGAGCTTAAAAGGAGGCTACACAGGCTTGTTAAAGTCTACACTTGTCAAAATGCCACATTGGTGGAAATCACATGCCGCGGCTCATTGAGTATGTCATCATCACTAACATAATCTCAGGATGAGAAATATAGTGCGGCATGAAATCACGTCCTTTTGACTTGCGAGCACGATACTTAAACTAGTTTGTTTAGCCACATAGTCTAGCTACGCCCATAAAACTAAGATGTGGCAAACCAAGCCATCATGGCTCGCAGAGAAAAAGCGCTGATCAGGCTAATTATTTTGGCTAATTTACATCAAAACGTGCTTCTTAGTCTGGTTAGGGCTGGTTAGCTAGATTGGAGTTGTTTTATTTGTACCAGGTAATAGTGCATTTTTTCAGGCGCTATTCCGTTACCCCACATTTTCAAATGAATTGTAATATAAATATGTGATCATTCAGCACAATTTCTGTATATATGGAGGTATATTGTATTCTCATGGATTTTCTCATGGATTGATATGAACGTTAAATACGAAATCAATGATAGAATTCAGTCAAAAAGAATTTAAACTACATTTGGTGCATTGGTGCTACCAAACCACCCATTTTTCATATAGTTTATGTTTTGTTATATCTACAAATTAATACCATTTCAGACTTTTGTGTTTCAGCTACATGGATGATGATGAGAAATAATTACTGGCAATTGCGACAGATAACTGCATTGTTTAAAACTTAGATCTCGCTTATCCAATAACCCACCCACTATGAGGTACAAATTCCTTTATGTGAATATATTTTCATTATACATTGTTTGTTCCGTGGGTGGAAACATATTATAAGTCTCATATTACTCTATCTGGAAAATTATGTCTAGGGGTGACTCTCTCTGCTGTAGTTGGTTTGAATTCAACTTTGAACAATTTGACTATTTAGAAATAAGGTTAAATTGTTCTACTCTGTTTTTTTTTTTGCTTTCTTTTTGGAGGGGCTTATAGTTTAATAAAGCATTTAATGTAGTTGCCAGTTATGCTTTTCGTACAAAAACAATCACTATTTTACCAGGGATCATACATGATGTATACACGAATTACGGTCTACATTTACATACTAATTAGCATTTCACAAAACCATTACTGTATATATCTGACCACGAAAATAATACATGAAAACGCTATATATATATATAAAATGTGCTTCGTACACTTTAAGTATTTGTCCTTAGATTTGTTGTATAGACCACCTTCACTAGGGGCATTTTTGTACAAAAACTGCTCTTTATAAGCCTCAAAATGACAGATATTAACTCTCTTGCAGTTGTGGTGATCGCGAGTCACCCTTAGATTACGCATGTTACCATTAGAATAGCTTAAAAGGATACCATTGAAGATTATTAAGTATTCTTATTCACAATTCCTACCATTTGACTGTCTGTTTATGCAAACGATTATTATGATATTGAAAATATGTACAACTTCTAATCTGTATGTTACATATAGATATTTGCTATTATAACTGTTACATTGGAGGGTCATGATATATGTCAATATGTTATACAAATTGATTTTACTTCATCTACCTTCATACGTTATCAATCTTCGGAATTTTATGCCTAGAAAGGTAGAGTCTTCCTTATTTTTTTCGTTATATACAAAAAATAAAGCTTAATCGGGTGAAGGTGGCTCAGAGTATGCAAATGTGTATTTATAAATTACCATGAATTTATGCGAATTGAAAGATTAATGCACAGTAGTTGCTTTGTTTTAAATATAAATTAGATATTTCTACCTCAAACATTTATTTATAAGGCCATCGAAAGAATCAAACTGGTAATAGTTAGTAGGTCAAAGACAAAATGTAATTAATAATGTTACCCTGAAATATTCAAAACCACCGCTATATAGTAAATGAATAGTGCATATTCGCCATCATATATTGTCAAGGGTTTTACTTATAGTAAGTACATGCTATCAATATAGTGCAGAAGAATATTTTACACATTTTACGTCCTCCTGATGATGTCAGCAGATGAGGATTTTGGAATTTCGCCATGATGTTAGATGCACATACGTTCACAACAAACATCTTACATGCCATAAATAGTAAGTGAGTATGATCAGGAAGTACCACAATCACAAACTGCAGACAACCCCGAGGCACCGCGAGGAAGAGCCGCTCAACCATCACGAGACACCAGGAAGACAAATTAAGCAAAGCAATCAGCTCTCTCTTCCCCATCAAGATGATTGCAATACTAGAATGGACATAAAGCAACGTACAACAATACATAGAACAATTACAGACTCCCACAATGGGAGTAACAATAAACAAAAAGTCAACAACAACAGAACCACAGCCTTAGAACGGACAGCAGCCTAAGCCACTGGGGGGCTTAAATGCATTTTACTGGTACATAACCTCTACAAAATAACCGTTTTAAATGAGATATGTCTAGTCCGATTCTGCATTTAGTATTTGGGAATTTCTCAGAAAAAAATCTGTACCACGTTCAGAACTGGATTCCACATTAAAAGTGACTCTTACATGTTACCCTAATCGACTGTACCATTGGAATTTTTCTACAAGATGGATTGAAAAAAAAATAGGGCTCTTTTTTCATTTGGGCCTTAAACTATCTAAGGACGTATCTCATAAATGTACGAAATATAACGTACCTGGGGTTCTCGATGGTTCCTCCTTTCCCTTCTTGCTTGTATTAGTCACAACTGAAATAAAAAACAGACTATGGAAACCAAACATCTATGTGTCTTGATCCACATCTGAACTAAGGGCGAGGTTGGCGTGGCGTGAAAATGGTTTAAGCCCTCCAGTAAAATATTTATACCGACCATTCCAAGGCGGTGCTTCTTTTGTTGATCATTTATGTTATTTCTATCTTGTTTTGGTTATGCTTTCGTGCGCTTTTGTTTATTGATGCCCTGTAGCCACCAGGCTGACCTCTAGCTTCTCGTTTGTGATGTCCATTGTGAAGTTGACACATTCCCATTGGTATCCTGGGCCAGGTGTGGTGCTTGATTGTATCGATTCCTGATCTTTGCCCTTTTTCTTACTTTCAAAAGAAACTGTGGCGCTGTCGACTGCATTGTTGACCTCAGAAGAGCAAACGCTAGCACACAGACACGTCAGAGGGTCCACTGCTCCAAGACACAATGAAGCGACGTAAATGTAGGCTAGGTTTAATTTTCAGACTATTAGCCCTCCAGATACATGTAGCTGCGAAAGTATAAAAGCTGTGGCATAAGATTTCCAACACGTGGTATATACGACCAGTCAAGGCTCAGACCAGCCTGCGCATATGCGCAGTCTGATCAGAGCCTTTGCTAGTCGCATGATTATTCTATGAATATTAAGCTGCTGACTGAATATAATTTGGGGTTTCTAAGCTTAAAAATAGGTTGCATAGGCTCATCTGAGTCTATTCATGTCAAAGTGCAAAATTGTTGGAAATCTCATGTAAATAATGAATTAACGTATATGCCAAGACCAGACGTTTAATCAGAATAAATTGACTAACTCCAGTTTTCATTCTAGTGAACACGATGGCATTCCCTTTATCTTCAGTCTGAGAAAAGGGCATCTGGCCTCTGGTCATTTATGATTTATGTTTGCAAGTTATTTTACTCTAACTTCCCTTCAGTTTGGTATTTTTACATTTTCAAAGCAAGCCTTTAATGAATCTTTAGATTTTTGCTACTGTTCATAGTCTCACGAATGACAAAAAATTTGATTGGCAGCTGCCAAGCTCCCTTTCCCGTGCAAATCGCTTCGAACTTCGAATTCATTCGCCAGATGTGACACTGGTGTTGTGATTGACAGCGAGCCACACCTGAGTTGCACGTACAAGCTTTTTGTTTGCTCCATTGGCTGTCTGTTTTCACACTGGTTGTTCCGCTTTTCCGTTTCGCACTTCAACAAAACCGTTAATAAGATTAAAAATTTAATACACTCACACAAACTTCTAAGCGGTCACCTAGCAATTCCAAAGTTTTGACAAAATATTTAATCATTTTTAGCTAGTTATAATTTCATGTTTTGACATATTGTATTGAGAGATGTCATACAAAAAACGTTCCATGATGTTTCACGTGAAATTAATGAAGAACCAAATGCCCGTGTTAATAGGACAAATACATGGTGATTTTAAGGCGACTGCTTAGAACTTTGGGCAAGTGTACAAAATTGTTTTGTCTCCTAAATTATAAATAATTTTGATATAATAGTTATTTTGATAAAATGTAAATATAAGCAATAAATTCAATTTAAGGAAGGGTCATGAAATCATGAATACTTCGTGTCTCTGGCTTAACTTACTTTGCAAGAGACCTGAAGTGTTCATGATTCCATGAACCTTCCAAAATCGAATTCACTTCTTAAATGTAACATGGCGATTTCTGTACAAGTCGATTTCTGAATCCTTGCTTCATTTAAATAGTGTTTGCATTCAATTTGATAAAAAAATTAGACTGCAGTCAATGGTACACCACCGACGCACCATAACCAAGAGGTTCCCTAACCAAGAGAGCATTTACAAGAAAATATGTCATTTAACCTTGACCCGAAGTTCAGTGCCGCATGAAAGGTTATACATAGCCTGGGTCCAGTAGGCAATATTTTGGCAATATTTTCTAATAAAATAAGAGAATAAAAAGATACCACATCAAAGGTATCGGTTGTCCGTTATTGATTTCGATAAATATTGTCATTTTTGACAAAGAAACGGAAAAATAAAAAAGAGGAAAAAATGATCAGACTGGAACCCAGGCTAGGTTATCCAGTACCCACTACATTACAAATGTATGTACGTGCAAAGTTACTGCGTTCAACGGATTAGTATGAGCTTCATTTACAAGAAAATACATTAATTGACCTCTGACCTTAACCTTGGAATCAACATCAAAATTGACGGACAAATGGACAAACCGATATCCAAGCGACCTTTGCGGACTGTTTTGAAACCAAAACATACAAAAAATACTTTTTTATGTAAACCACCTGACTGAGAGCTGGCCGATTAGATTACACTATGTCACCACCTTGTGGTTGTAAGAAGTATATGCTTACCGCCAAAGACTATACCAAGCGTAATGCCAGCAGCTACCAATACGGCCAGCCCAATTATAAGCATGGCAATCAGACATCCCCGGCTTTTAGTCACCTCTGGTTGTCTCGGCTCTTGTCGGACAGGAGGGTTCTCCTCTGAAATTAAAGGGAGTAACCATTATTGACTATCGATAACTGGAGCCCGGATAATTCTTAACTTAGTGCCTTCCTAGTACGTTTGCATTCTTCTTTGTCGCCAGTTGACTTTTTTTTAACTCAACGTATTCGAAAATTTCTTTTATGAATACCATCATAAGTGTCAAAAATTATATCGGGCCTGATCTAGATCCAAACTGTTTGCTAATGTTATCAACGGAAATCAAAACTTGATTCAAATCCGATGTAGTGCGCCGTTCGTCCCATCCTTATAGTATTACAACTGCCTGAAAAGTACATTAGTCCCAGGCCATCATGGCATCGATGAGTTTCCTAGCCTACAGGTAAATGACAAAATTATGGTCAGAAATAATGGTCTTTTCTAGCCAATAATTGGCTAGAAAAGACCATTGTTTCTGAACCATATTTTTATTAAGACTATTTCCCCTAATGATAATTGCCTCGGATAAATATACGGGGTATATGCTTACGGCATGATGTTGTTAGCTGTTGCTGTGGAGATATTGTGTATCACACACATTGGCATCATTCCATCAAAAAAGATAGCAGGCATTAAACGTTCTGTTAAAATGTATTTCTATAAGAGTCAAACATCTTTAAGTCATTTTGCAGTAACTTTGAAAATTCATTACGCGAATATTTGACCAAGTTGAACTAATCTTACAAACCCTTGATAGAATCTGGTACATTGTCCATAGAAACAAATTATGAATAAACCATATAGAAAGTCATAAAAATTGTTGACTTTATGATTGAATTTCTTAATATGTAAATTTGATACATGTGTACCTCAAAACAATACCATACTTAAAACCAAAAGTAACTTTAAACACTAGGTAATATATCCATGTACCAGTATGTTTTTGATTCATATTAGAGTCATATTAGAGTCCGATCAATTTGTTATAAGACAGGTGAATTTTATGGCTTTAATTGTCATAAATATAACCACAATACCCTTTAAAATAAACTTTTTCAAAGCGCATCACTTTTGATGTGTTACTGTAGATGTGAGACTGAGCAATTTATTTGAAAGACTGTTGTTTAAAGTTCATACATGTATCAGCTCGGACCACCTTACGAATAGCACAAATTTGAGTGGTATTTTTACGCCCTTGCAATTTAAACGAACTTTACAGTGCTTCCAGTCACACAGAAGGTATTCTGGGTCAGCTGTGGTACTTGATTGTATCAATTCCTGATCTTTGCCTTCTCCTTACTTTCAATGGAAATTTCAATTACAATTGTTTTGCCATTTTTCTTCCAAACCGATGGCAATTTTTATCAGATGATCCTGTAACATACTCTCGGCCGAGGTCCGAACGAATCACTGATAAAAATCAAATGTCATCAGAGATAAAGCTTTTAGAATGGACTAAAGTATACTATAATGTGAACAAACAATAAAGAAAAGCATACGTAAAAATGCGGCATTTTTATAAGGGTCTACACTTTTTGCTGAGGTCAAGCAATCTCCAGGGATTAAAGTACATCATAATTTGAGAATTTCGATATATGACCCCTTAAAATGTATAATAGACACTCCCTAACTTATTGCATTTATCTGTCTAATGGGCAACTCCACCAGTTAATAATTATGATGCATAATAATTTTCAAAGAATTTACGGAGTGTACCATATACAGCTTTACTCACCAAATTGGTATTTTCTTCCTTTATGCAAAGATGGCCTAGACGAAGGATAAAATCCGGCTGGTTCGTACGCCCCTTGTGTGTAAGAGCTGACCATGTACGGCTGTGCCACACTACTCTTTGACGAGACAGAATACTGGTCTTTCACCGCCATCTCTCGCCTCTCTCCGAGCGGCTCGAACCCTCGGTTACTGTAGGATGGGTAGGCGATATACAGGACCTCGTCTCCTTGAGCCCTGCGCGCATGGCGTGATGAGCGATCGGACGCCTGTGAAGAAACGAAAGGAGTAAGTAAAAATAAGACCGGTACTTATTGCATGGTGGTGCGAGCCTTCGTAATGCTGGTACATTATTGTATCTCTTATGTCATTTCAGCATTGGTGCATTATCGATAAGCGTTCCACTATATACCCTGGGTGTGGAGGGGGGGGGGGGGTGTTCCCAATCATTGCGAAGAAAATGGACGGGGACCAACCAGATCAGTAATATCTTTTGCCATGATGCAATATAAATTAGTTTTGACAAGGAAAGTCCAAATCAATCAAACAAATGATAGTTTCAAAGTTCAAAAGCTAAGCTTGAGAATATGCATGTTTTCAAGGCTTTGGGTAAAATTCGATATTTATTTTCTGCGAAACTGTTTGGTAGCTGAACTAAAATTTAGATCAAATCCAGTCAGCATCCGATCTCGGGCTCTTATCGGCCCGCAAGCGAAAGGTAATTTGGATGGCGATTCGCTGGCGGGCCGATAGTGGTACGAACAGCGTTTCGCTGGCGGGTCTATATTGACACGCTTTTTGCGTGCTTACTGGGAAAATTTCAGAGCAGGAAGTATACCGGCGCTTATGCCAGAAGGAATGTATGGAAAGCATCGGTCATTCCTGCATTATCATTTAAATATATCATTATATTATACAATTGATGCATTTTTTTGAGATTGACATCAGGATTTGTCAAACCCGAGAACAGTGATGTTTACCGAGGCAAAGCCGAGGTGAACATCACTTTCGAGGGTTGACTAATCCTGATGTTAACCGAAAAAGAATGCATCAATTGTTTTGTTATATGACACTGTCTCTCTTTTCCTTGTTTTACTTAAAGTATTTTCATATTTATAAATGAACTCAAGTAAGATGGTCCTAGTGCACTTTCACTTGAAAGATTATTTCAACAATAAACTTCCCAAATTTCTGCAACTCTAATAACAGCATTTTAACCCATATATGCCTAGCGTCCTTTTTTGTGGGAAATAGGCAAATAGTGCAGACCCAGATCAGACGCCACTGAATGCGGCGTCTGGTCAGAGTCCCCACTGTTTGCTTGCATATTTTTCTATAAGAACTTGAATAAAAATGAAAAATACGACCTAACATCCCTTAAAACAGAAAAGGACTGTTCCAATTGATAACAGTGGGAAATTCCATTCGGCATAAATGGATTAAATGCTGTTCTCATTAAATGAACAAATTTTGAATTCTGTGAAATATACATAAGAAATCAGTCAGTGTTACAATATCTATTTTTAGCTCTCATGTAGCAGTGAAAAAACTCAATGTCACCTGGGCTAGATTTAGTTCAATCTATTTTTAGCTGTCTGTACTGGCATTTACAATTTTACCTGTCTTGAGCTAATCGCTGTTTGACATCAAGATCTGTCACAACCAGTGCAAGCTAGTTTCAGCCAATCAGAGGAGTTCTTTTATAGGAGTCATATGACAAACCATGTTGTTCAAGAGTAAGGAGCATTTTCACTTACTGACCACGGACCGACGGACGGACTCACATAGCGACTGTAGTGCACACTAGTGGGTCTTAAATATATACTGAGTTCCACAGCCATCGAAACTCTCAGTTTAAAATTAAGTAATTAGTTTTATTTTCAGTCGATTGATTTGTAATTCGGCGTAGATGTAGTCAAACTATATTTTGTGATAACCTGTGAAAACCAGACGTGAGCATTTCCTCGTTCGCCTGAAAATAGTTCATGACGGGGGTCATTTTGAAAAAATGAAAGAAATCAGCTTTTTTGTCATCGTTGTTGTTGTATCTTAGAGCTCCCCCGCTTATTTATTCGGGGCACAAGTCTGTAGACTTTAAGTACTGGCTGGTGTATAATAAAGAAGGTCAATGCTGGTGATAATTATATACACTTGGTGTAGCACATATATACAGTTACTCTGATTTCTGTCTTCGTTGGTTCACTAGAGATTTCTCAATGCCACGGTCCTCTCTTTTCACATGTAGCCTGTGCAAGTACTCCCTAGTGTAGATTTCAAATAACCCCAACTCTTCACAGTCAAAATTGGCTTTCTCGACAAACCGTGACACATTAAGTGTTAACTGTGTTAGAAAGTCAGTCAAAAGTATGACCTCTAATTTTGTATTTGGTGTTGTCAGTGTTTACTTCCAATTTGTTGTCATATTGGCTGGGGTATGCCATATCTGTGCATTTTTGTTGAAGAAGTTGCCACGTTATTAGGTGCAATTACTGACTAATGGGTGTGAACACTTGTCTGTGGTCGGAATTAGAACATAAACAAGACCAGGTAAAGGTTGGAGCAAAACATATACACACTAAATGTTTTGCCTGTGAATTTTGGGTAAAGAGGATTGGCACATTTTGTGTGGTATTGTATCGTAATCAATGACCCGTAAAGAATTTCTAGCGATAAAGCGAGCAATCTCCCTAAACGAGACGTTCGTTTTATTTTGTTGAAATAACGACTGGAGAAACTAGGAACATTCAACAAATATATATAGACGAGCCGTCGATGCAACATTGCCCCCGCATTTGTATATTTAAAACGGGGTTTTCTAAATGCATGTATTAACTTCTTGTTGAATGACAATTTATTTTGATCATCAACTGTGCTTGTTATTCAGTAACATATTTGGGAACCAGACTGTTAAACAAGGGTAAACAATCGCCCAAGACGCCCTTTACATATGTTATATATTTGTATAGCGACATTAAATTGTCCAAAGGGCATCTTGGGTCTAGGGGGGGAAAGCATCTCAAAACAAACTGAAAGACGCCAGTTTCATCTTTTCATTAATAGTCAGGAAACAAATCAGAAAAAGATGCTTATTTAAGAAGGTACAGGCATTTTGTGAAGAAAAGGTTTTGAGATGCCTATTAGGGGTATTTTGGTATGCAAAATCCAAAAACCAATGTTGGCAAGCTGAAAAATGGCGTCTTCACTATCTAATTTGCATATTTCCAAGATGGCCGCCAAATTGAAGGAAAATCCATAAAAATATGTAGAGTAACCTGTTAAGGATGCCAAACTGGTACAAATCAATCCAAAAGCATCTTCTCATGATTTGGGATTTTCACTGACACCAATTTATGCATATAGAATTAAAAATATGACCAAGGGTTAACCAGGGGAGACAACTTGAGCAAAAAATCTTGCTTCCGACTTAGTTAAGGTTTTTACATGGTAGTCCATGCATAATCTGGCCACAATGTGTCAGGAATGATTTCATTAAAATGAGAACTTAAAAAAATGCATCACAATGATATCACTACTGTTTGCAGGAAAATATAGCGATTTAAGCAAAATTGTGTAAGGTTCAGCTAGGAGAGGGGGTTAGTGCAATTTTAAAGAAAGGGGGCCAGTACCTACAAAATGACTCGTATGTCATCAGCAATTCTCCCTACACTATTAAACTTAGTAGCAAATAATAGCTTAGATATAGTACTTTCATCTGATGGAATGGTATGATATGCAGATTAGTTATCTAATTTGCATATTCATCAATACTTCAACAGAAAATAAAGGAAAATTATAAAAAAGCAAATAAAAACTGAATTCTGCCCCCAAATTGTCCTTGATGCATGTTATTATATTATCAGTGATACAATTTGACAAGTCCTTTCATCCAATAGTCATATAATAGAATTATATCATTTGCATATTCATGAGTATTTATGAAAGTAGTAAAAATAGAGGTAAAATCATGGAATAACTACCCCCCCCCCCCCACACACACACCACACACACCTCAGGAGGGGGGGGGGGGGGTTATTCAACTAACCTTGCACCCAAGGACAATTATTCAAGGATACGAACTTGTTCAATGGGACCACTAAATACCAAAAATTTTTATTGTCTCTGTAAATAAACCTATTTGGATTACATAAAATTGCATGGTGTCCATGGCAACCCATCATGCACTGTAGCTTGGTCATTTGCAAGCGGACCCAAGATTAACACTTGCGTGATGCACATACTTTCACAGATTTTTTTCTCTTCCACTAATTCAAGGAAAACAAGATGGCAGCTACTGGCGAAACAAAATGGTCGCTAAATAGTAAAAAAAATGGCTAGAACAATTTACCCTTCCCCCAAAATGTGAAAATACACAACATGATTCTAAAGAAAGTGGGTGTACCTACAAAATGATTCGTATCTAAGCAGCAACTCATTTTAGACTATCGACCCTGGTACCGAATCGAAGCCCAGACATAGTTTTTTTATTCAAAGTGCTGATATGCAAATTTTCGCTTTTGCATATTCATGAGTATTAATAAAAAATAAATCAAGGAAAAATAAGGGAGTGTACCTATACATATTACCCATATGTCATTTGCTAGTTATCATAGACTATCAAACTGGGTACCAAATCAAAGCCTAGACAAGGTACTTTTATCCAATGGTACAAAATGCAAATAATCCAATTTGGATAGTCATGAATATTTATGAAAACATGAGAAATAAGAGAAAAATTGT
This sequence comes from Loripinus fragilis, assembly GCA_964019695.1. NCBI lineage: Eukaryota > Metazoa > Mollusca > Bivalvia > Lucinida > Lucinidae > Loripinus > Loripinus fragilis. The sequence continues at coordinate 137,214,672 of OZ026515.1, forward strand.
GGAAAAAAATATGGAGGGTATGTACAATATTACCTAAATGTAAGCTGCTAACTTTTCTAGACTACCAAACTTGTTACCAAATAAAAGTTGAGACATTACATTTTAACCCAATAGTATGATATACAAATTATCTAATTTGCATATTCATGAATATTAAGGAAAACATTAGAAATAAGAGAAAAATGTTAGAAAATTTAAAGGGTTGTACATACAACATAACCCATATGTCAGCTGCTAACTATTCTAAGCTTCCGAAATTGGTACAAAATGAAAGGTGAGTCATAGAACTTTAACACAATAGTCTGACATACAAATCTTATTTACATATTTGTGAATCTTAATGAAAACATTAAACAAAGAAAGAAAATTGCAGAAAAATTAAAATGGGTATATCTACAAAATTACCTATATCTCATCTTCTGATTGTCATAGACTAACAAGCTTGATAGCAAATAAATGCTAAGACATAGCACATTTTATGCCATGATCGGATATGCAAATCATTTTATGATTATATTCTTGAATATTAATTTAAATGTTAGAAAGGAGAGAAAAATGGAAATAAAATTAAGGGGGTGTACCAACAACATTACTCATATCGTAGCTGCTAATATTCCTAGACTACTACACTTGGTACCAACTTAAAGCTAAGACATTTTACTTAACTCAATAGCTATTATGTAAAATTATCCATTTCTTAAGTCTATTAATATTAATTTAAACATTAGAAATGATAGAAAAACGTAGAAAAATTAGTGGAGGTCTACTTCTAAAATTACTCCTATCTCATCTTTAAATTGTTCTAGACAATTAATCTTAGTATCCAATTATGGCTGAGACATAGTATTTTATTCCAATGGTTAGATATACAATCAATTAACAAACACATTTAGAAAACTAAAGAAAAATTGAAAATGAATCAATAAGGTTGTATCTTCAAAAATACTCATTAATAAACAAATTAAATAATTTGCATATCAAACAACACTATATTAGAACTTTTCTGGACTTTAATTTGAGAACAAGTTTAGAAAGTAAGTGAGTATGAAATCTAGGATAAATAGCAACTGAGATATGAGTAATTTTGCATGTACATTTTATTTTGAAATTGTTCTTTCATTTATACTCATTTCTAATATTTAATTAATTTTCATAAATACAATTTTAGATAATTTGCATATTGGTCCATTAAGTAAACATGATATGTATTAGCATTTAATTGGTACCAAGGCTTGTAGTATAGGATAGTATGCAGCTGAGATGTGGATAAATTTGCATGTACACCCCCTTAATTTTCACGATTTTCTCTTATTTCTAGTATTTTAATTAATATTCATGAATATGCAAATTTGATAATTTGCATATCTGAATATTGGATGAAAGTCCTATGTCATACTATTCAAATGGTACCAAGTTTAACAGTTTCCGATGAGTTGCTGCTGAGATATGAGTACTTTTGTAGGGACATCCCCATTCTTAAGAAGGGCATTATGCGTTGCCATGGAAACGATGGGATTTCACATAGCTCAAATAGGTTCATTCTTTAGGGCAAAAATTTTCCGTATCTAGGTGGTCTCCAAAAACAATTTGACACACATTAAAAGTTTTCCTGATCGTGCAAGGTTGGACTAATAAGACCCTAGGGTACTTAGGAATAAGCATGCAGTTACTTTTTAAAGATACAAATATACCATATATTTTGGCATGGACATTATGACATATTTATTTTAAAACAGAACAACTTGTTGATTATCAAAGTTTCTTTCTAATTTATTACTTGAAAAGCTGGTAAACAGTCCAAAATCGTTCTTTGAATAAAACTTAGTCTAACATTTAAAGAACAGGATACTGAATAAGGTAGGTTTATATAATGATTTTATAGACTAACCAAAATATGGTAATATCCTGGAATATTTATGTAAATTGCCGCCAAAACCATGTACCTTAATGGTAAAACGATCTTAGGACATAAAACAAATGATTTTGGACACAAAACATTGTCAAAAAATAAAATATTTCAGTTATATGTCAAATTCCATGATTTTTGGCGGCCATTTTGAAATTATGCAAATTAGGCCATTAAGACGTCGTTTCTCAGCTTGCCAACATTGGTTTTCGGATTCAGCATACCAAATTACCCCTAATCAAGGTGTCAAAACCTTTTCTTCACAAAATGCCTGTACTTGTTAACTTTTCTGATTTTTTTCCTGACTATAACAAACGTCATAATTTTAAGTATATTTCGTACGCATGCGCAGAAGGAATACCGCAAAGTTTTGGAAATGAAGGGCGCTTATATCCTTAATATTTTAGCACTTTTACTTTTTGAAAACCAGCTAAGGATTTACTAAATTTTTTGTCTAAACGGCACCCAGTCTAAAGACGTAAAATGAGGGGTGGGAGTAGAAGGCGCAAGTTTTCACGGCTATGCAATCGATGAATTGCTATGAAACCTATTTCGATGCTTTTTATGCATATTTTACTACCGAAACAAACCAATTTTAAAAACATTAGGGCAATTTGAAAATTTAGGTTTTGTAATCATGTCAACTAGGGAAAATATACGCCTAATACCCCTATTCCACACAGGCCCCGAATCCCACGAATTGACAAATATTTGGATTCGTGGCTGAATCGTACTCAGTTCGTGAAGATCTTAACTGATTCGCACATTCCGTAGTGAGTTCTTGCAATTCGTAGGTCTATGGGGAATTCGGCTCAAAAGTTTTGAACTGTTCAAAACTTTGGCCACGAATTCCCCGATTCGAAAAATCGTGCGTGATTCGTACCAAATTCCTAAGGCATTCTTGGACATCGTAACTGAATCGTAATAGATTCAGAGGCGTTTTGGGACATTCGTAGCTACTCTTAGCTCATTCGTGGGGAATCGGGAGATTAAGCCAAGCAATAAAACCAAGGAAGAGATAGTAGAAGAATTTTCCCTAAGATTAATTACCCCGTCACGCGCATGTGAGCAGTCCTAGAAGTTGAAACAGATTTGACAGATTCTGGAGCACAATCAGGATCAGTCAGTAGCTCCTGGCTGGTGATTTTGCCAATGACGAACTGCCATATTTTTCCAAGTCAAAGAGTCTGGGTCAGGGTCTCTCGACTTTAACGTAGTTGTTTTCTTCTAGCTATAAAAGAAGCCATTTTCAACACTCAAGTTGCAGGATCTATTCTACTTCTGCTTTACCGGGGACATTCATTTTTGAACTGATGCCCCCGAACCATGTATGGGCCTTTTTTATAACTATCCTGAGAGAAAATCTCGCGAATCGTGGCGAATCGTTGCGGATTTCTGTTAATTTGTGCCCGATTCGTGCTGCATTCGGCATATTCTTTACCGATTCGTAATTGATTCCTTCACTTTCGTGTAGCATGTTCTAATGTTATTTTGTTAATCGTAATGAATTCTTGCGCGATTCCAGCCGAACTGAGCCGATTCCCCCAAATATTCCTAACGACATCGTATCTGAATCGGGACTGACTCGTAGAGCATCACGATTGGAGAAAATTTTTTAATGAAACCTCACGAATCCCCCCGAATAAAGAAAAAATCAATTCGTGGCGATTCGGGCGATTCGTGGCCTGTGTGGAATAGGGATACTATCGCTAGAGCTCCTTGCTGAATTGCATATTAATTATTCTAACAGATACGGAAATACTTTGTTTGGAAATTATTTTCTCAAATGTTATATGGTCGAAATTATTTTGATATTCTTAAATTGTTTTTCTGCGTATATTATGTTGCTCTTCTTCGCGGTGCCGTGGGTTGGTCTGTGGCGTGTGACGGTGGCATTTCCTGATCATACTCACTTGCTTTATTTCATTTTTTTCGTTTTTAAATTCAGGTGTACTAAAGCATAGTTGATGATGATTCAGTGTTAATATGCCCGTTATAAATGAATTAGATCAGTGGGGTAAAACTCAGCAGAATAATGATCCTGCAACTGACAATTTATAAGGCCTAAAGAGTGTTGAACGTCTATCGTATTCTAAAGAAAATATCGGTAAATTCGCATACCAGTGGCCAGACATTGTTAAAATGTATAAGTAAGTAACATTTTGATAAAAATATACAATGAGTGGGGCGGGTATGTATCACAAGAATCGTGCATTTTATGATAAAAGCATGGAACTTGGTACATGGCTAGTTGATAGCAATACAAACAAATTAAGGGTCAGTGTCACGCCGAAAATGTCCTCTAATGGCCGCCATCTTGTTTTTTTTTCAAACTGGCCCCTTTTTCAACTTATTCATTATAATGTCATTATTTATTTGCAAACGTCATGTCTTCTTCAGTTAATTTTGCTTTAATAGCCGTCAGAGATATCTAAATACTTTAAAGTCATCTTTCAGATTAAAAAAAGGTAAAGATTGAGGCTGTACTTTAAAGATGGCCGCAACATTTATATCTAAAAAGTGCAGTTGTATATTAGAACTCTTACAAAGTTATAAATTTTGATGGAAATTACTTCTAGCAAGTGGAAATAGTCCCATTAAACAAGTTACTTACTTATCAGCATGGTTTTATTGTTGCTTATTGTTCCAACATGGTATTAACGACGGCTACCAGTGTACAAATCATTACATAATATTTACTTCTATTTGGAATTGGAAGAATGTGGTTTGAATTTATGCAAACGATTTTCAAGAATAATTTATTTAAATGGCTTTGGATAAAACAAAGAGCATCCAACATGTCATCCAAGATGGCTGTCAAAGTGGAAATAATATATGGTCTCCATTTATAAAGTGGCTGCCATCTTGTTTTTTCCAAAAATTGCAGTCTATTTTAAACTGAATTATTTTAAGCTCATACATTTGCAATCCAATATGTTGTCTTCATTTACTTTCACTTATTTTGCAGTCAATCATACTAATTTGCCTCAAAAAGTGTCATTCGGGCTTAGAAAACACAATATTTAGGCCATAGTCTCAGGGTGGCTGTCACATTTTGCATCCTCAACAGTGGTGTTATACCAACTTGACAAACTATGAATTTTCATGCAAAAGTCTTATGCAATTGTACACACAAACCAGGGATGAGCTTATCAGATGTTTTATTTTAACTTATTATTACATGTTATTCAAGATTGCTTTGTTATTAGTTTTAGAAAAAAAAAGAAATGTATTTGTATTTTTAGTTAGAAAATATTTTGAGGTTGTTTTAAGTTATGAAAATGATTTTCAAAATATGCATTACGATAGTAAAGGGGACATACAACCTGACATCCACGATGTATGCAGTGATTTTGTTACCTGAGCATAATGCATCTTTTGCGCATAATTTTGTCTCTGGGATGCAGAAAGCATGCCAGAGGAAATCCCAGTTGAAGCTCTAGCCAGCTGATCAGCACAGGATTTATCACAAAAGCAATTAGCAGGATGTTTTCTGACAAAGCAGACAGATCATCAGCAATTGTCATCAAGATCCGTTATTCTACATGTATTTGGAAAACTGGCACAATCAATTTGTTTAACCTAATCTGCGACATAATCTCGAGTGTTAGTACAACTACCTGGTAGGAGAGCAAAATTGACAGTATGAACATAGGCAAAGGATTGCTCTGAAAAAAGGATTGAGGTTAATTAAGCAATTAATTAGGGTGTTTGGGTGCATATTGGAGAGATATATCAGGCAGTGAGTTGAGATTAAATGATGCCGTGCAGATTTATATCAGGCCATGGAGGCACTACAGTTGTGATCTTCATTTTAAGCCAGCTACAGTTGCTCCTTACTTCTAACAAGCCATTTTACATCGCTTTCATTAACAGAGAAGGACAGCAGGTAGATAGTGTACATGCTTTTAAATCAACGAGTTGTTGGTGCGACTGATGCATTGCATGATCAAGGACATGAAAAGCAGGGCAATAAATGGCAATTGTAGCAGTGAGAAGTTTTGCTGTCGATGTTCATCAGGGCTTTGTTTTGATTCCACTGCTCTTAATTGTTATGTAAGAGGCTCTATTCACGGAATTCAGAACATACTGCCCATAGTTGCTATTGTACAAAGATGATCTGGTGATCAAGGTTGAGTACTTGGAGGAATTGCTGGTAAAGTTGGATGCATGAAAGTATATTGGAAGGAGAAGGGTCTATATCTGAACATAAGATATGAAGTCATATAAAGTGGTCCCTTGAGCTCAAGTGCACCAAATTCCTTTGGCACAAACTACTTAATGATGGAAGATGGAGGTGACAGCACCTGATACAAATTTGATATAGGATTTCTGTAACCATATGGATATTCTCTACGATAAAGAGACATTCTTGAGCTGCCTGCAGTCATACATTGCAAATGTTTATGGTAGAAGCTCCGTAGGCGTCTTAACCTTTTGATCAACTAACATCTGCTGCCTTTGACTTGAGGCCGGTAGTACTTAACATGCATTCATTGTTTTGTTTTTGTTGAGTGCATATATCCAGTGCGTCCTTGATTATGAACAATTCACTAGCATGATACACCCTAAGTAATATCGAAAACGACTAATAACAAAAAAGTGATGATTTTTTAGAAAGAGCTGCAAAATATCACCAATTAATAGAATTTTCCACTTTGGCTGCCATCTTGGATGCCATGCTTTAATTCACAGTTGAGAAAATTACAAAATATAAGAAACAAACATTCATTACAGTTAAAACAAATTTCCCTCATAAAAGGAGCTCTAGCGATAAGGCGTATATTTTCCCTAGTTGACATGATTACAAAACCTAAATTTTCAAATAGCCCTAATGATTTTAAAATTTGTCTGTTTGGGTAGTACAATATGTATAGTTAGCTTCAAAATAGGTTTCAAAGCGATCCATCATTTACAAAGCCGTGAAAACGTGCGATTTCTACTCCCACCCCTCATTTTACGTCTTTAGACTGTGTGCCGTTAATACGATATTTTTAGTAAATCCTTTGCAGGTTTTCAAAAAGTAAATGTGCTGAAATATTAAGGATATAAGTGCCCTTCATTTCCAAAACTTTGCGGTATTCCTTCTGCGCATGCGTACGAAATAAACTTAAAATTGTGACGTTTGTCATTGAAAAGATGTAACTGGCGTCTTTCAGTTTGTTTTTAGATGCTTTCCCCCCTAGACCCAAGATGCCCTTTGAACAATTAAATGTCGCTATACAAATATATAACATATATAAATGGCGTCTTGGGTCTAGAGGGGGAAAGGGGTTGTATAACCGAAAGAAGACATTAAATATCTGACAAAAATAGACCACTTTGCAAGATGGTCGTTTTTATTGTACATCAACTGTATAAATAGTTTTACTTTACATAGCGTGGTTCCCTGTTAAACGGTCTAGTTCCCATATATGTTACTGAATAACAAGCACAGTTGATGATCGAAATAAATTATCATTCAATAAGAAGTAGAGTTATTACATGCATGAAGGAAACCCCGTTTTAGATATACAAATTGGGGGCAATGGTGCATCGACGGCTCGTCTATATATATTTGTTTAATTTGCCTAGTTTCTCCAGTCGTTATTTAAACAAAATAAAACGAGCGTCTCGTTTAGGGAGATTGCTCGCCTTATCGCTAGAAATTCTTTTCAGATATGCTTATGTATAAAAAAAAACCCTCAATAAAATCTTTCTTCTTTGGCAGCCATCTTGGATGCCATATTGTACCGAGGCTCTCTTATAAATTGCTCACAAATAACAAAGTCATATTTTGAGCCTTTCTATGCTTGGAACAACTTGAATTTGATGCAATAATCTGAAGTTAGTGCATTATATGATGTTTTTTTTAAAGCAAGGTTGATTTAATATATAAAAACGGCGGCCATCTAAAAAATGGCCGCCATCTTGGATACTATGCCAGGCACTTCCGCTAGCTTTAAAGAAAAGTTAATTGCAAAATGATATCCAGCTTAACAGGCTTTACATGAAAACAGGTCGCCATTTTGAATTCCAAGATGGTGGCCGTCAAGGTGCATTTCTGGCGTGGCACTGACCCTCAAAAATTTTGTTTATTACTTATCTGGCCATGTACCAAGTTTCATGCTTTTATCATAGAATGCACGATTTTTTCACATATCCGCCCCACGATTCTAGACAATGTTTCAAAAATGTGGAAGTAAGCAAAATTTGATCAAAATATATCATGTTGTTAAAGAGTTATGAGCATTTTTACTAAAAGGCCTGAGCTCGGAGGTTTGCATACCAGTGGCTGGAACAATGTTAAAATGTATAAGTATGTAAAATGTGATACAAATATGCCATGTGTTTCACTAACTGCCGGACAGATAGACAGACAGACAGATAGACAGACGAAAAGCCCGTGAAGACGTAACACTTATGGTAAAGTCTACTTCCGATTGTATACCTGACTATTAAGACTAAATGTATGATTATTAAGTCCCAAACTAAAAAGTAGATATAGATTATTCACGTATACAAAGCTGTTGCATCGTTATCTTGTGTTACTGGATCTAGTTTCCATACAACATACATTAACCAATCGACTTCATTCAGAATCAACTGATGCTTAGGTGCATGGCCTACTCTGTCCATTACATGTTATCCTTAAACATCTGAACGTCTCATCCATATTTCTGCAATTCAAAATATCGTATGACGTTGCGTTCTGGGAGAGAAATAACGCTTTGTATTAAAATGAAAAATAACAATGGTTTACTGTAAAATGACATGCATAGATTATAAATGACAAAATCTTATTTTTTACGCCAAAAATAATATTTCAAAGTATTCTTAATGCCATACATGTATAATAGATAGAATCTATAGCCCCAGTTACACATTCACGATTTTGGGCACGGTAGAGCTACGATTCACCCCGATTTATCAAGTCAAGATGCATCGGCATGAGTCGAGGCAGCACCGTAGAGACATCGGCGCGAGCCCTAGTAGTACCGTGGGGATTCGTGAAGAATCCTTTTGATTCGGGAACCTCCACGACAAGGCTACGATAAGTTTAAACCGTTTGAACTCGTCGGGCTGAACTGGATTGTAGGCGTGGTTTAAATCGTAGCTCTACCGTAGCGGGATCGGGATCATTCTTAGTGGTACCGTGGTAGCATTCGCGGTCATTCGTGGGCGTTCGTGGCGAATCGGACTATCACTGACACACGATTCTAGTGTCGGTGCTGCCCCACACCTTTACTTAACACAAATAGACGTAGGATAAAGAGGGGGCCGCACTACGCCGACATTACATGCATAACTGAAATAGTAGGACTAGACAATCATTTTCTAAAGCGAATTTTTGTGAAGTGCATCATGGATTATGTCCAGCGACATCAAATTGCTATTTTGCAGCTTGAACTGGACGTCATCTGATACAACTGAACATGACACTGGACTTGAGACAAGACTGAGCCTTACCAGTGCGTCCGGTGACTGTTTTGATTTTGCGGCAGCTTTTTTTTTGATGGCATGACACTGACTTCGTCAAAGTTTGAAGAGATAATGATGTTTGGTGTCATAATTTGGCAAACTGTCGCATGACAACTACCAAATCGTTGGAGGTCGTGACGCTACCGCAGCGCTACCGGCTTGAATCGTACTACATGTAGCACCGTATCAAATCGTGGAGTCATCGTGAGCATTCGTAGCTCCACCGTGGTGAATCGTAGCGCTGCCGTCATGAGTCGTAGTAGACCCGTAGATGAATCGTGCAGACACCGTAGGATTATCGCGAGATACCGTATTGATGCTGGATTTTCTTTTTTTCCATCCCGACGCATCCCGATTTTACCATCTGGCTCAAATCGTCATGAATCGTGGTGAATCGTGGCCGGAATCGTGACTGTGTAAATGGGGCTTAACATTCGTGCTCTTGCTCTTGTATTATTGAATATATCATACTCGTTGCAAAAAATCGATAAAATACACGGCAAGCCTCGCATTTCATCGCTTTTCCTCAACTCGTTTAATATAATCATTAAACATGAGCACTGATGTAAGGTCCTTTATATAAATCGGATGAGTGTTCATTTTCCCTACTTTTATATCATTGGCGACTCGATGACCTTTACCTACGACGGACAAAAACGGACAAAGATGGGCCGGATATAAATGCACTGAGATATTTGATACTCCCCTGTCGGCATATTTCATAAAATGAGCTAGCTTCTGATGTGTTAGTACTTATCGCATCAATTGACGACCAGCTAAGGCTAAGAAAAGCTTCCGCAAACACGCAGTCTCGCCGGACTTACATGTAGTTAATCTTTCCTCAAGCGGAATAGAAAATGTTGGGCACGAATGGGTTTAATTCCTAATGTTTGCCCATCGTTTCGCTCTTTATATCAATGAAACCAAATATGTTTTATTGCTTTGTCTCATATTCACGGTCTCAGTACACGTATACAGCAAAGGGTGATGAATCGTCTACCGAAAGATAGGAGAGCAAACACAAAGTATTAGAATCCATCATGAGTGTGAGGGTAATTAGAAAAAATGTGATCACAAGTGACATATTTTCTATCCCATCCGCACACAAATGTGTTTTTCTTGCACACCATTAAATACGGTATTTATACTTAAAAAACGTCTCCAATAATTTTAAAGCTCTTGAATACGCTGGGATGCGACATATATACGTCACATGTCCTTTGACGTGTGGTCGTTCGATTTTCTATCTTTCCCAAAGGTTGGTACGGAGTGTGAGAGATAGAATTATCTCAAACAGGTCAGAGTAAATCCCGATCTGGTGTGCGAGATGAGTTGTAGTTTAGTTTTACAGTAAAAATTAGATCTTAATGACAAATGGTAGCTTTATGAAGGTCGAAAGTATTGCAGAATGCTCCGCTTGAAGCATTCTGCAATACTTTTGACCTGCATTAAGCGATAGTTGGTCTTGAAATCCAATTTTCGGTCTTTTTGAGAGTGGCCGTTTTACACAGGTTTTTACTGTAATTCTAAATGATTTGATACATGAGATTTTGGTAATTATCGTACATGCGTAAAATAATACTTTAAACTTGTACAGAGCGGCTGGAGATCTTAATTTTAGCCGGAGTCTTCCTGCTTCGCTAGTGCAAAGAGCAAAAGCTATGTGTGAACGCTGGTCGCATATGTGTAATGCGCGGATCCAGAAAGTCTTGTCAGGAGGGGGGGGTACCAACTTTGATTTTTTTTATTTTATCTTTTTTTAGTTGATGAGGGGAGGGAGGATCGAAATACCACTATAAGCGGGCAATCATCGGCGTTTCGCTAGCGTGCCGATGATGGCCCAACATTGAATGCTGGCTTGGCAGCTTTGTGATTTTCAGGGGATCAAGACCAGTAAATTAATATTGCTAAGAACCCTATTCTTTTTGTGATTTTTCAGGGGGGGGGGGGACCCCCCTCTCCACCCCTCTAGAAGTTTGCAAACAATTGCAAGAAATTAGAAATGCACATTGCGCATAAAGAAATAAAATCAAGCACGGATAAATTGATTGATTACAGGTTTAAATCATCGTACATGTAAGCGTCTCGACATAGATAAATTGGTTGAAACGAAAATGAAGTGCAATGTGGTGTGTGTTAGTGGTCAACAGTTTTTTCCGAATAATATAAAAAAAAATGTTTAGATATTAACCACAATGCTACTCCTCCCAGACAACTGGGTTAAGTATACCCACCATTTACTGTTCGGAAAAGAAGCGACTATCCAACTTTTCGAAACAGATCCACACAGTCCGTAAGTTCTTTCTCTAAAATACACAGTATATGAAAATTATAGTACATTTATTTTTAAATAAAACGCCCAGTTTGGAATAGGTTCAGGTTACTTAGTCAGTTGATACACAGAAGAAAGGGTGCATTCGTGAGAAAACGTTCGATGGAGCTCGTTGCCAATCCGTTAATGTGCAGTCTGACCCCAGGACTCTGGTAGTTTTATTTAAGTTGTCGATGAACGTGTGCAAGCTGGTGTGGTTAGCTATTTATGCATACATCTCGAGTGGAACATTGTACGTTTTAACTTCACGCAAATATACCCGGTCTCGCATTGATGGGCATGTCCACAATTATATGTTCGTGTAATTACTCTACACATTGAAAAAAAAAGATCTCAAGTCATAAATCGCATAAACGTCAAGTCATTTTTAATCCTGCAGCTATCAAAATGGAGGCCCAAATATTAGCCTGAACCTTTATCTACCTCAAAACTGTAGCGAAGACTATGGCGAGATATAAGTGCCAGACTTGTCTGAAGCTTCAGGGTTCGCATATGCGATCATGAACTGGCTTAAGGGCAATTTCGGGTATTGTCCACGCGCATCATTCCTGTGGCGGGAAACGGGGAAAGTTGTCTGGGTCCCGTGTTTCGACCATTTTCCACTTCGCATCAATACAGGTTTCAGATACGTTTACTTCTGGTGGATGTTTCCGCATTTTCTGGACAAAAAGTAGCTAAAATGTGTCCGAAATATCTATTGACGCGTAATTATAAATGATCGTCTCAGAACCAAACACTGATAAAAAATAGACTGGCGAATTCATTACAATATACAATATTATCAAGTGTATACCGTATATGCGAATACGAATATGGCCGGTACTCGGATTGTGTGTCCAATATATACGGTTAATTTGGGCGGCGCACGATCTGCCCTTGTAGCCTAGTGGTTAGCGCGTCGGACCAGAATCGATTCCTGGGAGGGCACCTATTAAACATTTTTTTCTTCTTCTTTTTCAGCTATATAATAATGAATTACTTCCTACCAGTAATACAAGTTGATATAAATGACAAAAAGTACACCGATAACGTTTTATATTGAATTATCCTCAAAATATGTGGGGGTAGGGGTAAATTTTGCTCTCCTGAGCGGAAATTAGTCTGGTGACCCCCATTTTTTATTTGTATTTCTAAAAGGTTGTATAAAAGTCTTTGGAATAAAAACAAAAATTTGACATTGTTAATACCAGATTTTTAAAAGAACACTCCATAACGTTTTATATTGTCTATCCTCAAAATATGTGGGGGTAGGTGTAAATTTTGCTCTGCTAAACGAAAATTAGTCTGGTGACCCCCATTTTTATTCGTTTTTCTAAAAGGTTATATAAAAGTCTATGGAATAAAAAAAAGTTTGAGATTGTTAATGCCAGATTTTTAAAAGTACACTCCATAACGTCTTATATTGAATTATCCTCAAAATATGTGGGAGTAGGGGTAAATTTTGCTCTCCTGAGCGAAAATTAGTCTGGTGACCCCCATTTTTATTCTTTTTCTAAAAGGTTATATAAAAGTCTATAGAATAAAAACAAAATTTTGAGTTTGTTAATGCCAGATTTTTTAAAAGTACACTCCATAGCGTTTTATATTGAATTATTCTCAAAATATGTGGGGGTAGGGGTAAATTTTGGTCTCCTGAAAGAAAATTTGTTCTGGTGACCCCCAATTTTTATTCTTTTTTCTAAAAGGTTATATAAAAGTCTATGAAATGATAACAAAACTTTGAGATTGTTAATCTTAAACTTTTTATATACAATTTAATCTAAAAATTGTATTCCTATTTTGGAGGAATTACCAAAAAATATCATTCAGTATCTTGTCACGGCTTGGTATAACAAATAATTTTTCACTTTTCCTATAAAGCTTGATGTCGTGAGTAATAATTAAAATTAGAATTAAAATAAAGAAGCTGGGTGGCAATTACAACTATTTTAACTTAATATTAAGGACTTGGGTTTTTTTTCAGAAAATTGGTTAAATGCTGGTCACTTCAATGTCAGATTATGAAAAATCGAGCGCGGTGACATATCCTTTTTATTTCATCAATCGACAGTCCATACATAAAACAAACTTTTTGTATTATACATGCGGTGTTTAGTTTAAACAATATTTATTGAAATATTCTACATTCATGCAATAAATACATTGTCAATGGATACAGGATTTGACAGTAAGCTAAAAGCTTATATGAAAGTCATTTCCTGTTTCAGGTATAATTTGTACAATATGTGTGAATAGCTTATAAAGCTTCAAAAAAACTCGCGCTAAGAAAGTTATAAAGTAATACATGCATGTTTTATAATGGAAAAAAAACAGAGAGAGAGAGAGAGAGAGAAAGAGAGAGATAGAGAGAAAGATAGAGAGAGAGAGCTGTTGACCGAGAACCTATCATGTGTATTTATCTACTTCTAGCAAGATGTATCTTTGGATTGTTTTACCGTGAATAGAGGATATCTTATCATGTTATATATAAGTGAAGTGGATAGCAATACAGTATGTCAATATATATCAACTCAATGAACAAATCTTTTAGACTTTAATATGTAGTCCTGTACTTTAAGGAATAGAGCTTCATTTTCTTCATCAGTTGCTGTATCCTTTCCAAAAAGTAAGTCATGAGTTGTATGATTTCTAAGAAGGGCTTCTAGGTATCTTTCTCGTGTTGCATTGTACTTTGGGCATATGAAGAAAAAGTGGTAAGCACTTTCAAACCCCCCACAGGCACAGGAAGGACTGGGAACTATATTTTTTCAATAAAGATCTGAATTGAGCGAGCTACCTGCCATTCGTATTCTTGCATGAAGTATTTGACCTAGCCTTGACCCAGCAGAAAAGAATTTTGGTGGTGCTCGCCTCTGTGTGGCTTTGTTGAGTTGGTATTTAAATGATGCAACTGAGGTGGACTGTTTAATTTCTTGGAGTAGGTTATTCCAGTCTCGTATTGTGGAGGGATAAAAAGAGTTATAATACAAGTTGGTGTTAGCGTGAATTGTGCGGATATCGTTAGAATTTCTCAGTCTGTAGGGATTAGCCTCTTGAACAAGTGGTGGAACAAAATCCTGCAGGTAAGGAGGAGTTAGATTATTGAGGATTTTGTAGAATATTACCAGTTTATGCTTTGTGCGACGTTCTTGCAGAGTGTCCCACCCCAGATCAGAAAGAAGTTTATCGTGGCTACAGAGTTTCGTGCCTCCTGTTATGATTCTGGCAGCTTCGTAATGGATATCATCAAGCTGTTTTTTAACATAAGCAGGACTGTTATCCCATACCGAGTCACTATACTCAAGTAGGGGACGAATAAATGCAAAGTACATTTTTTCGAGTGCCTTTCGATTGATTTTAAACTTGAGTAATCTCATTAGGTTTAATCTTGACCAAGCTGTTTCTGCAATATTATTTATGTGTTCTATCCAGGAACATGTATTGGATATGGTAAGCCCTAAATGTTTATGGCTAGTAGTTTCGTTAAGGACAACGTTATTCATTTCCAAAGAGGGGTGGAAGACTGGATGCTGTCTTCGAGATATTAGAAGAGTAGAAGTTTTTGTTGGATTGAAATCTACGAGCCAATCATGTGACCACCCATTAATTGTTTCTAGGTCTGTATTTAAAATGAAGGCTGCAGTTTGGGGATTATCAATAATTATATAGATAGTAGTGTCATCAGCAAATAGACGTATAGATGAGCGAATATTATTAACAATATCATTGATATAGATTAGGAAGAGTAAGGGACCAAGTATAGAGCCTTGTGGAACTCCTGCAAGAATGTCTGCCCAATTGGATTCTACCCCATTTAGTACGACACGCTGTCGTCGGTGTGAAAGATAGCTTTTAAACCAGCGAAGAAGCCCATCAGATAAACCCATACCAGCTAGTTTATGTAACAGCCCCCTGTGCCAGACTCTGTCAAAAGCCCTGCTGATGTCGCAAAATACAACTCGTACTTCTTTACCACTATCTACTGCTTCTAGGAATGAATGGTATGTGTGTAAAAGTTGGAAGGTTGTAGAGTCACCTTGAATAAAGACAGACTGAAAAGGTGTAAGAAGGTTGTTTTCTGATATGTAATTGTAAAGGTGCTTGTGAACACACCTTTCCATAGCTTTACCGATTTGACTTAGGAGAGATATTGGTCTGTAATTTGATGGCATAGACTTGTCTGCCTTTTTGTAAATGGCAGTGACATTGGCATCCTTCCAGTTAGAAGGAAAGTAACCTTGAAGTAATGAACGATTGAATATAATAGATAGAGGTTTTGACAATATAGTGGCACCTTCCTTCAACAGACGTGGACTAATAAGATCAGGACCACTAGCCTTTGTCACATTAAGGTTGTTTAGGACATCTCTAACATCTTGTTCAGATATTGTAATTGAGTTAAGTCTGCTGTTGCATGTGAATGTATGTTGCGGTAATGGTTTGTTATTATCATTTACAACTGCCTGTGAACAAAAGTAGTCATTCAGCATGTTAGCTTTGTCTATGTCTTTCTCTGCAAACTTGTCATTTAGCTTGAGCGTTGGTATAGTGTGGTTTGATTTCTGTAGACCCATTACTTGCTTTGAGGTTTTCCAAAATATTTTTGAGTTTATATTTTCTTTTGAAAGTATATCTTCGAGCTTGTCAAAATAATTCTTTTTTGATGATCTTATATTGCTAACAATTTGGTTACGAAGTATTTTGAATTTTTCCCAAAATAATAAGTTTTGTGTTTTCTTATATTTTCTAAAAGCGCGTTTCCGTTTTCGTATGAGGTTTCGAATTTGGCAAGTTATCCATGGGTGCTCATTAGGCCTAATTGTGACTACTTTACTTGGGATTGAATTTTGGCTAGCTTTGTTTAAAGTGTCCATGACGTATGTAACATTTTCGTTGATGTTATTATTATTGGCTATATTTTCTTCTAGTTCATAAGATGTTAATTGTGCTCTGAATATATCAAAATTAGCACGTTCGTAATTGAATACTCTTCTTTTAAAGGCCTTAGTTGATGGGTGTAAAAATTTCAGTATGACAAGTATAGGACAATGAAATCGTATTTGATCAGGAATGAAAGAGTCCACTACACCACTAGTCAGAATATTAGAACTGTTACGCACCAATATCAAGTCAAGTAATGAAGAGGAGTTTTCAGTAAAGTGTGTGTCTTCTTGTATAAGCTGTTTAAGATTGTAGTTTTGAATTAGATCTTTCATTTTGTTATTATTGTTAGGATGCATATTAAAATTGAAATCGCCAGTAACAACTATATCAGGTATATTAGTGTTGTGTGCTCTGTCGATGCTTTCATCTAACAGAGTGAAATAATCAGCATTACTATTAGGTGCTCGATAAAAACCACCAATGAGAATTTTTTTTGTCTTAACTACTATCTCTATCCAGACGGCTTCTAGGTTTTGCAATTCTAGATCAGTGTGGCGCTTGCACGTTAGCGTGTCTCTGGCATAAATGATAACTCCACCTCCAGGGCGGTTGCACCTATCAAATCTGAAGGGTGGCAGAAAATTATCGATTAGCAAGTCGTCGTTTTTAATTTCGGGTTTCAGCCAACTTTCAGTGAAGACAAGAACGTCATACGCAAGTGATTCGCACTTGATTAAGTCAAGTTTTGGAAGTACGCTCTGGATGTTCATATGCATGATACTCAGGTGATTAGATAGGGCCCCTAGAGTGCTAATGCTGCTAGATGTACTTGTATCAGGCAGGCTACTGACAGAGTCTGGTCCGGGATGAGGGTGAACATCTCCACTCAATAGAATAAGATCGATGACCCAGGAAAGAAGGACGCTTACTAATAATAGAGAAAGGCATGCAATAGAGAAACTTAAGTTGGTGTTGTGCTTTGCTTGCATCCGTGCGGTGTTTGATGCTGTATGAGAGTGCTCGAGCACTTATCGCATGTAGATGAACGCAGGAAACTACCTTATACAGAGTGTCTTATTATAGATACAATGTTACGTTCTGAAAAGTTACATGTGGAAAGCAAGTCACTGAGACCCCCACTGTCTTTGTGATTTAGACATTGTCATGTCTTGTCCATTTTTTCACCTTTATTTTTTTTTCTTCATTTGTTCAATTCAAGAAGATTTTCTGTCAATCTTTAGAGTAGGCTTGGGGCTTGAGTATGGGGATCTTATGAGTATATATACTAGAGATGTTTGCATAACGGTAACTGAGTTGTTCTTATTCCTACTACTGAAAATTTCGTGAAAAATAAAAAAGCTGACTCAGTTCTCGTTATGCGAATATATAGGTGTTCTTTCAATTTTTTCCTACTTTTTCACATGCTAACATGTCTTACAGTTCACCACCAAACACTCTACAGCTATTCCATAACCATTTCTATCAAACAGAATCAAGTTTTACCTTATCTGTGTGCCAAACATTCTTATTCTAAGAGAACCATACCTGGCAAAGAGTACAAAACCAATCAGGAATACACTACCTTTGTATTAGGAAACTTTTATCATATGGTATTTTCTTTATTAATGGTACACCTTCTACTGCTTCAATCAGGAGATGTTCATCCCAATCCAGGACCCTCTTCAGTCTCATCTGATACGTCTGACAATTTGTCTCGTTCTTCAGCATCGTCTATTTTAGATGGTATAAATCTTTCTCGTCATTTATCTTTTGTTCATCACAATGTACAGAGTATTGTTCCAAAACTAGATATGATCTTGGCAGAATTTTTTGACTTTGATGTTTTAGCTTTCACGGAAACTTGGCTTAATCCCAACATAACGAGTGACGATATTTCATTAATCTCCTATCATCATCCAGAGCGTAAAGATAGAGTTGCAGACAATCACGGCCGTGTAATTGTCTATATAAAGGAAAGCATACATTATGTGAGACGTAGAGATCTTGAACCAAATGGAGTAGAGTGTATTTGGGTCGAATTGACCCTGAGACAGAAGCATGTTCTCTTTGGGGTATTCTATAGACCACCGAGTGCTGATGCTCTTTATTTCTCATCCATTGAAGACTCAATACATCTGGCAGTTGATACGGGTATTAATGATATAATTATCACTGGCGATTTTAATTATAACATGCTCAACGCACACACATCAAATAAAATCAAAAGCATTTGCGAGCAGTTTTCCCTTACACAAACTATCGACAACCCCACCCATTTCACTGCACATTCTTCGTCTCTAATTGACATAATACTAACAAATAACGAAACTAGTATGGTCTACAGCGGAGTTGGAGATCCTTTCTTCAACCAAGGAATAAGGTTTCATTGTCCAGTCTTCGGCATTCTTAATTTCACCAAACCAAAATTTAAATCATATACCCGTCATACCTGGTCATACGACCGAGGTGACTACAATCTTCTTTGTGAAAAAGCTGCAGATAGAAACTGGAACATCTTGTCTGACCCTGACATAAACATTCATACTAAAAATATCACAGATCATATCATCAGCATATCCAAAGCTTGCATACCAAACAGATTAACTAGAATAAAACCAGATGAACCTTTTTGGATGAATACCAATATAAAACGCTACATCAGAAAACGTAAAACAGCCTATAAACAAGCAAAACGCACAAACATTCCATCCCACTGGCGAGAATTCAGAGCAATCTGTAATAAAGTGATAACTATGATTCGAGAATCTAAGAAAACTCTGAAACAAACTTAATTCCAACACATTGACCTCAAGAGACTGGTGGTCAACACTTAAATCTGTCATATCACCAACTAACTCATCTTCAATCCCTCCACTTGAAAACAATGGACAGACTTACACTGACAATCTGGACAAAGCAAATCTTTTAAATAATTATTTCCGAGAACAAACTCTTATTAATGATGATAATGTGAACGTACCAGATGTAGCTAATTATGACATAGTAAATGAACTAAGTTCCATAATTCTCACATTGGCAGAAATCGAAATAGTCTTAAAATCTCTTCCTGTTGGAAAAGCGGTTGGTCCTGATGGTATCAGTAACAAGATTCTTCGTGAATTGTCTGTTGAACTCTCACTGCCATTCTGTTCTCTATTCAACCAGTCTCTACAGACAGGTGTGTTTCCAGATTGCTGGAAGATATCAAATGTTTGTCCAATCCCTAAGTCAGGGAATCGCTCTTCTATATCGAACTATCAACCTGTTTCTCTTTTATGCACATCTGAGAAGGTTTTTGAAAGAACTGTTTTTAAACACATTTTCAATCATTTTCAATATAATAATATTCTCACTCCTCTTCAATCTGGATTCATACCAGGTGACTGAACTGTTAATCAACTTACCTATCCGTATGATTCTTTTTCACATGCTCTTGATTTTGGAAAGGAGGTAAGGGTAGTCTTTTTGTGATATCAGTAAAGCTTTTGACCGTGTCTGGCATGAGGGTCTCTTAAAAAAGCTTGAAGCTGCAGGTATAACTGGGCATCTTCTATCTTGGTTTCGCTCTTACTTGTGTTACAGAAGACAAAGAGTTGTTCTTCCTGGTGTCGAGTCTGCATGGAACTTCATCCGGGCTGGAGTTCCACAAGGGTCTATTTTGGGACCACTTCTATTTCTGCTTTTTATTAATGATATTGTAACAGACATTGGCTCAAATATTCGACTTTTCGCTGATGACACTAGCTTATTTATCATTGTTGAAAATCCAGATTTGGCAGCGGAACTCTTAAACATGGATCTAGAAAAAATAATGGAGTGGGCTAAACGTTGGCTTGTAACCTTTAATCCTACAAAAACAGAATCTCTTCTTATATCACGTAAAATCAATCAACATGTTCATCCACCTCTCTTTATGGATAATCAAATCATCGAAGAAGTCTCGTCTCATAAGCATTTAGGCATTTTCCTTTCAAATGACTGTTCTTGGCATAAACATATCGATTGCGTTAAGGAAAAGGCTTGGGTTAGAATTAACGTAATGAGGAGACTCAAATTTAGACTTAACAGAAAATCTCTTGAGACTATATATTTTAGTTTTATTAGACCTTTATTAGAATATGCAGATGTTATTTGGGACAATTGTACATATTATGAGAAACTTGAATTAGATAAGATACAGTCAGAGGCAGCAAGGATAGTCTCAGGAGCAACGAAACTTGTCTCTTTTCACGCTCTTTATGAAGAAGTCGGATGGGAAAGTTTGGAAAAAAGACGTAGAAAACACAAGCTTTTGCTTCTTTATAAAATGTTCAACAATCTATCACCTTTATATCTTTGTTCCTAAATACCTCCTACTGTAGATACTCAATCTTCATATAACCTTCGCAATGCACACAACATTCGTACAATACACTCACGAACAACACAGTGTTTTAACTCTTTTCTGCCTTCGACCATCAGAGAGTGGAACACTTTACCCCTTGATGTGCGAAATTGTGATTCGATTATCAGTTTTAAACGCAAATTGAACTCAGATATAAATGTTGTCCCAAAATATTTTTACACTGGTAACAGAAAAGCCCAGGTACTTCATGTCAGAATTCGTACCAAATGTAGCTCTCTAAACAATGATCTCTATCAAAAAGGAATCAGTGAATCGCCTCTCTGTCTCTGTGGCCATGTTGAAAATGCCAACCACTTTCTCATGAAATGTCATAATTATCAAGCACAAAGAGATGAGCTCGTACGTGCAGTTTCTCAGCACACTTCAGTAACACTACAGACTCTCTTATTTGGTAACAAATCGCATCCTATGAACATACACATCGAAATTTTTGAAGCTGTGCAAACATATATTGTTAACACCAAACGATTTTAAAATAACACCTATCACATAGAAGTATTAAAACCAAAAGTAGGAAAGATGTTACAAGGTTTCAGATTCGTGCCCCAAGTCTACTCATTCATAATCATTTTTTTTCTTTTTTTTAGTATTCAATTTTCATAAAAACATTTTGTGCATTTTTGGCATTATACCATTTCTAACGTTGACATCAACATTAACAAGTACGAGCTTGCATTTTCCCTCTTTTTTTCAGTGATTTTTGTTATAAAGTATTTTTTCTGTTCTACATTTTTATATTACGTTAACAGACCTTTGCGCCAAATAGAATGATTAGACCTTGTAAAATTTCAGACCGCCATAACGAAGTGCTGAATAGTGCACATAATGTATGTGTTAATTAAAAGAGAGCAACAGCACAATAACAGTGCCATTTATGAAGACGTAACATGCATATATTTGGCGAATAGGTATGTTGACGTAACAAGTAAGATTGTTTTAAAGTATTATATTTCAACAGCTTAAAACAACGCCATTATATTTACATCTGATTATTGCTAGGAGAAGAATAACATAAGCTTCCAGCTTTCGTTCTAATCCTTTTACATTATGTAACTTGTATATATTTGTATGTGTATCTTACCAAGTTGAAATAAAATATGTTTAAACTAAAACAAACTGTATGCAAAGAATTGAAAAGATCTTAATGCGGGAAGTATTTCCCGCAATTATACTTCCCGCATTTGCCCTTAATATAATTTCAAAAACGCCGTATGAATTGGACATGATAGACTTGTGGTCACCTGCTGGGAAAGGGCTGACCTCTTGGCTCTCGTTTGTGATGTCTAATTATGAAGCTGTCACTTTCTCATGGGTATCCTGGGCCAGGTGTGGTACTTGATTGTATCGATTCCTGATCCTTGCCCGTTTTCTTACTTTTACTATCGATTCATTTTCAAAATGGACTGAACGCACTTGAGTACACTCTATTGATTCAACGACCGACAATTGACTTTTCGAATGTAACTATATTTCCCATATTGGCTCATATAAAACCCACTAACCCTTTATGCCCTAATGGATTCTTCCTTTTGGTTTGATGCAATAAACTTTGGATGGTCCATTGTATAAACTGAAGATTCACAGGTTATAACTTCCACATAAAACTACATGTATATGTTCTGCGCAAAGTAAGAATCGATACCATTCTAGAATGGCTCTGCGCAAAGTAAGAATTCCTACTTGGTTGCGCAATTCTAGAACGGTATCAGACCATTCTAGAATTGCGCAAGAGATATTTTCAGTTTTATCGATTAGGTAGATGCCCTGCGCAAAGTAAGAATGATTCGGACCAAGTGAGAATATGTCAAAATTGTACAAGTGCGAAGTTGAGATGGTCTGGTGAGAATGCACGTATGCTCATTTATATGCTCATTTATATGCTTTATTTATTTTACAAAAGGGAAGGAAAGGCGAAAGTATTTCAATCACGGAGGTATACCCTGAATTGAAGATATCACTTGAACGATAACAAGCCATTTTCCATGAGCATTAAGGTCGACCCCGCGTGTTTGAGTTCACAGGTTCGATCCTGGCTCATCCAGTCGGTGAAAAAGAAATTAAGTAGTGCTTCATTTCTCCATATCTCCTTCGATCTTTGTTTGACAAAAAACGGACAGGACCGTAGCTCAGTCAGTAATACGTTGTCTGGTAGTGACTTGTTCTATCCAGGAATCAGTGGCGTCCTGGTTTGACTGAAAAAATGTTAACTGGTACGTTAAGATCAACTCAAGCAAAACAAAAAATGGGCATATTACCCTAATATATCGTCCATAAGTTAAAATAGTATTTAATTGTTAGCATCGTAGCTCAGTCGGTACGATGCAGGATGGCGATCACAAATAAGTGTCGTAAGTTCGAATCCCACCGACAGTGCGATGTTGCCCAGAACAGGTTCTACACGGGAAATAGCGGCGTCCCGACATTACTGAATAATTGTTGACTTGACGTTAAGCCTCAAATCAAACAAATGAATTGTGCGTATGTAAATGATATATGTGTAGCATTTTTGGAGCAGGTGTTTGATATGCAACTTTCAACATTCAACATCGTATATCAAAATGATCAGGAACAGTCTGCTCAGAGTTCACACTGCTTACACAAGGCCGTCGTCGGCGATTAGAGACTTTGCCGGTGGCATAAGCCATCCACAACAACCGGGCTAGCCATACAATGAAACTGGGGTCTCCAGCTAAATAGATGTTAACTGATCAGAGTCTTCATTTGCCGGATGCATGAGCCGTTTACATTAAATAGCTATCAGAGTCTTCACTGAGAATGCAATTATCACTCTTGATTGCTAATTGACATATTAAACAAAACAAAATAATTACGGTTGCAAAATGCTTAAAGTGTCGGCTAATTATTTTTTAATCAAACGACAAATTTTCGAAAACGCAACGACATGATTTACATTTGAGTCGGTATGTTGATTCAATAAATTGCGTTTCTTAGTCTATCCATGAATCTATGCTGCTTCTTTCTAAGAAAGATAGTAAAGACTTTTTACATATACTGCTCAACATAAGGACGTAATAAATGATAATCCCGAACTCAAAAACGAATTTTAAAGTTATCGTAAAGTATAACGCCCAAAACCTTTTATACCCCTACTTATTTCGAGCAGTATATAAGAGAGTATTACAATGCTGTTTTAGACAGTCCGACGATTCCCGGACTTCTTTTCAGCAAATATTATATTTCTTTCTTTAAACAAAATTACAATATATTTTAAACAAAATCTACTTGATTTAATTTTATAACTGTTAAAGATTTGTTTTAATGGTCGATTTGAGCCGTCTATCTGACTTACGAAATCTGGCTTGCGAACAACAAAAGCGCAGACCAGTCTGCGCATCCACGCAGTCTGATCAGCGCCTTTATTATTCACATTCTGTAAAGTATCACGCTCATAACCTTTAATACCCCTACTTGTTTCGAGCAGCATATAAGAGAGTATTACAATGCCGTTTTCGACAGTCCGACGATTACCGGACTTGTTTTTCGGCCAATATTATATTTCTTTTAATTATTTTTTTTAAACAAAACCTGCTTGATTTAATTTCATAATTGTTTAAAGATTTGTTTTAATGGTTGATTTGAGCCGTCGTCCTGACTTACGAAATCTGGCTTGCGAACAATAAAAGCGCAGACCAGTCTGCGCATCCACTCAGTCTGATCAGCGCCTTTATTATTCACATTCTGTAAAGTACAATTGTAAACGAATACCGGTTTTCAATTTGTCCATTTTTAGATGTGCGCTCATATTTTCTCATTAAAGTAATTACATGCTGGCTTGCGAACAACAAAAGCGCAGACAACTCTGCGCATCCACGCAGTCTGATCACGCCTTTAGTCTGACACATTTTTTTAGCAAAGTAGGTAATTTTTATTCTTATTTTAATCATAACAGTGTCATGTGAAGCCTGGGTCCAGTCTTCAATATTTTTTGCCAATATTTTCTAATGTTAATATTCTAAAAAAATAAAAAAATAAAAAGACAACACATCATTATTAATTCCGGTAGATTTTTGACCAAGAAACGAAAAAATAAAAAATAGGGAAAAAAATGATCTACCTTTAAACTTTGGTATCTTAAATTGCAAACAACAAAGACCCAGATCAGACTGTTCTCTTAGGAGCAGTCCGACCAGGGCCAACTATGTTTGCTCCCATAATGATAAATAGCAGACGACACATTCAGGACAAAAATATTGGTAGAATATGTTTAAGATTTTGAGTTTAAATAATGTAATAATTCTTGATTTATAACGTTTCTGTTTCAACACATTTTATTGCCCTTTATAATTCTTATCTATTTACCTACGTTTGATTTTGTGCATAGTATTAGTTGGGCGGAGCTATTTAAATATTCTGTGCTACTGTTCAAACCTCATTGGTTACAGATAATCCCTTTAGCAGATGGTATTTCTTCCATGTCAAGTGGGCGCGGCTTTTGACGCGCGACTTTGACAAATAATTTTTATACGGGGAAATAGAAATTATTAAGAAATTTAACGAGAAAATATGAAATTAAATTTAAACAATCAAATTTATTAGAATGGAATTTTTAAACCAGAAATCAAAATAGGAATTAAAACAATAAAGATAGAAATTAAAAACAATAAATCGGGATGGAAATTAAAACAATAATTTAAAATCGGAATGAAAATTAAAAAGAAATAATAAAAAAAAAGAAAATTATATTGGAAATTTAAACAAGAAAACAGAAAAGAATTTAACACAAAACAATCAGAACAAGTAAAGAGAACAAAAATAAAACGAGAAACCAGAACAGAAATTAAAACAAGTCGTTAAGATGCAGGAAATATGTAGAACAAACGACATATATTTAACCCTATCTCACTCAGAATGGCCAAACCTCTGTATGTTACGTGTAGAAGTTTACCCAGATTATAACGAATAATGTCCTTGACTCAACCTGTTAATGAGTACTTATCAAAATAATTGATCTTACGACGTTTTTCAACTACATAGAAAGGTTGTTGAATTTGATTCTTTGCGTCAAAACGCAGAGAAGCTGGAGAGGCTCGAAGCTGCAACCATTCGGTCTCGAATTAACCACTGAGCCACTGCACTGCTCCAAACTACTTCAAAAGAAGACGACTTTTTTCGATGCATTAGTTTAGTAGCATCAACAAAAGTTCTGGTGAGGCTGCGTGGTGGCACAGGCTTTCCTGAGCGTTCGTTGATCTCATATGGGATCTTTGCTAATAGGAATTTAAATTCAGTTGGATTTGTGCGATTGTTTCTCGTCGGCCGTTGATTGTCAATCAGACTGCGCTTCTAAATGTACATATATTTTCATGAGCAAGCAGACGAGATTTTTTTAATATTATCACATATGCGCAAATACCTCTATTTAACAACATTGCGGGTGTATTTAACGGATCTAGAAGTCTTCATCTTAGTCTGAGACTTCATCAACACCCATACTCTATACTTTAGAGTTTCGAACATAGAATGCGAAGGCGAGTCTGTGCGTTTGTACAGACTCGTCGTAGCCTTCATTGCTCAATGATGTAATAAGAACCAAAATCTCGTCTGCAGGCCAAAATATTTATGTTCTATTAAAGAGAGAAATATCAAACATGTCTTGTTTTTTATTCTTTATAACTAAAACAAAAATAGGTGCGTTTCCGCTGAGTGTGCCGGTTTATGTCAATATTGCTTTCTCAGAAACATAGGCTTTCTGCAAACGCAATATTTTCAAGTTAAACGATTTTCCTACCTATGTTTGAGGAAACGCAGTTAGTTTTGTGTTAGGCATACTCTAGTTTCCAAGTTGGAGAGACCATAAATACAAAAAGCAAGCGGTCCACGATCAAACTTTTAGTAGTTAACGAAGCAGGGAAAAAACCCCAAAACCCAAACAACAACAACAACAGCATAAAAGAGCCTGACATGCGATTCCCAAAAGTGTGGCATTTTGACAACTGTAGACTCAGACGAGCAGGTGCAGCCTCCTTTTAAGCCTAGTACTTCCTAATGATGTTCAACTCGTAGAATAGGCAAGCGACCAGCTAAGACTCTGACCAGATTGCGCGTATGCGCAGGCTGATATGAGGCTTTGCTGGTCACACATACCACATTGTTGGAAATCTCATGTAGCGGCTCATATATCAAACTTTGCTCGAGTTGTTGCTTTCCATAACGTCTCATTTACTAATATAATTCAAATGGTCATGTCGAGACGGTACGCAAAAACAGAATCTCATGTTCGGTAAATAGATATTTTGTTCACGTTTTCCTCTGGAACCAGTTAACATTTCAGTCATCCTAAACATCATGGTTCAAACACTTTTCAAGTCATCCCAGGTCAACAAATAGACGGAAGTCTTTTTAACCAATGCTTCCAAACGTACGCATTCCTCTCCTGATATGGTTTAAATTGTCATTCAATGCTGCGCATTTATATCGTTTAACAGACCAGAGAATAATACCTCAGTCCAACAAGAACCCAACAAGGTTTAAAATGAGATTCAACCGTTGCCTTAATAAAGGATAAAACAGAATCACAACTATTCTTACTTGGTCCATATTCTTACTTTGCGCAGAGACCATTCTAGAATGGCTCTGCGCAAAGTAAGTATTCCTACTTTGCGCAACCAAGTGGGGATTCTTACTTTGCGCAGAGCCATTCTAGAATGGTATCGATTCCTACTTTGCGCAGAACATATATATCTTTCTCGGAAGATTGTTTTGGCATATATCAAACAGTGTATACCCTGATGAGATGTCGCATTAAGTGGCATTTCATCTTGGTCTTCACTGTTTGTCAAATTGCGCATTTAGGAGTCACTGGTATAAAAAGATTTAAATATTGCGCCCATTGCGAGGACTTGGTGTTAAACCCAGATGAGATGGCACTAAACGAGACATCTAACAAAGTTCTGTATTATTTGCTATCATGAAAGCACTAGACAGATAGAAGTTACAGAAATAGAAAAGATACTCTGGGATAAAAGCTACTATAGCTGGACCATGGGTGCTACTTATTTGTTAACATCAATTCTCTGTAACTACTGAACCTGTTATAATAGAGGTTGTTCACGCTCGGTCTCGGATTTTATTATAAATTGCTGACAATGATTCTTCCTTGGTAAAACCAAAAAAATTAATGCTAGTTCACTCATTTGTATTTCCGTTGCCATGGCAACGGCTTCTAAATATTTTGGCCAAAAATCAGCCAAAATTACCTTAAAATTCAATAATTTCACTGCCCAGCTGCCGTTTATATTGCCTTTCTTTTACAATAATTTTCATTTTCTCTGGTAATACTAACTTAAACTTATCTAAATCATGCCTCATATCATCCCGACTGAAAAGTTTTTGTTGACTAAATTAGCACTGAATGTGGGTGGGGTAACAAAACCCCAAAATGTGTCGTTTTTTGCACTTTTTGACAGCCTATATCATTAAGGGCACGACAGCCGGACACATTATAGGACTAACATGAAAATCAATATTACCCCATCTTTTAAAAATTAGAATAAAAGTTTTGGGAAGTTACCATCTTCTATGTGTTGCCATGAAAACAAGTGGTACGCCGTTCCAAAATGCATGTTTTGATTTTAACAAATATTAATGAGGTGTGAAATTCACACAACCGTCAGACTGTAACACTGAACAAAAGAAAGTGTTAAGCTACCATTTTTCTGCCAATATCTTTAAAAATATTATCAGAGGCCCCAATGGGGGTTTGATTTAGTCTTTTTTGGGGCGCAACAGGGGAAAAAATTAAGAAATTATTTGAAAAAAAGTTAAAGCTCTCTTACATAATAAAATTAATTGTATCAAAGTTGTTTTGAAAAGTCATGTCTACATTATACAATTGTAATTAAAGAATAAAAACAATTGTAAATCTCAGGAGGGGCTCCTGAAGGGGTCCAAATTCGATTGAATGTGGGTGGGGTAACACAACCCCGAAATGTGTATTTTTTTTGCACTTTTTGACAGCTTATGTCATTAAGGGCACGGCAGCCAGACACATTATAAGACAAACATGAAAATGAATATTACCCCATCTTTCAAAAACTAGAATAAAAATTTTGGGAAGTTACCATCTTCTATGTGTTACCATGGAAACAAGAGGTACACCGTTCCAAAATGCATGTTTTGATTTTAACAAACATTTATGAGGTGTGAAATTCACACAACCGCGAGACTGTAACACTGAACAAATGAAAGTACTAAGCTACCATTTTTCTGCCAATATCTATAAAAATATTATCAGAGGCCCCAATGGGGGTTTGATTTAGTCATTTTAGGGGCGCAACTGGGGGCAAAAATTAAGAAATTATTTGATAAAAAAAGTCAAAGCTCTCTTACATAATAAAGTTAATTGTATCAAAGTTGTTTTGAAAAGTAATGTCTACATTATACAATTGTAATTAAAGAATAAAAACAATTGTAAATCTCAGGAGGGGCTCCCGAAGGGGCTTAAAATCGATTGAATGTGGGTGGGGTAGGCTTGTCCCTAAAAATCATATTTTTTTTGCATTTTTGATTAGCCACAGACAGCTTGTGCGGATAATTTGACATTCTGGTGTATGCTTGATTCAAACATTGAGTGTAAAATATCATGAGATAGAAAAAGAAATGGGAAGATAATATCTACTGGAGGTAACCATGGCAACAAAAATGGGTCCATTAAAATTAAAAAAAAACAACACTGTTATAGTTGAAAACATTATATTCCCATATCACAAGGTAATAATCAATACCAGCATATACATTTGTTGCTTTAGCATAATCCTAAAGACAAGCTTACATTATGCCCTGCAAATCTAATTATAACCCTTTTAGGGGCCCCAAAAGGGTAAAAATACCTAATTATTTACATAAATTACAAGTTTTTATTTCACTGATTGAAATGAAACACTTTAGCTCTACAAAATATGCATAAATAAAGATTCTTATATGGAAGTTCATATATTGTTGACTTAGTTAAAGAAAATTTGGGGAAAGATAAGTGAATACGAGACTTTGTTGAGCACTTTATTTAGGTCACAGCTGACACCAATAACAATAACTATTGCATGACTAAACACATTATGCCTTATAACTTCAATATTTGTTATCATATCTATCTGAAAGTTACTGAAATAAATGGACTTGGTATGCCAGATGCAATTATAATGCATTAAACTCTCCACATATTTCAGCAAGAGGTACTGCCCCTGTTTATTATTTTACCATTGTTTTGTATGAGAAAACTGTAGTAAAGTGAGTAAAAGTTCAGTAACTTGAAAACTTATTAGCTAAGCTGCATGAAAGCTGTTCTGAACCATAACTATGTCAAACTATAGATCGAAGTTCTTTCTCCTATATTTTTCTTTTTTTCAAACATGAATTGATGCCCCGTTTAAGCTAATATTTACATAGAAAATGTGCCAAAAATCATTTTTTCTCCTAGAACTTGCTTTCTAGTGGTGCTGTCACATATAAACGGATAAAGGTAACGGACGCCAAACGGACAGAAAATTTGCAAAAAGTGTTTATCCGGTGAAGAAAGTCGTCTCAGTGGCGGCGAATGCTGACGCAGAAGTCGTAAGGAGCGCATACGTACCAAACAAGTAACGGACAAAGAACGTCCGACTAACTTACGTGTAACAGACGTATAACGGACAAGACGAATTTGTACCATATACGAGACGGACAAAACGTTCGTTGAACGATCACAGAATGCGCATGCGGTAATCGCCCAGGAAACCTTTTTACCTGTCATGTAGTTGACCGTTCTCAACTCAGGTCAAAGGGACATCAACGGATACATACAGGATAACTACAGGATGCTGGAACAATGAGAATTGGACAAACGGCACGAGAACCGGACATACCCCATACCAACGCATGAGTAAGTTCATCCACCGTACATATTTATCCGGTGGCGTCCGTTCAAAGTTTTGAACATGTCCAAAACTTGCCAACGGATGAACCGGGCAAAACGGATAACACCTGACATGGAACGCATTCACCGCATGGAGAACGGACAAGAAACGCATGCAAACGGACACGAACGGACAGAGAATTTTACTGCCCGTTACGCGTCCGTTAGTTCTATCCGTTAAGGTGTGACAGTCACTTCAGGATTAGATTTCAGTAAAAGCATATACAAGATGTTTGGTTTGATACGTCTGTACATCTGTTTTAAAACTTACGTAATCTAACTTTTGCACCAAACATGAGTTTTAACATTAAAATTCCCTTAATTTTGCATTTTGAGATGACAAAAATCATACAACTATGACTTATGAATGCATCAATGTCCCCAAAATGTTGAATTAATATTTTTAACACTACTATTTTGACATATTTTGATGACTTCTGCAGTTGTCTATAAAAATAAATTAACAACAGAATTATGTGTTTGCAACTGTTTGTGCCATTTTATCTGGTTCATTGCACCAGAGAAGATAATTATTGAAAAAAGTGGGTGGGGCTACAATATATATTTATTTCTTAAGTTAAACTTTCTTTTATTAGAAAATCCTCTCAAAACTAGTTTCTGCACATACAACAAGCATCAAAGCATTATTAAAAAAAAATTGGTCTGTTGAAAGTAAATTTATCGCTATGCAGTTGAAAGTTACAAACTTGAAACTGTGCATTACAGGGGGTAGGGGTAGTAACAAAGAAATATCTCTTTTTCTAGACAGTGAAAATTGCTCAAATTTCAGACTGATTCAGCATAATAATGATTATGACATACAAGTTATGACATACAAGTTCAAAAAATATATTTTTTTTGGATTGCCTTGCATACATGTATATGAATATTACGTAAAAATGGCAGTAATTTTTTTAACTATTATTTTTAATGAAAAAGTTGATCCATAGATATACAATGGCTAGATTTACTTCAAATAAACATTATTTCAAGTAAACTTAAAAAAAGTAAGTGAGTATGATCAGGAAATACTTAAATCACAAACTGCAGACAACCCCGTGGCACCGCTAGGAAGAGCCGCTCAACCATCACGAGACACCAGGAAGACAAATCAAGCAAGGCAATCAGCTCTCTCTTCCCCATCAAGATGATTGCAATACTAGAATGAACATAAAGTAAGGTACAACCTTTCTGATGCAATAATTCACAATATGCCATAATCATCAGCTAGTAGACAGCTACCATATCATAGGCCTGTTTATTTCTTACTTCGACCCTGAACTTTTTTGGAGAAAAAGGGCATATAATGCATGTCTTTGAAGAGCCATAGCTCAAAGACTAAAATGTGACATTGCACTTTTATTGTTTTATATCATTATTAATAATGCAAATAGCGAATTACAAAAAATGAAGAAAATTTATATTTCGTAAAAAATGCCCAGGTGTCAGTAGTGACCTTAAATTGTCTCCTTTAAAAATTATAAGTAATTTACTAAAGTAATTTACTATGATTGTAAGATTCTGTGAAATTAAAATTGCAATTTATGCACAATTTCCACAACAAAATATCATGAACAGGGGATAAAAATTCCACTTGTAGCCTCGTTATTACAAGTGAAATCTAGAAAGGACGAGTAATTCTCCCCACAGCTCTGGTCCTGTAGGACGAGTGCTTTGGGATGAATTACTCAAGGAAGTCATATTACATATTACTCCTTTATGTTTTTTTTTTAAAAAAAAAAAATATTGCATATTCTTTTAAAGGACTGTGAATGTGCTTGCAGGACAAGTGAGAATTGTTATAACATTTAACAAAGAAAATAGTGACAAATTCTGAAAAAGTGCCCATTTTAGGTATTTTTTCTCCAAAGACCATTTTAATGTTTAGGGTAGGGTTAAAAAGATAGGGTAGGTAGGCCAACAGGAACCACACATACATTTCATTTAAGCCTCACTCTATTTAGCACACTATGGTCGTTTTTGAAATGCATGTGCACAAGCACTGGCGCACCGTAAAGAACTGAGTTTGGGTAAAATTCCTTTTGAATACTAACGATTCTTACGGTAGTTGCTATTCATCATTGCACATGTACGTATCCAGAGTGGGAAAGAGGTCCAGAACCCCCGGGAAAATCACAAGTTATGGGTTTCTATACAAATAAGCATTTAGACCCCCCCCCCCCCCCGGAAAGGTTGGACCTCCTGGGAAATGTTGGACTTCCCTAGGAAAAATGTTGGTCCCCTTCTGAAACCTTGGAAAAGTATAGTTTTCTTTGAAATTAACCATTGATAAACCACAGTAAAACTGTAAAATAAGTTGAGGACTAACAAAAAACTATGTCAAAGTTGTTTTCTGGCAGTTGGGCCTGGACCCCCCTCCCACCCCTGACAAGAATTCCTGGATCAGCGCTTGTTGCATTTATCCAATCAAATGTGACATCCAATAGTAACACAGCCATGATAGCTGTTCACACAATCCACTTTTCTTTTGGCACCAGGCGGTGCTTTTTGGGCTGCAAGTTTGCCGAGCCTTTTGAACAGTACCCGAATTGAGAGCTAAAAGTGCGAATACGGTATTTCATGGGCATGCGTTTCTTCAACTTTTAGTTTAAAATTCCAACTCCCTGGCGTAATGATCGAGCTCGATCGAGCCAGTAGATATTTAAAGAAAGAAAGTATTTATGTTTATGTTATAAGCTCATTATCTCTGGAGTATCTCCCATGTGCGGATCCATAGTGGGGGATAGGGGGTCCGGACCCCCTTGAAAATTACAAGTTATATGGGTTTATATAGAAATTAGCATTTGGACCCCCCCCCCCCCCGGAAAAAGGTGGACACCCTGGAAAATGTTGGTTCCCCTCTGGATCCTTGGGAAAGTATATTTCTCTCTGCAATAAAACCATTTGACCACCTCTGTAAACTGTAAAATAAGCTGAGGACTAAAAAAAACGTTGTCCAGGTTGTTTTTTTTTTGGCCGTCGGTCCTGGACCCCCACCCCCACCTCTCATGACAAAACATCCTGGACCCGTGCATGTGTCCATGGGTGCTTCGATGCACCAGTGACGTATATTAAAACATTGGTCACTGATTGCATTTCCACATGTAATGTAACATAGTAGAGTGCAACGATCGAGGTACCAAAGTGTAATAGAATGCAGGTTAGCCAGCTGATCTCGCTATAAGAGGTGGGGAAAATGGAACATCTAAGCCTAGACATTGAGGTAATACACTCTGAAAAATTTTCAGGGTTTACCCTGGCTCAGAATTTGTTGTAGCCAGCATTAGCCAAATGGAAAACGTTGGAGCCAAATGAAACTAATTTCAGCCAAGGTTTTAGCCAGAAAGTAGAATATAAACAAGTTGTTTTGTAAAACTCTTTGCCCGCTAGGTGTGATTTTTGTTGTTAGCTGATAACCTTTGCAAAAATTTGAACCCAGATCAGGCCCGACAAAATTGTGTGCCTGATCTGGACCCAAACTGTTTGACACCCTTTCTTTCTTTTTCTCTTCACTGTCCTCGCTCATACTTACAGGGAGTGCTAATTTAGACTGCACTTTTAGCTGTAGCCACTCTACAATTTTAGTAGCAAATGGTTCCAAAAGCTAATGGCAGGATAAACCCTGCTTTTATCTTTTCCTGAATTTTCCAGGAATGCTTACATCTATTATGCTCTTTATTATATATATTGTACATATTTATCATTATTCAAATGCTACTTTTCAGTAGCTATGTCATTATCATTACAGCTATCTGACATCTAGTGACAGAAATATACCTACCGGTACATACAAACCTGAAACATTCTTCGTTGTTCTACTCTTCTTTGTCCTATGGTAAACGACACAAAAAGTGCCTTGTCCTTCTAGCTCATTTGGGAGATATCCTAAGAGCAGATTTGGTAAATCTGCAACACTTCTGATTGTCAAAATTTACCGCGGTAAAAAGCAAGGGATATCGTTATAGTTATTTAAGAACCTTTACAAGAACAGCTTTTAAGAACAATTGTTCTTAAATATTTGCCCAATTTTACATTCATAAAATGTATTTGAGCTGATCTTGAACACTTTAAGAGCAGTTCATGTCTAGTTCTTACGAAAGAACTTTTCGTGGACTGTTATTTAAATTTTCGCAGGGGCGTCTTATTTGGGCCTCTGGTAATATTTTTAGCTAAATGACACAGCAAAATGCAATGATAACATTCATATCTGCTCTTAATTTCAGTGATGAGACACTTCGTAAATATTAGTTAAATTTAAAACTAGGCTATTATTGTATGATGGAGATATTATTTTTCAAAACACCTTTGATGTAACTAGTTTTTTATTAGAGAGTTTTGACTTCTAGTAATTTCTTAATTTTTGCCCCCTTGCGCCCCTACAATGACCAAAATTAAGCCCCCATTGGGACCTCTGATAATAATTTGTATAGATATTGGCAGAAAAATATCGGCCTTATACTTTCATTGCCTCTGTTTTACTATTTTGCACTTATTACTGAACAAAGTCGGTCAATTGCATTTATTCTCTAGATGCCATAGAAATTTTACCCTTTTTAATCCGTTTTGAGTCCCTTAGGGAGCCCCTAATGAGATTTCAAACTGTTTATATTCTTTAACTACAATTGCATAATGTAGATATGACATTTCAAAACACATTTGGTACAATTAATTTTAATTTGTAAAAGGGCTTTGGCTTTTTCAAATAAGTTCTTGATTTTTGCCCCCACCCCCTTGCGCCCCTAAAATGAACGAAATAAAAAAAAAAAACATTGAGACCTCAGATAATTATTTGCATAGATATTGGCAGAGAAATTTTGAACTTAAACTTTTATTAGCTCTGTGTTACTATTTTGCACTTATTACTGAACAAAGTCGGTCAATTTCATTTATTCCCTAGATTTCTTAGAAATTTTACCATTTTAATCCCTTTTGGGCCCCTTAGGGAGCCCCTCATGTGAATTCCAACAGTTTATATTTCTTAACTACGATTGTTTAATGTAGATAGGACATTTCAAAACAAATTTGGTATAATTAATTTCAATCTGTAAAAGGGCTTTGACTTTTTCAAATGATTTCTTAATTTTTGCCCCACCCCCTCCCATTGCGCCCCTAAAATGAACAAAATGAACACCCCCATTGGGACCTCTGATAATGATTTGTATAGATATTGGCAGAGAAATTTTGGCCTTAAACTATTATTGACTCTGTGTTACTTTTTTGCACTTATTACTGAACAAAGTCGGTCAATTTCATTTATTCCCTAGTAGATTTCATAGAAATTCCACCCTTGTTATTCCGTTTTGAGCCCCTTCGGGAGCCCCTAATGAGGTTTCAAACCGTGTAAATTCTTTTACTACAAATGTATAATGTAGATATGACATTTCAAAACAGATTTGGTACAATTAATTTTAATCTGTAAAAAGGCTTTGGCTTTTTTTAAAAAAAAAATCTAAATTTTTGCCCCCTTGCGCCCCTAAAATGACCAGAATCAAACCCTCATAGGGGCCTCTGATAATATGTTTTATAGATATTGGTAGAGAAATGGTAGTGTTACATTTTCTTTTATTCATTGTTACAGTCTGGCAGTTGTGTGAATTACACATTTCATAAATATTTGTCAAATTCAAAACGTGCATTTCGGAACGGTGTACCTCTTGTTTCCATGGAAAGACATAGAAGATGGTAACTTCCCAAAACTATTATTTTAATTTTCGAAAGATGGGATTATATTTAATTTGATGTCAGTCCTATAATGTGCCCAGCTGTCGTGCCCTTAATGATGTAAGCTGTCAAAAAGTGCAAAAAACAACAAATTTCGGGGCTGTGTTACCCCACCCACCTTTCAGATGGAACTTCGATATGAAAGAGACCAGAAATTCCTTAAACATTAACGTCCTGATTCTAACCGAGGGCAATCCTCCAATTAATAAACAGCTTTATAGCTAACATGTATGTATTAAAGAAGATACAACAGTCCAAAATTCGCCAAATTTCATTGATTTTCTGACAAATTTTAGCCAAAAACTATTGACCCCATTACCATGGCAACGGATATGAAAATGAAGGAATGATGCATGATTTACGTGTTTTGGCATGAAAACAAACAATCATAGAAAGTTTCATCAAAATCCGAGACTATGCGTGAACAACTAGGTTCGATGGTTACAGAGAATTGGTGTTAAGTAACTTGAAGTTAAAAATGGGGTAAACGTAATAGAACTACATGTGTATGCTTGAAAAAAATCTACAATAGAGCATATCAGTTCAGTATTTTATGGTGATTCCAAGAGTCTCTGTTAATTAAACTAAAACCAACTGGTAATCGGTCACCTTACATTTTTACGCTAGTTCAAAAAGTGAAACATAGGGTATACAAAATTCATTATTTTTTTAAGCGAAGCAATACTTTGCCGAGACTCTGCAAGTTATTTCATTTAAAGATGACGTGTACTTCTTGCACGGACGAAGCTAGAGAAAAGGTACCCTCATTTAAAAAAAGTCACATATTTTCCACGATATAAACCATAACACAAATTAACATTTTTGTTTGTTTGGAAATGTTACTGTCTAGCGTGATATAAGAAGAATAAACCTCAAAAGTTTTGATTTCATAGGACTCGTCGTTTTTGCTACTCAACAACACAAGACAAACACTTTTAGCAGGTTAATCATTGAAATTCAGCTTTAAGCTTGCAATTTACATAGAGACTTTGCACTGCTCTGTGCGCTTTATTATCAGCGACACGGCATTGAAATTTTCAGCGATTATTCATTATCACCAGACGTCACCGTCCTTCTTTGAAAAATTGAAA
The DNA here is from genome assembly GCA_964019695.1 of Loripinus fragilis. NCBI lineage: Eukaryota > Metazoa > Mollusca > Bivalvia > Lucinida > Lucinidae > Loripinus > Loripinus fragilis. The sequence continues at coordinate 137,252,361 of OZ026515.1, forward strand.
AAACAACAACAAAATATTATGCTTCCAAATCGATTTTTAAACTCTCACATTGAAACCGGAAGTGTACAGTAGTCGTAAAACAATAATCGCTGAAAATGGACTTATCAAGTTCTGCTGTGTTCGGCCTACAGTGTTCAAATAAAATTAAGTGCATTTGATAATTTTACCAGGAAATACTGGTGAATTTCAAAAATCTCGGAAAAAATTTGAAAAAAACGCAACATTTTAAAAATGCGTAAAAAATCCACCATAAGCAAAGTTTCAATTGTTTGGTGTTTTCAAGTCGGACAGACCAGTTTGTTACCACCTAAACGTCAATTTTATAAAAACTACTCTCAAAACCATTTTTCTTAAAAAAAAAAGTCGAATTTCGCATTTTAACCCAAAAAACTTCGAAGTAAAAGAAAACTGTTTAAAAACACTGCTGAACGTTTGCCCATTAAAATGCACATATATAGGCAAAAAATCATTTCAACTATATTAGCGTTTGGTCAGCAAATATGAGCTTAAAAAGTGACCGATTAGAACTTGGTTTTAGTATATATCTCTTGAATGATGCTAGGTATATTGCCTCATCGGCTCTGTCTTAAGAGACGTCTATTTTGAGTACACAACGAGACGCTGGGTACAATACATAGCTATTTCACTTGCTCTTTTGATAGATAATATAGACATATAGTTAATTCTTTATTTATCAAGCATGGATTTAAAAGTAAATATTGCCGCTGTAATTCTGCTTTTTCTTTCGGATGGGTCCCGTCTCATGTGGCGTTAAATACAGAACCTTTGCCACCGAGCCTTCTAATTCTCCCAAACATAAAACCAATCAGTTCAGTACTGGTTAATGCCCGTGAAGGAACCGCCATAAAAAGGAGGAAAATCACAGCAGTGTAAAACATGGTCTTTAACCTCTACACTGCTGTAAGTACATTGGCTCTTATTTTGATCCATCATATTGTTTAACAGTGATTATTTGGGCGAGAAAAACCTGTCTTCGGGGTTTCCGACAAAGCGAGTTTCAAACCAGTCTCCTCAGCTACACAGAATAGCTAGAAACTTGAAATTTTGCTCGTAACAAGTATAGATATGATACTTTTCAACAAGCGAATAACAAAGGCGCTGAGCAGTCTGTGCGGATGCCGAAAACAGGTTTTCTCGCGTCGAGGCCCATTTAATAGTAAGCGAGTATGATCAGGAAATACCACAATCGCAAACCGCAGACAAACCGATAGCACCACGAGAAAGAGCCACACAACAATCCCGAGACTCCAGGAAGACAAACCAAGCAAATCAACCAGCTCTCTTTCATTTTTTAGCTGTATCTTTAAATTTCTATATAATGATTCTCAGGATGAACAAGACAAACTGCTCTGTCCCACCAGATTCAATATGGAATTGGCATAGCCGGAATTGAACAAACATATTATACTAAGGAAAAGTATGCACAGCTAAGTATTTACAAGGCTATGCAAGCCAGATATTGACTAGGATGAATCGTGTTGACACGTCTTATAAACTTGTATGGCCGTTAGTGTTCTGTGTCTCTTTCTAGGAGGGTCTTGATGGAAGGGGGGGGGGGGTCTGGTACTCACTATTCATTAAAGATTTAGCCCATTATTCATCTAATTAAAATTTTGGGATATTCATTAAAATAAGACCAATTATTCATTAAAAGTAAGAAAGGTGGCAAAGAAATCTGATTATTCACTATTCATTATTTTTTTCTTCAGTTCATTATAAAAATTAAAATAAATAGGATTATTCATTATTTTAGGCCCTCATTATTCACTATTCCTAGTTTTGGCTCATTATTCACTATTCATTATAAAAAGGGCCATTATTCACTAACCATTATACCCCATCCAGACCCTAGCGGTGCTGGGGGTTGATCTGTAGTTTGTGATTGTATCATTTTCTGGTCATACTCACTTACATTTTATATGACAGTTTAATGACTTTGCTGTCAATTTCCCTAAACACCAACAAACCTCGAACCAGACAGTCAATAAGGTGATGAAGTTTTAGAACACACCGCGGTGTTATTGACTGCCTGTCCCAGATATATGGCCACGTGTTAGACTGGTCCCACCTACTGATATTGATGCGGTGATCAGGGTTTGAACAACCTGGTAGGTGTTTGTAAGTTTGAGATTGCTCACCAGGTCAATGAGCAGGAAGCCCACAAGAAGCCAATTTGGTTCCTTCAGTGCTTAGAAGGCCTGACATTGAAATGCATAAGGGTCCCTTAATCCTTCAATTTTAAATTATGAGGTTTTAAAACGCGTCCTTTTGCAAATTACAATCCAACAGACCCCGAATATTACAAAATATTTTTTTTTCAAAAGAGAGTATTACATTAAATATACATGTACTTTATTAAATGAATATGAAAATCTTCAGGCATATTTTAGATTCAAACTTGCTGAATTAAAAAGTGAGTATGATCAGGAAACACCACAATCGCACACTGCAGACCAACACTTGGCTCCTTGAAGAACAACAATAATCAACAACAACAACAGAACCACTCGCTCGCTTTGAATGGACAACAGCATAAGGCATTGTGTGTGTGGGGGGAAGGGGCTTGAATGACTTTTACTGGTACATATCTTCGCCTTAGATCCTGTTTAGCTCGCATGGAGGCTTCCTTACTTATGCATTGCATCATCAAATCGAAACAATATATTCAAATTAACACATTATGGTGAAATAAAGATAAGGGCTCGCGGCTCGCAGATAGTCAGAGGTAGAGTAAACCTCTGGTTTGGCCACGGTGGGTCCGCCAAATACGAACACATGGGTGAAAGTATTAAGTCAGGGCCATCATTCAAAGCCTTTCGAAAATCCCAATTGTCACAATTTAGAAAACGCAATGTCTGAACATGTGTTGTATCACAACAATTGAGACAGTGATAAAACACATGTTCAGACCACGCATATACTCCAAGACACAGTATTAGGTCGTTAAATATTCTTTGGCTGCTATATATACAGTCGGACATAAGTTAAGCATCGCCTCAATAGCTTCCTAGAAAACGAAGGAAGCTTTCAAGTCATGAATATATTCTTGTTTTATTTATGAAATAGATAGAGTGGTGACAGTTTACAGTAAATTTCGATTTGATTATCGCAAAGGTAAACAACCAGGCATGGTAAATACATACTTACCCCTAAATTGTCCCTCTTCTCTAACCCATTATGGTATTTTCAAAATGCTTATACGTGTAAGGTATTAGTATCATATTGTTACAATAACAAAGACAAGTTCTGTCTGAAAATTTCAGATTCATATCTTTAAAAGAATAAAAGTTATGAATGTGTAAAGAATGACATGTTATATAGTGATAATGTAAAAATTATAAACACGCGATTAACTAGCTCTATGATCCTCTATAACTGACATGAAACCTTGAGTTCGACAGAATCAGTTTGGCACTAGTTTGAAAAATATGTCTAGATTTTTTTCTGCGTTTATTTGAATTCAAAGTAAGCACTTTGGATTAAGCTGTGACACTTTTTAAGGGTGCACCCCAAAAAAGGGATTGGTGTATACAGGACACCGTAGACATTCAGCAAAATGACCAAATGGCATCCTGATGTGTTCAGCAGACCAAAAGAAGGCTAGGGTAGCACGATATTACAATCTGGGTGTTCTTCTGAAGAAATTTGTACACGTAAAACGTCTCTAAAATAATGTTTGGGTGATGCTTAAGTTATGTCTGACTGTATATGTAATCAGAACAGTAAAAATAAGACTATAGTGTTGATTATACTCTTGGTCTGCAAAGATATAAAGTTGTTATAACAGTAGACACTAAGAATTACTGGTAAAAGTCAAGACAAGACATGGGACACACATACATTGTTTGGTGCCTACGATGAACTCAAAATTATGTACAATCATGCATTTCTACAGAACATTTTCATGAGTTTCAGTTAACCTAAGTAGTTGTTGTTTTTTTTTATTTGAATATTAACGTCCCATCAACAATCTTTCAGTTAAACAGGGACGGATCTTCCTGGGTTAAACAAGTACTAAGGTAGGATAAATGTGTCTTGCTCAAGGACCACAACGCAGTGACGCCAGTGAGGCTCGAACCCACGGCCCCTCGGTCTCGAGTCAAGCACTCTACCACTGAGCCACTGCGATCCCCCGAAGCAGTTGTGAGAATTGCTCCTGATTGAGAGGCGGGTATGTACCTCTTGGGGCAGTTGTTCTGTAGAAACTGCTGATGCAATTCCAATTTCTGAAGGTATTGTCCCGTATAAAAGCGAGCCAACGTGTACAAATATATACACACGTGACAGTATGATTCACAAATGAGCCGCGACTTGCGATTTCCAACAATGTGGTATGTGCGACCAGCAAAGGCTCAGACCAGCCGGCGCATATGCGCAGTCTGATCAGAGCCTTTGCTAGTCTCTTGAATATTCTATGACCATTAAGCAATTGCTGACTGTACATCGTTTGGTGTTTCTAAGCTTAAAAGAAGGATGTACTGGTTTGTCTAAGTCTATATTTGTCAAAATGCCACATTGTTGGAAATCACATGTCGCGGTTCAAATTACGTGGCAAATGATAAGGGCAAGGTTTATCAGCCAGAAACACTGGTTGGTGTTCAATATGAGGTAAAGCAGTTACGATTATTTATTTCTACATAACAAATTGGTCCTCTACGCGAGAAAACCTGTCCTTGCAAAAGTGCAGGTCAGTTTGATTCATCGCTTTTATGAATGTATTACATCTAACCTTGCTACAAGCGAAATTTTGTTTTCTAGCTAGTCTCTGTAGTTGAGGACACGGTTTGAGTCTCTCTTTGTATGAAACCCTAAAGACAGGTTTTGTCGCGCGTCGAGATCCAATGAATGATTGTCAATATTAGCCGAAGTAGTGGTTTATGCATCCCAGTGTGTTCGCAGTGCTCCTCATTTAAAGCTTTTAGCAATCTCAAGATAGGTATTCTGATGAAACACCTCAGTTTGTTAGCAATGACTCTGGCTGTGCCATTTAACACATCTCAAGATAGTAGAAACCTTTTTGTGTAAAATCAGGTTCTAAAGAAACTTATCTTACTGAATTTTGTCACTGAAAATAAGGCTGTTGCGTTGGATACCAGAGATAAAATCTGTTTTTATGGACACATATTTGAACCATCTTGCATGTGTATTACATATGTTATGGCTGTGGTGCTACTGAAAGCAATTAATTGACAAGTTTAACAAGTGGGGACTTTTTCCAAATATTTCACCATGTACATATTTTGCCTCTCTATAGCACAGCTTGCTTCAAAAGTACTACATTAGGCTTCACAAACGAGATTTTCCTAATTAGAATATTTTGGTACTCACTCTATTTGAATCGAGGCAGTGTGTGTCCGAACAACAAGGAGTTGAGCGTTATATTATTATCACAAACATAGTAACTGGATACTTATTTATAAGATATGTTCAAACAGGGCCCAGAATGTACTGGTCATAGGGACAGTAACCTTTCTAGTTTGAAATGTGATGAGAATAAATCTTCAAACATAGCAAAGTAGGTGTTTAGTAGAAACGTCTGTATATAGTGAAACTCTTAATTGTATGCCGGATTTGATATGTATATCTCCCTTGAATGAAGCTACTTTATTTGCCTTTTGATAGATAATAAAATGAGATTGTTTATTTCTTATTAGTATATCTCAATCGTTGGGGTGGTGCCTGATGCTTGTCTTTTGCTGGACTCATGGTGTATCGATCAAGGGTTTCTTTAGTTCTGACGGTCTGTGAGTTCCATTTTCGTTGTCTCTCAAAGTAAGTTATTTGATTGTTTCTCTGTGTTGAAACATTGCATAAGTTAAGAAGCGCCCGTGCATTATGCATTATATATACTGCTCAACAAAAGTTTAGCACGGATAAATAAAAAAAAATATTTTTTATTTAAGCAAAAGGTTTAAAGTTATAAAATATCTGCTGATATGACGGTTTGGTATGTGATAAAGTTGAGGAAGCAATTAGTGTACTTTAATAGGATTTCTACTGCGTCGTTCGTTGCTTTAAACAAGAGAGAGGTCAAAATACGTGTTTCAACTCCATTAATGGCAATACAAATTTGATGCAGCATCGGTTTATAAAGTTTCTTGTTTTACAGCTTGATCGAATAGGCCATTCTGAAAAAAAGAAAAAGGTCGTCTCCATTGAGCATAAGTAGCAAAAGTTGAGTCTTGAAAACAACGTCGTTGTTATAATGACGTTTACTAGTCAAAAACAGTACTGTTTTTGCTGTGCAGGCATGCTTAATTGAAAGAGTTTTCGTGTTTAAGAGGATGCCAAAAGAGAGACAGTCTAAGGAAAGGTATGTTTTTAAAATTCTGTCTCATGGTATTTAATTCATAAAAAGTGACGTTAATCTAAAGTTGAGGCTAAATTAAGGCGATGACGCTATCTAAAGAAGACGTTTTCAAAGGACAAACTACAGAAATATTCCGGGTGCTTGTGCCAATCTCACATCAAACAGATTACTTGATCGCTTGATTCAGTTCGCTGAAAAGTCAAGAAGTGTAAAAATGCCATTTTAACGTCATAATGGAACGGTAAAACGTGACATAAACGGGAATCAAACTTTGACTTTTTAACGTGTTCATCGTTAAGAACCTATGGCTTTACTCTAAAATCAAAATTTTTAATTTCAGATGTAGACGTATATCCTTTGCATGCACATGACATCAAATTTAACGTCGATCCACTGACGCCTAACCAGAAACCTTTTGTCTGGCGGACACGAAAAAATAAAATTTCAAGATCCCCATACATGTTGATTACATTAAATAAAATGGTTCATGTTCATTCAAAGTGGGACATCGTATTAAAATCCATGCTTAACTTTGTTGAGCAGTATATATGTATTTTAAGAGGTCTGTATAGTGTACAGTTTGTGATTATTTCCTGATTATACTCCCTTCCTTTTTATGAAAGTGGTACATTGTAAGGCTGATAAACCATATTTAAACCCTCTTGTGGTCTAACCTGCAGTCCGTTCTAAGGCCGTGATTCTGTTATCATTGCTGATTTGAGCCATGGCATAAGATTTCCAACCATGTGGTATATGCAACCAGCAAGGGCTCAGACCAGCTTGCGCAAAGGCGCAGTCTGATTAGAGCCTTTGCTTGTGACTTGAATATTATATAACTGTTAAGCTACTCACTGCACATCATTTGGAGTTTCTAAGCTTAAAAGGAGGCTGCACATGCTCATCTGAGTCTACACATGTCAAAATGCTCTATTGTGTAAATCACATGTAGCGGCTGAGTTATTGTTTGTTATTGCTTCGATTCGTTGTTTGTAGACTGTAGCCCAGACCAGCGTATCTCGTAAAAAAGTCATCGATGCTTTCCCCGAAAGTAGCAAAGCTGAATTTTTGCACAAAGAATATTTGAACATTCGGCAATACAAAACCACTGTATAGCAATTTGTTGCGAATTGCGAATTCCCGTATAAGCGACATTTGTATGGGAAGCCGTTTTCCTTTAAAAATTGTAATGATGATTTAAACGCGTTGTTAAATATGTTATCATAGCAAATGGGATTGTAAATGGTATCTATTCTGTCCCATATATACTATTGTATGTTATGAGGAGAGGGAAACCTATTTTGATTTGCCTTATGTTTAAAATCTAGCTTGAAAACACAGACTGTCTATGCTATTCAAAGTTTGTGTTTGTTCGTTTTGATTTGTTAAGTTATCTTCATGACCAAAAGGAATATGACAATAATTTTGTTATTAGTCAAGAGGCAAATATGCTTGCAACACTAAAAGATAAAAATTGAAATAATATACTCGTTAGTCAATCCATGTGGTAAAAACAAACATAGGTACCCTATCAACAAAAAAAGAAGAAAAAAGAAACAGAGGAGATCAACAGCGTGACAATCATCCCATACAAGGCTGCAAGAGGATAAGAAACTATATACAAATGACTTGTATAATAAACCTGGTTAAGAAACAATATAACTAACATTTTCTAACGAGGTGATTATGCTGCTAGTAAGCACTGAACAGACGTAAACAATGCACATGGCAGGAATAAAGAAACTTACACCACAAAACACTGAAAAGAATGTGTGTGTTTTCAGGTTATAACACCGCTAACTACACTCGTATATGTTTTACAAAAAAAAACTAATTATTTCCAATCCTCCATGAGTCATCCGCCCATGGAAGATTTCATGAACAAAAAACAGAAATTCAAGGTATAATAAATATATGTAACTTTGGACTACTGGTGTCGTAAGCTGCAAGAATGAAAGTAAGAGAAAGGAATCGATACAATCAAGTACTACACATGACACAGGATACCACATGGGAAAGTGACAAAAACACAATTAAACATCACAAACAAGACCCAAGAGGTCAGTCCTTTCCCAGCAGGTGTCCACACGGCATCAATGAACAGACGCAAAAGCAAGACATAAATAACACAAATGATTCTCGAGAGAAGTACCGCCTTCAAACGGCAATTAAATATATTTTACTGGAGGGCTTAACCCAGTTTCATGGCGCCAATTACAGCTGCAATATATATCCCTGCCATAATTTTTAATTGTGTTTTTATCTATTTTTGTCTTAGTCTTTTTCTTTTCCTATTTTTCTTTCTTTTTCCATTTTGCTACTTTTTCTTTCATTTTCAGATGTTTTGTCCCTTTTTGACTATTTTATTCATTTTCAGTTTTGTATCTGATTTTAATGAACTTGTTTCTATGTAAACAGATTTGCTACCTTGCAAATGTTTTGTTGATACCTGTAAAACATACAAGTATGCCAAATTAAAGCCCTCAAGCTTTCAAAACTGCATACTCCATTAAAGAAAATTTAATTAAATCTCTGATGAGTCCAACTCCCAAAATTTCGAGTGTTGGAGAGCCAGATATTACTTTTTAGATGTGAACAAGAAATATATGTACTTCAAACTACTATAGACACTCAGGTATGCATATTATTTAAATAAAACATGTGTGAAAAGTTAATATTGTGCATCCAAATGCTGCTGTGGAAGTTCTGGAACTTACTTAACTGTTTATCCCTTGTTTTGATTTTTTTAAAATATAAAATGATGATTTTTGATACACTTTGGTATTGGAAGAATTTTCAATTAATCCATGTATGGATACATCAGTATGTCGTTCAGGTAATGTCATAACAGTATGCAAGTATGGAAAGTCTAGTTGTCATGGTGATTGTTTTATAATAACAGGTATAGCAAAAAAATCCATTTTGTCTTGTTGCTAGGCAACTGTCTATAATTACGAGTAAGAGTTTCTGACCAGTTTTAGGAAGGGGATTATAGTGTTGTATCTAACAATCATCACTGCTAATGTTTTAAGTATTTTCTTTCAGATTTATAATATAGAAGGTGGTGAAAATAAGCATTCATTTTTTTGCCTTTAGATTCGTTTTGAGGACTTTAATGGTCATTTGACTGAAATGAAGCATAATACCATCCACCCTTTTACATTTCGCACAATTGATATCACAAAATACATCCTTAAGCAGAGTTTATGCTTATTTCAAGAGAATGGAAATAACAAAATTCATAAATAAATTGATCACAAACCTCTATATTTATAGAAAATGTGATAGTGTACATAATTGAACAATTTATTGTGATTGTTAAACACTTATAATACACTTAATACATATGCATTCTTCATTAAAACATTTAGTACATGTATATCCTTAAAAACAAATTAAAGACTACATGTATATATAAAATTCAATCGATCGATGACAGGACAGACAGAGGACCAACAGGTATGCCACTAACACTGCCCTCCACGTGTGTTGATTTTTGAAATCGGTCAGCCGATTATAACTCTTTTCGCACAATTACTATGTAATGAAACACAATGGTGCCATCCTATAACAACTTTATTTACATGTAGGTTATTATCGCACACTTAAAAAAAAAGTTTCTTACCGTTCGAGATGTACTTTACATTGCGATGTGTTTTTGCATATCTACCCTTCCGGTTCGCCAAAACAATGCATTGAATAAAGCAAATCTATTTTACAGCATATGTGCTCATATTCAAGGCCATCTTAAAGTGTCCATTCTTACGTGACAATAAATTTTGTGTTGTGAAATAGGCACACGGACGTCCCACTACATAGGCAAGCATTTTAAACGTGACCCGTTACTAGGATAAGGAATGATCCCCAAAAATACGTTTTCATACCTTATGGCGATGGCAGCCATATTGGATATTAAATCACACCCAAACAGGCAGCAATGTGATCTTTGGACAGTTATGATGTGCTTGTGTGAAAACAATCGAATTGAGTCGCGGCAGATACAGATGGGAGAAAACGAAACATTATGTTTTATCTGGTTACATATGGTACACAACATTGCATGCGTAATGCTAAAGCAACATTTCTTTGAAATTGAAACTAATACTCAAAACTTTTAAAACAAACACATTGTCATTCCTGAAAGGTTGTTTGATTTCAATTTGATAACGCGTTGCTGAGATAATAGCGTTTGTATCAAACGCATGCATGCATATGACGCACATGGGTTACCATACTTTATTAGCTCTAGTGGTATTATGCAATTCCGAGAAATTTGCTATACAGTGGTTTTGTATGCACCATATATACTTCTTCAAATTTATACTATAACAAACCTTGCTTCTTTCCGGGTAACCATTTCTGATTTTTTTCACCCTGGGCCCCAGCCTATTGATGTTTGTGTAAACCTTGTTTTATGGTGTACCAAAAGGAGCAAAAAGAGTATTTGTGGTATATACCATAACTAAATATGACATTCATAATACCATAATCAAATATGGCATATACCATAATTAAATATAGCATACACCATAATAATGATGGTATATACCATAATAAATAATGGCATATACTATATTTAATTATGGTATATACCATAATATTTATGGTATATATCAGAATTCTAACTTATGACCCTCTTGGTGCGCCTCAATACTTTTAAAGAATTTGTTTGTTTGTTTTGTTTGATTTGATTCTTTACGTCCCATCAACGATCTTTCAGTTAAACAGGGACGGGTCTTCCTGGGTTGCAACCAGTACTAAGCTAGGATAAATGTGTCTTGCTCAAGGACCACAACGCAGTGCCGCCGGTGAGGCTCGAACCCGCGGCCCCTGGGTCTCGAGTCAAGCACTCTACCACCGAGCCACTGCTTTCCACTTTAAAAGAATATGATATATGCTACAATTCATTATGGTTTATTTAATTATGATATATACCATAATCATTTATGGTATGTACCAAATTTCGAATTTATAGCCAATCAAATTTGGTTCAGAATTGACGTTACAAATATAAGCATTTTCTACTGCAATTAAGTGTTACCAATAAGGAAAACAAGAAAGATAACCGCTACATGACTATTTAGACTAGTTCTCGGTACTGTAAAACTCTTAAAATATACTTAATTACATACTACCCTTCCTATGGTGTATATATTTCTCAGCTTATTCGTTTTGCAAGAATGTGTTCTAATGTTGATGACTTCAACAACAGAAACCTATTTTTAACTGCTATGTTATTAAAACAAGGTTTTAGATATCATAAAATTCGAAAATAATTTTCTAAATTCTGCCATAGACACTCAAAGTTAATTGTTAAAAAAACTTTTCTGCAACAAGGCATACCAGAACCTATATTTTATGGTGATTTAGTTTATTAATTCAAAAGAATTGTTGGAAAACCTAATTCTCGTATAAAGGTTGGATATAACTTCGATGTCAAGCAACAGTCTGCATGCCTGGTTTAACCCAATCACAGTTAATAACTATGGTTTCCCCTTAATTGCATGACGTAGGGACAGGCCTCAGAATCTTTGATGGCTCTGACGTAAAGCTTTAATCGGATTGTTTCAGTAAAACGGAAGTGGACGAGCCTGGTCATTATATTATCAGGTCAATGATAGATACTGAGAAAAGGTATAGTCAAACAGAAAAGGTTACTCTAGCGATAAGATTGGCAAAGAATCGGATCAAAATGTATTTGCTAGGGGCGCCAAGATTTAAAATCATCACCGGACATACGCTTTTATTACCAATACTTTGTAAAGCCACAGCCAAGTTACCACCACATATCGAAATATGGGTGATGGATATGCAAGATGTCGACTTTGAGCTGGTATATGAACCAGGCAAGATGATGCTGATCCCATGGACTACCTTTCAAGACATTGATTGCCAATTACAGGAACAAACAGTACTGATAAAGTTGTGAAAAGCATTTTGACAGCTGAACATGCTTTTGTATTGGACAGAATAAGAAAAGAAACAGCAAAAGACATACAACAAACAACTACAGAAGCTATACAAGAGAATAGTCAAGGAAGACAGGCAGAAGCATAGAAAACACCATGAAATTTCGCCATTCGATAGCATTAGACACAAACTTTATGTAATGAATGGAGTTCTCTTTAGGGGCACCTAGGAATAACTATGAGAAAGCATATGTTAAGAGCGAAATATGATCAAAATGACTGAAAGAGTTGTCGAAAATTGCTATGAATGTCAACTTACTACCAAACAGCACAGACAAGAACCTGTAAAGATGACTAAGATACCAGAAAAAACATGAGAGGTTGTGTCAGTTGAATCCAGAGGTTGAGGTAGACTATACTCGACAGAAATAAAGCCAACTAAAGAAAAGCTGAAGAAGATATTTGCTACACCCATACAGGTAGAAATAAAAGGAGTTTGGAGAATTTGCAGCAGTATTGGAATTCAACCGTCATAGAATCACACCCCTGCACCAAAGAGCTAATGGTGAAGCCGAGTTTTAATGGCCCACCATTTCAATCAAAGGAGTTTGAAAGATGCCTTCATTAAGATATTATGCAACTGAAACTATGTCTTTAACGGGTTTTGAAAATCAATATAAAAAGTAAGTTGAAAAAATAATTTAGTTTTGTTGTTGTGACGGGTTTTTTATATAAAACCTAGAGCGAGTCATTATCTCATTTACCAACTATATTTTGCTTTTTTTTCGTCCTAAACAAAACACGCCGTTTTGGTCCAAAAATACCCCGTACCCTTATCACAAGCTGTCATAAATAGCTTATTAGTGGTTTTCTAATAAATATATAAAAATGGGCTACTATCACCCCTCAAGAAAAACGCATTTGCAATGGCGTTACACCGAAGGACCAATAGTGGCTCATGATTCTATACTGGTAGGGCTACAGGAAATCGATGATGAAGTCATGCAGCACATGCAGAGCCTTTTATTCACGGTGTTCCTGTCCATATCTTGTCCGCTTGGTGGCGTCACGTGATGGACACTGATTATCGTAGTAGGTGCCCAGAGAATGAAGTATAACCTTCTCCGTAGATACTGGCGATATAATAATTCTGAACCACCACTGTATCACCTGAAAGAAATAGCATCAGGATAAAAGCTGGCTCCAACCTTATAGAAATGTTCATGCTCAGATCAACAGAGCAGGGAATTTCAACAGCTTATAAAAACTAAAATTCTAAAACATATAGACTGTGCATGCTTTCAAACTCTTAGATGGTGTATTTGTCACGCTTATAAATGTTAAAATGCCAACAAATGTTGGTATTTTAACATTTATGAGGATGATAAATTTCTTGCGTAGTTCAGCTGAACATAAACAGTTTTATAACCTCGAGTCCAGAAGCGAATGTGAGGATCATAGCCTATCGAACACTACAAGAAGAAGAGAGAGATAGAAACAGATTTCAGTCGAATAATATATAGCAAAAATATACTAGAGGACTTTGAAAATGGAGGGGAAAGTTATTTGTAGCATAAAACAAAAAAACATAATGATATTGTTTGCGTGTCGCTGTTTAATTTTTACAAAATAGAAGGTTTGTGTAGGTGTTTTCCGTGGGGTCCTCATTGTTTGTGGTTTGGGCATTGTTGTCCTTTCTAGTTAAACAGCCATCTCTTGGAAAAGAGAGTTTGATTGCTTTAATTGTGTTGTGGCTGTTTGCATTCTGTGTCTCTTCCTCACGGTCCCGTGGGTTGGTCTGCAGCCTGTGGTTGTGGCATTCCATGGTTATACTTACTTACGTGAGTATAAACGATTAACTTGCTACGTGCAAATTATATATTTTCTAGCTAAACGATTTTAACTGAGAAGGCTTGATTCAGCTCTGCCTGGTCGCATACCCAGAATATGATTTGTAATTTAGCTGACGCCTACCTTTACTCAGCTGTAATATGATTGTCATAGCCCTTTGGTCGTGGCGGGTGTCTGACACCTACCTTTACTTAGCTGTAATATGATTGTCATAGCACCTTGGTCGAAGTATGTGTCTGACACCTACCTTTACTTAGCTGTAATATGATTGTCATAGCCCCTTGGTCGTGGCGGGTGTATGACACCTACCTTTACTTAGCTGTAATATGATTGTCAAAGCCCCTTGGTCTTGACGGGTGTCTGACACCTACCTTTACTTCTAGACTTCAAGCTTAAAAAAATCCTGCTCCCCCCCCCCCCTAGGGAATTTTGCAGACATATTCTATCTTGAAGAAAATTTCAAGCCGCATCTTTTAAGAGATGTTTGCACTCTGTGCTCCGGGGCGTTAGTCTCTGACAGCCTGTTACATATGTTACTGTAATAAAACTAAGTAAAAAATCAAAATGAAAGTTTGAGCTTCAGAAAGAAGACATTAAACCATCTAATTATTAAAATTTCTTATGTAGTTTGCAAGCTGGATGCCTAATCTACATAAAAGCAGCATTGTAAACAAAATTACAGCCTTCAACGTTGTTATATGCGTTACATAGATTAAATTTCCCTTAGAAAGTTGAAATCGTGACTAACATCATTCATTTTACAGATGATTTGTGCATTTTACAGGTGTTTTTAATCTTAGTTTATTAAAATTCTCATTTGACTAATAGAAAAAACCAAGTTTGCTTTTCTATCTCAAATACATTGTTTTATATGGGCTATTGAACAACCCTACCCCCAATTTTAAGTATCCAATTTCGGTATTTATTATTGAAGAAAAATATATGAAAATATTTGACGCTCGTGGATATCTTACATTTTTGGCACTGTCCTGCCAATGCAATAAAGAATCATACATTTGCAAGTTTGACATCAGGATCAGAGCACTTATTAAAGTATGTAACGTATGTTACATGGCAAAATGAATGAGCCAGGAAATTTTATTGGAAGTAAGAGATGATATTTCAGAAAAATACTATTTTTCACATGTTTTCCTATTAATCTGTAGCCTCTGGTGCCTTAGTCTTAGTAATTACAGTCATTTGCTGATAACAAGCCCATGGAATTGTGTTACCTATGTTATATATAACCTTTTTAATCACATATTCCCTAATGCCTATAATATTAAAATATATACACATATAGATAGAAAATAATAGTTCTCATTTAAATGACACAATTTAATAAATATTCCTATTGAATAAAATTATTAAAAAACAATCTTTATTCAAGTCACCCTCACAATTTCTATTATTGTGTCTGCTTCTATGGCAAAATAATCACCCATTTCATCACAACCAGTAGAATCATGGCATTGTACTAGGACTGCAAACTAAGTACAATCCTGTTCCTCTCCACTCCTTTGGGAATTGTGCAGACATATCCTACCGTAAAGAACAATTAAAGCTGCATCAAATAAGAGATGTTTGCAATTTATTAACTAGGGGGTTAGCCTGTAATGGTATGATACGTATGTTACCATATCAATTTAAGAATAAATGAATTGAAAGTCTAAGAAACAGAAAGAAGACATAAAACTATCCATTTATTTGAATTATTCATGTAGTTTTCTTAATGAATACCTTTGATACATAAGGAAAGATTTTTTAACAAATATACAGCTTCCTATGGTGCTATATGTGTTATATTAATTAAATTTACTTTTTAAAATTGGTAATTGTGACAAACATCACTTATAAGCATTTCGTGTGATCCTCCTCTTTTGCCATCAAAAGACTTAAATTTCTTTGTATGTGTGGCCAGTGCCAGCGTCAAACAACTTGACTCTGACAGCCAAACTTGAATCCTTACCATTCTTCAAAAGCGGAAACAGCATGTCAGTGTCATGGGGTAAAACACCTGATTAAATATGGGTTTAATGCCATTTCACATATATGCATACAATGGAGTATGACTCTGGTATATATCTCTTCCTGTGAAGTGGAAAAAGCAATCTAACTTCAGCTGCCTCTGCATCTGTGCTAGTCAAATGATAACTTTGCTCTGGTTTTGCAAAATCTATGTCTCTAGCGTGTACTTCTAAGAATACTTTAAGATTTCTGACATTGGTCAAACAGAAATTGATAGGCTGCTTTTTTGCATCATTTGCCATGGAACCTATCCAGTCTTTTGGTGCTTAAGTCCTCAGGTCTTAGATCAATAGTATTTTGCTGCGCCCAAAGAACTTTATAAGTTTTCTTTAGTTACTATGTTGACTCTTGATGGTTTTGGCAGACCGTCTGAAACAATTATTGTTACACCTTGAAAGTTATCTGGTATAAGAGAAAGAATATGAAGTTGGACATTGCCATCAATTATGTTTGCAGTTGGTTGTTTTTTGATGTCAGTACATTAAAACATGTCTTAAAATAATGTAAAACCTATGATTTCTCAGTTTTTGCAGCCATATCCAGTAGTTCTATATTATGCTCTATGGAAGATTTATACAGAGTAAACAAGTTGATAAGGTTGACCCATTTCATGATCCATTGAAAACACTGAAATTGAAAACACTTGCCTCTGACTGTGTAATCAAAAAGGGTGTCACGACAATGCCCTTACTCATTTATTATGACGAATTTAAATATGTTACATCCTTTAAGAAGCGCTCTTATCTTAGAAACTTAGTGAATCATTGAATTGAAAGGGTCTTATTTGCGCTCTGTTCATCCTGCATTTCATTGCTTTACCTGCTGTGATACATCTAGTTCGTTTATCTGAAGGGAAAGAGTTACCTCGGTTTCAGCAATTAAGAAGTACTAAGACTTCAAATAAGTTTTTGAATGCTTGGGGAAAAATAATAAGTGCAGAGACATTATTAGATGAAAATATGTGGGTTGCATGTATAGATAGGCTACATTTATAAAAGTTAACCAGCTAAGATATGATTCTTTATCGCAGAAATATCAAGGTACATCAGTCCAGGTACTTATTGCTCTTAATGGAATAGTTTTACTCCTTGTAAAGCTTTAGTCTTTCTCCTACTTGCAGAGTATCACTTGAAACACATACTCAAAGAGCTAACTATTAGGAATTCATATCAGTTTCCGAATGTTCCAAGCCATAAATGGCAAAATTGGAAAGTTGATAATGGCTCATCAATTTTGAGTGGACTGGTAATAAAATTCAATAACAGTAAATGATTGAAATATTGTGTGATGATTCTACTAGTTGCAAGGAGGCGTGTGATAATAATGATTACCACAGATGCAACAACTGTAACAACAGTCCATGGGCTTGATAATCAGAAATGAATATAATTTCTTGTGTTTTGGCACCAAAGACTTATAAGTACACATTAAGTGTCCTGATCTTAAACTTAATGACATCTTGCAGATATATACCAAGACAGACTTAGAAAATGAAAAATATCCAGACACTGAAATCGCTTTTATGTGTTTTACTTAAACTGTAATAACAAAATTCGCTTCTCTGTAAAACTGGGAGTAGGGCTGTGTATTAGCTCCTATAAGACAATATATTTAAGATAGAAAAGCAAACTTGGTTTTTCCTATTCATCAATTGAATATATGTTTGTAAAATCTAATAAAACAGTTTGAAACCAAGTCATAGTAGTTGTTTAACTAAATGACGATAGCCACAATTATAGCTTTTAAATTGTAATTAGGTTCATGTAACGCACATAAAACCACAGTTAGCCGTATAAATGTTAAACAGCTTCCATATGTAGTAATGACATCCAGTATAAAGACTATAAGAATGTCAATTTATTAGATAATTTTAATGTCATCTTTTGGTAGCTCAAACAATCAAATTTCTTATTCTCAAATTGATATAGTAACATATGTAACAAGCTGTTACAGGCTAACGCCCCGACTTACAGAGTGCAAACATTTCTTATTAAATGCACCTTGAATGATTACATAAGATGTAATTTGTCTGCAGAATTCCAAAGGGGATAAGGATGGAGCAGGCCCTTACTCAACTTGATGTCAAAATACTGTTTGATGATTTTACTTATCACGCTAACATATGTAACGCTCTCTGATCTTTAAAACTTGATGACAGCTAGCAGATCTATAAGTCTTTATCATAGGAGCCAGTTCAAAATCCCTAAACAATGTAAGATATCCAACAGCTGCGCGGGCGCGCAGTGGCTCAGTGGTAGAGGGCTTGACTCGAGACCGAAGGGCCGCGGGTTCGAGCCTCACCGGCGTCACTGCGTTGTGTCCTTGAGCAAGACACATTTATCCTAGCTTAGTACTGGTTCAACCCAGGAAGACCCGTCCCGCATAACTGAAAGATTGTTGAGTGGACGTAAAGAATCAAATCAAACAAACAAACAAACAAACCAACAGCTGCGAGTTTTTTTCACAATTTTAGCTCAAACTTTCAAACTATGTTTCCTTTGTTTGATATAGTAACGCATGTAACACGCTGTTTCAGACTAACGCCCCAACATAGAGAGTGCAAACATCCCTTATTCGATGCAGCTTGAGTTGAACTATAAGAAGGAATATGTCTGCAAAATTCCCTTGAGGAGATTAAAACATTTTAGGCATATCTTACGTAAAGACAATGAGCTTGCCCATTTATTACTTCAGGTAACATATGTTACAGCCTCTGATATTAAAAATTTTGCAACAAACTTGCAGATTTATGAGTCTTTTTATATAAGCAAATAAATTCCAAACAATGAAACACATTCATCAACTGCAAATATTTTTAACTATTTTTACTTTGGTTTTAATACCAAACATTTCACCTTAAAACTGGGTAGGGGTAAGGTTGTTTAATTGCTTATTCCCGAAAAAATATTTAAGCTAGGGAAACAAACTTTAATTTTTCTGTTAGCCAATTGCATAAGCTAGTCAGACATGGTCAAAAACATTTTGCAAAACACACAGAGAGATTGTGAATGTAAATGATGTTAGCCACACTTGCAAATTTTAATGGGTTATCTGATTTATGTAACGCATATGACACCTTAGGAAGCCACAATTTTGTTCAAATGGCTGTCATACGTAGTTAAGATATCCAGTATGCAGACTATATAAATGATTTTTAAGAATAAATATTTTAATGTCTTTGATTTGTAGCCCAAACTTTCAATTTACTTTTTCTTAGTTTGATTAAGTAACGTATGTTAAAGGCTCTCACAGACTAACGCCCCGGAGCACAGAGTGCAAACATCTCTTAAAAGACTTGGCTTTTAATTCTCTACAAGATAGGATATGTCTGCAAAATTCCCTAGGGGGGAGCAAACCCATTCTCAGCCATCCGTCTATTAGCTGTAATATGATTGTCATAGCCCCTTGGTCGTGGCGGGTGTCAGACACCTACCTTTACTTAGCTGTAATATGATTGTCATAGCCCCTTGGTCGTGGCGGGTGTCTGAAGCTCTTGCGTAAACAGACGCCAATTGCTTTCCATTTTTCATGAAGCCACACCACACTTCGCCGCTGTTATCAGCCAAGATCGTAGCCGAAAACTGGTAGATTCCTTCATATGGAGCCGTAAAGACGCCATCACTTGGATTATACCCCTTCCCGATGTTTGTGATGATGTCTCCAAACACGATTGTTGTCTTGGCAGCATAGCCTTTTAGCCTTGGTTTGAGAACGGCTGTAAAGGCCACTGAAGATACATCACGTGCTTGATCGGAACGCTCTGGAAATATTCTCATAATGTTCAAATATCTATATAATAGAGGCACACATTTTTACATGTATACTTCATTTAAAAAAAAAGTAATAGTTACATGAAAAAGGCTAGATTTTGAGCAAAACTCAACATTGTCTCACCATATCCTAAGCCAAAAAACATTAATTGGGCTTCAACATATCTAATGATTGAAACATTTACAGCATTTATTGCCCTGCTAAGGATATCTGTCACTGGATTGCATGACGTAATGGTGTGTAGTAATTATTATATGAATAAATTTACCCTTACATCAAATGCATTTAAGACATATAATGATATTTTCAAAGTTATTATTTTTGCATGAAAGCTGTAATATGTTTCAATATACAAAACATATGTTGCTTTTTAGTAATACTTCTAAACGTATAGTTTTGTGAGTCATATTTTTTTCTGTCCTTGGTCTCTCATTTGATCTCAAATAAAATTTTCTTTGTTCTTTTCTTTTTTGTTTAGGAGGGGGGGTGGGGGGGGCGAAGCCCATCTTATATTAGCTAAGAACCTATTTATGTAAAATTTCTATTGGTTAATATATAACCTTGCAATTTCATTGGATGAATAATTTGCATATGCATATATGTAAATTTTGACGACATCCACGTCACTGTTTATTTTAGCGACCTCGAAGGCCAGTCTCAGGTATGATGTGGTGACGAATAAACAATCATTAATTTTTGAAAAGTGCACACACTTTATTGTTCTCTATTTTATATAATTTTATATGATTCTCTTCACCTTTTCAAGCCAAGTACTGTTTTGGGGTCTGAGATATTCAGTACTTACATGATCAAAGTCGTTTGATCGATAAATCTTCGCATTTTTAACACCGGAAATAAATACGAGGAAGCAATAACATGCGCTTTTGGGCGTAGACGTCGTACCGCGTGAGCACAGTTTATAATCACTGTACCCACCTGTACGGCAAATATGCATGTTCGTGCAACTCTGTGCAAGTATAGGGTCTTAAGGTATTCAAATTGGTTTTTGGAAGAAAAATGCAGTCAACAGTGTTTACTTGTGTGTCTTGAAAGCTAATTGTAGCCCTGTGAAATGCTCTGAAACCATTTTTCCACCTGAGGGCTTCACTCCCTGACCCCATAAAAGGGAATACCCACAGACCCCTTTTAGAGTGTGTATTCTATAAAATGCATCGGGTAAGCGCCTGAAGGTACTATGAAACATTGTTTTATCAAAATTTTAAGAATTACACTGCTGCAGGAAAGCCACATTGCCAGAAATACAGTCAGCAAAGACCGTATTGTCATTTGAGAATTCTGTTAAATCGTAGGCTATTGTCTTTAGCTACAAAGTAAATGTTTTAAGCTGGTGGCCGCTCTTCAAGACTATTTACCTGTGTGTAATCACTTTGACCCTAACCAACTGCATGCCTATCAATCAAAATTCCTCACCAACTGCTTATCAACTAAAATGTATAGCTTGGCTTAGGGTAAAAGTACATTTGCCTATACACTTATAAACATTCACCCTCATGTAAGTGCCAAGGGCCCTCTTGTCTAATCAATAAAATTTCCAAAGACAAACATTTTCACAACAACATATATATGAAAATGTTATACTCAATTCCTTTGGTTATTACATGTAAAATAAGCAACAACTTCTTATCCAACGACATAATTAACGATTGTACAGCAAACAGCAAATCTCAGGAATCGATACAAGTAAGTATTACTTCTGACAAGGGACATCATATGGGATAGTGAAAAAACACAAGGAAACATCACTCACAAGAGAGCAGAGAGGCCAACCCTTACGCGACCGGTGACCACAAGGCTGTATGGAGGATCAAAAGGGACAGACCATTTGTTTTTTTTTTTGGTGGGGAGAGAAGCTGTTTTTTCCAACAGCTTAAACTAGTTTTTTTAGTCAAAGTGAAAGTATTTACTATTTGTAACCATAAAAAGTAACTTTACAATTGCTATTAGGCCCTATACACAAGTATAATTTCAGTTCCGTCAAGTAATTATATATATCTGATCAGCACTCATTAAGGAGTTAGTGCTTTCAAAATCCCTTACTTGTATGAATATTTTCCTGTATAACAAAAATGGCTTTTTATCAAAGCGACAGATACCTTTGGCCGTATTGTTGTATGAACAATTTATTAATCTCACACAGATCACTTTACGCCCCAGCACGCAGCTTTAGAGCACTGGACAGCATGCTTATCAGTTGTTTTAAGTCACTTCCTGGTTCTATTCCGTTTGCAATATTGTGGCGTACTGGGTAATTTTGGATAAAATATTAACATGAACAATAACTTCGAGGCCCTGGAATGGGGGGTCCCAGTATCCCATATCCTTTTAAGTATTTTAAAAAATATCTCGTATCCCTAAAATGAATATAGCTAATGTCACCAAAATTCAGAAATAATTGTATCTGTATCCCCATATCCCTAAAAGTAATGGAAAGTAAACCTAAAATTACCGAAGTTTTTAAGAATTT
This sequence comes from Loripinus fragilis, assembly GCA_964019695.1. Classification (NCBI taxonomy): domain Eukaryota; kingdom Metazoa; phylum Mollusca; class Bivalvia; order Lucinida; family Lucinidae; genus Loripinus; species Loripinus fragilis. Next base: position 137,274,733 of record OZ026515.1, read on the forward strand.
CCGTAATGCAATATGGGCCTATTGCCAAGAGGATGCTTATCCATTTCGCCAACAAGTAGATAGAGCGCCATGAAGACCCAGTCTCATTCTGACATATGTATTTTATTCATTTATTCACTTTATCTGCATTAACTGCTGGTTCCTGTATACAAATAAATATATATAAAAAACAGGTATTGTTTGTCAAAATTGACCCGAGACATATGAATATTCAATGACCTTTTACTCAGTCTCCGTGAATCTTCGTAAAAGTGCGCTTGAGATTGTTCTATTATTACTAATCTGAATGAAATTAATAATAATTCCCCAATGGCCTAGTGGATAGTCTTGTGTTTTAGCACTTAAAAGATGTGGGTTCGAGTCCAGTAGCATTTAAGTATTTTTATCATGTTTTTTTTTTTCGATTTGCTAGTTTCTTTGTCTTTATTCTTGAATTTGTGCACAACTGGATATATTTATTTGAATTTGGCATGTGTTTATGTAACAAATACAGCACCGTGAATAATTGCAATAAGCCTAAATGTGAATAACTCTTTGCACGCTGAATATTTTTCGAGACCTTTGTTATCATCTGCTGACTTTAAATCAAAATTAACCTTTTCAAAAATTCTTTCAGGAATACTATCAGAGTGTCAAATGGTCTGTATCCAGATCAGAAGCGACGTTCTGTTGGTACAGAACTGGGTCCAAACTATTCGCAAAGCTATCAGCTGACAAGGAAAGAGTGGGGAACTTAGGGAATAATGCATCCAAAAGCGGCTAAATACAAATAAAAGATGTAAAGCTCATCACAAGGTGATGTAAAATTTACAAACAATATTAACTTAAAAAAGAATGCAATTTGACAATTATATAAAAAAGGTTCCTTCCAAGTTTCGATCCAGGTATACTTGATGTGTAAGTAGTCACCTAACCACTAGGCTATCAGACCATTTGCATTAACGTATTGATATTATCTTCATATTCTCTGTAAAAGCATGACCAAGATCGGAGTACTCCACGAAAACGCACGAATATCACGAAGATTTTGGCGAAAATTAATCAGTCTAAGGTCAATTTTGACAGACTATAACTATAAATGTTTTGAAAGAAAGATAAAGAAAAAGTCATAACATATGTAGGCATAAATGTATTATTAGGCACTATGCAGTTTATTGTTAATTTAACTTTTTGCCTTCTGCTCAAAATCTGCTGATAACTTTTGCAAACAGTTCAGACCCAGATCATGCCCAAAACACGTTGGTCTTGATATGAAAGCAAAGTGTTCGACATTCTTATGGTGCTCATAAACGAAATTTCGATAAAAGTGAATTAAGAATAACATCAGCAGACGTCATGTAAGTATGAAAATTAATCACCCGACAGAGAAAAAAACTTTGAGCCTACAGCAGTTTTAATACAGCTCTTATGAAAAATGATAAATACATCTTTTTGTTTTTGTTTGTTTGTTTGATTTGATTCTTTACGTCCACTCAACAATCTTTCAGTTATGCGGGACGTTCTTCCTGGGTTGAACCAGTACTAAGCTAGGATAAATGTGTCTTGCTCAAGGACCACAACGCAGTGACGCCGGTGAGGCTCGAACCCGCGGCCCTTCGGTCTCAAGTCAAGCACTCTACCACTGAGCCACTGCGCTCCGATAAATACATCTAATTCATCAATACGAGTTATTGTTCTGTCTTGTGTTTGCTATGTCTTTGTGCGCGTCTGTTTATATGTGCTTTGTGGTCACCTGCTGGGAAAGTCCTGACCTCTTGGCTCTCGTTTGTGGTGTCTACTGTGAGTTTGTCACTTTCGCATTGGTATCCTTGGTCAGGTGTGGTACTTGATTGTATCGATTCCTGATCTTTGCACCCTTACTTACTTTAAACTAAAAGTCCTTCCTAAAATGGTCTAAAATGCTTATCAAATACGAATTAAAAGTTTTTAAAAAGAGAATCGCTCCAAATTTTATATTTTGTCTTATGTTAAATAAAAAATAAACGTCGACAACAAAAATGCAGATACATTTAAAACAACTGCAGATGAAGATTTTATTATTACCAAAACAATTTGTGTATATGAAGGGCTAGAATTGTTTTTAAGAGGAGCATATCGTCCCAATAATGGCAGAAGGTGCCAAGTGACATTTTTCAACTTTTCAGAAAAATAAAATTAAATGTTTGCAATCAACTATCATTTTTGTTCTTCCATCCACAACTACTTATGTTCTTGTGAAGTTGGCACCAGGTTGTAAAATAGTAGTTATATCGTATCCATGCGTCTACCATGTTCACTGTGTTTTTGATTAATCAATTAGTACATGGTAGCTTTTTACAATAGTGTTTATGTATGAATGTTGTGTGGAATGAGGTCCCATATGTCAAGTGGTATCTTTTTACAGACACATCTTTGATATAATTTGTAATATAAATTACCAAGTGGCACTTGACTTATTCTCCAATATACCTTTGAGCAATATGAAAAGAAAAAAAATGGACCAAATGTCGCATGTTCTTTTTTCAAAGAGCTCATCTAAAAATAGAAACTGTGTTATTTGTATTATGTGGCATTTGTATTATTATGCTGTTGTCTAAAACTCGTAGTCACTAGATGATTTTATAACAATCATGGTTTTACTTGGTACCTGGAACAAAACCACTCTTATTAAAACTGCAAAAATAGTTTTCCTTGATAAACGTCCATACAGTTTCAAGAAAACATTCTCCCTCTTATACAAAAAGTAGTTTGTGAAAGTTAAGCATTCTGATTACCCATTTGTACAGAGACACTTCTTCATTATATATTAAGGAAGCCACTCTTCAAAATGCACAGAACATCAAGAAATGAACATCTATCATAAATGAGACTAGAAATATCCGCTGATTTGATTCTAATAAAAAAAAGTTTTCTCTCTGCAAAGAAGCAACTGGAAAGCCATTTCAGTCATAAAAACAATGGTTTTCATGACATTTTCATGCACGGTAAAATCTGGACAAACTGTATGTTTTTTTGTTTCCTGAAGTATACAAGTATTAGGTAAACTTGATCTTGTGCCACTAACTTCTTACTGGCCTAACATTACAAAACAATCAGAAATATATACATGTTGCCTTCCATAAGAATCTAGAATTCTGTGTGTATGTTGTCTCTCTTTCTATGATAATTTTGCCACGTTTTTGAACAAGTATTTTATGCAAATAAATGCCTGAACAACTTACAACGGACTCTAATTCTAGTGCTACACAAATTATAGTGCCCTTGGATCATTGCATTTCATAGTCAAGGAGCTAGGTTTTTGAAAATTGACTTGACACAATTGTCCAGCCAGAAAAGGTTCTATTTCAGAAATAGTTATAACCACCATTCACAACATTTCTAGGCACGTCGTACAGTCAAATTGTGGTAGCAGTTTTCCAGGAGGAGTCGTTTTGTACACCTACCCCATTTTTACTATAAAAACAAAATGGTGTCATTTGAATAAGAAATGGTATCCAGGTTGTATCAAGATGGTGCATACGGTCGTTATTTACTACCAAAACCTCAATTACGACCTAAACAATTATGAAAATAAATTGTTTAAATCCAGAAGCACAGCTTTTATGTTATAACTGTCATTTACAGTATGTCTTCATTTACACCTAATAAAATCAATAAATTTTGGTCAAAATTTTATTTTATAAGTTCTATAATGGGTATATACGTTTTACATATCATGTTTGAAAAAGATAATTACCTGACTGTTTCAAAACTGCGAACATCTTGTTTCTATCATAATTATTTTAAGAATTATAAGGTGTTGAATTTGATTACCCTCCCCCTCCCCCCCAAAAAATAAAAATGGTGAATATGGCTAGAGCCATTTCACTTTGCAAGTTAGCATGCAATATCATCTGCTGACTTTTTAAACCATGCTTGAGCATTCTATCGATACACGATAGTAAAAAGCTATACTTAACTGCGTTTCTGGTGTAAGGTTCCATATTTTAATGCTTGTATGACAATATGTAACGTACATTACAAACTTTAAGACTTCCTATATATATATTGCTAAATACCGTTTATGATATGTCTTATGGTATTTTATTTAATTTCAAACCTGTTTTGTTTTAAATGTATAACTAGACAGCAGTCTGTTCTAAAATATTTATCAGATTTTATTAAGTTACTACATGTATATCTATAAACATTTACATTTAAGATAAAGATTTTTTTAAGTTTTCATCTCCACGAAATATCATTTTAAATTTTCACAAAAATAAAGATTCTAAAACACATATACAAAGAAATAGACAGCTCTTTAGTAGTAGTAGAATACATTCCATTTCTGTAAAATTTATCAAAGTAACATATATAACCATATCAAATATCATAAGGTTCCATGTTTGTCCTAAATGTTATTAAAGACAGTATTCGATTGGACTCTGAAAAGTTAAAATATTCAGGATGTAGAATTTGTAAAATTTATCGCAGGAGAAGAACAGCACAACTAAGTTTTATTGAATGAAGTCTCGTCAGTCATTTGAAAATTTGTATGTACCAAGTTTACTATTGTACACACTATGCAAACAAGGTCAGTAACAAATTATAGGTTAGCTCCTTGTATAATACCTAGGTTAATTTCCCATCGAAAAAATACAAATTACTATATGTTTAGAGAGATGGTAGTAAAATTATACTATTTTTCTTTGCTAATGCCCAGGTCGCACATTCAAGGATTTGACGCAGGATTAGCCACGGATATTATCCTGCATCATCGGTGGCAATCCGTATTAGTCTGTATATTTCAATATTGCATCCATAATCATACGTAGTAGTGCTTGCGTTGTGCATCCATATCAGACTACGGAAATTGTCATTTCCAGGATCATCCGTGGGATTAGATCCGTAGTGGAACCGGCGAGGTGATCCGTGAATGTGTGACCTGGGCATTACATTCCAGACAAAATCAATTACCTAAGACTGTGGATAAAATTTATATATAATACAATAGAGGTTATGCATTATACGCATCTGTAATCGGTTATTTTTTAAAGATAATCTCTAAAATCAATTTGTATACTGACATTTATATGCGTATGCAGATGATGACACATTACTTGTTTCAGCTTTTAAATAGATTTTAGTTTATTTTCAGCATACCTTTCATAGTTTATTTAATGAAACTGTTGGTACCTTTGATAATTTACTAAACTAATATATGGAAAGGTTTTATATTAAAGAAACATTTCACTGGAAGTGTGCAAAATCAGTCATAATGGATGACAACGATCTCACAGATATGATAATATCCAAGGAACACATGTTAATTGCTGCTTAAGAACTATTTTAGCACATATGAAATTATCAGTCAAGAGTTATGTCAGGCTGAGACATTGTGACACTCAGGCAAAGTAAAATACACTTTAAAATGTTCTGTAAGATAATGGATGGAAAAATAAAACGTTTAAAACATGCAGTCATGGGATCTTACTCTGTTTTAGCAATCAATACTTATATAACTGATGATAATTTTCACTATACAGTATGTGGCATGGTCAAATTATTACAGGTGTCTTGTCATTTGAATTCTTGATAACAAAGCGCTATATATGAATGAATAAGTGATGTAAAGTAAAAATCAACACAGCTTTTTCTAAAAGAATATCTTGCTTCTTCAGACAAAAAACAAATTCATTACACATAAATAGGAAATTATATAAAAGCACAAATGTGTTGAGGGTAGTGATTTATAGAGACATACAAAGAGTAAATTGTTTTTACAAACACTTTGTGCAGTAGCCTTTGCCATCAATAAAAGACTTTAATGCAATGCCTAGAAAGAATGCATGAAGTATTATGCATGTCATATTTGCAATGCTTCCTTCCAAAAAAAATCATACTTCTATTACTTTTAAAGGTAAGTATAAATCTTAGATGTTGATAAAGCAGTGCCTCTATTGTTGTATATGTGATGTGATATGATATAAAAACATTAGAATATCTTATCTGACAGTAGCACATGTGTGAATTTCGTTTCCATAAAATCAAAAAAAACAATTGCTGACCTCTCTTATGTAGTTTATACATGCTCAAATGAAGATTTGAATAACCATATGTAATTTTGGTACCTACATAACATGGACAAACGCACAGTTTAATCCCCAATGCTGATGCAGTGGAGCTATCGTTTGTCTTCATCTACATATACAAGCAGCAATGCTCTGATGTGTTTAATTACATATTTTACAGGCTTGCATGAGCCTTCATTGCTAAACTAAAATCAATGTGCTAACTGATTAGATATTTTATTTACGTTACTATATATCATCAATTAAGTTTGATTTGGAACATACAAAGGATTAATGGGACGCCAATCTTGCATCAATGATGATGTCCTCATTTGACATGCTGAATATCGTAATTATTTTATACGAATAAATTCCACGTTTAGACTAAGCCTAATTGATAGAAATAATGCAAACAAAATGTCCAATAATTTATTTGAGTCGATTCATTTTGCAACAGCTACAATATATTATTTATAATGCAAGAGAGTTGTTCTATGTGATAAGCATTGGCCTCTAAAATGTATTACCATAAAGAACCTTGGAACAAATATCCTGTTTCAATGCTCTATATCATTGAAGTACCAGACAAAGCGTATGATTAATGTGATCATCTCTGTAACCCTTTTAAGTCGAATTAACCTTCCCACTTTTATCAAATGGACCAGTCCTTTTTCGTCTTCATGGTTGTTGGGTGTTGTTTTTCGTTCTTATTCAAATTTTTGATAGAACATCCTGTATGCAAACAGTAGAGAACCTGATCAGACATAACAGTCTGTGGCGTCTGATCTTAGCCTATAGTATTTGGCTTTGTCCCACAAAAAGGACGCTAGTCTAATATGGGTTAAAAACTTTTGTTTTATATGTTACTCACATCAGTTGTATTGTTTCTTCATCGAACTGGAAAATGATTGAATATAGCGCGGTTTTAACCATATAAATAGGCATGGTGTTTGCCATAGGTGGGACAGAAACCGTCCTGCTTAAAACAGTTTTTCGCTATGGCAAGGATTAACGTTTGCTTTAATGTTTCAGTTCTCGGTTTCAACCAATATTGTAAATTAAAAAAGATAATTTTAGGAATTTAATGTAAATTTTCCCCCAAATCATAGCTATAATGGCATGTATTTTGGTGGCTTACACAACTGGTGATAAAATGTTGTCATTTCATTATATATTGTATTTAGCAGAAAGTAACATATATAACTGTAATAACAGGTGCCACAATTATTAGTTTAAAATCATATTGCTAGTAATTATCTGTCAAATAAAAGTTAATATTGATACGTAAGAATAAGAAGTAACTGGATATTAACACCACAGGAATTCCTATTATTTTAGGGTAATGTAGCGAATTTGACTATTGCAGGGTAACGCCTTATCTGCTGAAAAGCTAATGCACTTCATTATGTGGCTAATATAATTTGGTTTTAGAAATTTACAGTCTACAAACCTCATTTTGTGGAGGTCGTTTGGTAGCCCATAATCTAATGATATTACTGCATTAAATAGTAATACATTTGAAAGTAAGTAACAGGCATTCCTGAATTGTCATTTCAGGTGTTATGTTCTTTCTTTGGTTTGTAACAAATGTAAAACATGACAAAATACTATAAGAATCATGTTTGATTAGATTTTAAGTATGCCTTTTTCCTTGATAACTTAAGAAATGGGGAAAATTTAATTTCTTTTTGAATTTGGATACATTATATTCAGGGGTGGGGGATGGGGTAAATCACCCTTTCCGTTGGACATTTTCACGTCTACTATACCATATATACACATTATTTATATTGCTTTACTGTCATTGCATACACGTTATATATAATTTTAAAGGGAAATATGCTGAATAGGAAGCAATGGTTGAACGTGAGGCGTATTTTTCTCTCAATTTACCTAAGCCTCATTTAGCGTAGGGTACATTCAAAGATGACGTCCTACAGCAAAACTGCTTCCATAATTTAACTGTACGACGTACCTAGGAGTATTGCAGAAGATCTGCAGTCAAAACTTTTCTGGCAGGTAAGTTGTGCCAAGTCAAAAACTAAGGCCTGTACAGAAATCAGCGCCTGGACTATCAAGTAAAGTTTGCTCTTTCTGCTTCATCCTAAACGAATTGTTCTTATGAGAGCTTCTGTAATGGTGTAACTGGCGTTGGTGTACAATCATTAAGTCATTTTATCTTTGTACTTTTCTGTGGATCTTAGGAAAAGTTATTTGATACTGTTATATTGCTAGTCGTGTGCATTAGTGTTGCTTCCTGGCGTCTGAATCATCAGTTTAATCTGTAACTACTTTACATAAATGTTCTTCACTTTAATTGCAAGGTACGCTACACAAACATAGGCCAAAATAATGTCAAGTTTCTAGGCAAGTGCCATCCACAGCTACGAGGTGTAGTAACTGCACTAGAAAAACTCATAAGTTCCCTTTCAACTTATCAGCCATGACATGGGGGAAATATCTACCAAACAAGTATAATTTACTGCTCTCTTCTAGGTATTTTCCTTCATTTAAAAACTGTTAAATTTTGATACGTGAGCAACAAAACAAAATGGCATGTAAGTTTCAACTTTCATCATAAAATCACGATGGAGATTTGTTTTCATTTAGTGGCATGTGTCTTTAAATCGCATAAAACGAAACTCTAATCTAACGACATCAACTCGTACATATATAGAACCCATCTGTTACTTGGACCCACTTAGTTCATATGTCAGACACATAAATTATGAAAAAGTTGTCCACAAGAAGGGACTAAGTGACACTTGATTCGTTTTCAACACCATATTGCCGATTTTCATGGAAGAAAATGGGGACAATGTGGCACATGGTACCTTCTTCCAAAATCAGTATGTCATCTGATCCATTTGGTATCCTTGGTCAGGTGTGGTACTTGATTGTATCGATTTCTGATCTTTGCGCCCTAACTTACTTTTATTCCACAACTGAGCTTGACAGTAATCACTTGGCACCATACTTCATGGTCTTATAACTTTTTTTATTATTTTGAATACAGCCTTGATTTTTGACACAATTTTAGATATCATTTTATATAATATATTAATAGCAAAAAAAATCCAAAAATGTTACTTGGTACCTTTCTCCACTAATGGGACGATATTGTGTACACTCAGACGACCAGAAAAATAACATCTTCCTACGCCTAAACCTAAACTCATTTTTATAATTTTGAAGAAAGGGTCCACAAATTCCATAGGAAGTTTGTTTTAAGCGCCTATAGACAAAGTTGCTAACAACGTTTGGGTCATTTTAAAAACGCGCTACATTAACACCCAAAAGCAAGAACTTAGCACTTCTAATTCAATTTGCTTGTTGAGAGGTATGTTGTTGATATGCATCGGTGCCATATGGCTGCTAATTTTGGTGGGTTTGTTGATGAGTATCATAGAAAGCTTCTTACGTTCTCCTGGTTAATTGCCTTAATTTCATTAAAAGACCCTATAAGTCACGCTTTATCTTTTATTGCTAATTCTAGCTCATGTATTGTATTATTGAGTTGGCTATAAGTTTGACTTCTTGCCTTTCTGCGATAAAAAAGCATTAGGTTATCAGATATTGTAAAACAATTTTGAGAGGAATTGTAATAAGAGTTGTCGCAAGACAGAGTAGCTCGACTGCAACCTTTTAATTGAGAGAAGTATGACAACCTTAGATTATGTTTGCATTGGGCGCTTACGGAAAAAATATTGTACAGTTGAAATAAATTTATGGTCAACAAAAATACATGACAATTAGGGGCCCGGTGTTGTGGAACGAAAGCTAACCCTACAAGGTATCTATGGTCTAAGTGTAAAGGCTTTCTAACACCAGGGTATCAGATTATGGACATCTAGAAAACCCTATCTTTTGGATATGTACTAGATTTTGACCTCAAGCCCCACCCCCGACATGGTCCCTGTGGTCCAATGTTGTGGACTGAATGCTTTCTGACAAGTGATTGTCAAATATGGATTTCTTGAAAACTTTAACGCAAAAATCCTATCTTTTGGATATTTACTAGATTTGACCTCTAGCCCCTAGCCCCGGTTTCGACCCTAGGGTCCGATGGTGGAATGAAAGCTAACCCTGCCTACAAGTTATCTATGGTGCAAGTAAGAACGCTTTCTGACACATGGTTATCTAATTATGGACTTTTAGAAAACTTGAACGCAAAAATCCTATCCTTTTGGTATGTACTAGATTTTGACCTCCGATTCATCCCCGAAATGGACTCTAGGGCCTGACGTCGTGGAATGAAAGCTAACTCCACAAGGTATCTATGGTGTAAGTGTGAATGCTCTCTGACAAATGGTTGTCAAAATATGGACTTCTAGAAAATTTTAACGCACAGATCATATCTTTTAGGTATGTACTAGATTTTGACCTCAAGCCCCTCCTCCAGCACGGACCCTGGGGTCCGATGTTGCGAAATGAAAGCTGATCTTACAAGATATCTATGGTGCAAGTATGAATACGAGGGTTAGTCAAAAATAACTGAGCCCTACCTCATTATATCTTAACCTCAAATTGTAGACAAGAAATGTGATCATCTTTTATAAGTATAACATATCATAGACGTTTTGAACCCAAAAAATTACCCCGGTGAAGCTTCTGTTATGGTTGCTAGGCAACTAAAGATCGTCAGTCAGAGCTATGCGTTCATGATCTCCGCCATGTCATGTATGTCTTAAAAAGCTTGTGGGCTTGATAGTTTTTGAGAAAGACATAATTGACTTTTATTTGAATAACATTATGTCATATTGTCTTTTCATTGTTCTTGGTTCGTAAATTTTTAGGAGAACACTGATTGCATGCGTTGCCTAGCAACAAAATAAGTCAAAATTTCACTAATTTTCAAATACATGAGGATTGTGTTGCCATGGAAACAGAATCATTTATTCTAAACGAGGAATTTAATTTTTCTGAGGGTTTATTTGTGTATGCAGTACTGCAAAAGCATTATTAGGCTACTATTTTATGTTTTCTATTAAAATTGTTTTAATATGAATGTGGGTGGGGTAAATTATAGGACTTGAGGCACGTAAAAGTTTGCTAAATTCTGAAATCAAACAACAACAGCATCTATAATTTGGGGTCATTTTTTCTTTTCTGTGGCACTGAGTAGGTACATGTAATAGGTATAAAACGACAGTGAATTAAACATTACATTGGCATTATCGTTTCCATGGCAACGCTTAGATATTGATGTATTACAGCGTGAACGCACCCGTTCGACTGGTCATGTTCGGTTGCCTAGCAACCAGCATATAAAGCTTACCAACAGATATAAATTAGGTTATTGAATAGATGACATATCACTGCGATGAAACATCATTTTAATATGTGTCCATTTTACTTAAATTAAATGTTATAATGTAGGGCTTAGTTATTTTTGACTAACCCTTGTACTCTCCGACAGTGGTTGTCAAAATATAGACTTCCAGAAAACCTTACCGCAAAAAACTTATCTTTTGGATATGTTCTAGATTTTGACCTCAAGCCCCACCCCCACCCCCGCATCAAACCTGGAGTCCGCTGTTGTGGTATAAAATCTTATCCTATAAATTATCTATGGTGCAAGTATGAATGCTTTCTGATAAGTGGTTGTCAAAATATGGACCTCTAGAAAACTTTAACGCAAAAATCCTATCTTTAAGATATGTAATAAATTTGGACCTCTAGCCCCCCACCCCAACGGCATGGACCCGGATTCTGATGTTGTGGAATAAAAGCTAACCCCAATATGTATCTATGGTGCAAGTATGAACGCTTTCTGACACATGGTTTCTAGAAGACTGGAACGCAAATAACCTATCTTTTGGGTATGTACTAAATTTTGACCTCTAGCCCCACCCACTAGCATGGACCCTAGGGTCCAATGTCGTGGAATGAAATTTTACTCTACAAGGTATCTATGGTGCAATATGATGCTTTTATCAAGTAGTTGTCGAAACATGGACTTCTAGAAAACTTTAACGCAAAAAATCCTCTTTGGATATGTACTAGACTTTGACCTCTATCCCCACCCCCGGCATGGGCCCTGGGTTCCGATGTCATGCAATAAAAGCTAACTCTGCATGATATCTATGATGCAAGTATAAATGCTTTCTGGCAAGTGGTTGTTAAGATATGGACTTCTAGAAAACTTTAACGCAGTGTGACGGGAACGGAACACAACGGAACGGAACGGGAACGCATGCGACCGTGGTGACTACAAAAGCTCTTTGCATTTCGTGCAGTAGGGCTATAAACTCTATTTTGGTCTGTTAAATAAACTAAAATCTAAAGGTTTAAAGCATCTAGTTTGTCTACATATGATTTTTGAACTCACTTTACTGCATTGCCTCATAGTCTAATCAAAGAGAAACAAGCTGAATTCATTGAACAAACTTTTAACAGAAAATGCTCTCTTTATTTAGCTTGAAATGAGATATGAAACATGTTTTGTTAATTTCTGAACAACCTAAAAGAATAATCTATGGTAATGTCAGAAAGCTTGTGATGCTCTCCATTATCTTTAGAACACTTTCTTTCTACCAGAAATTAGTATACTTGGGCGAAAAAACTTTTATATATTGTAGTCGGATAATTGTAGTTCATGTTCATGCAAATGTTTTTCGCTAAAGTTCATCCAGCGTGTCACAATATTGCAAACAGCATAAAACGACGACGAAACTAAAAAATGACTGATAGGCAGGCTGCCGAATGCTAAATAGCTGTGTGTTGGTGCGTAAAGTGAAGTGTGCGAGATGTATAAATTGTTCATATAACAAAATGGCCAAAGTTATCCGTCTCCTTGATAAAAATGCCACTTTTGTTTATTCAGGATTTTTTTTTATACGAGTAAGAGCTTTTGAAAGCAATATCCCATACCAGGCGGGTAGGTCGCCCTGTAATGATGTAGATTCACATTCGTGACAGGAGATGCTCCCTCGAAAGAAATAATAAGAAATGGTGTGGTCTGTAGCATTCTGAGGATTCCAAAATATGTTATTATCAACCTAAAAATCAGCAGTTTTAAGAATTATTAAACAACAACCAAAACTATTTGCATGTTAAGTTTAGGAACAAACAAAAGAGTATTTACAATTTACAAGAGAGGTCTGGGCGATATCAGCCAAAAACTTTTTAAAAAATCAAACAAAATGGAGCAAATTTCTCATTTTTACATTTTGGCAGGACTTCCAAAATCCGTATAACTATGAGCTTGCTCCCCAGCTCCCCTTAATTTCCAGTGCTCCCCAGCTCATTAAAAATAAATAGCCCTTCTCCCCAGATACCCAAAACCCCTCGGGCCCCATATTGATGTCAACATGCAATCGATTTCATCTGCAAACTATAAGTAAATATGATCACCTTCAATCAATAACTGTGATAAAAGTTTGCGTTAAGAGCCATTAGAGAGATCCAAATCCCACGTTGTATTGCCATCTACACAATCTAGGCACTTACTATGCTAAATATGAACACACTCCATATAAAAGTAAGACAAAGTTTGCGTTTATGCGCAAAACTTACGGACGAATGGGCGTGGTCGTTTACAGTATATCCATGGGCAAAACTTAACGGACGTTTTATTTTCAAAAAGTGCGTATATGATAAATCCCGAGACTCATGTATCAACCGGAGATATATGGAAATCGGTATAATAATAATAATAATAATAATAATAATAATAATAATAATAATAATAATAATAACAATAATAATAAGAAGAAGAAGAAGAAGAAGAAGAAGAAGAAGAAGAAGAAGAAGAGGAAAAAGAAGCAGAAGAAGAAAAGGAGGAAGGAAGAAGAAGGAAAAGAAGAAGAAGAAGAAGAAGAAGAAGAAGAAGAAGAAGAAAAAGAAAAAGAAAAGAAGAATTGTTATTATTAAAAAGTTACCATTTAATTCATTCTTCAAATTGTCAATCTCAGTTTTCAAAGCGTCTGTTGTTGTCTTGAGGTGTGAACATGTGTCTTCTAGCGCTACCAGCTTCTGTACCACCTTGTACTCGTAGTCGAACCTACTGTAGCAGTGTGGCTCAGGTTGCGCCTTTTGATCATCAAACGAAATTGCGTTCGTCAGTTGAAAAGAATATAGCACCGCCATGGCTATACTGTATCCCAATCCTATGCTAATGCCCATTCCTAACGTTCTCTAGTACGTACATGCAGGTTTGACTCTCGAGTCTTGACTTGAACAAGTTCGAATAAGCTGAGCAGTTAATGAGCGGATATGATTATAGCCACATCATGAGAAAATTACATAGAGGATCTTACATGAGTGCTCATGTTTTATTGAATTTATTAAACGAGTTGAGGAAAAGTGAAAAAAAATGCGAGCCTTGCCGAGCATTTTATATTTTTTCGCAATCTGTTTGATAAATTCAATAGTACAGGAGCACAAATGTTAGATTCTATTTGTCATATGACCCTAAAACTACTTTTAAATCGCGTTTTTGATAAAAAAAAAAAAGCGCAAAGAATTTGCCTTAATATATACGCGACGTCCTTACATGGACGAAATATTCATGAGATTAGCATTCAGTTGATATTAGCGCCAAAATGGCATTATTTGGTGATATTCATGATTGGCATTTTTGTATCGGCGTGATTGATTGAAAAGATTAACACACTCCGTTTGAATTATGGCACATTACATGATAAAGTCCACTACCAGGTACATACCAGGCCTCGAGGTTATAAAATATGAGTACAGTCTCAGACTCAAAATAAAGCGCAATGATTGGCTGCTTGCGGACACGTGTCTGCAAGCAGCCAATCATTGTGCTTTATTTTGAGTCTCAGAATAAACTTAAGTTTTATAACCTCGAGGTCACGTCGACTTTGCCTCCTTACCCCTTAGATGGGATATCAAGCTGCTCGTTGTATGTCAGAAGAAGGGTAAAAAGCAGGATTGAGTTGGAAAAAATATAGGCAATTTTTATTGAAACCATCAGGCTATGGTGAGACAGGTTTGGTGAACTTTGTAAATTGTATGTATAGTTTTCGAACTAGGTTATAAAATGTTCACGTTGTTGTTTATGGATTATCTAAGAGTTCGCGTTACGAGAAAAACTGACGAACGGACGTCCTTACATGAGTCATAATTTATTTTCGTCGAAATTTGGCTTTGAAACTTTGAAAAAAAACATATCTATATCTCATTTTTCCTTCTCTCTTTATGTTACTTAATGTTATAGCTATACATAATCAGTCGCGATAAAGCTTAATGAATCTTATTTTGCTTTGAAAAATATTTTTGTGATGATAAGTCATGCCCTCTATTCCCTACTGTACCAATAGTGTTTTTTTTATTCCTAAACATATGCATTACTAATAATAATCATATTAGATGAGTATATTAATATTTAGACATGTACGCATTGAAAAATATAACATTGTCCAACTCTAAATACAATGTCCTATTATATTTATTCATCAAAACCTGTTATTTGAATAAATCACCTTTATTGGGCGGCATTACATTATTTTTTTAAAAAAAATATTTTTGCAATGCAGTACATAAAATCCAGTTCTAGTTGTTTTTCATAAAGACAATAAAGTAATGTTTTCAATCAGTAATAACATGGTCTAATTACTTAAAGAGTTTCCCCATACAGACTTGATAAACATGTGTTACAGTAGTAAAATGTGTGTTACACGAGTGATTTTTTTTCTGTTACAGGAGGGAATAACCAAAGATATTAAATGGAAATAAAGTTTTTCTTTAAACAAAAACACATATATCGACAAAACATTTAACGCAAATAAATCAAATAATATGTTAAAGGGGACAGCAACCCTAACAATAATTGTGTTTTATCAGAAAGAGCTCTATAAACCATGAATTTTGATACAAGTATCATCAAAATCGGTTGAAAAATGAGCAGTCTATGGGTATTTAAAGAACTCAATATGGCCAACATTTAGCCGCCATTTTGAATATTCAATTAGTTTTCAGAATTTTTTCAACTGCTTAATTTTTAGTTATCACTACTATCACATCATCTGTGTTTCAGCAGATATGCAGCTTTATACATAAGGAAAGTGTTTCATTAAAGATAAATGCAAATAATCCATTGGTTTGTCTTTTATTATGATTACGCATATTTAATTAGGCTTAGTGACGTCACTAAGCCTACAATATGGCCGCTTCCATTACAGTCCATTTGAAAATATTCAATCGCCCACAACCTCCACATTTTTCAACCGATTTAGATGAAACTGGCCTCAAAATTCATGGTTCATTAAGATCTTTCATATAAATTGTAGTAATCATCAGGGTTGCCGTTCCCTTTAACTTGACTTGAATAAACAAATTCAATTCTAACAAAATTTAATTAAACTTTGTTAAAAAATATTATGTTACATGAAGGAATGTGTTTGTTACAGGAGTGAATTTTGCTATATTTAGTCAGTGTCCATGTTTGTACTGCTCAATTACGATATTAAGTTAACAATTTACATACCATCTATATATTTTTGAAGAGTTTGGAACATTTACATAATGAAAAATGCATTTCTGAGCTACTAGTTGCTTACCCAATTCACAATTTTATTAGCTTAACATTAAAAAATATTTCTTCCCTCATGTAACATTTTTATCTCTGCTGTAACGTTACAGTAGTGAATGTTACATTAGTGATATATTCATAGTTAATCTGTAATTAAACCTAAAGGAATACATTGACATCCCAGGCGGTCGAAATTAAGAAACTCTACACTCCAAATTCTCCAACAACAGAAGTATTTCAGACAAACAATATATCACCGTTACATTAGGGACCATATGCATAAATTACGCACCTACCTGCAAACCTAAAAATAGATATTTCATGTCAAATAATCAAAACTATTATTCGTTTCAATTTTCACGCTGACAGGAAATGGTCACTCTTCAAAATGGAGTTGGAGAGTAACTATTATATCTCTGGGATGTTACATTACTTTTGTAGAATAGATTTTTATTACAGGAGTGAGTGGAAGGCTATATTCAAAGTTTGACAGATGATTTAGGCATCTTGTCGTCAGTAATACACAGTATTATATTTTCGAAATGCACACTAAAACATGAAACTATCGTCAGCAAAAAGAAATTAGTAAAAAAAATCACCGCTGAACTTGTCTGGCTACAATGAAAAATGGTCGTTTTGGCCGGTTTAAACCTCAAAACATTATGTTTATAACATCTTTGAATCAGAATCAAATACATCAACATGCTAAATAAATTTAGTTTTAGCATTCTAGGGCAAGACTTGGGCTGTGGTACGTTCTGTTTTCGAGTAAATTATAAAACTCAAGAATTTCGACGAAAATAGATTATGACTCACATCAGGATTCTTGTTAAATATTCAGAGTTTCTGTGTTATAAAGTATGATAGTCAACGCAATTCAAGATAAGCGCTTCAAGAGTGAATGTAGTCTCTAATGAAAAAAGACAATGATTTCAGTATCTGTTTCTAAAAGCAATTTGAATGGTCAACGCATCTACGCATGGCAACAAACACCCTTTCGAATATCACCGTGGCCGAGTCTGAAACTCGCCTCAGTATTTTAAATGCACCTTCATTCTTGCGGTATATGGTCTTTGTTGCGCTTCATTAAGCTGTTATGAAAACTTGTGTGTAGCACACTCACAATTATCTTGCCCTTCCTTCGGGTAGATATTGTCGCTATGTTCGAACGTCGTCGTTCACAGATGAGTTGCGATAGTACTACACATTTTTTGTTTCGGTACTCATCAAAAATGCCTCGACGAGGTCAACATTATAATTCAGTGTGTTGTTCATTCCATCAGGTCGCTTGCGATGCTATTCAATGGATCTCTAGATCTAATCTGCTGCTTGATGGCAGTAATTGTAGAATCAATCTTCCTTAAACTATTGATTGGGTCTAGAGGTCTAAATGGTCTATTAGACCATCTAGACCTCTAGACCCAATCAATAGTAACTTCATCTACTTGCATTTTTTGAGACATAAGACGCGTTAGATTCTAATTAGATTGTGTTGGTGTACAGGTTCGTCAGAGTATTCGCTGTTCGCCTTTGCGATATACCTAAATATCATTTGCAAACTTAAATGTACATGTATGTTTGTGACTCCCACTTTCAAATTATACATGCAACCATTTGATAGTATCTTGCCCTATTATTTCCTCCGGAGATAACGTTGTCACGTGAGCCTCATCATAGGAAAATATGTGTTCCGCATTTCTGAATAGGTATGCTCAAACCAGTTTGCTCAGTTACACAGACTAGACACAATTCAGAACAGTAGCGAGTATCCTTTGATAAGGGTGTGATGGTATAAATGCTTGTTCGCATTATACATAAAACCATGGTTTTACATGACGTGGTTCATATCGTATCAATCACTTTAAGCCTCGGCCCCACAGAGCTTGCCATTAATCCAACCAAAATACTGGTTCAACCCAGGAAAACATGTCACTACATAACTGAACTAATGTTGATGGGACTTAAATAATCAAATCAAACAAACAAACAAACAGAGCTTGCGACTGCGATATTTTTTGTTGCTTTTGTCAGAAAAAAAATGAATATTTTAGGGAAAATTTTAAGTGTTTTTGGTATGCCTGATTCTCTTTTTAATGTGATAAGGAGTTGTTGCTAAACAAAGCCTTTGTAAACAGTAAGCAAAATTGAGAGTATCCCCATCCCCTAGGCTGCAACTGTTAGATCATGTTTATCCGTCGTGTTTCTTCACAGAGATAATTAGTCACTTCAGGATATATAATTAACAATTAAGGTATGTAAAGCAAAATTGATTGAAATGGATAAATTAATGTGGAAAATGAACTTGTTTAACGATGAAGGGCATCCAAACGGGAACAAACTTAGAACATACAGACTATATAAATCAGATTTAAAGACAGAACTATATGTAAAACTAGCAATTCAGAGAGACCACCGCCGCATTTTAGCTATGTTCAGGTGTGGCAATTTGCCATTACATGTTGAAACTGGGCGTTTTGCACGACCTAAACTCCCCGTGGAACAGAGAACTTGTTTCCACTGCATAGACTCTGTTGAAGATGAACTCCATTTTCTGATTGACTGTCCCTTTTATGATGACATGAGACGTAAAATGTTTCACAAGGCACAGCTATGCAATAGAGATTTTATTTTATATGATTCCACTGCAAAAATGATATTTCTACTGAATCATGTCAATATGCAGCCAATTCTGGCTTCAACACTATTTGATATGTTTCAGAGAAGGAAAAGAACTATCTAGACAATTTACATGCATGTTTTAAAAGAAACGCATCTCTCCTCATTATAATTATTTTAAAAGATAATTAACCTATTTCATTCTGTGCCATGTGATACTACCTTGACTTTTTTATTGTATAATATGTATCTTAATTATCATAGCAGTTTTTAGTTGCGTGTCTCATAAGCTGGTAACCCCAGCTGAGTGTCTTTTACTGAAAAGTTGATTTTTATTGAGATTTTAGTTGATGTACAGACATGTGACACGTTAATAAAATATTACTTACTTATATACTAAAACCAAGTGCTAATTGGTCACTTTTCAAACTCATTATTTCTGACCAAACGCTAATAAAATTGAAATGATTTTTTGCCAATATATGTGTATTTTAATGGTCAAACGTTTAGCAGTGTTTTTGAACAGATTACTTTTACTTCAAAGTTTTTTGGGTTAAAAATGCAAAAATCGACTTATTTAAGAAAAATGGTTTTGAGAGTAGTTTTTATAAAATTGACAGTTAGATGGTTACAAACTGGTCTGCCCGACTTGAAAAACACCAAACAATTGAAATTTTGCTTATGGTAGATTTTTACGCATTTTTAAAATGTTGCATTTTTTCAAAATTTTCGAGATTTTTAAAATTCACCAGTATTTCCTGGTAAAATTGTTAAATGCACTTAATTTTATTTGACCACTGTAGGTCAAACACAGTAGAACTTGATTAGTCCATTTTTGGCGATTATTGTTTTACGACTACTGTACACTTCCGGTTTCAATGTGAGAGTTTAAAAATCGATTTGGTAGCATTATATATATTTTTTTTTTCAATTTTCAAAGAAGGACGGTGACGTCTGGTGATAATGAATAATCGCTAAAATTTTCAATGCTGATATGCTGATAATAAAGCGCACAGTACAGTGCAAAGTCTCTATGTAAATTGCAAGCTTAAAGCTGAATTTCAATGATTAACCTGCTAAAAGTGTTTGTTTTATGTTGTTGAGCAGCAAAAACGACGAGTCCGATGGAATCAAAACTTTTGAGGTTTATTCTTCTTATATAACGCTAGCCAGTAACATCTCCAAACAAATAAAAACGTTAATTTGTGTTATGGTTTATATCGTAGAAAAGTGTGACTTTTTGAAATGAGGGTACCTTTTCTCTAACTTTGTCCGTGCAAGAAGTACACGTCATTTTTACATGAAATAACTTGCAGAGTCTCGGCAAAGTATTGCTTCACTTTAAAAAACATGAATTTTGTATACCCTACGTTTCACTTTCTGAACTAGCGTAAAAATGTAAGGTGACCAATTAGCAGTTGATTCTAGTATATCTATGACAAATCGCTAAATCACATTGGGGCTATTAACGGATTACAGACATGGAAACGCCCATGCTCAAAAGTGATATGTGCTTTATCTATTTACAGTTCTTTATACCACACGACATGTAGCCTAATGTACCAGGTTACAGTCTTGCTATGATCCAAGAAAGATTTAATTTTTTTCGTTGGGGTTATACGAAATTAATGCACAGACTGTTTACAGTACCAACTGTCTGCAGACTCCAAAAGACCTTAAAGTTATTTTTCACGGCGCACAGTCATCCTGCACCGCGCCCTCGCTGGGTAAGTTAGTAAGTAAGTAATTAAAGTCTTATTTTTGGGTTACATCATTTAGCACATACATGTACATAAAACATACTTAATAGCTAATCGTCCATGAGGCCCTAAATAAATACATATACATAAGGCAAAAACCAGACATTTTGCTATAATTACACATCCCAGTCATGTGTCTCTCTGCAGTTTCCTAACTGCAAACAGACACCTAATTAGCTACACAAGCAGCGAGTAGTTATGAAAAATAGTGCGAACTTTATAACTTTACACAAAAGTATGTGTATTGACCAATTTTGACTAGCATAAATGCTTTCCAACAGTGCAGATCAAGATGCAAGGTCTCAGCAGTGTTTGCACTGTTCGTCATAACAAAACTGATTCTCAGCAAAATTAATACGAGGGTCATTTTTTATGTTCGTAGAATCGAGCTGTATCTCTACAAATATAGAATCGACGGTACCATAACTGTATATATTTTGAAAGGTCTAGCTCCTGCCTATCACTTGATATAAATTTTACATCATTAGCGCTTAGTTCGGTCAAGATATATAGCTTTGAATAGGGCGTAAAAAGGACACTGGCCGAAATAGCAAACAAAAATTGGTTCGATGTTCGATATTCAACATTCAACATTCAAATTTTGAATGTCGAATATCGAATATCAAACTAAATCCAACATTCAAATCGAATGTCGAATATCGAATATCAAACTCAATCCAACATTCAAATCGAATGTCGAATATTGAATATCAAACTCAATCTCACATTCAAATTTTGAATGTCGAAAATTGAATATCAAACTAAATCCAACATTCAAATCGAATGTCGAATATCGAATATCAAACTAAATCCAACATTCAAATCGAATGTCGAATATCGAATATCAAACTCAATCCAACATTCAAATCGAATATCGAATATCAAACTCAATCCAACATTCAAATCGAATGTCGAATATCGAATATCAAACTCAATCTCACATTCAAATTATGAATGTCGAATATCGAATATCAAACTAAATCCAACATTCAAATCGAATGTCGAATATCGAATATCAAACTAAATCCAGCATTCAAATCGAATGTCGAATATCGAATATCAAACTCAATCTCACATTCAAATTTTGAATGTCGAATAT
Organism: Loripinus fragilis; assembly: GCA_964019695.1. Taxonomy (NCBI): domain Eukaryota; kingdom Metazoa; phylum Mollusca; class Bivalvia; order Lucinida; family Lucinidae; genus Loripinus; species Loripinus fragilis. The sequence goes on from OZ026515.1 coordinate 137,296,735, forward strand.
CGAATATCAAACTAAATCCAACATTCAAATCGAATGTCGAATATCGAATATCAAACTCAATCTCACATTCAAAATTTGAATGTCGAATATCGAATATCAAACTAAATCCAACATTCAAATCGAATATCGAATATCAAACTTAATCCAACATTCAAATCGAATGTCGAATATCGAATATCAAACTTAATCCAACATTCAAATCGAATGTCGAATATCGAATATCAAACTAAATCCAACATTCAAATTTTGAATGTCGAATATCGAATATCAAACTAAATTCAACATTCAAATCGAATGTCGAATATCGAATATCAAACTCAATCCAACATTCAAATCGAATGTCGAATATCGAATATCAAACTCAATCCAACATTCAAATCGAATGTCGAATATCGAATATCAAACTTAATCCAACATTCAAATTGAATGTCGAATATCGAATATCAATCTCAATCTCACATTCAAATTTTGAATGTCGAATATCGAATATCAAACTAAATCCAACATTCAAATCGAATGTCGAATATCGAATATCAAACTAAATCCAACATTCAAATCGAATGTCGAATATCGAATATCAAACTAAATACAACATTCAAATCGAATGTCGAATATCGAATATCAAACTCAATCCAACATTCAAATCGAATGTCGAATATCGAATATCAAACTAAATCCAACATTCAAATCAAATGTCGAATATCGAATATCAAACTCAATCTCACATTCAAATTTTGAATGTCAAATATCGAATATCAAACTAAATCCAACATTCAAATCGAATGTCGAATATCGAATATCAAACTCAATCCAACATTCAAATCGAATGTCGAATATCGAATATCAAACTAAATCCAACATTCAAATCGAATGTCGAATATCAAATATCAAACTAAATCCAACATTCAAATCGAATGTCGAATATCGAATATCAAACTAAATACAACATTCAAATCGAATGTAGAATATCGAATATCAAACTCAATCCAACATTCAAATCGAATGTCGAATATCGAATATCAAACTAAATCCAACATTCAAATCAAATGTCGAATATCGAATATCAAACTCAATCTCACATTCAAATTTTGAATGTCAAATATCGAATATCAAACTAAATCCAACATTCAAATCGAATGTCGAGTATCGAATATCAAACTCAATCCAACATTCAAATCGAATGTCGAATATCGAATATCAAACTAAATCCAACATTCAAATCGAATGTCGAATATCAAATATCAAACTAAATCCAACATTCAAAAAAAAATGTCGAATATCGAATATCAAACTCAATCTCACATTCAAATTTTGAATGTCGAATATCGAAGATCAAACTAAATCCAACATTCAAATCGAATGTCGAATATCGAATATCAAACTAAATCCAACATTCAAATCGAATGTCGAATATCGAATATCAAACTCAATCCAACATTCAAATCGAATGTCGAATATCGAATATCAAACTAAATCCAACATTCAAATCGAATATCGAATATCAAACTCAATCTCACATTCAAATTTTGAATGTCGAATATCGAATATCAAACTAGATCCAACATTCAAATCGAATGTCGAATATCTAATATCAAACTCAATCCAACATTCAAATCGAATGTCCAGTATCTTGAATATTTAACAATGCTGAAAACAACATGTCTGTCAAATTCTCCAAATACAACCGCTGTTGAAAACTATCAGAAAATAGTTATTAACTGACATTTTGATTTCAGGTTTAATTTACGTTTTAAAATGGCGGCCATCTTGGACACCATCTTAAATATTTCAACCTTCTGAACCAAACCAATGGACCATTTTAATCGTTTGTATCATAAGGCCTCTAAACCTCCATAAAAAGTTCAAAATTAAATTGCTTTTTATCGAGTTTGTTGGTCTGATAGGTCTTAGGAGTCTAACTGGTGGCCATCTTGGACGCCATCTTTAATATTTCAACCCTCGGAATCAAACCAAAGTTCGACTTTAATCATTTGTATCATTAAGCCTCTGACCATCCATAAAAAATCAAAATTAAAATGTTTTTTAGCGAGTATGTTGGTCAAATAGCTCTTAGGAGCCTAACTGGCGGTCATTTTGGACGCCATCTTTAATACTGCAACCTTCTGAATCAAACCAATGTTCCAAATTAATTGTTTTTACCATTTAGCCTCTAAACACCCATTAAAAGTCAAAATTAAAATCCTTTCTATCGAGTCCGTTGGTCAAATAGGTCTTAGGCATCAGGGGATAGTTTCGAAATTGGGGATGGACGAATTTTAATATATTCTAGTATAGGGGTCCAAAATAGCATATTTTGAATTTAAAATGTTGATTTATGAGGATATCTTGGCTAAAAAGCATTGTAGAATGGGTATTTCTACAAGTTTGAGTGAAATACGAAACTAAAATTTCATATCATACATCCCTGCTTGTGGTGGGGAACATTGCATCGATTGCAGCTGTCAGTTGTTAATAATGAGCACCAAAAGTGTCCTTTTTTCGGAGAGATTTTGCCAAAAATCTAATTGGTTATCAAAGGGTCGACTCTTGATTTTGAATATTGTGTAATATTGATCTACAGACTGAAAGTAAGTGATAGGGCTGGTGATGTGCAGGTAACTTTCGTTTTTCATATAAGTTGTGTTGGGGTCAGTGTATTTTCACTATCGAAAAAGTGTTGATGGGGATATAACAAATATTCCACTGGTTCCTAGTTTTGGGCCATAGGGGCTTTAATTTTCATTTGCCAGGTTTTGACTTCTGTGGGGAGAAGGGCAAGGTAGGAAGTGAGTTGATGTGCCTATTTGTTGAAAAATTATTAAGTTTTAAGAAAAGTATGCGGCCGCGGGCCAAAAGGTCCTTAAAAGAACCGTCCCGTGATGCCTTAAGGAAACAACTAAATTTTCATTCTTCTTTTTTCAAAGATATTTTTTATCTTTTTGATGCATCATCTATATCCGACTACAAGTGCAGTATGCATTTTCATGTAGTGCACACAGTATTTGTTGAAAAAGCTGAAATAAGTTGCCACCGTACCTATCTTGAGATTCTTAATCTGAGGCTGTTCTCGAGCACTATGCCACTTAATATGTTTTTAAATTCTCAGAGGATCAGTAAAAATGCCAGAAAATGCTTTGTTTTGCAATGAGTAGTTCCTAAATAATCTGTACGAGGGTCATCCAATATGTTATGACAATGACCCCATAAAACAAAACCCTTTTCTCTATGATGTGTTTCAATAATCTTCACATGTTATTTAGAATATAGGGAATTGGATCACAGGTTCATATATTTTCCATGTTGCCATCGCTAAGGTTGCTAGGCAACCAAAGAACACAAGGTAAAGGGCCATGGACGGGGCACTATATGCAATATATATGCCCAAATTTCTAAGAAATTACAAACTACTTTTTTAAACTTTTTATATAGATAAATAATGACAGTATGTATGTTGATTTTGTACAGCTTAGATAATGGTTTAGGTTGTGACTGTGGAGTTAGCAGGGTTTTGATTATGATATATCACAGATTTTGCCAGAAATATTTTCCTTGTATATGGGTTGTTCTAATAGTGTATTATCTTTGGTATAAAGCATTAATTGAAAGTTATTATTTTCCACTTTTTAAGAAGACTATAGAACAGATTTATCAAAATATGTGTCTATTAATATGAAAATTGATCGTAATTGCTTATATAAGTGTTCAAAATATACTATTTTCTAATCAACGCTTAAAGTAAGGCAAAAAAATATTTTTCTGTTGTTGCCTAGCAACCAAGGACGTTCAAAGCAACTACGTTAATGTCATTGTGGTATTTGCGTTTATGGGTCAAATGTATATTCAGACAACATCACTAACCACTAATAAAACTTTCCAAAGAAATATACCGCATATTAAACTAACTCTACCCCCAGCAAAAATTAGTGAAAAACGTGAATTTTCGCGACCATGGACTCTCATAGTGCTGTTTACAAATTTGTATAGCATCGGATCAGGTTATGATAAAAACTCCATATTTCAAATAAGAGTAGGCAACATCCATGGCCACATGTAATGGGTAATATAATTCTGATTAAATTAACACTTTTTGAGATATGAGACCATTGTCAGAACTTATTGGATGACCCTTGTATTTAGGATAATCATCACCCAGAGACACTTTTTGATTAGTTCTTTAATTGATATGACATGGCTTTGCCTTTGATGATGGCACAAGAAGTGCATGCTTTTAAGTGCTCATACATTTGGTCTACCAGCCAACCATATTGGCTAGAGCATTTAATGAAAATCTTGGTAATTGGACTGAAAACAAACACTTTAGAATAGCAAGGCAGTTTCGAAAGTTGCATGGTCCACTTGTTATTGATAATAAGAGAATGAATTGTAAACATGGAATGCTTCGGTCATCACAGTAGGTTCCCTTTGTAAAACTGTATTTGTTCTTGCACATGCAGATCTAGGAACAGCAGGTTTATTTACTGTTTGATTTTTGTTGCTGCTGCTGCTGTTGTTGTTGTTGTTGCCAAAATCCTTCTAAGTTGTTAATAACTTTTACTTTATGTTTCTTGCTTATTCCAGGTCTGACTGACTGACTGTCTGACGGAAGTTATAGGGAATCACTTTGACACCTGTGTTACCAGCCCTGCAGCCAGCACTAAACAGTGAGGGGTCATTCGGAATGAAAGTAAGAAATCCTGATATTAACTGTGAGTCCATTTTTAGAATTTGAATCTTCATCTTTGTTTGAACTCTTTCAATATAATGGGAAATGTCCGTGCTAAAGCTGAGAAGCTCTTTTCGTCTTATTTCACCGGGGAATTTTCTTTGAAGCAGCCATTGCCGAGTTCTTTTATTCAATATAAATTCACAAAATGTTGACTATTTAAAAATGAATTTGCTTCAATGCACCCACTCTTTGAGAGATTTTGGATGGAAATGACTTTACAATATTTGGAAATGTTAGAATACTGCTGATAGTATCTGGTATGCATCCAAGTAGGGTAAATTCTTGGTATTCTTGCATTAATTAGCTGCTATTATCTCTATAATTGGGCATTTAGGTTAACCCATACAACAACAACATCAATTGCTTGATGATCTACACAGATTAGAATGAACAGTTTAGACCCTGATCAGATGCAAAGGGGAGATAATTGTATTTACCTCTGTTTTCTACATAAAATGGGGTCACATGCTTTGTAAGGGCCCTTTTTACATGTTTGGTAGTCCATGTGTCATACTTATAAGGCCTAGGATGACACAATGAATGTTTCCCTTTGACAGCTTAAAGATAACCATTGAAGAGCTGCAAAGGACACTAAATATCAGTAACTTAAGCTCTGCCTGCTCTACAACATTTTAGCCCTTTCTAACAGGTCGGCTTCGGATTTTCAGACATATTCTAAATTTCATATGAAAAAGCAAATATGAGTTTTTTTTCAAATTTGATTCATTGATTGCTAGTCAAAATGGACCATATTACCTGGTAGGGTAACTTTTTTCAAGCTTCAAAATGAACTTCAAAAATTTAAGGCATCAGGGGATAGTTTCGAAATTGGGGATGGACGAATTTTAATATATTCTAGAATAGGGGTCCAAAATAGCATATTTTGAATTTAAAATGTTGATTTATGAGGATATCTTGGCTAAAAAGCATTGTAGAATGGGTATTTCTACAAGTTTGAGTGAAATACGAAACTAAAATTTCATATCATACATCCCTGCTTGTGGTGGGGAACATTGCATCGATTGCAGCTGTCAGTTGTTAATAATGAGCACCAAAAGTGTCCTTTTTTCGGAGAGATTTTGCCAAAAATCTAATTGGTTATCAAAGGGTCGCCTCTTGATTTCGAATATTGTGTAATATTGATCTACAGACTGAAAGTGAGTGATAGGGCTGGTGATGTGCAGGTAACTTTCGTTTTTCATATAAGTTGTGTTGGGGTCAGTGTATTTTCACTATCGAAAAAGTGTTGATGGGGATATAACAAATATTCCACTGGTACCTAGTTTTGGGCCATAGGGGCTTTAATTTTCATTTGCCAGGTTTTGACTCCTGTGGGGAGAAGGGCAAGGTAGGAAGTGAGTTGATGTGCCTATTTGTTGAAAAGTTATTAAGTTTTAAGAAAAGTATGCGGCTGCGGGCCAAAAGGTCCTTAAAAGAACCGTCCCGTGATGCCTTATGAGCCTAACTGACGGCCATCTTGGACGCCATCTTTAATATTTCAAAACGCTCAGTGATGTCAGAGAGGCATCACTTGGATTCAACAAATACAATGCCTGGACTACAAGAATCAACAAAGAAAAAAAAACTTGAAAATCAAGTTCCAGGTCATTTTGGTTTTCTACTGGACTACTACTCTCTGTAATTCTCTAGCCAACAAACGGCTTAAGATTGTATTCATGCAAAAATGGAAGGAGCCATTTCTTGCATGCGTCCGTACACACAGGCTCCCGTGCGTCTGTCTGTCTGTCCGTCTCTCTGTCCGCATGTATGGGTATGTCTGCATATATGCGCATGCGAGTGAGCGTGTGCACGTGCGTGCGAGTGTGTGTAGGTTTGCGTGCATGTATGTATGTATGTATGTATGTATGTATGTATGTATGTATGTATGTATACATGCACGTGCGTTCATGCGTGCATGCGCGCGTGAATGCATGCTCACACACACACACACACACACACACACACACACACACACACATACATACATACATACATACATACATACATACAGCAGACCGACGTTTGGGTGCGGTGGGCGCATGCATGCCGACACACTAGCTTTGAACTGAGCTAGATTTAGAAGTATAGAAGTTCTTGAAGAAGTCACGGGCTTTAATATAATAATACATACACGTGTATTCACGCATGTACGCACACACAGACACAACCCCCCACACATACACTCACGCACACATGCGTGCGCTTACATACATACATACAGACAGACAGAAAAAACAGAGATACAGACAAGCATGCAGAAAACCAGACACGCATGCATACGTACATACATAAAGACAGACAGACAAATAGACAGACAGGTTTCTGTGCGAACGCACACACGCATGCGCAGACGTATGCACGCCAACAAACAAACATCGAAGTTAGACGTAAGAAATAATAGAAAGTCACGAACGTTCAAATATACATACACATCTATGCACGTACACAGACAAACACACGCACGCATACACGCACGTACGCATGCGCGCGCATACGGACATACAGACATACAAGAGGCAGACAGACGCACGGGTACCTGCGCGCTCAAACGCACGCAAGCATATGTACATACACAAACAAACAAATTAACAAACATGCATACATACATACATACATACATACATACATACATACATACATACATACATACATACATACATACATACATACATACATACATACAGACAGACAGACAGACAGACAGACAGACGAGCAGATTGACAGTTGAATGGGTTCTTTAACTCATTTATGCACGTTTGCATACGTACACTCACGCACGGTCGCACACACAACCGCACGCACACACAAACATACAAACATTCAGACAGACAGGCACACTGGTACCTGTGTACACTTATGCACGCTTGCGTACGTACATACGATAATACATGCACGCACACACAGACACACACATTTTCGTGCCGACATGTCACAGTATTTGAGAGTCTCCACTGATGTCGCAGCTAACAATGTCTAACCAGATGGTATATGTAAAGTGTCTCCCTTTGCAATGTAGTATATGTAGCCTGTAATTGTGGCCATATTTAGGAGAATGAAACGTATTTATGAAAGATAAGTAAATCCAGAAAATACAATGAATCTGAATTTTCACCTACTTCGCAGCCAGCATTCAATGTCGGGACACCCTCGGCCCGCTAGCGAAACGCAATTGGATCGGGCCACAATCATCCCGCTAGCAAAAGTGTCATTTGTATGGCGTTTCGCTAGAGGTCCGAAGGTGTCACTTTACAGATGTTTACTGGACTGTTTGTGTTTGTACACGCATAGAAGGCTCTGGTGAGACTGCGTATTAGTCATGTGATAAGTAAAAAATACTCAAATGGTATATTAAACCTACATGTACATGTAAAGAAGGTACATGTAATAATGTCTGGAGAAATTTCCGCAAATGTTTGTTTGGTTTGAGCCCAATCGGAGGGGAGTTTCTTACGTAAGTTTGGGGTAGGTTGTGAGTTCAAGCTGATTAGATCTGAGTCCTCTCGTAACGGACGGCGACGTTGTTGGTTTTCTCATGTCGTGGCTCATTAATCGAGTTCCACTTTTGATCTGTTTTGAGATTTTTTTTATAAATCAGCGCTGCGACGTTTCGCATGCTGTACATATAAAAAAAAACAATTCAACATTATGATACCGCCCCAGGGGTTTGGAGAAACGGGGGAAAATTAACGAAACAAGAAAACAAATGCTAATTTTTTTAGGGGGACAGAGAAATAAAGACGAATCTGGGGAACAGTGGATATAAGAAATTATGGAGGGCTGTGGGGGTAAAGACGAGCAATCCAATATATTTAAGGGGAACAACGACATTGGTACCATAATATTCTTAATCAGTTTGCAAAGTAAGCCGACCCGTTCCGTTGCCAAAGTGTTTGTCTGCAGGTCCAGAGATCACAACTCCTAATCTATGGTCATTTATCCCCCGCCGCAAAGCTGAAAGGGGATTATAGGAATGCCCTTTGCCTGTCCGTCAGTCTGTCCGCCCGTCCGTCCGAACGTAACACTTTCTTTTCCGCTCCATACCGCTTTCATTAATATTCAACTACTGAAGCAATGACAGCTTCGCAGACTCAGTTAAAGGTCATTGAATTTAGCCTTGAATTTTATGTCCGCTCCATATCACTTGAACACTTTGAAAGATTTGCATTAAACTTTGGTCAAATGTTCATCTCTGGGAGATCGTGTGCAGAACCTATGGCTCAGTTACAAAGACTCAATATCAAGGCCACAAATGAAGGTCGTGTGATTAAGCCTTGAATTTCCTGTCCGCTCCATATCTCCTTTACCCAAAAGCTTTTCTTTACACTTTGGTCAGATATTGATCATCGTCCCGACATAACTGAAAACTTGTTGACTGCGACGTAAACAATTAACTCTAGTAACATGACTTGCGAATCGAAGAGATAGGTTTCAGAACACTAAGGATGTCATGAAAAATAGTACGTGAGTATAATCAGGCAATACCACAATCACAGACTGCAGACAAACCCATGGCATCCATGGTACCGCGAGGAAGAGTCACACAACAATCACGGGCCCCCCGGAAGACAAACCAAGCAAAGCAACCAGCTCTCTCTTCCCCATCAAGATGATTGCTAAACTAGAATGGACACAATGTAACGTGCAACAAAACATAGAACAATTACAGACTCCCACAATGGGAGTAACAATAAACAACAAGTCAACAACAACAGAACCACCGCCTTAGAACGGACAGCAGCCTAAGCCACCTGGGGGCATTTTACTGGTACCAAATCTTCGCCCTAGATTCTGCTATTGTTGAAGTACAATAAATGTTAAGCTCGCATGGAAGCCTTCTAACTATTGCAATATATCATCATGGAGAAACACTCTAATCAAATTAACACACTATGATGAAACAAAGAAAAGGGCACACGACTCACAGATAGTCAGAGCTAAAACAAATCTCAAGTTGAGCCACGGTGGGCCCAGCTACAGATAAGCATCAGGCACCAACCCACCGATTAAAGCCTGGCTTTTAAAGTGTGCCCTATAATCCAGAGAGAGAAACGTAAATCACCATCCCTGACGCATTGACGAACAATGTTTTACAAAGGGCACTATGTAGCAGTCTGTTCAAAATTTGAATGTAGGATTGAGTTTGATATTCGATACTCGAGATTTATCTTTTTGAGATTTTAGATCTGAATGTTTGATTCAGTTTGATATATAAGAGGTTCGGGAAAAAAAATAATCAAATGTAGAATTGAGTTTGATATTCGATATTTAACATTCAAAATTCGACTGTTGGATTCAGTTTAATATTTAAGATTCAAATAATTGGAATGTTGGATTCAGTTTGATATTTGATATTCGACATTCAAAATTTGAATGTTGGATTTAGTTTGATATTCGATATTCGACATTCGATTTGAATGTTGGATTGAGTTTGATATTCGATATTCGACATGCGATTTGAATGTTGGATTTAGTTTGATATTCGATATTCGACATTCGATTTGAATGTTGGATTGAGTTTGATATTTGATATTGGACATTCGATTTGAATGTTGGATTAAGTTTGATATTCGATATTCGACATTCAAAATATGAATGTGAGATTGAGTTTGATATTCGACATTCGATTTGAATGTTGGATTTAGTTTGATATTCGATATTCGACATTCAAAATTTGAATGTGAGATTGAGTTTGATGTTCGATATTCGACATTCGATTTGAATGTTGGATTTAGTTTGATATTCAATATTCGACATTCGATTTGAATGTTGGATTGAGTTTGATATTCTATATTCGACATTCGATTTGAATGTTGGATTTAGTTTGATATTCGATATTCGACATTCGATTTGAATGTTGGATTGAGTTTGATATTTGATATTCGACATTCGATTTGAATGTTGGATTTAGTTTGATATTCGATATTCGACATTCAAAATTTGAATGTGAGATTGAGTTTGATATTCGATATTCGACATTCGATTTGAATGTTGGATTTAGTTTGATATTCGATATTCGACATTCAAAATTTGAATGTGAGATTGAGTTTGATATTCGATATTCGACATTCGATTTGAATGTTGGATTAAGTTTGATATTCGACTTTCGATTTGAATGTTGGGTTGAGTTTGATATTCGATATTCGACATTCGATTTGAATGTTGGATTTAGTTTGATATTCGATATTCGACATTCGATTTGAATGTTGGATTTAGTTTAATATTCGATATTCGACATTCAAAATTTGAATGTTGAATGTTGAATATCGAACATCGAACCAATTTTTGATTGCTGGCCGAAATCCGTGTCATTTTAACCACGCAGCCATCAGGAAACTAGACGATGTTAAGTTCCAGTCGCTATGGTGATATAAGCATTTGTCAAGCCGATTTTTCTTTGCGCCATCAAAATTAATTATTCAAACGCTAATCGTAGACAAGTGCAGCAAAACTATAAGCATGTTGTTTGATCTTCTAGAACAATTTAAAAAAAAAAACAAACATCAATTTACCAAAATAATCACAGTCAAGTGCTAGTTATTATATCTGTTAAAATACTATTGTGAACACATTTTAAAATTTCTTCTGGTTTTGCATAGCACATGATACTCAATCATTCGTCAGCAGTTATATTGATGTATCGATTTAAGCGTGTAACTTGCAACTTCCGGTACTGGCATACCCCCATGTTATACAAAGTGGTGGGGAAAATCAACCCCGCGTAGAAAACACAATAACGATCGGATCTGCATAATTTTCTTATTGCGGTTATTTCAAAACCTGTTTAGAGGCACAAAAACAATTTTAATGTATTAACGCTCCAAGATGTCATTAATATACAAAATAAGGGATTTTAGCACCCCTAGGCTATTTATTTTGCAGTTCATTTCTAATTAAACAAAAGAATTAACCTTGTTTTGAGATGAAAGTTACCATAACACTTCCATCTACCATATAAACAAGAAAAATTATAATACTACCTTACAGTAAACATATTAAGCCACATTCCAAAGCCCGTATCAAACTGCCACTTGTTTCAACTTTTTACAATAAAAGTTTATATGCCTACTGTTTAATTTGCTGAGGTTCAAAACAAATCTTCATGTCCAATAATTGCCGCGCAATAATGTTTATATAATACATGTATTGTAGCAAGTGGTGTCCTTGATCTGCAGCCATATTTTCAGAAGAAGTGTATGGCTATGGACCCATTTTCATGCAATTGTTTCTAACGTTCTGTCAGAGACTGAGTCCATAAATGTCATATTTCTACCATATTTCCAGTGTGCGATATATAGGTATGTCTTTGATTCCTAGAAGTCATTAAAGTTATGCATTTTGAAATAATTTTAGGTTGCATGTATAGATAAAAGCTCAATCTTTCCAAATATATGTATGATGTATGCATTTACTTTCGCCGTTTTCATTAAATCTACCTTTCTACGAACATAAAAAAACGCCCTCGTATTCCATCCGAATATAGCAAAATGCGATATGAATGGTCAATAGCTCGATGCAATTGTATTTTCTTTCGAGTCAATAGACACAAAATTACAAGGCTCATTTACAACAACAGAAATTGAAACATATTTAGCTTCCGTTTTAAACCCTTTGTAAACCGGAAACTTTGGCACACAGTGAAGACCCAGATAGAATGCGGCATTTCATCAGGGTCTGCACTGTTTGCTAAGACCAAATTGATCTCCACAGAAAGAACTAAAACTATATTAAATTTTCTTGAAATTAAAAAAAGATTGACCCTTCAATATATGCAATGGACCATCCCTACTCTATTGCATCTAGCTTTATGGAACTTTTATTGGTCTGGAAAGGGTCAAAGCTCCATCATCATAGTAAATACTGTGTTTTATCTATTTAGCACACATACACCTTCATATAAGCTCACATTGAATACCACGAGGGGTATTTTACTTAATGAACTTCCGATTTCGAGTTAATCAAAAGCTGCAACATGGATGTATTGTGTGAATGAAAAACAATGTGGATCCTGATAAGATATATATAATATGGGTGTCTCTTTGTGCCTTATTTTGAATTTTTCGGACTTAATCTTTAATGAGTGTGGACGTTTCCGACCTCACTCGAAGTGAGGTGTAATTAGGAGTAATTGCTGAGAATATGCAGTGATGTTCTATGACACATTATACTGAGACACCTGTTTAATCAATTTAGCTTATCATACAGCGTACCCTTCAAACTCCCTGAAGGCGGCGTGTGTGTCAGGACTTGCAAAAACTATATGTCTTTTTTGGTTTTGTCTGTTCCAAGCACGTCCACCGCGTGGCTCTGTGCACTCCGGTTTCTTCATCTCTGACCTTTGGCATATCCTCTTTGTGTCCAGTGTACGGTTTGGAAACTCACATTAATTCCCAATTTTTGACCGTACATTTTCCTCTGGGTGTTAGTTGCTATGCCATGTCCGTTTCTCTCCTTGCCTTGAGGTTTGTGGGAATTGAGCCTATGAAAGCTAGATATATTGTGGAGACATAGTTTAGTGGCTATCTTTGTTTAAAGTTAAGAAGGCAAAGATCAGGAATCGATTCAATCAAGTACCACACCTGACCAGAGACACCATAATGGGAAAGTGACAAGAATACAAGTAAACATCACGCACGAAAAGATGACAGATTATTCTAATGGGGAATAGTCCTTGGGAAGAAATAATACTCCAGTGCATCACTATAAGTCTGGGCCTGCAATACTGTGAGTTGTGTGGTGACCTGGTAGATCTTGTTCTCTGAGACGGCGTCAAGTACTTGTCTTTAGTCATCGAGCGTCCAGGGGCGTCTACAGGATTTCTGGAAGGGGTTCAGGTGTGTAGAGAAGGGGGTTCGCTTTGTTGATTGTATCTCATTTGTCTTAAATATCCCATAAAAGGAATTAGTTTGGTCTCAATGAGACCAAATTATTTCATTTTCATGAGATATTCAAAAACTGGGGCTGGGGGTGGGGTCCACCGCCACTGGTATCTCGCCAGCACAACTAGTGTTGCAACTTGTCCTGAAGGTCCAGCGGGCTGTCGTCCTCTGTACTTTCTCCACTTGTTGAACCTCTACCTACATAGATGCTGCATACTACTAGTTATGGCTTACCAAAGATGTGTATACTCCCAGGTGTGACAGCCAAGTTCCTACGAAGAAAACCATATGCCTTAGTTTCTTTGCAATTGGATGAAATATTTTCATTTATTAAATACAAAGTAATGAAATACAGGAAAATATTGATTAAATATAATGCATATTTAAAAATAAGCTGTATTTCACAGCCGTGAAAATATAAAAAGCTGTATTTTCACTGCAGTGAAAATATAAGTTGTATTTCACGGGTGAAATTGGATGTCCTCTGCTTTGTCCATTGACTTTCTTTAGCCCACTTCAGAATTTCAAACGCCTGTAACTTTCTTATTAGTGGACAGAAACACAAAGTGTGGGCATTCATTTTCTTAGTTAGATCGCAAGGAATATTTTGGTAATTAAATTGTCGCGATCTGCTGAAACTTTCACTTTTTCTACTCCTGCTCCTATATGGTTTCAGCTTTGGCCGACATTGCACGTTATCAAACGTCATCATTAATATGACGTAGCGTGCGATCGCGTATGACGTCATTTAGTGCAAAAAAACTATCCTACTTAAAATTGTATATAATAAAAAGAAAATTCAAATTTTTGGAATGAATATGCCATTTATTTCATCTCGTGAAGCGAGAAAATGAATATTTCATTCGTGGCTTCGCCACTCATGAAATATGCATTTTTCGCTTCACTCGATGAAATAAATGGCATATTCATTCCAAAATTTTGAATATCCTCTATTTATTTTTTGTCTTTCATTCATACATTGTATCACTGATCAACTCGCGACTCGTAGATTTCTTAGAGTCGGTTGCCTTAAGACTTTCTTTGTTTGCAGATAATTCTCGCAAAATCTTGACTGGGACGAACCCACGACGCTGAAGCTTTTCCAAAATATGCCTATACTATACTTAACTGCTAAAGAAACCTGACACTTTTTACTTTCTTCAAACTCGTAAATAAGAAATTATAGAACTAAGCCGATATGCTCATTTTAATAAAAAGACATTAGAAAGTATTCTTCGAAAAATATATTTATTAAATATAGATCATGACGTCACGACGTCAAAAATACCATTTTTATCACTTTTGCCTCGGATGTGTATACCTAAATATTTTTTTAAAAAACTTTTTTCATGTATGCAAGGCCTACAGACAAAAGTACATTTTAAAAATGTGCAATTTCATGCTGTGACGTATGATATGGAGGTTTTAAGATGTGCTTTCGGCGTTGTCTAAAAGGCAGTGTTATTTTCCTTTGTTTAAGCTTTCTAGAAGCTGAAATGACTTGGTGTCAACCATTTATTGTAAGAGAGTGCATTTTAAAGAATCAGAACTTATGTTTCGCGTCACGTTAAAGGGTAAAGGCGGAATAAACCAAATTTAACGTCAATTAAGAAACGAGGTAAACTATGGATAATAACCGTTTTTTTCTTTTTCAACGTATGTCGCCGTTTAGTGTGTGCTGTCTACCTTGTTATAGCACCAATTGGCTACACTTTACTTTAATCGTGTATGAATTTCAAGCTTTAATTTTGTAGTATACACAAATCAGCATGTAGTTGTAACACTTGACGCCGCCAAATGGACGTAGGCGGTAGCTACGAAGTTCTAAATGACTGAACATTGTCAAACTGCACTCCAAATACCATACAAAGTGAAAACAGTTGATAAAGTGGCAGTGCATTTTAAAAGCTCATAAAACGCCGATAACGTAAAATTGACGTCAAGGAAATGAAAATAGGTTTTTAGGTTGAACAATGCATGCATACTTTATTTGAATGCCCAGAAGATGTTAATGAAATAACAAAGAATCACATTTAAGCAGTTTCTAGTGAATTTTGTGTGATTTCAATGCTCTTGCAAAAATATATTTTAGGGGTTACGTGACGTTTTGATAGCTGACGTCTTAAATTAATTCATATTTTTAATTAATCTCGGTGCATCTCAGTCTACCTTTATTCAACTTTACGTTGTGATTAGTTGCCGTTGAAGTTAACACGGCATGAAGAAGTTAAAGCATGAAGAAGTATTGATTTTCTCGAAAATCCTAGTATACAAGCATGAAGAAGTGTTGTAGGCTAGGATTTTCGAGAAAATCATTACTTGTTTTGTTGTTAGTTGCAGTTGAAGTTATACACACGGGATACTCCAATCAACAGTTATCTAACTTTGATCTCCATGCGATCAGCTGAGTCAGTCGCGCACAAGTGAATATCCTGTGCAACACATCCTATTGTTTCAGTAAGTATCGATGCATTTCGTAAGAGCAGATAATGCAATGCTCTTTGTTTAGCATCTTCACCAGAGAAGGTTTCGTCGTATCTACCTTTCGACAAACCCTTCGCCTCACGACCCTCAAAATTATTATTAGCACAGACTATAGCAGCTGAATTCAGGGCGATATGATGGATTTTTATTTTATGTTAGATTCAGCCAGATCGAAAAAAATCTAAAGTCGCAGTTCTGCAGCTACGCAGACTAATCGTCCAATGAAAACGCCAGGAATCCCAGTGCTATCCGGCGTGCCCCAGGGATCGGTCTTAGGTCCGGTCCTGTTCCTCCTCTTCATAAATGATCTGCCGGATAACATCAGGTCTTCTGTTCGCCTGTTCGCAGACGATTGTGTCCTGTATAGGAATATACATTCACTTCAGGATTGTTTGACCTTGCAAGAAGACCTCACCAGCTTAGGACAGTGGGAAGCCGATTGGCAAATGAAATTTAACGTAGCCAAATGTCACTCAATGAGAGTGACTCGGCATCAGTATCACAAACAAATTCTTTTCGACTACTCACTACACAATCAAACTTTGGAAAATGTTCAGTCGGCAAAATACCTTGGTATCACTATTACAGATAACATGGATTGGGGTCAGCATGTCTCTGAAATCTCTTCCAAAGCAACTAAGACACTTGGTTTCCTTCGCAGGAATTTGGCTTTTGCACCTAGGAGTACAAAGGAAGTTGCATACAAAACTTTGGTTCGGCCTAAACTAGAGTATGCAGCACCCATTTGGAGCCCTCACTTGAAACTTCAGATTAATCAGATTGAGAAAGTTCAGAGGACAGCAGCCCGCTGGACCTGCAGGAGATGGCGAAACACCAGTAGCGTCGGCGAAATGCTCGATGAGCTTGATTGGCCATCTCTTGAGGCCCGTAGGGACCAGTCCTCCTTGCTTCTCTTTCACAAGATTCATTGTGGAGCAGTGTCTATTGAAAAAGACAAGTATATGACCCCTGCTCATAGTTTGAAAACTACCAGGTCATCACATAGTGCACAATACCGCAGACACCAGACATACAGTGATGCCCTGAAGAATTCTTTTTTCCCCCGTACTATTCCACATTGGAATAGTCTGCCTCCTTCTGTGGCAAATGCCCAGTCCACAGAGGAGTTTAGGGCACTCCTTATTTAAACAAAAATTCAGCCAAAAGTTTTTGTGTTTTTTTGTGTTGTTTTGTTTTTTTTGTGTTTTTTGTTTTTTATTTTATCAAAATTTCCAAATTCGCACTCCCTGGTGTAATGCTCATATATGAGCGAACCAGTAAAGATAGATAGATAGAGATAGGAAGGATTTTTTCAATAATCCCTTCCTGCCAATCAGATTAAATGTAGCAGTTTATCGGTATCTAATGTTCATCGTCTGCTAAGTCTCCATAAGTCCAGATAAGCAAAGATTTTGGTCGTAAAATTATTTATTTTTCTTCTATAATTAAGTTCAAAATTATGTTATGGGTGCTCAAATAAACCATCTTAATGTGACAGTTCTTTTGAGCACATTAAACGTATATTTTAGTTGTTAAATAAGAAACCTGAATGTAAATTAATAACGCCGTCTTATCTGGAGGCCTGGCGCTTATCGATTTTTTGCACCGCTTTGTGATTGATCATATTAATTGTATACTATTTTCGGCTTATGACGTATTCAATCGGAGAAAATCAAAGCTGTGAGGCCAAGGGTTAGATTAGACAATCGCAACCCTTGTTTGTTTGGTAATTCATGCCAGTTTAACCGGGTTAAAAGTGGAAGCAGAAGAAGAAAGAGTGGGTAGATTGCATACTGAATGCAAACTCAAGTTTCCCCATTATTTTATCAATTTATAAACAAAACAGACTCAGACCAGGCACCGCATGATGCAACAGCTGGATTGTGTCTAACCAAACAGTGCAGCCTGTGACCCTGATAAATGACCTGTCATGCGGCATTTCATAAGTGTCTTCAGTGATTACCAAACTACCCGTCATGGGTTTCCATTCTAAGGGTTGTAAAACAATGAAAAGGGGGCTATTTAGCATGCACATCCATACTATGTCATATATAGTTAGTTACACCCCCAGACAACAGGATAATAAAAAAAAGAATATAATGTGGAAGATACATCTTGTGCTTATAACACTTACATTGTAAATATCTCGGATGATTAACAATGTATTAGTAGTGACATTTTAATTGAGCCGAGCTACAGTAAAATGTACAACTTGGTACAGAGGCATGTCGGCCAGGCGAAAACTCGGATCAGTTTGCACATCCAATTATCCACTCAGTCTGATAGGAGTCTTCACTGTATGTATGAAGAATCATTGGGGCCTAGGCTACCCATAGAGCACCTAGCCAAGGCTCTGATCAGACTACACGAGCAGGCTGATCTGAGTCTTCACTGGAATGACTGGATACACAATGTCATGTATAACCAATTGTACCTTTTGCTTTGTGGCTGCTCATTTAGTATTACTGGGATGAATATAAACCTTTTACTAGTGATTGTTACATTTTAGATTTGAGCCTGACCTTGGCTACTTGCTGATACAAAAAGCAGGGGCGGATCCAGGATTTCTGGAAAGGGGGTTCATATGTATAAAGGTGTGGTGGGTTCCCTTTGCTGATTTTATCTCATTTTTCTTAAATATCCCATGAAAATGAAATAATAATATTTGGTCTCAGTGAGACCAAATTATTTAATTTTCATAACATATTTAAAAACGGAGACAGAGATGGGTGTTCTAGTGAACCCCCTGAAGCCCCTATGGATCTCTTATGGATCCGGCACTCATAAGTATCAGAATCGCATGTGCTGGCCCATTATGGTTAAATGCAGTAAAATGCATAAATTTGTAAATATTTTCTCATCCATCAGTTTTAACATATGTTTTAGATGCTCAAAAGTGTCGTATTGAGGTGACTTTTTTGAATACCTACAACATGCATATATATTTGTTGAGAAATAAGAAAATGCTTTTTAACTAGAGCAGCAGTTGATGGTTCACCATCGTAAATCACATCCTTAGACCAGACAGTAGCTGGAAAATTACAATTTGCTTAATTCCTTGAAGAATACATTATGATTTATTATAATGTGAGTATTATTTGGCCTCATTAAAATCAAACCTGTCTTTGGGGTTTCCCACAAAATGAGACTCAAAGCAGTCTCCTCAGCTACAGAGACTAGCTAGAAAATTAAAAGTTTGCTTCTGGCAAGTTAAGATATGATTCTTTCCAATAGGCCAGTAACAAAGGTGCTGATTAGACTGCACAGATGTGGAGACTGGTCTGTGCCTTCGTTTTTGGCAAATACCAAAGGTTGAGGCCCAATTGAAAGTCTTTGTGAGACACTTCCAATGAGAACAACAACAATATGCTGGTGTCCAGCTTAAGATACAAATTGAAACGGGATTTCCAACAATGTGGCATTTTGACAAGTGCAGCCTCAGATGGGAATGTGCAGCCACCTTTTAAGCTTAGAAACTCCAAATGCTGTTCAGTCAGTAGCTTAACACTCATATAATATTCAAGTGACTAGGAAAGGCTCTGATCAGACTGTGTTTATGCTCAGGCTGGTCTGAGCCTTTGCTGGTGCCACACACCACGTTGTTGGAAATCTCATGCCGCGGCTCAATTGGTATGCGTGTCCATTGAAAACTCAGATCAACCTGTGCATCTGCACAGTCTGATCAGAGTCTTTGATAGGCACTCTATGTGCGGTCAGGGGTCTAACATTTCTTCAGACAGAAAACTCTAGACTCTGGTCAAACTGCAGTTGCATAGAATGGTTTGAATCTTAATTTAATGCACATGCATGCCAACTTGTACTTTATGCAGAATACCAGTGCTTGCACTAACTGTTAAAATCAGGAAGTCATGTGACCTGCAATGTTCATCATCTGGAAGTCAAGCTAAAACATAAATTTGGTTTCCTTCAGAATTTCCATCTTTATATTACTGTGTTTTTTAATTCATAGGTGAAATACCATTATAACATCAAAGTTATCACATTATTATGTCAATATTCCACTTAATAAATGGCAGGTTATGATAAAATTGGAAGTCACTGACTTCCTAGCATCCAGCTTTGGAAGTCAGAGACCAATTTTAGGGAGTCTCTGACTCCCAGACTTCCACTAATGCAAGCACTGGAATACATGTTCAAATGTTGTCATGGAGAAATATGGAAAAAAAAGAACAAACCATTTTCCTAGGTTTAAGCATTGTTGTATTAAGAGCTAAAACAAATTCATTTTCAGAATTCTTTATATTTCAGCTAGACAAGTGAAGATGAACGCAGAATCTATAGCTCTATGTGAGAAACTAGTGCCTTCAGCTTATATACAACAAGGATGTCAAGCAAAGAAGATCAGGGAAAATCAAATCAGAACACTTATACAGCATGTAAGTTTCATTACTAGGGCCTGTACGGTAATTGTTCTAAAATTTCAAACACCTTTTGCTCTCTGTTCTCAAAATGAAAGTTATCAAGACCGGAAAAAGCAAATGCTTGTCAGAATAACACACAGGCAAGTCCTTGATCAGACTGCTTCTAAAGAAGCAGTCTGATCTGGGTCTGTGCTGTTTGCTTTAGCCCTTTCAGCACGCAACTAGTGTTCAAAATTTTATAACATTTACCGTACATGAGATTTTGTTATCGCATATGGGCAAAAACAGCTGGGCTGTGGGACTAAATATTTGATCCAAGTCTTCATCTACACCATGCTTTGTGTATACAAGCAGTGAAGGCTCTGATCTGTCTGTACATATGTGCAGATCTGATTGAGCATTGGTTGCTCTATAATGTCATAAGTACCAAAATTTCACATGCATGCAGATTATATTTAGCTCACCACCTGTCAATGCTCAAGTTTTGTATACAGGATAATTTCCAAATAGTGGTCAGTGTCACCAAACCACGTGGTGTGTGACGTAAATTTTTGGTACCACCGGCAGCTAAATCATCAACAAGAAGCATCGCCTCGGAACTTCAATCAATCGTAAGTATTTTATTTTCCAGCCGATTTCAACGACATATAGCCTATTCTAAGGGGAAAAGTGAGTTCTTTACAGCGGTGTTAATGGATTTGTCACCAGATTAATACTTTAGGCCTGAAAACGAGGCAAATGTCCAGAAAATGTGAAAAACACCGTGCAACCACGGCAAGCCAGTCCCAAATATTGCCTGGACATTTGCCTCGTTTTCAGGCCTAAAGTATTAATCTGGTGACAAATCCATTAACACCGTTGTAAAGAACTCACTTTTCCCCTTAGAATAGGCTATATGTCGTTGAAATCGGCTGGAAAATAAAATACTTACGATTGATTGAAGTTCCGAGGCGATGCTTCTTGTTGATGATTTAGCTGCCGGTGGTACCAAAAATTTACGTCACACACCACGTGGTTTGGTGACACTGTGGTCAAAATTACAAAAAAGGTCAAGAGGTTTTCCTTCATAAAAATTGCTGAAATGAATTTTATGCACTAAAACACAAACAGTACATGGAAAACTGTCTATTTGCTTTGCCTACCAGTGTCATGAAAGGTTAAAAATCAATTAGATTTCTTCTGAATTCTAAATGGATTTAATCTGTTCAAATCCTTGGTCACTGTCTCGAAAACCTTCTATCTCTCAGCGGCCAGAGTATACACTAGTTTGGTGATCATCTGTCAAATAACTATTGTGAATATGTATCAATTAACCCAAGTGTCATGCTGGATATTTTTATGTACTACACTCTTCCCAATTTAACAGGTTAACCTGCAGCATTCCTGTTGTAAGCATGTGGTTTCCATCAGAGTGGAAAACAGTGTACGTCTCGATCAGATAACTTCATCTGAAGCCAGCTGATCTGGATCTGCACTGTTTTTTTTTTAAAAAGGGATAAATTTGGGTCCAGCAGGACAAGGGTTTAAACATGGTCATCACATGGCCAGGAGAGTTTGCCTTTTCGGCTACATAGCAAGCTTTAAACATTTGAATAAATATTTTACAGGACAGGTTGTTAGATTAACTAATTTTTTCTAAAAATAGTAAAAAAAAGTTTGGTCCATTCATAAGCAGGATGTATAGGGCAAGGTCTACTACATTATCTGATATAGGAAACTACAAAATAATATGAGTCTTCTTTTCTGATGCCAAGCCAGAACTCAACATTAGTTTCGAATTGATAGCATTGCTTTCAAAATACAAATATGCATTGGATATATAAGATATGTTGCGCTTATTGGTTCATTTTCTGATCCTATAACCCTTTGTAGACCAAGGAATTTTTATGAAGTTTGATGAAATTAAGTCAGGATGGTCAATCATATATATTGGGGGGGGGGGGGTCACAGGCTATAATTTAAAAAAATGTATTTCTTTCTCTGAAGATAGATTTTGTCTAATCTAAAAAGTTACAAACCCTAAGTAAATGCTGCATTAAGCAGCATAATTTCATTTATTTCATCAGGGTCTTCACTGCCTGCCTTAGTACACATTTAGGGGTTTCCAGTCCACTAAGGGTTAACGGTGACTGAATAGCTGTTTTTTTATTTGGCAGAGGAAACTACCAGAGGAAGGCTGGGATGATCTAACTATTGAAATGCTGTTGCAAGAGTTGTCTACCATGGATAGTAATAACTTCCCAGGCAACTGTGGTGTTGGTGAAAGAGAGGCAAGAATCGTGTCAGACCTGGTTGCTAGGAGACATTTTAGACTGGGTCATGGTATTGGTAGGTCAGGGGATATTACAGCAATACAACCTAAAGCAGCTGGTTCCAGTCTATTGATGAAGCTGACAAACAGCCTAGCATTAGATGTAATCAAATTAACAGGTATAATAGGATAGAACGTTTATTGTTACTTGCTTATGAAAATAGGCCTATTTGAAATCAGTGGGTCTAAAACAATTAATATAAGACTGCATATAAATTATAGCTGTTTTATTATGAGTTAGCTCATCTGAGCATGAAGTGATCTAAATGATTGGGCTGTTGGGATCAGCATATTTCTGTCTTGTTGTTTTCCTCTGTCATCAACAATTTGCTTAAATCACAACACCTACCAATGACTGTGGTGAACATTATTTATACCCCCAGTACAAAGTATATAGGGGGGATATAGTTTTTGCCATTTCTGTAATTGTGTCTGTCTGTCTGTCTGTCTGTCTGTATACTTTTTTCTGTCAAACATTTCTCAGCAACTAATTGACTTAGGATTCTGAAAGTTGGTACAAAGCTTGATAGTGATGAGTTTTATTGTGTAACAAAATTACAGCCACATATTGCTTATCAGTCCTTTATTTATTCATTTTCTTTCTCTCCAATGGAAATTTCTGTCACAGATTTCTCAGCTCCTATTGGAGCCATTTTTTCAAATTTTGTGTACAATTTCATGTAGGCAAAGTGTAGCGTGTAAATGAAAATTAAGATGCAAATCCTCATTTTGCCTTCCTTTTTCAATTTTTCATTTTTTCCTTCTGTTACTCTTATATAATACATATGGACATTTTTATCTGTCAAAGATTTCTCAATAACTACTTGACTTAGGATTCTGAAATTTGGTATAAAGCTTAATAGTGATGAGTTGTATTGTGTAACAAAAAACAGCCACATATTGCATATCAGTCCCTTTATTTGCGCATTTTCTTTCTCTCTAATGAAAATTTCTGTCGCAGATTTCTCCGCTCCTATTGGAGCCAGTGTTTTCAAATTTTATGTACACCTTCAGGTAGGCTAAGTACACTGTGTAAATGAAAATAAAGATGCTTAAGCTCATTTTGCCTTCTTTTTTAAATTCTGTTTCTGTCACTCCTATATAACACATACGGACATATGGACATTTTTCTTCTGAGTTTTCTCGGCAACTACTTTATTTAGGATTATGAAATTTTGTGTACACCTTAAGGTAGTGTATTGTGTAAATGAAAATTAAGATGCTAATCCTCATTTTGCGTTCTTTTTTCAAATTTTCAATTTTTCCTTCTGTCACTCCTATATAACACATATGGACATTTTTCATCAAAGTTTTCTCAGAAACTACTTGATTTAGGATTATGAAATCTTTAACAATTTTGTCTTTTCTCTGAAAGAGTTTCAACCTCTGATGGCTATCTCCGGGGTATGCGAGCTTTGCTCACTTCGTGCAAAAATTTTTTATCAAATATTATTTATGTGAATTTTGCATATTTAATTAGGAGGTTATGACATCATAAGCTCACAAATATTGCGGCTTCCATTAAAGAAATAATGACAACTTCAAATGCATATAACTTCTTTTTTACAAGACAGATTTCAATAAAAAAAATTGCAGCTGACTAATTTGATAGATAAATTCTGTCTGTTAATGCTCATTCGATATTTGTTGAGTGTTTCCCTCTAAAGAGTAAAGAACTAATTAATCGAAGCAAACAGATACCTTTAATAACTCATTGTGATAATTGTGTTTAGAAAGGTCAAAGTGTACATATGTTTTGGTCATGAAAAACACTTTAGATTGGTGAACTTAATTTACAGGCGTTCAATCTGTAAAGAGTTGTTTTGTGGTTCCCATGGCAACTGGTATGAGTCTAGTATTATGTATGTTAGCAATGAGACAACACAGACCAGAGGCAAAGTATGTGATATGGCCAAGAATTGATCAGAAGTCTTGTATCAAGTCTATTATTACAGCAGGTAAGAAAGCATTGTGCTTTTGATATCATGAGCGGACCCAGACTGAAGGGGAGGCGGTGGGGCAGGGGGTCCAGGCCTCCTGTGGATAATCTCAAGAGGCTATTGGTTACCTCAGAAATTCTGGTACAGACCACCCTGGGTCCATTTGTTTCTCGAGGGAGGTCTGTACTTGCATGTTGGGTAATTTTTCATGATTTATATTGTTGTCTGCTGACTTTAAAAAAAAATAATTCAGGAACACATAGATCAGAGTGTCAAACAGTTTGGATCCAGGTCAGGACCGGCATACTGTGAGTCTGCTCTGGCAAAGGTTTTCAGCAAACGTAAAAAGTGGCCACTAGCAGGCAAAGATTTAAAAACAGACCGGATCCAGGTCAGCTGGCTTCTGGTAAAGCTGATTTACATTCATGAGGGTCTGGATGGGGTATAATGATTACTCAATAATGACCCTTTTTTTATAATGAATAGTGAAAAATGAGCCAAAAAAATAATGAATAGTGAATAATGAGGGCCTAAACAATAATGAATAATCCTATTTTTTAATGAATTGAAGAGAAAATTAATGAATAGAGAATAATCAGATTTCTTTGCCACCTTTCTTACTTTTAATGAATAATTGTTCTTATTTTAATGAATAACCCAAATTTTTAGTGAGATGAATAATGGGCTAAATTTTAATGAATAGTGAATACCAGACCCCCCCCATCCAGACCCTCATTCATGCATTGAACTCATGGAGGTATCATAAGATATGTAGCTACAATCTGCAAGTCTATGAGTCTATGGTGCTAATTACAGGAGTGTTGGAATAACAACATTTGGTACTTGCCCAGGGACAAGTGAATGGCCAAATGGACAAATTGCATTGATTCAAAGAAATTTTAATCTGTCCCTAAAATGCTTAGCTTAACTTTTGCTATGCTTAAACCTTATAAAACTCTTTTGAAAACAGTTTAGATAAAACAAAGTGTCAATAAGCTATGCTTATTAGATACCCCTTGTACAGTAGGGGACAGTGGAAAAAACTTAGTTTTGGCATGTGATGGTTCAAACCAGCAGACCTATTTATGGACAGGAAAATCTGCTGGTTTAGCAGCTTGTATATCAGAAATGAAGCAACTGATAGTGATAGCAAATTCCAGTTACCGTCTTATTAATAGGCCTCTCCACCTTTCCCTTTTTAGCAAGTGAACACAACAAACTCTCAATTTTGAAATTTAGAAAACTAAATCCTAAATTTAGCACAGACTGATGACAAATAGTGTAGCTCCTGATCAGGCAGCTTCTTACAGAAGCTGGCTGATCAGGATCTACACTGTTAGCAAAGTAATCCAAAACAGTTTTGACTCATACAGAGCTATCATTAAGGATATTGAAAACAGGAGTCCCAGGGCCCACTATATAAAAGAATATTGCCTCTTTCAAAAAATAGGAACCCTGCACCAACAATGGGAATTCAGGACTGAAAATCAGCACTTAGTGAGAGCTCTGTTATATTTTATAAGTGCATT
This sequence comes from Loripinus fragilis, assembly GCA_964019695.1. Lineage (NCBI taxonomy): Eukaryota > Metazoa > Mollusca > Bivalvia > Lucinida > Lucinidae > Loripinus > Loripinus fragilis. Next base: position 137,322,983 of record OZ026515.1, read on the forward strand.
GCGCATATTTCTAACACACCTCGCCTATAGAGCCACTGCTAAAAAATCCTGATATATCAAACAATAATTCACAGTTTTGAAAGCGCGAGGAAAATGCATGCTAGCTGACATCATTTGTTACTACAAAATGACGTCACTCATGGCGTTAGACGGTGTAAAATCATTTGTATGCTGGAAAGACTTTACAAATTAATGTAAATGTATGCGACACAATACAACTATTGGCTGGATTTCCTCATTGCAATGGTGAAAGTTGGAAGAGCTGAAGACTTCAAATGTATTTTCGTTGTTTATTGTGTGTTAGAATCAAAATAGATCAGCTCTATTGCGTGAATTGTTGTGTAATAATTCACTGTTTATCGGTCAGCTGTACGATGATAAGTCACTTGCACTATGTGCTGGTGATTTTATCTACTTTACAATTGACCTCCAAACAGTGAATTATTACTCAATAATTCACTGCTAGAGCTGATCTATTTCTTAATTAGAATTAATGTTATATTTTCTAGTTTCCAATACATCTGTAAAAATCTTAATAAATACATTTAAGCAAGAAGACCAACACAATGGTTTCTATAGCAAGTGATTAAAAGTCTTAACCCTTAATGCCCCAATCACAACAAAAGTCGTCTGCTTTTCTCGTCTGCTGAAATGTTTTTAGAAGCCTCTATGCAAACAGTGTGGATACAGATTAGACTACTCCTATAGGAGCAGCCTGTTCTGGGTCCACCCTGTTTGCTTCTATACTTAATTCATCAGTAATGTTTGGCAATTATTTGCAGCAGACGACTTCAGCAGATGACATTTTCAGATGCATATTTTTTCTTCACGCTTTAAGGGTTAAAATTGATCCCTATTATATGTTTAATTTAGGTTTTAAACCAGTGGTCTTAGAAAATAGACTTGAAGGAGATGAGCTAAGAACAGACTTGGAGAGAATGGAGGAGAAGATATTAGAAATTGGACAAGAAAACATTTTGTGTGTGATGACTACTACTAGCTGTTTTGCTCCCAGGGCTCCAGACAGGTTATAATTTGGGCCTCATCGCGAGAAAACCTGTCTTCGGGGGATTGGGAACAACACAGGCGCAGACCAGCCTGCGCATTAGCGCAGTCTGATCAGTCCCTTTGTTATTCACTTTTTGGAAAGTATCATATGTAATCTTCCTACAGGTGAATTTTACCTTTTCTAGCTAGTCTCTGTAGCTGAGGAGACTGGTTTGAAACTCGCTTTGCCGGAAACCCCGAAGACACATTTTCTCGCGACATGGCCCATTCGGACCTTTTTGGGAGAAAACCTGTATTTGGGGTATGTGATTGGGTAAGACTGCATCCAGCCTTCTCGGCTACAGAGACTAGCTATTGAAGTTAGCATGTAGCATCATAAGCAATTATTCATCTCTGAGAGTGATTACTAAATGCTGCAAAATCAGAATTTCTCATTATGAGGTTCATTTGGTTCTTAACTTTCTGAAATGAACTATCTTGTCAATAAACTTTACTGCAAAGAAATAATAGAATGAAATGCAAATACATTCGAACATAGGTATTTAAATGCAAAAAGTGATCATTGTAGAATGTAGATTCTGTTAGAATTGCTACTATAGACCATTATATAATCATATTATTGGATAGGTGACCTGCAACGCTCAAAAAAGCCTTCACATCCGTCAGTCTCACAGTAGCCATAGCTTTCCGAAAGACATACGGTAAAACCTGTCTTAAGTGGCCACTCAAAGAAGGCATAAAAAAGGTTTTCAATAATCGTTTAATGCAGGTCAAAAGTATTGCAGAATGCTCCCGTGGAGCATTGTACAGTACTTGTGACCTGCATTAAGCTACCACATAGCTTTAAGACCTTTGTTTAACAGGTCTATTTTAGAGTGGCCGCTTAAGGCAGGTTTCACTGTAGTATAAAAGTATGGTATTTGAAGGCTCCAACCACAGCATAGGTATCTAGACTCATTGGATAAGGCAGTCTAGACCGTGTTAAAAGCATGGTGTTTTACATATCGCTTATGCCATATGCCCCTATAAATACCCATTCCAACTTATCAAGCAAAGCTAGTTTATATTTTGGTCAGAGCCTTCTTATGTGTGAGCAGCTAAGACTGTTGTGAGTGTTCATTTGTGCAGACTCACAGTAGCCTTGAAGTTCGCTGCTTGCTCAGCAGATAAGTGCCAAAACCTTCTGTACTGGCCCATATATTCAATAAGTTGTTCACCAAAATAAACACAATTTAGTCTCACCCTATGCATTTTAACTTATCATACCCTTAGAAAAGTAGGTATAATGGAGATAATTCTTAAGCCTTTGCATTCAAGAAACCCCTAAATGAGTACTTTTGCAAACAGTGAAGACCCAGATGAAATGCAGCATCATGCTGCATTTCATCAGTGTCTACATTGTAAAGGTAAAAAGATCTTCAGACAAAAGAATATTTCTTTTTTTTTAAAATTATAACCTGACATCCCTAGATATGTACAATGACTATCCCAAGATGATTGTATCAAACCAAAAGGAATAATCCATTATTATACAAAGGGTTAATCATTATTTATCATAGGACCGTGCACCAGGGAGTATAATAATGGCAGGTGTATTAAAATCGATAAACCACTACTGGTTTACATATAAGTAACATTACATATTCTAATGCACTTGCATTTGCAATGCTACCTCTGATAGATGACGTGCGGCATTATGCGGCTTGCAACGTTCCTGTTTGAGACGAAACTGAAGAAGTGCATTAGAGTGGGGATAACCATATTCAAATTTTTCATTTGGGGAGGTATATCGTCGGATTTACGTTCGAAAATCACGTATTACGGCTCCGCTCGCACGTCGCCGTAAAACTAAATTTCTGACCGTATATCCGACGATATACCTTCCCAAATGAAAAATTTGATTACAGTTATCCCCTAAATGATGGCCATGCCTGTACTGCATATACATGTTTATGACAAACTATTGAGCTTTGCAGTATTACCTAAAACCTTGACTTTTAAATCATATCAGTGTCATACATGAAAAATAGAATCTGACATTTATGTTCCTGTGTGTATTGAATTTTTTAAACTCATAGCAAAAAAGGATAATGCTCAGCAAAAAGTGAGTATGATCAGGAAATCAGGCCTGATTTTTTAAACTCTGTCTCTGTAATTTATTTGCCATTACAGAAACAATGATTCACCTGCTATCACTTAATCATATACCAAATGGGCCGCGGCGTGAGAAAACCTGTCTTTGGGATTTCCTCCTAAGTGAGATTCAAATCAGCCCGCTCAGCTACAGAGATTAGCTAGAAAATTGAAATTTTGCTTGTAGCAAGTTTAGATATGATTGTTTCCAAAAAGGGAATAACAGAGACGCTGATCAGTCTGTGCGGATGTGCAGGCTGGTCTGCGGCTGTGTTGTTCGCAACTCTCCGAAGACAGGATTTCTGGCGTCGAGGTCCAAATAACATAAGCTTTACCTTTGTAAAATGTTCTATGCATTCTGGGCGCTTATTTACCCTTTTAAGCCGAATGGAATTTCCCGCTCTTGTCAATTGGACGAGCCCATTTCTGTTTTAAGTGTTGGTGGGTGGTACTTTTTCATTTCTATTCAAATTCTAAAGACTCTGTAAGCAAATAGTGGAGACCCTGATCAGATGCCGCAAATTGAAGCATCTGATCTGGGTATGCACTGTTTGCCTATGTTGCACAAAAAGGACGCTAGGCTTATATGGGTTAAGATATCTATCATAATTGAGCCGTGGCATGAGATTTCTAACAATGTGGTATGTCCGAACAGCAAAGGCTCAGACCAGCCTGCGCATACGCACAGACTGATCAGAGCCTTTACTAGTCGCTTACATATTCTATGAATGTTAAGCTACTGACTGAGCATCATTTGGAGTTTCTAAGCTTAAAAGGAGGCTGCACAGGCTCGTCTGAGTCTACACTTGTCAAAATACCACATTGTTGGAAATCACATGTCAGTGCTCATATTACTGAATATGTTTGACTATCCATAAATTGATTTGAATTACACAGGTTAGAAGAAGTTGCAGTCTTGTGTAGAAAATACAATATACCTCATCTAGTCAACAACGCTTATGGGATACAATCCTCAAAGTGTACACATTTACTCCAGCAGGTAAACTTCGCATTATTGTCAAATGGAAAATTCAGTAAAATAAGATTTCATTATTTAGGGACAGCTTACTACCAATAATCATATTCATCCTAACCCTTTGCAGACCTGAAAACCTTAAAAGGGTTATTTGGCAAGCAGCAAAGACCCACATGAAATGCTGCATAATGTGGCAGTTCATCAGAGTCTGCACTATTTGTTTAAACAAACTCACTCTTCAGAGAAATAAATACAATTTGGTTTGCAAATTATTAACTGTTACCCCTCAATATATACATTTTTACACTCTTGACTTCATTGTATGCACCTTTATGGAAATGCCATTGATCTGAAAAAGGTTTAGTAATTGGAGTTATTTACCAATTATGTGTTTACTAAAGTTTTATCAAAGTGGCAAGTGTTGCAGGTCTTGGTGTGATGATTTTGTGTGTCTGCAGGATCTTAACTGTTTGTAAAAGCCCCATATATCCTTTTAACTGACATATAAACATCTGCAGAGTATTAAGATAATAATTTTGAAAGATGGTTAAAAACTATAAGAGTTGCATTAACAGCTACCCACTGTATAGTGTTTCAGAAATAGGGAATTATGCAAAAACAAAGCAAATCCTATATGTAGCCTCACTTTGTCAAAGACTGGCTATGACTATCAAAGATTAACCCATTTATACCAAATGGAATTTCCCATTATTCTTAATTGGTACCAAAACATGACATGTCTGCTCTCTGGTTGGAGTGAGGGTCCTTCAAAAAATATGCATAATTGGCTTAAAATACTTTTTGAAGGACCCTCACTCCAGGGGCCATACCAAATGGCAGTTAATTGTTAGATCATGTTGAAGCTTAAACAAAATGCATTTATATTGGTTGACTGAAGTGAATTCCTTCTTTGCATGAGTGAAAGTTTTCATGAGTATCTCTGAATTCAGGATTTGAGTTTGACTCCCAAATAAAGTCAGCCTCAAAAAGCTGAATTAGGCATATTTTATTAGCTTCCCTGATTATTTGCAGATGATAAAAACCAAATTTACCATTTAGAATTGAAATGAATAATTTTGTAAGCATCCTGCAGGTTTTAAGTTTTGAATTTCTAAAAATCAGGATTTTAAATGTTTTAATCTTTCACCCATGTCTTTGTTCTATATATTCAGGCCCAGCGGGTAGGAAGAGTAGATGCTTTCATACAGAGTTTAGACAAGAATTTTCTTGTACCTGTGGGAGGATCAATCATTGCAGGCTTTGATAAAGAATTTGTGGAACATATTGGCAAAACATATCCAGGTGAGAAGATATGGGCCTTCATGCGAGAAAATCTGTCCCGGGGCTTTGCGAACATCAAAGGTGCAGATCAGCCTGCCCATTCACACAGTCTGATCAGCTCCTTTGTTATTCGCTTTTTGGAAAGTATTATATCCAAACTTGGTACAGAAAAAAATTCTATTTTCTAGGTAGTCTTTATAGCTGAGGAGACTTTTTTGAGTCACGCTTTGTCAGAAACCAGGAAGACAGGTTTTGTCATGTCAAGGCCCATATGAGAAAGCTGATGCGGTACTTGTTACATAATGATACGTATGGCAAACTCATAACGCCATATCCTCTAAAATGGGCTATGTGGCTAGAATATCTGTCTTTGGGGTTTCCAATCAAGTCAGTGTCAACCAATCTGCTCAGTTACATAGACTAGCTAGAATATTATAACTGCACACAGAAGGCTAAATTATTATAATTTCCTGAGAGTGAATAACAAATGAGCAGATCAGACTGCACCAATGCATTTTGAAAGACTTCTCGCATTATCAAATGTAAACTACAGTCAAACTTTGGTCACTCAAATTTTGCTATAACTTGAGCACCATAGATTGTTGGATCTCATAGGTCAGTCCTGGCAATTTCCCTATATATCTAATATAAAAATGCTCCCCAGCCTCGAACAGTGATGGCTCGAACTCTCAAACTCAAAACAGGGACTGCAGTGCAATTTTTAATGTAAAAAACGCTATGGTGGCTCAAACAAATATTTCCCTTACATGAATCATTCAGTGGCTTGATTTTAGTTAATTATTTTTCATAAGTACTCCTTGACAATGATGGTTTTAAGTTTGAGTTAACCTAAATGACAAATTCATTCATCGAGCGGAATGTGTGAAATAATACAATTAGCGTCAATTTATCAGATCAAAGATTTGAGTTGAGCAGTCTAATTAAGTTCTCACTTGTCACCACTAATTAGAGCAGCAGAAAATGATTCAAGGCAATAAATGCGATGTTTAGTTATCAATAGTTAAGTTACATTCAGAGAACAGTCTGGTCAGTCTTCTGTTGTCAAAGGTTCTTTCTGGTAACTTCTTAAAATGGGCCAATATCAGCCCACCAGCGCAACTTCATTCGAATGTGGTTTCTATAATTATGACAAAAGAAACATTTGCTTACAAGAACTAACTCATGATAGCAGATTGGAAAGCAAATGTATTACTCAACTTGGGCATATGCGCATGCCAATCAAGGTGTTTACTTTCCACAGATCCATAATTGCAAACATATGATTCTTATAATTTTAACTCATATGTGTGCAAAGGGGGTTAATTGATGTCACGTGCACTTTGCAGCTTTGATCGATAAAAAGGTGGTGTCCATGGGAAACATAAAGAACACCTGAACTACCTTGAAAATTTCAGTCAAGGTATCGCTTGAACCCATCGATGGGTAGGACTCGCACAGACGGTCCCAACAAGATCAAGCCATAGAAGTTTGACTGTATTATACTTATAGTCTCTGAAATCTGTCATCCTAAAAGGTTAAGCAGTAACTCAAATAAACTAGAAATGCTATGTGAATGGAAGGAATTTTTATGGCAATACTTTTTATGGCAACACAGTAAAACCTGTATAAGACAGCGACTCAAAAATAGAGAAAACAAAGGTCTTTATGACAACTGGTTGCTTAATGAAGGTAGAAAGTATTGCAGAATGCTCCCTTTGGAGCATTCTGCAATACTTTTGACCTGCATTAAACCATACTCGGTCTTGAAAACCAGTTTTGGTCTTTTTGAGAATGGCCGTTTTACACAAGTTTTACTGTAACTGTACATATGAGCAGCAACATGAGATTTCCAACAATGTGGTATGTGCTACCAGCAAAGCCTCAGATCAGCCTGCGCATATGCGCAGTCTGATCGGAGCCTTTGCTAGTCGCTTGATTATTATATGACTGTTAAGCTACGACTGAACAGCATATGGAGTTTCCAAGCTTAACAGGAGACTGCATAGGCTCATCTGAGTCAACACTTGTTAAAATGCCACATTTTTGGAAAATTACATGTTGTGGCTAACATATATTTGAAGGTCGTGCATCAGCTACACCAACTCTGGATCTGTTCATTACATTGCTTTCTCTGGGTAGCAATGGCTATAAACAACTGCTGGCAGAAAGAAAACAGCTGTACAACTATCTAGAAGAGAAGCTACAAGATTGTGCCAGCAACAATGGAGAGAGATTACTGGATGTCAGGCATAACCCCATCTCTCTTGGTATGCCATGGTTTAGGTTATATAGGGCTCCAAACTAGAAAATTCATATTTGAATTGCAATAGTGTTTGCCCGTTCAAAACAAATATTAGCGGTATTCAAAACTATTTTATCAGAAATAAGAGCTGGCTGTTCTGCTTGTGTGTAATTGCTATTAAGTGTCTGTCTTTGTCATATTAAGCTGCTGTACCAATGCTGAAGTCTTTAGCATCTCTCTATCTATCCATCTGTCTGTCTCTACGCAAACCTTTCTTGTTATGGAGCCAAGGTGAATTTTCTCAAAACCAGTCCAGGATGTATGGAGCCTCGTGATTGAATTTTTACAAGGCCAGCTTAAAATATTCTCCAATGGTCTTGTTGTGCACCTGCGATTTTAGAACAATTCATTGTTAACCCTTTGCTTTCTGATGGATTTTCCTTTACATATTGGTTCAATTAGTATTGGACTGGCTATTGTTTACTTTAAGGTGACACAGGTAGAGTTTTCTATATTATGATGTATTTCGGTCTCTGTAGGTTGTTTTAATTTCAGTAAACAGTGCAGACCCTGATGAAATGCAGCATTATACCACATTTCATCTGGTCTTCACTCTTTGCCAATGTACCCATTTAGGGGTTCCCCAATTACAAAGGGTTAAATATGGCTGCAAGGCAGGCATATTGAAAATTGCTGGTTGCCCTTTGCTTGACTCACCACTAATAAGGTGGCTGGTGGCCATCTTTGATTTTATTTATCAAATCTCCTGTGAAATGGCTGACCAGATGTTTGAAAGCCAGCCTTTAAATGTTTTCCTAGTGTTGATGGTCTAGTTATGCACCTTCTATTTTGATTCTGATATGTCTTCAAATATAGCAGCCTAGTACATCTTACATTGTTACATTTATGTTATCTAAAATTTTCTCCTCCGAGGCCAACAGGCAGACTTTTCCATAATTTGTCTGGGATTTTAAATGCCTAGACTTTACAAAAGATCTCAATTTTTAACGTTTGAAGTCATGGACCTAATGAATTCACTAAATTTCAAGAGAACTCAATCCAGAATTTTTTCCATGTTCCCTCCCTATCTCACAATTATTTTTTTTGGCTACAATCCAAAACACATCTGGTGATAAACCACTTTAAGATTCCATAATAATTGAGTCATAATGACAAATAACGGGGAAAATATGAGGTCACCATTGCCACCTTATGGCTATAAAAACATGTTATTTCAAGTTGGTTGCAATAATTCAGCCAACTCATTGTTACATATGCTGGTAGAAAAGGCTCAGACAAGCCTGCACATGCACGAAGTCTGGCAGGAGACATCACTGCTAGTATACAAAAAGGAGCAGTAGAAAGTGACATCTAGTACCTTTAGAATAGCATTATGCATATGTTACCGTGTTGTTCCTGAATGTGCATATGATTTTCGCCAAAATATCTAATTGGCTTTGATTGTTATTATTGCTACATGTTTAATGGGAATAAAATTGATTAATGAAGGGTACTTTGAGATGTTACGATTAACTTAGACCCATTCTAAAAAGAAATGAATCTGGCCTGGAAATGCTCAAATCACAGACTGCAGACCAATCAAGGGCACCATGAGGAAAAGATTGTCAGGTGACAATTGAAATAAAGCAACCGGCTTTCTGTTCCTCAGCAAGATGCTTGGCAATTGGAGAGGACTCCCAAGAATCCAACCACAATACAAGGACCCAACACCAAACCCCCACACAATCGGAGCCAAAAAATGATTGCAAAATTTGAAAGGACACAAAGAACTACATCACAAATGAACACCAACAGAATCACTGTCAGGAGGGGGTTGCAGGGATGAGAAAGTTCAGGATTGATCAGGATTTCCTGATTGAGCACTGGCATTTGATTTATATAATGTCAGTTGTTTTTGCTGAAATTTATGCTTGAATGCAGTTAAAACTCAATTTTAGATATAAAATAAGCATAAACTGACTGGGTTCTGTTGATATTTGGTGATTTTAAGCCTTTATTAAGTGATTTAAAAATCGCCTTTTCTCCATTTTGGAGTCGACCAACATATTTTCCTGATTGAAATGGCTGACTGTTCTCATCCCTGGGTTTTTTATTATACAGGCCTAATCTTCACCCTAGATTCTGCGGTTGTATAAACACCAACCACACCAGAATACACACAGATAGCAGTGCACATATGGAGTTTATTTGATCACAAATAATTTTATTTATCTGTTTTTCTCTTCTTATTCTGAGAAATTTGATAGCTACCATGAAATGAAATATTTTCGCATTCTCATTTTCACAATTTTGCCTAAAAACATGAGTACAGATATTTGTGGTTTTTAATTTTCACGTTCTTTTATACTGTAAAAATTTTAACTGCAAATGTCCCATGAAATGTCTACTGAGCAAGTATTCTTTAGTTGGTCCTTCCCTTGGGTCGAAACTAGGTAATTTTTGTCTGAAAGCTGAATCGTAGTTTCTCTTAGGTCACAAGATATAGTGCATAGAATAGAGGTACTTTATTTAGCAATTTAATTTCATTGTCCATTCTTTTTATATCCAATTTCTTTTTATCTCCAAAAAGAAACACTCACTCAGTATTTAGCATTTATTCTGACAGAATATTTGAACACAAACTAACAGTCACTTGTCCATATATTAATCAATGATCTGGTATTATTAGCATAATTGATCACTTCATCTTTCAGCTTGTCAAAGCCATCAATTAATGTTTACTGTGTAATGGTTGAACGCTCACAAACATGACTTTAATTTTGTAACCTTTTCATGTTCAATAACAATATATAGAGGATATTTACTTTTTGAGGTGAATACCAAATATATTTCATCGAGTGCGGTGAAAAAATCAGTATTTTTCACGAGTGCATAGCACGAGTGAAAATGCTGACATTTTCACCGCACGAGATGAAATATATTTGGTATTTGTGGAAAAAAAGTAAAAAATCACAACCTTACTTTTTACTTGGTCGTTTCTCGTTCGATTTGACTTTTGCAGTGTGTTTATTGGGTATAACATTGGGTGTAAACATAGTTTGCACCTAGAAAATGGCTTAAAATCATATTTTAACGAATGAAATGCAAAAAATCAGCATTTAAAGAAAGTCTATTGAGTGTGCCTTAGGGTAGGCGTCACGTGCAAACTAGCGCTACGCCAGGTCAAACAGTGACATCATTATGATGTTGACGTCACAACATGCGTAGCGTTATTTTTGACAAATATACTTCACTTAAAACCTTATGTTAAAAAATCTCAGTCACAAAATTGCCAAGAAAGCCTTGTTTTGCTACAGTTCTATTCTATTCTACAGTGAAAATATAAATTGTATCAGTCACTAGTGAAAAAATACGATATTTTTTCACTGTAGAAAAATACCAATTTTACTCACATTTGATATGCATTGAATTCACTGTTTGTGATAAATTAAAAATTGACCTGTAAACTACGCTGGTCAATTTATGAGAAACAGTGTTATATGTATCGTTACAGAAACACAATTGAATACACAGTTATTGTTCAGTATAAAGGGATAAACTTGGAAAATATTTCAAAGTTTTTAATTTTGGTGGTATGCGACTTACCATGAAATACTGTGAAAATTGGAAGATGGGGAAATTACCCATTTTACGGCATTACATTTGAAAACAATATCAACTATGATAGCATTTTTTTTTTGTATATTTCTGTTTCAGCCTTAAGTTTAGAAAATTCTACAGGGAAGAATGCCAGATTTGCTACAGAACTTGGGTCAAAACTGTTTACAAGATTTGTTTCGGGAACAAGGTACATAGTTATGTCATGCCAACCAAGAGTGACACTGACGCAATACTTTGTTTACTATTGCTAAGTAAAACACTAACATGTACTCTTCACTTGATTATGCACGAATCGATAGATCACTTGTGTATTAATCCTATCCTGTGGATAGGATTAATACAAAAGTGATCTATCGATTCTAAGTCCCTGATAACTATGTAAATAAAACATGACTTCACTGTCACTCTTGGCTGGCAGGACAGTAGATCTTAAGCATGTTTTGTTTTAACGCTATGTTTACTGATGGGTTCTTCCACTTGACATGATAAACTTGGGATAGTTCATTGTATATATTTAGGGGTCACAGGTTATAATTTCCAACAAAAATTAAAATTCCTTCTATGAAGGTTGTTTTAGTCTTAGCAAACAGTGTAGACCCTGATAAAATGCTGCATTATGCAGCATTTCATCTGGGTCTTCACTGTTTGCCAAAGTACCCATTTAGGGTATTCCAGCATACAAAGTCTTAAACCAAATTCATAATTTGTTCTATTTCTGCACTGGTGAAAAAGTTAAAACTTTAACTTAACATATATTAGGCTTTAGTCAATGTTGCAACTGTATTGCCAAATCACAAAAGCATGCATTACAATTGTTTACATAGAGGGGACAGGTTGTATTTAGGGACCTCATTCAAAAAGTGCAAGGTCATCATTACCGGATAAAGGGATATGCCGTTAGATAGACAATGTTTATCAGGCAATGTGCAGCAATGCAGTTAATATGAGAGGTAACTGATACCTATTTATATTTAATATATGGTACAACCTGTCTATTCTGGGCAGCCCAGGGAATAAACAAATGAAATGAATTGCACAAATGTACATATTGAATATTAATCTTTGAAAAATTGACAATACACATATATATGATAAATAGGAAAATCTCGTGCTTGCCCACATGGGACTACATGAGAAAACCTGATTTTGTTGGAGGCAAACAGCAGGCGTGCAACAAAGGTGCAGTCTGGTCAACACCTTTCTTCGCTCTCAAGAAAGTAGAATTACTAAACTTGCTACAGGCTAAATTTTAGTATTCTAGCTAGCCTCTGTAGCTGAGTAGGCTTGTTTGAACCTTACCTTGTCACAAATTCTGAAGACAGGGTTTCTCAGGGCAAGGCCCACTATAATGTTTCATCCAAAACCATTATTGTATCAAACAGGGTGGGAGTTTACAGGTGTCTTGAGAGGTTAAATCCTTTTTAGACCAATGAGATTTTCCATAAAGTTTGTTACAGTCAAGTCAGGGTGGTCCATTGTATATATTATTAACTAAACCCTTTGTATTTTGATGTGTTTTCAAATACATTTTGATATAGTAAGTGTGGGATTGCCCATTTTGTATTATAAGGGGATGCAGGTAGAAGTTTTACAAATAATGATGTTTTAAGGTCCTTGAAGGTTGTTTTAATGTTTGCAAACAGTGCAGACCCTAGTGAAATGCAACATAATGCTGCATTTCATCTGGGTCTGCACTGTTTGCCAAAGTACCCATTTAGGGGTTTCCAGTATACAAACCGTTAACAGCTGGTTATAATTCCTTAAAATATTTTGTTTCTTTCTCTGAACTTTGATTTTGTGCAAAGCAAACAGTGCAGACCCTGATGAAATGTTGCATTATGCAGCAATTTATCTGGGACTTCACTGTATGTCAAAGTGGCCATTAACGGGTCTCCAGTCTTCGAAGGGTAATTGCTGGGGTTTTTTTCTTTTCCAATAGGGTGGTAGCAAAGACTGGAAAGATAACAGATGTGAGTGGACAGAAATTCCTCAATTTTGGAGCACATTGTGACGATTACCCTTGTAACTACTTAACAGCAGCAGCAGCTATAGGAATGACCAAGAAAGATATTGACTTGTTTATCAGTAGACTTGATCAGGTTCTCAAGAAATCAAAGTTACATGGTGATCAAAGGCACCTAGACAGTGAAGAGATGACAGGATGTAATGCAACATCAACAGGAGATGATACAGTATTAACAGCATGTGAAAATACAGAAAATGTAAATTTCGATTCTTTTCAAGAAAACCAGAAATCATCTAGTGATACAAGTACAGTTAGTGAAAGAGCAATGGATAATTTTGCTGGCAAAGTACCTTCTGTAAACAAGGATCATGATGAAAATACTTAGTATTAGTAAAAGAGTAGTGTCTAGAGGAAAGCTACTTGTCATCCCTTTGTATTTTTAACTACTGGGAAAATTTGCATGCTTTTTTATTGTCAACTGATTTTTGGTCAATTCGAAAAATTCTTTCAGGAATACCATCAGAGTGTTTAACAGTTTGGATCCAGATCAGGCAGGATGTTTTTTCGGGCCTGATCTTGGTCCAAAGAACCTTGGACACTCTACTATTCAATCTGCCCAAATTTTGACAGCCTGTGGCTAGGTTAATGCATTATGGATAACAATATTTTTGTTCTTAAATCAAACCCGTACATTTAGTGTGCCTAGCAAATTAAAAATATATGGAAAATATTGTATATTAATGCAAGGATTTTAGGGTTTAGGGGGTGGGGGTATTTTTTGTGACCAAATTTTATTTCACAAAAAGTCAAAGTTTTGCCAGGTATTCACCTAAATACATGGAAATATAATGTTTGCAGCATAAAACTTAAGACGAAAATGATCAGTTTGCATAAAATTTGGGCTTAGAAGATTTCATCTTTTCTTCTAAATAAGTGTGAAGTCCATGACTTTTGACTATTACCTGTTATGTTTCAAGTGCAATCAGTTGTACCTGCTCACTGAGGTGTATCATATCTGCATCAGTATACAACATACTCTAGATAAACACAGTTTTTGAGCGTAAATTGTAAATGTTTTCTTACTCAAATGATTTAACCTATAATTTGGTGCTCAAAAGAACCCTCTCATTTGGATGGTTCTTATGAGTACCCATAACATACGTTTTGGTTGAGAAATAAGACAATTTATTACTAGGTACACAATCATAACAAAAGCCCTGAAACATGCCATTGTAAATTGATATTTACCTATAGCTTTGTACAAATTTAGTTCTTAATAAGTTTTTATGATATTTGTTTTTGAGCATTTTGACAATGTTCCCCCCGTGACCACTCATGCCCTTTTTATATGTTGTGTGAAATGTAAAAGTACAACTGTATGCAAAAGGAATAGTTTGGTCATGGGGGGGAAAAGCACTTCAGTAAAACTTTTTCTATTTTCTATATGTTGAATAGCAAAAACAGAGTTTTCAACCCATATGTTTTAATTGGTACTTGTTCAATGAGAAAAACATTTTTGCGGATAATTGGAGGATGGAACCTACTATCCTTTTCATGGAAAAAATATCATTTTCTTTGAAATTTTTCTCTGGCCATTTTTATGGGCAATCTTCATTAAGACTGTCCGAGGTCCCTTGTCTACAAAGGTTTTCTGCAGACAACACTAGTAGGCAAAAAGTTGATATGTACAAAATTTCATGTGTGGATTCTTAACTGATGAGAATCACCTCAATAAAATTCTTTTTATGGTAGTAGTGCTTGATTTTTTTTAAAAACGGTGTATTATAACCTATTTAAAAAACCATGGAGAGAAATTAATATGAACACTGACGACATCAAAGCTGATTGCAAGCATCTTATTGTCTACAGAAAACATTACCTTAATAGGTGAAATAATAACTCTAGAAACGTTGATGACCTCTCCACTACTCTAGTGATGATAAGGATGGAAACAGCAATAGACATAGCTTATACGGGATTATTCTTGAATTTAGGCTTTTGAGGTTTACTTTTCATTATGCCTCAGCCATGACAATGGCCAGGGCATTAAATGTTACCCCTGTCCGTCCGTACATACGTACTAACTTTCGTACATACTTACTTACATACGTACGTACGTCTGACCCAAACGACGTCCGCTCTCTAAGTCGAATACTTTTGATCAGAATTTTATGAAACTTGGTCACATTGTTTAGTACCCTGATGTTTTCTTCAAGTTCGATAATAGTCCATATCGCATCATGCTTTCAGTAGTTATGGCCCTTTGTTTATGAAAATTCACCATTTGAAATGATTTTCGCTCTCTAAGTCAAATACTTTTGATCAGAATTTTATATACCTGGTCACATTGTTTAGTACCATGATGTTTTCTTCAAGCTAGATTATTGTCCATTTCGCACATGCTTTCAGCAGTTATGGCCCTTTGTTTATGAAAGTTCACCGTTTAAATGATGTCCTCTCTCTAAGTCAAATACTTTTGATCAGAATTTTATGAAACATGGTCACATTGTTTAGTACCATGATATCTTTTTCATGTTCGATAAGGGTCCATATGGTACCTTGCTTTCAGCAGTTATGGCGCTTTATTTATGAAAATTCACCGTTTTAAATTATGTCCGCACTCTAAGTCAAATATTTTCGATCAGAATTTTATGAAACTTGGTCACATTGTTTAGTACCATGATGTCTTCTTCAAGTTTGATAATGGTCTTTATGGCGCCATGCTTTAAGGATTTACTAACCTTAGTTTATGAAAAATTGTCGGTTGAAACGAGGTCTGCTCTCTAAGATGAATAGTTTTGATTATAATTCTATGAAACTTGGTCACATTACTAAGTACCATAATGTCTTCAAGTTTCAGAATGGCCCATATCGCATCATGCCTTCAGGAGTTATTGCCCTTTGTTAATGACAATTCCCTATTTATGCGAATTTGGCAATAGTGGGGGCTTCCGTGTCTGATGGACACATTTCTAGTAGAAAGTCAGAAGTCAGCCTCAAAATGCTGAATAAGCCAGATAACAATTATAGTTTCTTTGATTTATCATCAGTTATATCTTAATATGCTTGACCAGTTGTTAATGTTTATAGGCATATTGCAAGTTTTAAGATTACTTTTAAGGATTTTAGAAATTTGTAACTTTCACCTGTGTATTCAAAACAAAATATTTTCAAACAGAACACTGGTATGGTACCTCACAAACATACATACGTCATAATCCTGCATTTGTTTATTTATTTAGTTTTCACAGCCAAAGTATACTGCAGTCAGATCATTTTCATGGCATTATTTCCTGTCCGGTTCTCTGCCATGCATTACTTTTTTTTCAGTGTCTATATTAATTTGAACTTATACAGAATGTTTCCCAGTACATTTCAAATAATTCTGCTAATTTTCAATAAAAAATATTACAGTCTGACATTATTACAGCAATTGTGCCACATCTGCTGTCTCTTTAGCTCACCTGAGCCGAAGTCTCAATGTGAGCTATTGTGATCGGTCGTTGTCCGTCGTGCGATCCCTCCGACAACCTTTCCTTTAAACTACAAATGTGGTAGAGTGTAGTTTATCAACACTTGTGTCTAATTTCAGATCTGGCGTCCTGAGTTTTTTATGCCCCCGCCATTTTTAATGGAGGGGGGGGGGCGCATATAGCATCACCCCTATGAGTACGTCTACACATACTTATGTAATGTACATACATACGAAAAATGGTTCCCGGGCCATTTCTTTTGAATGCATTGGTATATTGGTTTTATATTTCATACACAGGTATATAATCATAAAATACAGGTCAAGTCGATTAAGGATACAATCCACCGGTTATTGTTAGAGTTTTGTCCCTTGATCTCTGTATGAAAAATTGTTTCTGGGCGATATCTTTTGAAAACATTGGTGTATAGGATTCATATTTCATACACAGGTATATCATATCATGAAATACTTGTCAGGTTTGATTAAGGATAAAATCCACTGCTTATTATCAGAGTTAGTACCCATGACTAAAGTCAGAATTTTGTATGTGCTTAATATCTTAACAATGAATGGATGGAATTTAACAAGATTTTGCTTACACTTTGCTATTGACAAGATCTAGGTTGGAATTGTTTTGCATCAATATGTGCATATTTATAAAGAGTTATGGCCCTTGACTCCCGTCAGATTTTGAAAATACATTGTATTAATGAATCAGTCATATCTGGGAGACTTTTTCTCTCATGCAATGGCCCAGGCGGGGGCATCTGTGTCACACTGACACATTTTTAGTTTTAACTGTTATATTTGGCCCCAACGTAAAAACCCATCTGATGGGCTCGGAGCACATCCGTGTCTAGTATAAAGGTTCGTTGAGATTCGGATATGAATCTAAAAATGGAGGAGGAATAGTTTATCAACACTAGAACAGCCTCGCTGTATGAGCTGGCTTTTACAGCGACATGGTAGAGTGTCTGATTTCAGATCCGGTGGCCCAGGATCCATCCCCAGTTGGGGCAAAGGTGATTAGCATTTTTTCATCTGTTACACAAAGCCAAAATTTATAGATTTCAAAGTAAATTTTGACTAAGTAGGACCAGTGCCTGGAATTACAATGCCTCCTTAAAGTTGAGGAAAACTTAAGTTAAAGGGGACAGCAACCCTAATGATAAGTATGTTTTATCAGAAAGAGCTCTATGAACCATGAATTTTGATACAAGTATCATCAAAATCGGTTGAAAAATGGGCAAGTTATGGGCATTTAAAGAATTCAATATGGCCGACATTTAGCCTTCATTTTGAATATTTAATTAGTTTTCAGAATTTTCAACTGCTTAAATTTTAGCTATCACTACTATCACATCATCTGTGTTTCAGCATATATGCGGCTTTACGCATAAGGAAAATGTTTCATTAAAGATTAATGCAAATAATCCATTGGTTTGTCTTTTATTTTGATTACGCATATTTAATTAGGCTGAGTGACGTCACTAAGCCTACAATATGGCTGCTTCCATTACAGTCATTTTGCAAATATTCAAACGCCTACAACTTCCAAATTTTTCAACCGATTTAGATAAAATTGGTATCAAATTTCATGGTTTATTAGTATCTTTCATATAGAACATATTAATCATCAGGGTTGCCGTCCCCTTTAAGTATTGCATTTTCAGGATGCCAAAATTAACATTTCAAACTGATTAAAATCAAAATACTAGTAGTTTCATTTTTTTGGTAGATCACAATGATATCTTTGACCACAAATACTGCATCAATGCAGGCAATATCATGTTGAAATATCAAGACTTAACATAAGTCTTCCTTAACTTTAAGGAGGCATTGTAATTCCTGGCCCAGATATATATTGATCCTTATATCCTTACAACAAAGGAACTAATTCAGTTACGTTGTTAAACGTGTGCAAGGGTCTTGGGATTTATGAAGCCTAGTCAATGTTTTGCATACCTGTGTCTTGATATATATTTAAATGTATTAGTATGCGAAATTTGATTAAAATATATCATGCGGTTCAAGAGTTTTTAGCATTTTTACTAAAATACCTTGACAGGTTGTGGTGAGCTGATAAGAGATGGTGTGGGAATTACATGATAACCTTTTGAACGAATTCAGAAAAAAATATTACTTGTTTTGACATGTGTTCGGAAAATTTATCACTTTATAGACAAGCCTACATGTACACTTCCAGCTATTCATTAAACCTTTGAAGAAGCAGAAACCAGTAAACATATACTTTGACAAACAGTGAAGACCCAGATGAAATGCCACATAATGTGGCATTTCAGCTGGGTATGCACTGTTAGCTAACCCTTTTAAAGACAAAATCGATCTACAGAGAATGAAATACAATATTGTTTTGAAGGTTTATAATTATAACCTGCGATCCCTCAATGGACCATCCAGACTTAATTGTATGCTTATTTATGGAAAATTCCATTGGTCCTAAAAGGGTTAACATGTATAGCCTGATAATACTATAATTGGGCCTCGTCTCGAGAAAACCTGTCTTCGGGGTTTCCGACAAAGCAAGACTCTAACCAGTTTTCTCAGCTACAGAGATTAGCTAGAAAATCGAACATTCGCTTGTATTAAGCTTGAGTCATTGATAAACATGCATAACAGTCTGCTTCTGCAGGAGCAGTTTGATCAGGGTTTACACTGTATGCTATTCCAACGTTTCATTTTCAAAGGTTTCCTTGACAACATTATCATATCCTCTATATAAGACACAATAGTCCACCAAAGTCAGTAACAGTTTTATACGGCGTGTAACATCTTGTATTTGGTAAGGCTGTAACAGAGGATAAAGTGGGTCTTTCTTCGTCAGTTCTTCAAATTGCAGTGAGAACGTGTCTTGTAATGTTTGTAAAAGCAAGTATGTACTTTTTCTGATGCTGAAACAAAGTAGAAAAAAGCATGCCGATTGCAAAACTAAATAAATCTGGATACACAAAGCATCATCGACAATATCAGAATAAATATAATGCTATATGCGGAGATCCGGATAATTGCATATTGCTTTGCTCATTTTTATTGAAAACACAATTAGGTCATCTCATTAGAATTTGATATTCATCGAACATGGGCGGACACAGAGAGGGGGCAGGGTATCCTGACCCCCCTTCAAAATTCACAAGTGGCTATATGTTTCCTTAGAAAATCTGGTACGGACCCCTCTCGTGAAGCAATTGGAGGGAGGTCGGTACGGCCATTTGTGAAACACGTTGATTACTTAAAAAACGTTTAACTAATAAACAAAGAGATTCCAACAATGAAGTCATATGTTTTGTACTAAATTAAGGTTATCAGCAGATCTTACAGTTTTTGAAAGTTACAACGGTTTTGTGATTTTGGAATAGCAGGTTTGGGAGCCTCTAAGCGCAATGACGACTGTTTGATAGTAATGATACAATAAATGTCCATTAGTAATATATTTGCATAATGTACTAAATACCCTTTCAAGCTGCCAACAATCAACTCCAACGTAAAACAAACGACCACATTGACAAGACGAACCGACAATGAAGCACGGTCAGAAAACGGTATGATACCCCTGTTTTATCAGTCACCCCTAATAATAACTGAATTGTTTCAACATAACCTAATAAACGTTTCCTATCTTACGGCATGTTACCTTTATCCGGTAATGATGATGTTGCACTTTTGAATGACGTCGCTAATGCCGCTGAATCAACACAAAAATTGAAAATTACGTCATAGTCGCTAGTTTGTAGAGTGAAACAATGGGTAAACTGATAAATAGAATACTAGGTTCGCTTATTTTGATATCAAGTTTACCAGGCTCGGCTTTGAGAACACATGTTGAATCGCTCCGCAAGCCTCTCGATGTCAACAAACGTTCTCAAAGCCTTGCCTGGTCAACTTGATATCAAAAGACACTCACCTAGTATTCTCTACTTATATTCGTATTTGATAATTTAATCGGAATGACAGTGTCTGTTGGAGGCGCTTCATCGAAGTGCTTCCAAATGGAAACTTACATTAAATCAAAATCGGATTTCTAACCCATATACCAGTATAAGTCCAACATTTTTCTTAAAAGATGAGGGAGTAAGGTCTCAAAAAGGTATTTGGACACACCCCTTTGCAAGGATGTCTTACAAACCTATTTAGACTTCATGCGACATCTTATCTTTTTGTAAATGTAAAAGGTATTTATATACGTATACTTGTTTTTGTGGTTAGATTACTTTGTTAAACTTAATGCAAGCTATATTCATATTCTGTATGTTTAATGCTTAATAAATTTATGTTTTGTTATTTAAGCCACCGAAAACCATAAAAAAGGTTACCACTTACTTGCAGCATTGGTATATAGGAGCTGCTTGTCTGATATCGTAGTATGATGGTTCACAAAATCTGAAATTAAAATGTGGAAATTATTATAACTTGCGCAAATATATCATAGCAATCATATGCTGGTAACAAAGACATAGAGCAGTCTGTTTAGTTAAAATACCTGCAATATATATTACAATGTCAAGACATTTATTCAACATGCAGATGACTTATAATATAAGCGATGGCTTACTATCAGATCCTGTACCATGATATTCTTGTATTCTATACAAATAAAATATTGTATAAACAGACATGCAATATCATATAAATATTACATTTCCTGCGCAGATGATAGTCGAAAATATCACCCCGAGGAATGTGATTATCATCCCAGGCGTAGCCGAGGTTGATAACCATATTTCAAGGGATGATATTTTCAACTATCATCCGCGCAGGTAAAGTAATATTATTTTATTATACTGATCAGAACATTAGATCCCTTATTTTTGGAAGTCCTCCTGTAACTCAATAGACCTATCATGGTGAGGAGAGAGCCACAGGGAAAATAACTAACAACTTCTTATCCTCCTGTCGCGTTGAATGACTTTCATGTGTTTCCTCTTGACAACATCAGTAAAACTTTGACTGTTATGCATAAACAAGTCTTGGAATACTCACATACACTTTCATTTGATTTACTAGCTTTTATTATTTTGTATATAAATGGCAAGTTCCAATTCAGGCGTAGCGTTTTCACTTTTGTTCAGTATACAATGTATCAGGTCAGGCCTCAGACTCAATGACGGCCCTGACGTAAATTTAAATAGGTGGGTTGGGGCCTGATGCTTGTCTGTGGCTGGGCCCACCGTGGCTCAACTTGAAGTTTTCTTTAGCTATGACTACCTGTGAGTCGTGATTGTCTTTGTTTCATCATAGTATGATCAGATTGGATTGTTTCTTGCAATAGTTAGGAAGCTCCCATGCGAGCTTAACATGTTTGTGTTTCAACAACAACAGAATCTAGGGCGAAGTTTAGTTACCAGTAAAATGCATATACGTAAGACCCCCAATGGCTTAGGCTGCTGTCCGTTCTAAGGAGGTGGTTCTGTTGTTGTTGATTCGTTGTTGATTGTTGCTCCCATTATGGGAGTCTGTAATTGTTCTATGTGTTGTTGTGCATTAGTTTGTGACCAATACAAGTTTTGCAATTGTCTTGATGGGGAAGAGAGAGCTGGTTGATTTGCTCTGTTTGTCTTCCTGGGTGTCTCATGATTGTTGTGTGGGTCTTCCTTGTGGTGCCACGAGCTTGTCTGCAGTAGTGATTGTGGGATTTCCTTATCATACCCACTTACTATTTTTGAAAATATTATGGAAAATGGAGCAATTGCTCTTTTGGATTTAACACTTAACTTAAATTTTTCCAATGTGTTCTTAAAATAGAAAATGATGTCATGATCTACAGTAGCCTATGTTGTAAAGGGTATCATTACTATTGTAAACGCTTGGACTTGTATTTTTCTGGTCTTGACCTTAACTGTTACTTTGCCATCGTTATATCTTTACATTTTATCTGGAAAAAATCTTCAGGTAGTTTCATGCATTTTCGTCATATGAAGTAATAAAAAAATTAATAAATAAGTTATTATTACATTTTTTTTGTATTGTTTGTGTATTTGGAAAGTGTTACTGGAGGTCACCTGTTTAAATGTAATATTACAAAAACATAAGTATTATAGTTAGGTTGTAGGTCTAAATTTTGGTTTGATTCTATTAGAGTTGAATTCATTCATAAATATTTTTGTTCTATTTTAGCTCTAAAAGCCCTTTCCAGCGGGTCTGAGACATTTGTGTAATTCTTGTAGAAGCAATATGGGGACATTTATGTGAAAGTATATTAAATTTGAAACAGTGATTAAGTGATAGATGTTTAAGAATGTTTAGGCATGTCTGATTCTGGACGTCAGACGAGGAATGATGGACGACGTAGAAAGACAAATCACAAAAGCTCATCTCCGATTAACTGAAAAGTGTACATTGGCGGGTCCAGAGCGGGTGGTTGGGGGGATGGGGGGGGGGGGGGCAGAGGTCGACCCCCTCTAAAATGACAAATGGCTATTGGTAATCTTAGATAAGCTGGTACGGATTCCCAATCGCAATTGGATCCCAATTGCTTCTCGAGGGAGGTTTGTACGACCTTCTGAGAAATACATTGATGACTAAAAATCGTTGCCAGGACCCCTGACGAAATTATCTGGATCCGGACATGGTGTATACTATCCATTTGGTCCGCATATTAATGTACATTAACCTTATTATATATAAATCTTGATTTAATTGCTTGATTGATTCAAATGTCCCCAAATTTGACTTTTGAACTACACATGACTGTTTTCCGTTGCCATAGCAACTACAAGTATTGTCATCTAAAATTGATAGACTAGTAAAATTTCAATATTTCCCTATACCAACAGATAAAGTTTCAAATCTACAACAACAAACATATATGATGAATAATTACCACATGCCTTTCATTATACTTTTTAAGTTTTCATAATTGTCTTTCGATTTTGATAGTGCAAATTCTGTGATGTATTTTGCATACTGTGATATTTTGTTTTATTAAACATGCATAATAATTATATTCTATAATACACTCAGTAAAATAGCATATTTGACAACGGCTACATGAGAAAATCGACGTTAAAATCATATTGTATCTTGTATTCAAGCCAAAATGGTTTTGCTTTAAAACAACAGAATGTGGGGGTGAAAGATTGGCTAGTAATATAATGTAACCCGCTCCCTAGCGGTAACCTCTGTTGTAGTCCGACAGATACACAGCTTGACCTGGAAGTTTGGTTCAAAGTTGAGTGGTCCCATGGGTTTGTCTGTGGTTTGTGATTGTGGTATTTACTGAATAAACCATTTTCTTGTATTTTGGAACCAAACATCAACTCAGTTTGAAATGAACAACGCTATTAACCTAATATATGGCGCTATACTCATGTTTATCAATAATCTCTAAAAACTGCATTGTTTTACGTTGCCCTGATAAACAGTTATCTATCCCACGGTATGTGTATTTATCAGGTCATCATGACGTTGCTCTTTTTAAATGACGTCGTCAATGGCGTTGAAACGACACAAAAATAGATAATATCATAATCGCTTGTTTGAAGAGTAAAACAGTTGTAATCTGATAAATAGAATACCAGAGTCTCGTCTTTTGATATCAAATTTACCAGGTTTAGCTTCAAGAACACATGTTGAATCGCTTGTCAAGCCTCTTGATTCAGCAAGCGTTCTCAAAGCAGAAAAGACACTCACTACATGTTCTCTAGAATAGCTTGTATAGCTTTTTAACAACACTTTATGTATACTGGCATACTCACCCGTATCCAAAATCAAATACTATAGGAAGTGGAGTGGTACTGGTATCAGCTGAAAATGGCTTTTGGTCTCTGTGATTGGTTATGAAGCTCAAAACAGTAAAGTCAAGAATGTGTGCAAATATTGAAGGATCGTTGTAAACGTCTTTGCTTCTGAATTCCTTGCAGTAGGAATAATCTCCAGGTAGTCTATACAGATATCTGTTTCAAAGAGAAAAATAATATCATTTGTATCTCTGTAGCAAAGAATGCTTGTCCATCATAGCAGCAAGGGTTGATTTTGTCCTAGCTTGGACGCCCAGTACTGGGATCTGACTACTGATATTTTACTAAATTTTAAGAGAAACGTGACATTCGAAATAGTCGTGAGAGCGTACAAACGTATACCATTAAGCGTCGAAACAGCATTATTCCTTAGGCTCATATATCCTGGTTATTTTTATTATACCTATACCCAAGTAAATGAAATAAGACCAAGAAGAAAAAAACATAGCCTCCATGTCCATCATGAGCTGCTAATCGAACTCACGTGAATTTCCTATCTCATACTTTCTGAAATTAAAATACATACAGTAAGAAAAAAAATGAAAGATGTTAGCCATCGCACAGAGAGGGTGTTATTAGACGAAGTCTTATAATTTCATTGTTTGTGAAAAGCTGACTTGTTTATTGAACCTTCAACAGAGAAGGCTCCCCTTACCTTGCATGTACACTGTGTAACGACTGAAACGCATTTTTCACCAAACATCCATGTGCCTTGATCCACATCTGAACTAGGAGTGAGGTTGGTGCACTGTTAAACTGGTTTAAGCCCTCCAGTAAAATGTTTTACTGACCGTTCCAAGGCGGTACTTCTTTTGTGGATCTTTTATGTTTTTTTCTGTCTTGTGTTTGCTATGCCTTTGTGCGCGTCTGTTTATATGTGCCTTGAGGTCACCTCCTGGGAAAGGACTGAGCTCTTGGCTCTCGTTTGCGGTGTCTATCAGTGAGTTTTTCACTTTCACATTGGTATCCTGGGTTAAGTGTGGTACTTGATTGTATCGATTCCTGATCTTTGCACACTTACTTTGATCTCTGTAATAGAACTTTTGCGTTTTATCAAATTTTGAAAAGGAATATGAGAGATCCTGTAAAAATATATTTGTGTCTATTAAAAATCAGGTGATAATTTAGATAGACTTAAAAGCTAGAGATTTCAATGCGACCAGTTTGTCTACTTATGATTTTTCTACTCTTTACACTACTTTACCTCATAATTTGATTAAAGATAAACTTATTGATCTTATCGAAAGAACCTTCAATAGGGAAGGCTCTCCTTACCTTGCGACTTAACGACTGAAACGCATTTTTTACTTCAGAAAAACCTACAAAATATCATGTATGGTCTTGCCAAAATCTATGTGATGCGCTGACCTTTTTGTTGGACAATAGTTTTATTCGATTTGGCTATTTGGGTGATAAACAAATTGTCCAGCCAGCATTCAATGTTGGGCCACCATTGGCCCACCAACGAAACGCCATTGAAATGGTATTTCTCTGGCGGGGCGATGATGGCCCGATTTTATTTGTAAACTGGAGTTTATTAGTAATAAAAAACGTTGTCAGAGCTGGACCGCCTCCTGTCGAAACTTTCTGGATTCGCTCATGTTGTGAAAACAAACGAACTTACTCTTTATTGAATGCATCGTTTCGGGCCCGGAAATAAAACGGGTGGAACTGGCCATCATTTTTCTTCAAATGATCAACCTTCCGTCGTAAAAAGTAGATAATTGCCCCTCCAATCATCCCTCCTCTGAAACATGACCCGATTGGTTTAGAAATTCTATAGCATTCTATGGTCATACAAACATCGCCATCTGAAATAATATCAAATGCTCCTCGCTTTGACAGTTGCATCCCTTCATCTCTGTTCTTTAATATGGGCCGGTACACAAGATTGCATAACTCTTGATCTGTATTATTATCTCTATGTGAGTCTGTCTGTCCGTTAGAATAGTCTGTGCTGAGAATATGCAGATAGTATTGTAATCGGTTCCGTCGGCCCGCCTGTGCGGCCGTCCGTCGTGGGTTTTGGTTCGTCATGCGATCTCTTATTTATTTTTTGACCGAAGGTGTTCATATTTAGCATGATATTTGTTTATGGTGGATTGATGACAACAAATGTTTCAGATTACCGATATGGCATTGGAATCAAATGGCAAGGTCTAATATACTTAAGTTCTGTCTAACGACACGTACATGTGACGAACTCATCGTTCATTGCATTGATAGGGAGTGTTCATACTTAGCACAATGCTTGCTGTTGGTGTGCAGCTGGCAACGAGGGATTTTGAATATTAACATGACATTAAGAGTCAAAGGCCAAAGTCCATATACTTAAAATATATCTTTCTAATGGCTCATAACACGAACCCCCGTTACATTTTATTTGTGGAACAATCTTTGTTCATATAGGAAGATGTCAGCAAAGGTTTGGTATAGACAATATAAACTTGAGGTAAAAGGTCAAGGTCAATTATAATTTAGATCTGTTCTATGGATTGTTAGGCAAATTCCTTCACAGTGGTTATATTTTGTACAATGACTGCCTATGGTGTGAAAATGGCTACAAAGGTTTTGGATCGGCGGCGTGACATTACAGTCAATGGTCAATGTCAAATATGCTAAACTATTTTTATGGCTTGTAACGTGAACATATCTTATAGGGATCACACATATTTTTCATGCATTAACATTTGCCGGGTCCTGAAGAAGCTGTTAGAACACGATGCTAATAGGCCGTGTCCAAACATCTCGGGAAGGACCCGGCAAGTGTTAATGCACTTAAACAAACATGTGTGATTGTTATTTTTGCATATTTTACCTTATTCCAACCAAATTCGCACTGAAAACGCTGCTAAATCATTAGTATATCCCTTTTCTCACTCTGTTTCTCTAAACAAAATGGCGTCGACTGCAAACTTTCGAACATCGTAACGTCATTTTCGTGGACAAAGCAGCGTCGAAATGATCAGTCTGGTTCGAAAGGCTTTCCGTATAACGTCGTGTGTAAATAACTCGGGGCTCATTTTAAACATTTTCAAGTTTAAATCCATGTTCAAACAAAATGTGAATCTCCTGATTTGAACATGAATTTTGTTCCCTTGACAATAGGTTAAAACAGCTATACGAATAGGTATCTATGCAAGAATACATTTTTCTAGATGGTGTTCATATTTGACACAATGGTTGCTTATGGTGGGTTATGACAACAAAGCTTTCGGATCGCCAATATGACTTTTGAGACAAAGACCAAACTTGCTTAATGGCTGGGTGAAGCTAATGGTAGAGCAAACATTAGCGAAAATTACCGATACCCCCCCCCCCCCCCCCCCACACACACACACACATATACACACCTGAAAATGGAAAACAATTGAATGAATGATACGGCAAGATATTAAAGTTTCTTGGATTGCCGGAATTACTTTTTCTAAGAGGGGCGGTGATGTTAAAACATGGTGAAAACTTCATGTTTAGAAACAAAATTGCGAATTTCTGAAATCCATTTGCAGCAGCAGGTACATGGCACCAGCAATAAAACAACTGAAAATGATTATTGAGACGTATATAATCAACACCCAGGGAGCGGAAGTGACCGGACAATTGTGTTTGAACGGCAAAGTACGGCACTTGCGACGTTGTACGTTGGAGGATCAGTCACTTGCTCTCAAAAGAAAACACAGGGTGCATAAATATGTCAACACTGCAACCATTTGTGTGTTTGTCATGAATTTATTCATACTCACGTAAGTACCAAATTAATTATACTGTAAATTGGTAATATTAAAACTGATATTTGTCATCGTTCACTTAAAAAAATGACACTGATAAATCCATTGATGCTTCGTTTGAATGTGATCACTCTTCAAAGTTGTAATGGAATATAGCATAACTATAAAGTTTGTACGTTCTTCTTATTTTTCTACCTTCTACAATTACATATCATGTTAGTTGCTGAAAGAGTGTTTACTGGAATAATATGTAACGACTTATCATGCCATCTTTTTACATCATGTGAACGAGCACTTGACAGTAAATTGAACGGCTGCTTGTGATCTAGGCTGTCTGTATTAAACGGGCACTTGCCATCATGAACACATTTAGTTGAAATGATTATTGCTATATCAAGGTACAAATTTGTTGTTCCAAACATCAAACAGTCTTGATATCGTTAATATTACATGCTTTGAAATAAATATAAACAAAAAAGTGTTTATGGTCAGTTTCAGCAAGAATTCATTTAGTACTGGTTTGTTTCAATAATACACCCTGATAGTAGACAAAGCATACATTTTGCCTGCCTGGTATTAAAGTGAAATTGGCAGTGTGTACAGTCCAGCCCTTTGGAGTTTGTGTTTTTAGTCCAAAGCTCCACAGTCCTTCTTTAAGTGAGATGGTCTTTAGATACTCTGCTTATCATTGATTTTAGCAGGACAGTTATCAATTGCTGGAGGAACCTTATAGTCGTTAAATACTTAAAGTAAGGCTGCAAAGGAGGAAATTGTGATTAGGATAAATAGCCATCTTTAAATGTCCACAGCATGTAGCCCGGACATAAAGCAACTAACCAAATAGACAAATATGTATGATTTGGCTGTTATAGGACCTAATGTTGCAATCTCATCTTTACGCAAATGTGTATTTATATGATTTTGTGTAAACATAATGTGACACGATCAGACTGCTACTTTATGGTAATTAGGGAACAACCTAATCAGGGTTCATAGTAAGAGCGTCCATATGATCAAGTGCAATTGGATATATAATACACAGCAGATGTAAAAACAGACAACAGTTTCAGGACAAAATATAAACAGGATCAGGCTTAATAAATTATGAATGAGTTGAAAGGATTTTTTCCTAAATAGTTAAACATTACTTAATTGTTTTCCTTTTATTTTGTAAAAAAAAACCCCATAAAACACATATCAGTGTATCAGTGAGACAGTTCTTAATATCAACAACAAATCCTTCTCTTTGAAAGAATGAACCGTATTTAAATTGTTGTCTGGCCTCACATCTGCTGACACCCTTTCTAATTCTATATTGCAAACGATATGGACTCATAAAAGGCTAATCAGGATCAATATTGTTTGCTTCCAAGATAAAATTAAATGACCATAGTACCTACCCCCACCCCTCTTGGGGGACTTTGCCACTATGACTTCCTAATACTACAATATATATGGCACAAATTATGTATTATATTAGTCCTCTAAGAAAAGTCACATTATTATGTAATATCAAACTTATGTTACCAAAAAATATTCAATAATATTTTGGTGCCAATGTAAGGTACTCCTAGGCATAGTACATAATTGTAATAGCCTTGTGTGTGCCCTTTTTATTATGGAATGGTTTTAAAAGCATTATGATCAAGCAGAAGTGTAATACTAACAATACTTCATGTTACATACGTTATATTTGTTAACTACACTCTATAAATTATTGATTTTAATAGCTTTATTTGATAAATTTAGTTCACAATAACATGACCCTGACATGCATTTAACTGCTAAGTTATAAGCTGCTGAGTATGATGACCCTTAACAGAATATTTTATAAGGTAACGACCTTTTTATTGAAATTGAGCATACAATCCTATCTGAAGCTTTTAGGCACTTTAAGCAATATGAGCATTCTATTGATAAAGAATTGTGTAAGGCGGTATTTAACATTTTCTGGTGTATATTTTCATTATACAGTATATTACTTTAATACATTCTATTAAATGCCTAGTACTTGTAATACATTATACATCCTGAGGTGTTTAAATTTATTTAAATCTAATTTTTGCACTAAATAAATATAACTACTAGCTTGCTCAAAATAGAACTTTAAATCTATTATTAAAAATCCTTATCAATCCACATTTAACTTTGCAAAACATAATGTTTTTTAGATAGCAAAATGATTTTATAGGTTTGTTTTAAGTTATTAGGTTTTAAAATTAGTAATAGAGTGGATATGATAGAATTTAAGTAATAACTGAATAAAGACAATTCCCAAGTTATGTCAAATTTTAAGGTAAGATATATTATGATATAAAACATATGATATGGTCCTATATTTGTCCAAAATGTTGTCATAAAATAATAAAATTTTAGCCTGAAATGCTAAGAAATGGTGGATTGAAAATATGAAAGTTACTTACAGAAATTTTCTGAAAGAAATAGCATCTGTGTACAATCAACTTGGACTACTGTGTCCCGTTAGTCTTTGGGGGAAATACTATTGCAGAATCTTTGGTAGAAATAGTTAGATTGGGATAACGCATTGGATACTGATGATCAGATAGAATGGTCAGATATAAAATCTGACATTGACTGTATCAGCTGCATGGAAATATAAAGATGTATAAAAACGTGGTGAAAGTAAATATCATCTCAAAGTAAGTAAGATCAGGAATCGATACAATCCAATACCACACCTGACCCAGAAAACCACAATCAAACCTCATTTGCAAAACGGTGATCTGCGGGACGGATTGTTCCATGTACCCAACATACTCATGATAGATTATTGCGCCATTTGTGAAGACGAGCATCTTTCGTCATAAAACCTAAACGCTGTAACTTACCTTCAGTGACATTGACCATTTGTCTCAAACGTTCAGAAGCTACAGGTTCTAGTTCAGTAAACCAGTTGAGCCTTCTTCCCGTTGTGAAAGGAAAGTTGAACAATCTTAGCATCCTGTAAAGTACATACATGCGCGTTTTCTTAGCAATTACCAGCCATCCAGATCAGACAGTGCAATAACAATATATGTTTTACATTTTGCAAAACATATGCACTACATATGATTATACATGTATATGTTATTGCCTATATGTGCTTATGTATGCAAGATGAGAACTGCAAACCATATTTGAATTTGTTCCTTAATTTTTAGTGAGAAAACTGTTCAGAGTTTGAGATCAGATTGGGCTCAAACAAAACTCTCCAACTGCAAAGGCAAGCCGGACTCTTTTGAAATGTGCTTGTATTAAGAGTTGCTATAATAATGTGTTCTAGGCTGCAATGATGGTTGCCCTCCCTTGTTTCCTGCATATTAAGTAATCGCCATTGAATGAGCTTTACAAGTCTACGTGACAACACAAACGTTCCACACAAGCAGGTGTTTCTATAATCCCATGTACCAGTGTTTAGAAAGTAAGGGAGTATGAAATTGCACGCTGCAGGCCAAACCACGGCACCATGTGGAAGAGACACAGAGGACTAACAGTCACAACATATCAAGAAAACAATTAATAGAATAAAGCAAACAGCTCTCTCCTTCCCATCAAACCTTAACATTGGGAATTCAGATAATTAGATGTGTATCATTTTAATCAGTAATTGTGTAGGAACTGCACTGCCCACTATACAAATTGACTATTTAGCTGAAAATTTAGTAAAAGTAAGAAAGAATGCAAATATCAGGAATCGATACAATCAAAGTATGAAAGAGGGCAAAGATCAGGGATCGAAAGAATCAAGCACCATATCCAATCCAGGATACAAATGGGAAAGTGACAACTTTACAATTAGACATCACAAACGCCAAGAGGTCAGCCTTGCCCAGCAGGTGACCACAAGGCACCAATAAACAGACGCGCACGAAAGCATAACAAAAACAAGACAGAAATAACACAAATAATCCACAAAAGAAGCACCGCCTCAAAATGGTCAAGTCCAATTTAGGCTGAGACGAAATAATATTTCAGCTGATTTAATAGTAGGCGTTTGTGTGAATCGTGGTTTATGCCATCTGAACTGATATATTTTAGTCTTATTGATTTTAAAAGAGGAACACTTTCTAGGATGTTTTTTGGAAATAAGCATTTTTTAGATTTTAAGGGTTCTATGTTTGGGCCTTGTTGGTTTGTTGCCATCTGAACTGATATATTTTAGTCTGATTGATTTTAAAAACAGGAACGTTTTCTAGGATGGCTTTTGAAATTAAGTAATTTTTAAATTAAAAGGGTTCTGTGTTTGGTCTTTTTTATGTAGTACTATGTGTCTCTTCTAGTTTTACGATCATCTTGATGGGGAAAAGAGAGCTGGTTGTTTTACTTTAATCGTCTTCCTTATGTCTTGTGAATGATATTGTGTTGTCGCTCTTCCACATGGTGACATGGGCTGGTCTGCAATGTCTGATTGTGTTATATCTTGATCACACTCACCTATTCTCTTGCTTTTGCTTAACTTACAGTATAGTGATCCACAATAAGGGTGTTCATATGAAAAAGAATTAAACAATGCTTCCTTAGGCATGAATATTAATACATGTGCAGCCACATAACACTCACATTTGGTTTGATGAAAGTACGTTTTTTAATGGTTAAGATTAAACAAGATTGAAATAAGCGATAATTCGACGAAATTCTGCGTATGGCGAAATTTGTCATTTTCGACATGCGACCCCAGCCATATTTCATAAGACATTATTCAAAACATGTTGTCCATACGTTTGTTCGGTTTGCACTTGTGCATTAAGGTTATAACTCTTATCAATTTGAAATATAGACCGTACATGTACTACTTGGAGTAAGAAAGTTATACCAAAAAAGCCCTAGTTGTGCAGAACTTTTTACTTGGTATATATCCTTCTGCGCTTCATAGTTTTATCTTTGATCCAAATTGAAATAAAATAGCAGAGTTATATACCATATTAAGACGATACGTTCTGTGCAAGAATGGTTTATGTCCCTTGTTTCCTGTTAAAGTTACCTTTACGCAAACATTAGAATACAAATCATTTAGCACCATTACTTTCATGCGCTAATTTGGGAACAAGCTGCTCTGCATCTGTTGGTAAACATCACAACAAAATGATTGATTGTGAGGTTGTTGGTTGCTCAAGACGCAAGGTGAAGAATATGCATGTTCAAAAGGATTGTTTGAGGAAAGGCTGAGTCTATGGATATCGGCTGAGAACAGGAAATACATCGTTATCAAGAAAACATGGGATCATACATCAGTCGTCTGCTCTAAACATTTCTGTAGTTTATCCCCCTTTAATGCTTATTGCCAGCTGTGCATCTTTCTCTTTAACCAAATGACAATTGTCCGCTGTTGAAAGACTTGACTATTAGTGAATGTTTAGTGTTCTGTAGCTCTTTTTCTTGGCGCCGTGAGATGGTATGCAGTGTGTGAATTTGGTATTTCCTGGTCATACTCACTGATTCCTTTTGTCTACATGACAGCACCAATCCAGACTGGGCCATCACTATACCTCAGCCGAGCAGTAGTTTATACACAACTTCCAAGCAAATCAAATGATAGATACATCAGACAGGAGGAGATGCGATTATTTTGCCTTCCTTAATTAAAGAATAAGCAAATAGATTTTAAATGGGACAACGAAAAAAAACTCAAACCGATTTAAAAGGAGAAAATTTACTAGGACTTGAAGAGGCATTTTAGTTTGGCAAACAGTTCATGCTTGCAGACGTACAGGCGCACAGTAGTTTACTCTTTCCTTCCAAGTTGCGACGGTTTTCATCTGTTTGTTTCCCCCCCCCCCCCCGCTTTTAAAACAGTTTAGACCCAGATCAGGTATGACAGAAGTGAATATGATTAGGAAATGCAACTCTCACACACTGGAACCCGTTTGACACTCTGATAGTATTTTGTGCTTGTATTTTGTTAATTTTGATTGTTAAATAAGTCAGTAGACAAACAAGTATCAGCAATATCGACGATAATTGATTTGATTGAGTTGATTCTTCAAATAAATGTGAGTGTGACCAAGAAATACCACAATCACACACTGCAGACCAACCCATGGCACCACGAAGAAGAGCCACAGAACACTAGCAGGCACGAGGCATCAGGAAGACAACTAATTGTATAAATAGAAAGGACATTAAGCATTGCATAATACAAATTTACTCAGAAATAAAGCACAATAAACCAAATAGGCCCATGAGTACTTAATAACTTAGCATACAATTTTAATACAATGCAATCACATGGATGAAATTGCTGGTATTTTGTGCATACACGAATGAATATACAGATAAGTATATCTCAACCATGCGCTAAATTAGTTGATGTATCGATATTGCCAATTAACAGAAATACAGAGTATCATTATGTTGAGAAATATGCAACATATACACACACACATGTATACACCCACATTCATGCCTGTATACATGCATGCATGCAGTCTGCAGTAATCTTATCCCATCTGACTGCATGCATGCGCATTCTGTCTTGTCCCTGTGTGTGTCTACATGTGCGTATCCTGTTAAGCTTCTGATAAATAACAAATCCTGTATTTACTTGAAAACAATTAGTATTACTTAATTTGCAATTACCTGTTCACTTCTGAATTTCAATGCTTTATAAATATAAATACTTGGATTCGTTAAAAACGTTTTATTGTTTGAATTAAATAATAATACAGTTAGCTTTGGAATGTTTGTTCTATTCCATTAATATTTTGGAATATTAGTTTTCCCCAGATCATCGTGTAATTTGCATTAAAAAAGGAAATGGAATTCTAGCTCAGGAGAGGTGCAAATGGCATTTCTTTTCATCGAAAGGTATATCACATGCCTGTTTCGACTGCTAATCTATGTAATGATAGTCTAAGTTGTATCAAGGAGTATTTGATTTTCGGAATGCTTACCAGATGTAAATAATCATGAGATTGGTAAGATCCTAACAAATTGAAAAAGACAAGCTCTGCTGTGTGTTTGCAATTGGGCGTTAAGGTTTTGGACATAATTGTCTATAAGCCCTAACAAATATATTTTAGTTTCCCATCCCTTGTTGTAGCAAAACTTCATAAAACCCCAAATCTGCCAACGTGTTCCTGACCAAAGCTGTCCAGTTAACCTTAAAGGGGTGTGCTTCTATATCTTGCAATAATTATGTCTTATATATTAGTTGTCTTGTGGTGTTTACATTTATAACCAGTAATTAGTTAGCTGTACCAATCGTTTTGTGTGTAAAGTTTGTCTGCCCAATTCTGCATATATCAAATCATTCGGAGTACTTGGTTTGACCATTAAAATCGTTTTCAGAAAACGTAAATGCACTTATTCTATTGCTGCTGGTGCCTATATAAATTCCCAATCATCTGCCTCATAACAAAAAATTGGTACTATCAATTTATCAAAGAGATCTAGTCTGTGTTTTATCGAAATGTCAGTGAATTGGTACAAATGTTTGTTCATTTTAAAGATTGCCATGAGTGCTTTACCAGCTAAACAATTTGGGTTTCATGTAATGAGCCTCCTTATGTAAATATGACACCAAGATATACAAATTTATTAACAATTTCAAGCTCTGCTCCGTCATAATAGAATGATATGTTATCCCGTAATCTTCCTCCTTTTCTGAAAACCATGACCTTTGTTTTTTGAGTGTCAACCTTCAACTTCCATCTATAACAATAATTTTCAAGAATATTTAGACTTAATTGCAAATTTTTTTTATCCTTTGCTATTAAAGTTATATCGTCTGCATACAAAAATAGAAAAAAAAATAAGCATCTCAACAATTCTTAATCAGTTGCGGCAGGTTTAATCAACGTAGGGAGCCCATTCAAGCCAGTGCTCACCGAATTTAACGGTTATTTGCGATATTTGCCTGACACAGGATGTCAGTCAATCACTCCCTCTCTCTCTCTCTCTCTCTCTGATGTATGCCCAATGAAATAATCGGGATTGTGCAGACCCCCATGAATTTAGCACCTTCTACACATCGTCGAGCCGATATATGAAAAGATCTAGGTGATGCTGACGTGATGTAGTAAACCTTTATCCCTCTCCCCTCTCTCTATCTCTCTCTCTCTCTCTCTCTCTCTCTCTCTCTCTCTCTCGTTTGCATATATATATTTTGTTCAATCCAAAAGCACACTTTGTATCAACCATCATACCACCTTTCAGGAGATGACCTATATTAGCTTACGCTTACTGTCAAATCCTTTAGATTCAACTGCCTTGTTTTATTACATGTGCCTCCTTTACTGTATAATAGAGAATTAATAAAATATGTTTAAACCAAGCACCTCAATGTCTATTCCTTTGCACCCTTAAGAATATATTCCCTTTCGATATCATTTTAATTTAACGCTTTATTTATTTAACGAGGATTCCTAACAGCCCAAGGGCCACTAGTAGGTCTCCTCACGAAGAACATGAACATACAAATACAACGGACAATAAAGATAGACACACAATAACACGAAAATATGTACATATATACATCCAATGAACGAAATGTGTATATGTGTGTGTGTGTGTGTGTGTGCGTGGGTGTGTTTGTAAGTGCGTAAGAGAGAGAGAAGAGAGAGAGAGAGAGAGAGAGAGAGAGAGAGAGAGAGAGAGAGAGAGAGAGAGAGAGAAAGAGAGAGAGAGAGCATTGTGTATTAGAGATAGTGAGAGAATATTTAAGCACAATCTTACAAGCTTTCGTCGTGTGCAGCTGTTTCATTGTGATCGAAACGCCCAGATTCATGGATAAGTTTGAAGACATAGTCAAAGACTTTTTTTATTTTCTTCCAAGCTCAAGTCTTCTGATCCGTGTAAGAGGATGTTACAGAGATGATCAGACATTAGTGCGATGACAGATATATAGCTAGTACCAGGAAAGATGATTTGTGAGATTTCTTTAAGCATTGTTCGTCGCTGAGGCTCGTATCGAGGGCAATAGAGAAGGAAATGGGAGGTCATTTCTGGTATATCATCACAAGTTACATTTTCGCAATAAGCTGATTGTATAATATTATATCGGAATAGATGACGTTTTAGATGACTGAGTCCAAGGCGTATCCTACAACGATTAACGGTATGCCAACCATGGCCATGAGAATAGAGCTTTTTACTTTTATTGGGTCCATATAACCGTTTCAGTTTGTCCTTTAAATGTTTATACTGTCAGATGTTTTCAGTTCCAAAGACAAGTTGTTCCATTCTCGTATCATTTAGTAGATTGGAAAGAGTATGGGAGATATGCCTTCTCCCTGTCTGACTCCTAAGCAACAGGTGAAATCACTACTTACGCGATTATCAAACTTTACTCTTGACTTTAAATTTTTATAATAAAATGGATATCAAAACATAAAACCCACACAATAATGGGACCAAAAATAAATAATGAATCACCAACAACAGAACCTCCGTTTCAATCCAGCATTGTGATAACAACATACCTATCAATTGTATAACCCGCAACTTCATATTCTGGTTTTTCACATCCTTGGTTACATTTGTCGTAAATCGTTGTCTTTGATCTACAAAACAACAATAATGAAAAACATTTAAAATTCCAGATGTACAAAATGCACCAAACTACGTCACTGGCAGGTGTTAATAAAACATACCGTCCGGAGGATCCAGAGTGGGACCGGACCCCTCCATGGAAAATCACAAGTGGCTATATGAGCCGCGACATGAGATTTTCAACAATGTAGTATGTGCGACCGGTAAAGGTTCAGACAAGCCTGCGCATACGCGCAGTCTGATTAAAGCTTTTGCTAGTCCTTTAATGAGTGTTGAGCTACTGACCGAACATTATTTGGAGTTTCTAAGATTAAAAGGACACTGCACAGGCTCTTCTGAGTCTAGACTTTTCAAAATTCCATATTGTTGGAAACCACGTGTCACGGCTCGATAATGTTTCCTTTGAAATACTGGTATGGACACCCTCGAGAAGCTATTGGTTCCAATTGATTCTGAAGGGAGGTCCCTTCGACCCTTTATAAAATACGTAAATGGCAGGACTTTAGTTAAGAGTGCGTAACGAAAATTTAATTTTGTTATTTCTCAACCAAAACATATGTTGTGGGTGCTCAAAAGAACCGTCTCAGTTAGACGGTTCTTTGGAGCACCCAAAACATATGTAAACAAGAAATATCACAGTCACGTGACGAATGCCCCCAAAGGAATTGGTCAAGCATAAGACACATTTGAGGAAAGTTAGCTGTAATATAGGAGATATGCTCCAGACACGATAAACCTAGAAATGAGGAAAGAAGTCAATGTCAAGGTCAAAGTGACCCAAAATGGTATGCACCACTCCACCATCCCAAGAGGAATAAACACACCAGATTTCAAATTCCTACATCAAATAATATAGGAGATATACTCTAGACAGGATTGTTCTAGAAACTAGGTCATAGGTCAAGATCACAGTGACTGCGACACATCAGCATCTAAAGATGTATTCATACAGCAAATTTGGGATTCCTATCTCAAATAATATAAGAGATATGTTCTGGACACGATTATTCTGCAAACAAGGTCTGGGGTCAAGGTCAAAGTGACCCAAAAATGGTATGTGACACTCCACCATCCAAAGCTGCATCCACCCACCAAATTTGGGATTCCTACCTTTAATAATATAAGAGATATGCTCTGGACATGATTTTTCTAAAACTAGGCCAGAGGTCAAGGTCACAGTGACCTGTAAATGGTACAAGACACTCCACCATCCCAAGATGCATTCACACACCAAATTTGGGATTCCTATCTCAAATAATAAAAGAGATATGGTCCTGACACAATTATTATTACCACTAGGTCAGAGGTCCAGGTCACCGTGACCCGTAAATGGTACAAGACACTCAACCATCCCAAGATGCATTCACACACCAAATTTGGGATTCACCTCTCAAATAATATAAGAGATATGCTCCTGACACAGTTATTATTAAAACTAGGTTAGAGGTCAAGGTCACAGTGGCCCAAAAATAATATGTGAGACTCCACCATCCCAAGATGCATATACATACAAAATTTGGAATTCCTACCTCAAAGAATATAAAAGATATGCTCCGAACACAAAAAATCTTAAAACTAGATCAGAGGTCAAGGTCACAGTGACCCGAAATGGTATGTATGACACTTTGTCATCTCAAGATGCATTTAGACACCAAATTTGGAATTCCTATCTGAAAGAATATAGGAGATATGCAACAGACTCGATGTAGTTTCTAGAAATTAGGTCAGAGGTCAAGTTCAAGGTCACAGTGACCCAATTGTGGTATGCGACACTTCCCCATCTTAAAATGCATTCACACACAAAATTTGAGATTCCTACCTCAAATAATATAAGAGATATGCTCCGGACACGATTATTCTTAAAACTAGGTCATATGTCAAGTTCAAGGTCAAAGTGACCCAATTATGGTACGCGACACTTCGTCATCTCAAGATGCATCATCACACCAATTTTGAGATTCCTAGCTCAAATATTATTAAAGATATGCTCCAGACACGATTATTCTAATAACTAGGTCAGAGTTCAAGGTCAAGGTCACAGTGACCTGAAAATGGTATGTGACACTCCGCCATCCCAAGATGCATTAACACACCAAATTTGGAATTGCTATCTCATAGAATATAGGAGATAAGCACCAGACTCAATGCAGTTTCTAGAAACTAGGTCAGAGGTCAAGTTGTTTCTAGAAACTAGGTCAGAGGTCAAGTTCAAGGTCACAGTAACCCAATTATGGTACGCGACACTTCCTCATCCCAAGATGCATCCACACACCAAATTTGAGATTCCTACCTCAAATATTATAAGAGATATGCTCCGGACACAATTATTCTAAAATCTAGGTCAGAGGTCAAGGTCAAGGTCACAGTGACCCGAAAGTGGTACGCGACACTCCGTCATCCCAAGATGCATCCACACACCAAATTTGGAATCCCTACCTCAAAGAATATAGGAGATATGAACCGGACACGAAGCGGGACGGACACACGGACGGACGGACGGACAGTGCGATTACTATATGCCCCCCAAAGTTCCTTTGGGGGCATAAAAATGATGAGTTAGGAAATATTTACAATTATATGCTGCAAATTTTTACTTATCTAAACCTGTGTGATGGCACCAGCGTCCCACTCCCCTTGACGGACGTTTCTGGATTCGCGCATGCATGCAGTAGTTATTTATCAAATGCTTTTGCTCTTAGACAATAAAAGATAACGAATGGATCCTAAAACCCTGAAACAAGTCACAAGAATTCGGATCTCCTTAATATTAGGGTTTACAATGTCAACATATTCATAGGAGCCATGGTGGATCCAGAGAGGGGGACAGGGGGTTCGGACCCCCCCCCCCCCCGATAAATCACAAAAATATAGGGTTTCTTAGAAAGACTGGTATGGCTCCATTGGAAAATCACAAAGTTGCCAAGCCATTTAAATGGCGTTTCGCTGGCGGGCCAATGATGGCCCGCTTATAGTGGTATTAGACTCCTCTCTTCTCAACTAAAAAAATACACAAAAAACGTTGTTTGTGTTAGACCCACTCTGGCAAAACTTTCTGGACCCGCGCATGGGATCATCATTTGAACACACTTTGTTAGGCCCATATGTCTAATATTATAGAGGGGCACAGTGGCTGGGTTGGAAGTGCATTAGGCTGGGGATCAGAGGGTTTCTAGTTCGAGACTCACTGGAGTTTTTTAAGAAATTATTTCAATTTTTGGAATGTCATGGAATCATGAAGACTTCGGGTCTCTTGCAAAGTAAGTGAAGCCTTAAGGGATTCACGTTAACTATGCAAGAGACCCGACGTATTCATGATTCCATGAAAATTCAAAATATGAATTTATTGCTTATATTTACATTTTATTTAAATGACTAAATTATAAAAAATATTTTTATCTAGGAATTAAAACAGTTTTGTATTTAAAATGCAATTGTATAAATGGTTTATTCGGAGTGTAAAATGGAAGAGTGGAACATCCAGCTTGAACACGGACAGCCAATGGAGCAAACAAGAGGCTTGCTTAGCACGTGCGACTCGGGTGTGGCTCGCTGTCAATCACAATACCAGTGTCACTTATGGCGAATGAGTTCGATGTTCGAAGGCAAATGAGCTTGCCAGCTGTCAATAAAAGTTGTGTAATTCATGAGGCTATGAGCGGTTGCAAAAATATAAATGATTTCAAAATGTAAATATAGTGTTGTATATTTGACCAAAACACTTTATCAACTACATAGTTATAGCCCAGGAAGACGAAAAAAGTATTGACTGCAGCGTAAAATATCAACATAAAAAACAGACCCATGGTGCATGGCCTTTTAGTTCCGGAGATGGTGAAATTTGATTACTTTTACCTAACAACGTATGGGAGCAAAAGTGTGTGAGTATGATCAGGAAATATCACAATTACACACTGCAGACCAACCAAAGGCACCATGAGGAAGAGCCACAAAACACTAACAGTCGCAAGGCATAAGGAAGACAATTAAAGTACAGCAACTAGCTCTCTCTTCCCCATGAAGCTGATTACATATCTAGAGAGGCACTAAGGACTGCATAAGAAACCAAGGACCAAACACAGAAACTGCACAAACGACGGGAGCAACAATAAACAATCAGAACTACTGCTTTAAAACGAATTAATAATTCCTACTCAACCGATAGCTACTTCCCTTTGGAATATAGGTCAGCCATCTTGATGGTCAAAAATCAATTTGACAGCTAGGCAAAAAATAGAAATACCTATTTTTCTAAAAACCTCTGTATCCTTGTGCCGTGACAGTTGCAATAATTAATTCAAAAATGGATTTAAAAAATAAACATGTTATGTTTAACATAATAAAATAGTCCTGCCGAGTAAAAAATATATATTTACTATTTTTCCACTATATCGTCTATTTTTTTTTTTTGACCCACCACATGGCTGACCATTTTTACAAAGGAAAGTAACAATTGGTTGAGTGGAAACTATGAATAGCGGTCTAAGACACTGGGGTCTTAAATGCTTTTTACTTTAAAAATCTTCGGCCTATATTCTAGATATGTTGTTTGTTAAACACAAAATTGTTTAGCTCGCATAGTGGCCTCCTAACGTATGCAATATATTATTGCAGATAAACGATAATTAAATTAGCACACTATGATGAAACAAAGAAAATTACTCGTGACTAACAGATAGTCTGAGCTGAAGACGACCTTAAGTTGAGCCAAGGTGGGCCCACTAAAAGACAACCAACTGTTGAAAGCTTTACGTCAGGACCGTCA
Organism: Loripinus fragilis; assembly: GCA_964019695.1. Taxonomy (NCBI): domain Eukaryota; kingdom Metazoa; phylum Mollusca; class Bivalvia; order Lucinida; family Lucinidae; genus Loripinus; species Loripinus fragilis. The sequence continues at coordinate 137,365,418 of OZ026515.1, forward strand.
TTGAGTCTGAGGCCCGGCCTTCCATCGTGAAATAAGGAGGAAACCACTGCTATAAACCGTGATTGGGTTTACAACCGGATAAGCAGACTTTCGAAAGATATCCATGTTATGCAATGTATCTATTTTTTATAACGTTCGATTATCTTTTAGAATTGATCACCAAAATTTGGCTTTCCAACAATTCTTTTTAATTTTTAAGCTAAATCCACATAAAATATCAGCTCTGATATGCCCTGGTGCAGAAGACCTTTAAACCAGTATTATATTTAACAAACAACTCCGAGTGTCTGTGATAGAATTTAGAACATGCTTTACGAATAGTGTTATATTGATAACCTTGTTCTAATAACTTCAGCAATATCTTAATGATGTGATATGAACAATAAAGTCGTATCATACGAAGGATAATCCTATAAAATTTGATTTAAATTGAACAATCGTTCGTTGAACAAAAGTGTGGTTGCAATCCAATGACAGCTACATTGACTGAGAGACCAAAGGTCAACTATGATATTTGGCGATTTCCTGGCCCCGAGGTTATAAAAATGTCATGCTCTACTGAACTGAGCATGAAATTTCACCTGCTCAACAAAGCTACAATGCTGACAAATGAATACTTTTCTTGCTTTCAAACTATCCGTTGATGTTTTTATAATGCTACTAAATGATAAAAATTGCCTTTTAAAATTTATGAGCATTATGAAGTTCGTGCTCTGTTGACTTGAGCATGATAAAAGCTTTATTACCTCGAGGCCTGATGTTAATGTCCCATCAGGTTAAGTATAACTTGCATCTATAATGACTTAAATGTAATAGCCGCTCTAATTAGGTGTGTTACCCAACACTTACAGGTTATACAGGTTGATGTGCCGTCTCAGATACTTTACCTGTATTCTGGTTATAAGGGGTGTGAGCTACCTGTGAACAAAGCCTTTGTCGCTTATGGCATGATCTTTTGAGCTCAAATGCATGCTTTACTAATATGCACCACTGCACTTGCCATAAAGACCTTGAACAGATAAGTTCTATACTTTCTGTGGAGCTCATATTCAATATATTATATATATATTATTTTTCCAGGTATGTACATATTGTATTCCATAGTTTTGTATTAGGAAATATGTGAATTGTATTTTGTAAAGTATCGCTGTAATGTGATTTTGTCAATGAAACTGCAAGATTTCTGAATATTTCATAAATTCGACCCATTATCCTGCTGAATGTTAACTTGTCTTGGCAGCCAAATTCCTATTTCAATTCCTATGCCTGGTACATTATTCGCTACCTGTTTCACCATATGGAATCTGGACTGGGTACACTCTTTGGAAGCATCTCTACGAGACGTTTTCAATGAGTTCACATAATCTATGTTCTTGGATGATAACACTAGGTTTTAGGGTATGCGTTGCAAAGGCCAATGTTGTAGGCACTTGCCATAAAGACCTTGACCAGATAAGTTTTATACTTTCTGTGAAGCTCATATTTAATATATTTTATATATATTATTGTTCCAGGTTCCGGGCTAGTTGATGCCATGGCTGCTGCTTATTATTAAAACATATATTGGCTATATCTGAGTTGTAATCGTCATTGTGAAGGACCGATCTCACGACCGGTGACATAAAAATCATAGAACATAATTTGCGGAACCAACATCCCAAATGCTACATACTTAGACCCAGTTTGATTCCGGGGAAATAGATATTAAAACATGTTTACGTACTTTTTAACTTATTGACATAGCAGGTATTTTTCATGTGTCCTAGACTATACTGTCATTTTAATTGTCTCAATTAGTAAATGTCCAGTGTGACATTTGACTTCAGTTAGCCTTGTACTTAATGTGAAAAATGTTTAAAGTACAATTGATCCGCGGCTGATATGAATGGCCTTGACTGAAAGATCACTGGTCAATATTAACCTTGGCAATAACATATTAACATTAACTGAAAGCTTGACTTTTCAAGATTTTTCCCACTTTAATACATCAGATCAACAAATGAGCCGCAACATAATATTTCCAACAATGTGGTATATGCGACCAGCAAAGCCTCAGATCAGCCTGCGCATACGCGCAGTCTGATCAGAGCCTTTGCTTGTCGCTTGAATATTCTATGACTGTTAAGCTACTGGCTGAACATCATTTGAGGTTTCTCATGATGCAAAGGCTCGTCTGAGTCTACACTTGTCAAAATGCCACATTGTTGGAAATCATGTGTCACGGCTCAAATGTGACCTTGCCGTAGAGTTGGTAATGGGAAATCTAGGATCCTCTTATAAAAGTAATGGTAGTACCCATATCCAAAATGCACCGTAATATAGCCGAAGATCATTGGCTTTATGATTCCAATGCACAAGAGGTGTTTTGTGTTTATTTTACAAATTTGAAATTGGTTTTACTCATTTATTCTCATTATAGTCTGTAATAATTAGTTTATATAGGTTAAAATGACCTCGAGAAATACGTAATCACCAAGAAAATAGCTCTTAATTTCATTCGCTGATTTCAAACAGTCTCTGGAGACTAGTAGTCAAATTTAAAGCGTTTGAACATGCTGTCTGTAAGAAATGTTTTGAATCGGCCTCCAATTATTTCTATTCAAGAGATGAAGTTTTTCGCCCAGAACCTAATATTAATTGTACATATTAAATAATTAAAGTGTGTTCTATTAGAAAACAAAGTCATTCATTTGGATATTTTTTGTGGAAACAATTTGAACACCGTTAATAAATACATTGTCTATGTAAATGCCTTAGATGAAACCAACATTTCTAGCTGCTTGCATTTCTCGATGCAAAACCTTGAAGTGGCATGTGATCTAGACCTCGCCTCTGGGCGGAGTAACGTCAACGTCAGTAAATAACTGTCTTTTTTTATTATCGAAGTTTCCAAAAGTGATGTAATCCACATATCGTCACGACGCAATGTAGGCTCCCTGGCTGTTCCAAATGACACCGTTACAAATAAAATAGTTTATTTTATAAGGATAACTAGCGGACATTGTTGGAAGATAATTAATACAATTTAATTGACCATCTATAATATAAATATAAGAATTGAAATTCATGTTTTAAGCTTGTTTGAAAAACATTAGTTTTTGTATTGTCTGTGAAGCCCTAAGTGCTTCTCGGAAACATTAAAAATGCTAATGTTTTTCACCATCCAGTGCAAGTCCAGTGGTTTACAGATTCCATGGCAACATTAAACTGCGTGCAAAATACATGAATGCAAAATTTGGTGATCAGTTTTATCGGCGATAACTACTTTAAATGTATAAGAAATCGATTTGGCTGTGAGTTTTGAAAACTTGTTTTTCACAATTCTTCCAGGACAGCCTTAACATGGACTACCCACTTGGGCACTTGTACTGTTTAACTTATAAGGCCCATTTGTCAAGCAAAGCGCATAAAATCTGTTTTTCATTTGAATAATAGCTTGGTTGTTCCGTTTAATTAAACAGAAAAGTAAACACTTAAATACGCGTTTTCATAAAAGATACACCAGTTTTAGCTCTTAAAATCATTTAAAGGGGGTGGGCGTGTATTTCGGGACAACGTGTCATGGCTAGAAGTTCTATGGGTTCACGTGGAACAAGAGCAAATGCGATTTCTGAATAATCAAGAAAACGGACCATTTACAAAAAGTGAGAGCCTACAAATATCAAAACAGAAACCTGGATTTATTGACTGTTCACGAGAAATTAATGAATATGTTACAATTCCCACGCCCCAATTAGCACAGGCATAAGCATTATTCTGCATTGATATCCATGAAATATTACTCCATCAATATGCATATTTCGGGACCTTTGTATACGGGAAATCCCTAAACGGGTACTTTTACAAACAGCGAAGACCCAAATGAAATGCACTTATAATAATAGCACAATACTGCATTTCATCAGGGTTTACTCTGTTTGTTGAAGTAAAAAAGATCTTCAGACAAAATAATACAATAGCTTTATGATAAGTATAAACTGACACCCCTAGATACGTACAATGGACTATCCCAAGTTATTTGTATCAAACTAGAAAGAAGCATCCATAATATACAAAGGGTTAATATTTTTTAGATGAATATAAAACTGATACAAATCTGTGCACATATTTTTTCTAGATTTAGACAACTTTATGCCACCTTAAGCTCATTCGTCATTTAATTGTGGCCCCTGGATAACGTCAAAAGCTTGTTTCTCAGCATAGCGGTCACTGGGTCGATTTTCAACCAGATTTTATAACTGTATGCTTGTGACAAGATCTTGATTGCAAGTGCTGGCCGTCATTTTCTGATTATTCACCTTGCTTTGTGGCCATTGACTTGTGTCTTAAAGCTGCATACTCTGTAACTATGAACATTTTTCAAAAAAAAAATATTTTCTTTTTAAATCATTTGTAAAAGTAGAACAAAGTTATGTTGTCACAATAAATCTAATTTCTACAGCTGAAAACTGCATGGAAAAGTGAATTATCTTATAAAAACAGGTGTATTTTCTCTTGTTTGTAATTATTTGCGTCCCTCCAATAATTCTAGACAGTTAATTTTTAACATAAATGCTGTTGTTTTGGCACTAATAATTTGCTAATTATTACGAAAAAGGTAAAATGTATACCTGAATTTTAGTATTTTTACTTTGTTCTTGAAAAATAGAAACATTATCTTTAAAATGAAAATATCAAAAGTTACAGATTATGCAGCTTTAAGTTGTTTATGTTGAATACAATAATAATTGCACCATGCCATGACAAAATCGACAATGCATGTACGGTAAAACCTGTCTTAAGCGGCCACTTAAAAATAGACAAAATAAAGGCATGAATGATAAATGGTAGCTTAATGAAGGTCGAAAGTATTGCTGAATGCTCCCCTTGGAGCATTCTGTAATACTTTTGACCTGCAATAAGCGATAACTTGTCTTGAAAACTAATATTTGGTCTTCTTTAGTGGCCGCGTAAGACAGGTTGTACACCCAGGAAAGACTCAGATCAGTCTGGTCATCCCCATCTGAGCTGATGCATTTGTTTGTCTGAGTATTTTCGTTACGGACAGCCACATTGTTTGCGGAAGTTTTAAGTTATAATTGTCAACCATTGGGCTATTATTAATCAAAATATCTTTGCTGGAATGACAACCCACCATTCTTGAATATTAATAAGGAGTGATGAACCTTGGGTAACATTATCATTTTACTTCCCTCACTGGTAAAGTTTGCATGTTTCGCCAACGTGCTTTATTTATTTAAAAGTCATGTGTTATCCTTTGATACTAAAAGAGTGTCTGTCTAATTGAAACTAGTTTTCTCATAATATTGATACGGCTCTAAGCCTTTGTCTTGATATAATCCAAGTGCTAGTGCCATGAAAGGTCATTTGACAAGATGAGCCCCAAATGTTTGCGAAATGTCATTTCGTTAAATGTTGTTTCACATTGGTGAAAGGTGAACAGGTTTATTAACTTTTCGAGAAAAGAGTACAGATTCGGTTTTATTAGGGTTGAAAGTGACAAGTCATTTTGAAGCCCATTCATAGAGATTGGAATCAAAGAGAGTAGATGACAGAATTGGGTTTTCTACTACAATGTAAAGACTTGTGTCGTCAGCAAAGAGTCTTAGATGTATATAAGGAAAAGACGAGGGCCTAGTAAAGGTCCTTGACGTACGCTTGCTTTTATAGAAGTCCAGCGTGAAGAACCTTCAGGCAAGACTACTCTCTGTTTTTTATCTTTCAAGTAGTCTGTAAACCACATTACATTTGATTATGATGTTATTCCAACTGTCTTAAGGTTATATATAAGACCTTTATGCCAAACCCTATCAAAGGCTTTACTTATATCGTAGAAATAGCATAGACTGTTTCCTTCATCTAGAGCTTTGCAAATGGTATTACATGTATAGATATATACAGCTGCTTTCCCAAAATTTTTATAGATAGCGATTTTTTCATAATTATTTACATACCCTATACTTGTTTGCGTGTTTGTTATAAACATATGCTTTGTTTGATGTATGATTTTTTCTGCCAATACACGAACAATATATCTGGTTAAAGTGAGTAACAATATTGATTGTTTTAGGAGATTTTTTGTATCAAGTTTTAACTTCTGAAAAAGTAGTATATATTTTTAGTAAATCAAAGTTGCTTATCAAAACTCCATTTCAAATTAAGTACTAATAAGGAGAGCAGCAAAGAACACTGTGTTGTCATCTATATTGTCATGTGTACCAAGCATTGTGAATATACTTTGAGAATTGAAGCTATCGAGTGTATCAACAACGAATCACTTGATTGACTTGGGTGTATGTGCACTAGCCGGTTGTACAAATTTTATAACTTAACAAAATGACTTTTAAAAGATATTTTAAGCGCCTTTTTGGATGTTCAAAAATGATGCTACATATTAGGTGCCCTTTATTAGGAGAAAGACCAAAAGGAAAGTACTGCCAAACAGTTAGAATGGACCAAGTGGGTTTTAAATTGTATCAAGATTGGGAGATGTCATCTTTTAAGATGAATTCACACTCCAAACCTAGTCTCATCGAAACCCCAGAATGTCTGGTATCTGTAACACGTAAATGTTTATCCACATAACATTGATTGGTGTGTAAAAGTCCACTGGAAGTCGTAGATAGGGGGCCATCTCATGACTTTTAAAGGGGTCCCCCAACTTAAGCTTGTAAATGAAACAATCACCAGTATGTCATGAGATAGCCCCTATCTACGACTCCCAGTGGATTTTTTACACACCACTCAATGTAAAGTGGATAAAATTTTCGTGTTTCAGATGTCTTCCTGGTGTCTCGTGATGGTTGAGCGGTTCTTCCTCGCGGTGCCATTGGGTTGTCTGCGGGTTGTGGTTGTGGTATGTCCTGATCATACTCACTTACTATTTTGGGTTCATGGATAATGTTTGCATAGGCTTAATGAATGTTTTGAGTGTTTTCCACCAATCTTTTGAACTCTGTGTCATTTCATAATTTATCTGCTTATTTGTCAATTTAAAGTTTTTTAAACTTTCTGATTTCATTTGTAGAATTATTTCTAAATGATTTGTAATTGTTGAAATCTAGGTCACTCTTTGTTCTGTTTTTTATCAAAAAGGCGTTTTCTTTTTCTAATAATATTTTTAATATGTGTGGTTAGCCAAGGGGGTCAGATGGTATAACTTCAATAGTTTTCAGTGTTTGGAATGCGGTTTTGGCCATTTGTGTAATATTGGTCGTTATGTTTCCCGCATATGTGTTTATGTCGTCGTGTTTCAGACCTTTCCAATCTCTATTGGCCTCATGGTTTAGTGATTGATAGTCTACTCTGTCAAAAAGTCAGATGTGACGAGAGAATGTTGATGAATCATTTTTGTTGAAATTGAAAATGCAGTATATTTGACATTAATATCTTATACTAGTACTTTGATCCGAGAATGGCTCACCTACACCACATAGAAATATGTTTTTTTCTATTTCAGGTTACAAACAGGTCGAGTACAGATGCAGAAGGTTCTGTATAGTGAGTGGGTTCATGAATTCGCTTTTGCGCAACAAGTTTAATAAATTCAATTATACATGAGCATGAATGTTAAATCATTTAACATTCGTGCTCCTGTATCATTTTTTTTATCATACGACATTTTGAACTACTTTGAAATCGCATTTTTGGCGTGAAAGCATTGGGGTTTTGCCATATCTTCGCGACGGTGTTATGGACGCCGTTTCATAAGGGGGTCAAAATATGTAAACCACTGGCGTTTTATCGATTTAAATGCATGACAGACGCAACGTCATACGATAAAGCCATTTAATGTTTTTTTCTCATATAATAGAAAGCTATACGTTTTAATGCAAAACATTAAATCATTAATCGGATGTTAATTGTAGCTCTTTTAGCTTACAAACAATTGTATGATGAGAGCAGATTAATTACGCATAAAAGAGTGATTTTTCTCGCAGCTGGTTCTGATTTCTTAAGGTCGAGAAACAGCTGTGTTGCAATGTGCAACGATTAGTTTCATAGTATGCGTTTTCTTACTATGCCAGCAAAGATTCGCTGAAGCGCACGACAAATTCCAAATTTACCTAGAGTATCGAGTCGTTACGGCTACATCTTTGAATTAGTATCTAATTTTCTGATTACTGCTGTTGCACGTCTCCAGTCGTTTTCTATGAGCGCCTTAAAAATTGGTTATAAAACGTTTGTTTAGATCAAATCAAATGATTATGTAATTAATCCTGCTCATGATTGTTAAAATGCCAAATTGTGCAGTTAGACGTTTCTGTAATGGATAGTACTGTATATTCGGAAATTTTCGCGAGAGTTTTATTTTCGCGAATAGCGCTAAAAGGAATATATGCGACGCTCAAAGTTCGCAACTAAGTAATAATTAACATATATCAGTAAACGAGAGAGTGATTTTGCTATTTCGTGAAGTTTTTATTTTCGCCAAACTTCGCATATGCGAAGTTTCGTGAAATTAAAAACCTCGCGAAAATTTCCGAATTTACAGTAATTATTGACTCTGACACTACAGGGACCCACATCACATGACTTACACAACCGAAGGTTTAAACAACACTTTCTGACCACCTTCTAGCACCATTATCCATTTAAACGACGTTCTTTTGAGATATAGGTCAACTGATTCCACTTTTGCATTCTGTAAAGCATTGATGGCTTGCGTGGTGTCATAATCTGCAGGATAAAGGCTGGTGTTGCTGATAAGTTCGTCGAGATCATTCCACAATGATGTATAGTTTTTCGTCCAACGATTCGATCGATATGTCTAAAATAAAGAACATTTTGTGTTTGATTATCTCAATAAAAATTCCAAAGGGAATTTAATAAACAAAAGCACTATGTTTACTCTGTTTCAAATTTTCGGCCACTTGGCCTTTGTCAAGACAAAGGCCAAGTGGCCGAAAATTTGAAACAGAGTTAACATATTGTTTTAGTTTTGTGTTTGGTTTGTGGTTTCACGTCTCTGCCAACTGCTACAGTGGAGACTGAACTTAATGTTACACCCTTGTGCATATGGACTGCACTAAAAATGCACTAATATACATCTGAACTAAGGTTGAGGTTCGCACGTCGTGAAACCGTTTTAAGCCCTCCAGTAAAATATTTTTACTGCCCGTTCCAAGGCGGTGCTTCTTTTGTGGAGCATTTATGTTATTTCTGTCTGGTTTTTGTTATGCTTTCGTGCACGTCTGTTTATTGATGTCTTGTGGTCACCTACTGGGAAAGGGCTGACCTCTTGGCTCTCGTTTGTGATGTCTAATTTTGAAGTTGTCACTTTCCCATTGGTATCCTGGGTCAGGTGTGGAGCTTGATTGTATCGATTCCTGATCTTTGCCATCTTTCTTACTTTTTCTAAAGTATCAGTTTCATCATAATATGGTGCACATAAACCACTTTGTGTAACATTAGATTCAGGCTCCACTGTACGGTCATGTTGACACGGTCAGTTAAACCATTCACACTTTTTGACTAAGCGGTTAACCTGTACTTCGCGCACAAACGTTCGCTTTTAACTGACACCAACCCTTCCTGAACCAGTGGAAGGAGAAGGGTGAATGTAGACAATATACCATGATCAATCTCCAGGAAAACATGGTACCGGACCTTATATAAAAATAGATATTAAGTAAATAAATACACATTATTATAATAGTAACTTCATCTGGCGTACTGTATCACGTCGAGTGGATGAGGTCATACAATCGGATCACCCGAGACGCGAAGCGTCGAGGGTGATCCAATGGTATGCCCTCATCCACGAGACGTGATAATGTACGCCAGATCAAGTTGCTATTAAAATATTATGTTTATTATATACTTTCTTCTGACATTATTCTGATTTTATTACTGGTTTTGGTCTTTAATCCCAAAAAATTGCGGGAACGTTTCTTGACGTTACGTCATCATGTTTTCTGTCTCTGGTTCCATGCTTGAAATTTACTGAATGTAACGTCGCCGCAAAAACAGGTTACCGACGTTAGCCTCGTTTTAAAGGAAAGTGATACGGATTCAGAAAACCTCAGTTCGTTGATCCGGCTTTCTATACCAGATAGCCAGAAAACAGACAGTTCAAAAGATGTATCATGTATAGGTATATAATAAAGTGAAAAAAACAGACTGCCAGTTAAATGGCCCTGTGAAAATTGTGACATTACGCTTAATATTTGCGACCAGCAAAGGTTCTGTCGAGCATAGGCGAGCATAGAATGTTTTGTCAGAGGGGTCTAGCTCTGGAAACATTTTTTTAAGTTGATGAATGGAAAGAGGATCCAAATACAGCAAAAGGCCATTTAAATTGCGTTTCGCTGGCGGGCCAATGATGGTCCAACATTGAATGATGGCTTGGTAGCTTTGTGATTTTCAGGGGATCCGGACCAGTATTACTAAGAAACCCTATATTTTGGTGGGTTTTTCAGAGGTGGGGGGGGGTCCGAATCGTCTGTCCCCTCTCTTGATCCGCGCATGGCGAGCCTGCACATACATGTAGGTGCAGTCTCGCCAGAATCTGCACTGTAAGCATACACAAGGCAGGGATGAATGTACAGGAATGCTCAGGCTTAACTCTATGCCGACTAGATAACTACGCATCGTATATCCACAAAGTACGAGTGAGTATGACCAGGAAATGCCACAAGCACACAATGCAGACAAACTCACCACGGCACCGTAAGGAAGAGCCACCTATAACGAACAATCACAGGACATCGGGAAGACAATTTAAGAAAAACAACCATCTCTCTCTCTCCCCCCACAAACAAGGTTAGAACAACAGAACCACCATCTAAGAACCGAAAGCGGTCTAAGCATCGGGGTGGAGGGGGGGGGGCTTAAATGTATTTTACTGGTCCAAAATATTCGCCCTAGATTCTATTGTTTTCAAAACAATATTCGACTACTATTATTATCAGCAGTGTATTTCTTCTTTCAAGTAAAAAGACCAAATGGGCTAACTCGTAAGTTTTGGCTGCTATACGATATTTTCATCTGTGTTCTGGGAGCTCAGCGACCGTCTCTGTGGGATGGTTCTCTTCACCTCACACAGCAACAGTAGAATTTTGACTTTGATGATTCACAACAGCAACTTAAAATTATATTCATAATTAAAGTAACACCCATACATATTCAGTCTTCATATGTGTTTTGTGTGCTCAAAGGAGTCGTCTCTCTAAAACGGTTCTTCTGAGTACCCAGAAGATGGTTTGAATGAGAAATCAGAAAAATATGGCGCATTTTTACCTGCAGGTTTGTCTAAAATCAGGGTAAATGTTTAGTCAATAACCCTTTGTATACGGAAACCCCTGAACGGGCACTTTTACAAACGGTTAAAGACCGAGATGAAGGGCTGCACAATGCGTTAGTTCGTCTGAGTCTATACTATGAAGGTAAAAAGTTATTGAAAAAATACATTTTTTAAAAAAAAATATTGTCTGGCATCCCTGGACGTGTGCGGTTGGCTACCCCAAGTTTATTTATCAAATCAGGGGGACGAGTCCATTAGTATACAAAGGATTAATATAGAGACGCTCTGCACACGCATCTTTCCTCAGAATGTATGTTTCATATTCATGTTGTTTTAGTCCATTTGAAATTTTCAGAAGCTAGAAATGTTGAGTACAATGAAGTTTTTTTTGCTGATTTGTGATGTGAATTTGTTCTAGAACAAATCTGGCTTAGTTGCAAGACCGGTAACTTTGAGTAACTCCTACAATTTGCATAAATTCAAGATGGCCGCCATGAACGCAATAAAAATAAACTTTTTAATTTATTGTCATAGAATGGTGTCCAATATGTCTATATAGTGTTTTTGTGGTATTCAGAATCCATTTCTGGTGTTATTTTTGCTATTTTATGCTCCACTATAGACATATCGAAGATGGCAGCCAAACGCCACCATGAAAATGATTATCATATGTAATATAATATGTAATATGAGTTTCTATCAGAAAATCAAAAATGATATAACTGACAAATGGATGGGACTAAAAGGTCTACAAAACAAGCAAAAAATAAAGTATAATGGCTTTTATTTCTTCATCTTTATTTCCACGCATCCAAATGGTCCGAAATTGGATCGTCAGGAACACCTCCATCCTCATTGTTTTATTCAAGACCATCATCAGAATCATCTGTCAATGTATTCTGTTTCACAGTGTCCCCTTCAGATGATTTGGGAATTTCCCTGGTTGCAGTGAATGAATTCAAGCAGTCCTGTCCACCATGACAGTTGCAGAATGGCGTGCTGCTTGTGGCATCCACATACCTCCGTAGAATAATTCTTGCTCTGCACAGAATCACACCAAGTAACTCAGGTGGAGCAGGATCGCCTTCAGCAATGATCGACATATAAATTTTGATTCGAAACTACCACCCAAAGTTTGTGATATCTCTTGACTCATCTGCAGTACCTTCATAATCGGCTGCTTTCCACAACATGATTTGAAGATGAGCCCAAAGCGTGTGTTGCAGAAGTTTTGTAGATGTTGGAGGTAAAGCCATCACTATGATAAATCTTCTCTTTGTGAATTTATTGTAGCAAGCAGATTCCATGAGGGTTACTGACGGATGACTATAATGAAACAAAGGAAGGCATTGCTGCATTCATCAACTCTGTATGAGTGGTATCATTTTCACCTTTGATAGCTAAACATTTGTAGATTCCGGATACCATAATATTCAGTGTATTGACATTTCCTTTGCCGTAAGGGTAGGAAGTTGTATCACAACCACTGAGCGCATGCATACATAGTAGCTGCAAGCATTTCTGACCAAGATCAGCACAGATAGCATTGATGTCAAATAATGATCCATCCCAGCGCTCCATCTGTTACAGGCCCCCTAGCAGACCCTTATGAAATTAAAGGTTTTTTATAAAGGCTATTTTAGGCAAAATAAAGGTTATTTCATTGAAATTTTAACAAACAAAAAAGTAAAGAGCAAATTAACATCAAATTTTCTAGTAATTTTATAGGATCTTGATCTTTAAATCCATGTTACGATAGATGAAGATATCATGAAAGGGGTGCAGAAAATCCTTTGCCAATAAATATATAGCCCATTTTAGCTATAATTACAGAACAGAACAGAACAGAACAGAACAGAACTTTATTGAAAACTATGCATCTCAGGCCACTCACAGGTGGCGTAAGAGATAAACACAAACAAACAACTCAATATAAAAAAAATTAGTCTTGTTGTTTACTCCCTAGTTATAAACCTCGTTTTAACTAATGGCTTGTGTTGAGCAGTGTTGAATTGAAAAATAAATCACATATTTTTTAATCTGAAAGGGGGTTGGGGGGTCCTCCCCCGAAAAAATTTGAATACCAAGGAAGCAGGAGAAGCCATTTCTGGTCATTTTGTAAGGACAATTTTACCTTCAGTAAATGAACAATTTCATAGGATATTGCAACCAATTTTTTGTATGTTTTTTAAATATTAAATTTAGACATATATGCATATTGTCTGTACTTTTCTTAGGGTGTAGATAACACTGATTAGATTTGACAACCTTAGACAACGACATAAGAAAATCAGGACATTATTAAGAAATCAGTCTACCCAATAGATTCTTATTCCATTAATATTTGTTGGTGCAGTTATTGCAGTTTGTAGGGTGTCCAACCTAATGTCTGGAGTTTTGCAGGTTCTATTCCCAGGTCGGGCACATTGTCCGTTAGCCTTACTAGTGAAAGATGAGCACTAAGTACTAGTAAAAAGATATAAAGATATGGGTTAAGCCGGCCTAGGAAAAAGGGCGGTTAGGATCAACTAGTCATTCAGACATTAGCTCAGCTGTTTAGCATGGATGTACAGCATGAAATAAACCCAAAAGCATTTATTTTACCTTACCTCGATCTTTTTTATTAATGCCTAATCTGAAGCATCAGAAAAATTGGCAATAAGAGTCACCGTGACCCTGGTGCAAGAGGTAGGTATAGGCACAATGGTCTGAGGATGAATACAGCTTTCTGAAAAGCTCAAGATGTCAAAGACATTCTTGTCAACATACATATGGTTTATTTTTTATGTTCAGACTGATTTTTCAAAATTTAAAGGCTTATTAATCAAAATAAAGGTTATTAAAGGTTTTTTCAAGTAAATTAAAGGTTTTAAAGGATTGAAACCAAATTAAAGGTTTCTAAAGGTTTTAAAAGTTCCACTAGGGGGGGGGGGGCTGTCTGTACCTTACATTGCAAGTCTGTCCGATTAAAGTAATAAGGTTGCAAAGATCAGGAATCGATACAATCAAGTACCACACCTGACCCAGGATACCAATGGGAAAGTGACAAACTCACAGAAGACACCACAAACGAGAGCCAAGAGGTCAGCCCTTTCCCAGCAGGTGACCACAAAGCACATATAAACAGACGCGCACAAAACATAGCAAACACAAGACAGAACAAAAACATAAAAGATCCACAAAAGAAGTACCGCCTTGGAACGGTCAGTATGCCATTATGCAAGTGGAACAGAAGTTGGCAAATTTTCGCTTATTGGATTTGGTTTTCATTTTTGGCTCCTCTCTAAGGCAGATGATTTGCAATGGAGAGGTCAAAGTCAAGTACAGCTCCACTAGCTTGCCGAATCCTGGCATACCTGGTAGCTGCAAACATTTCTAACCAAAGTCAGGACAAGTGGCATTGGTGTCAAGGTCTGAACCAACCCAGTGCTCCATCTTTACCTTGCACTGCATGTCTGCCCGATTCACCCAATACAAATTACTTTTAAAGTAGGACAAACACATCTGTGTCATCACTAAGTATGCAGGTCAAACTCTGACCAGATTAGCACAATTTTCATGTCAGTTAATCAAGAAGAAATCTACCATCAGCTGTTTTCACTGCAGTAATCTTTGAAAGTATCTATAACACTGGCAAGTTTTCGCCTGTTGGAATTGCTTTTCATAATTGCATCTGTCTAGATGACTTGTGATCGAGAGGTCATAGATGATAACACCTTCACTAGCTCGCCACATCCTCTCATTGTCTTTGGCAGAGATGTCTTCGTACTTGTCAAAACGATACTTCTTCCCTAGTAGCATCTGTATAGTGTCATGAGGTGTCAAGAATATCTGGACTTTGAGCAGACCAGGTTTATAATCGATGCTTTCAAGAAGACATCCCTGACCATCAACACATACTGGACAAACTGCTCTCAACTCGTAGGCAAACTGAGGGTCAAGTTCTATTTTCCCTTGTTACCTAATCAGAAGCAGTGGGAGAAATCTGGTTTTTAGATCTCTTACTTGTTTGGATTGTGTACGTTCGGCCTGTCCCTTAAGCATACACATCGTCTGAATCAGGATGCTAATAGCTTTTTAGAAACAATCAGGGAGACTTTGTGGATCATTTGTGTTATATGTGTCTTGTGTTAATTATGCTTTCGCGCCTGTTCATTGCTGCCTTGTTGTCACCTGCTGGGAAAGGGCTGACCTCTTGTTTGTGATGTCTAATTGTGATTTTATCACTTTACCATGTGGTATTCTGGGCCAGGTGTGGTACTTGGTTGAATTGATTCCTGATCTTTGCCGTCTTTCTTACTTTTACTATGAAATTGCTTTCCACATTTTCACCAATAATAATTGAATCATCTTTATGTATGTCTAATGAAGCAATCTGATCAGTAAAAGGGATTGTATTGGTGAGGCTGATTATCTCTAGAGGATGAGGATATTTTAATTTCGGAAATCCAAGGCTTGTTGGTATTTAATTTTCGCGTTGTGCAGTTTCTGTGATATTAAACCATGCTCTAATCCTGATTAGATACTTTCCTGTCAATGAGAAACTATACCTGTGAGATGCACTCTTTTACAAATCAGCAGATCGTAGTATGCCTTTGGCACCCCTTTGCCAATTTTAATGGCAGTTTGATCACAGAATTTATCTGATGTAACTGCACTCTAGTATCTATCAGACAAAATCAACATTGTCTTGGCATTTCCATCAAATACATGTAATAAGTAATGTTATGTGAATACTTGACATATCCAGCAAGGAAGAAATACTTCATCACTCACTTGATCTTTAGCTGTTTTAATTGGGCTTCACCTTGAACCCACTCTGTGGGCTCAAGCTGGTGAATCACGGGTGTTTGCATGATGAAATTTTCCACCTACTGTGGAGCAGTTGGATGTATATGAGATGTTTCGAGTACTGCTCAATGCCATCAAAAGTATTTTGTCTAATTGACAGAAATCGTTGTAAGAGTGCAGCTACTACACTCTGAAATAGCATTATAGCTTTCATCCATGATTTGCCATTGTAAATACCTCTTATTACTCCATAAACTGCAATGACATAGAATTCTAAGGCTGAGCATTTCATAAGGTTCCAATGCAGGCAAAAATGACTTTTATATATATACGAGCTGGATGGATTACTATGTTCTGTAACTTTATAGGCTGGCTCCAGCATACTTGTATCGTCACATCATACAACTGCTTGTCAAAGCATAAATGAAGCTTTTTCATCCCCATATCATCGATTGATCTCTGCATCAATATTTGTAGGGTCTTAGGATGGTGTTACTCAGGGGACCGAACACATGTACATGTATATGTTTGCAGGGTGGAGTATATTCTGCTCGAAAATTCATTCCAGAAAACCAAAAAGCCAGTTATTTCATAAGGCTCTATGACTATAAACAACATTCTTTTAAAGATGGCGTTTGGTGGACATCTTGGATTTGGTTATTTGAGACTACATTCAGAATGGTTTCCGCATACCAGAAACACCTTAAAAGACATAATATATATTTTTCCATGGCGCACAGTGAGTTAAAATATTTTTAAAGATGGCGTCTGGTGGCCATCTTGGATATGGTTATTCGAGGTTCTCACAATGCAAAAATACATGCAGAATTGGATACCTCATATCAGAAAACCACTAAAATGACATATTGTACATCATTCAGTGACGATAATTTAGAAAAGTGTGGTTTTCCAAGATGGCATCTGACGGTCATCTTGGTTATGGTTATTTGGGGACCTCAAAATGCCAAAGTATTTGCAGAAATGGATTCACCATGCCAGAAAACCTGTAAAACGACATATTGTACAACATTCTTTGACAATTATTAAAAGATATAGTGTTCTAAGATGCCGTCTGGTGGCCATCTACGATTTATGCAAATTTCGGGAGTTGCCCAAAGTTGCCATTCTGGCAATCAAGCTAGATTAGTTTTAGAACATCTCTAAAGTGCAAAGAAACAAAAAAATTCATTGTACTCTACATTTCTTGGTTAATGTACAGAAATGTTTGGATGGTCTTTAGCTCTGCTCACCGTCTTGTCTGAGTCGATTAGTGCTGGGAATAACCTATAGCTGATACCTTTGCTTACAAAGAATACTAAAAACACTCATCAGGCTTGGTCCTTTCGTCAACTTCAATAACAATTCGTCCTTCATGTTTGTCGTTGGGGCGTTGAAACTTCAATCATCACTCGATATGTATAGACGGAAGTAATCTAATACCAGATTTATACTCTAATGGCAACAGATTTACTACAGTTGTAAAACGTAAAATAAAAAAAAATCAATTATCTTACGAGAGATGTCCGCGAATAAGGTACACGATAATTCAAACGCTTCTTTTTTGCTATTTATATCTTCCAATTCTTCCAAGTCTTCCAATTAAACAGTACAATTCTAAGACTGTGCATAACACTTAACAATATACACTTATTAAATTGTAACTATTAATGGGATTGTTATATGACGAGAGAATAGTAAATGAGTATGATCGGGAAATACCACAATCACAAACTGCAGACAACCCCCTGGCACCGCGAGGAAGAGCCCCTCAACCATCACGAGACACCAGGAAGACAAATTAAGCAAAGCAATCAGCTCTCTCTTCCCCATCAAGATGATTGCAATACTAGAATGGACATAAAGTAACGTACAACAAAACATAGAACAATTACAGACTCCCACAATGGGAGTAACAATAAACAAAAAGTCAACAACAACAGAACCACCGCCTTAGAACGGACAGCAGTCTAAGCCACTGGGGGGCTTAAATGCATTTTACTGGTACCAAATCTTGTTTCCTGACTTGCTCAATATCCAAGTCTACCTGATAACCGGTCATTTATAACAACTAACTGGGCGGCGAATCGAGGTGATGGGGCTGTTAATTTATACTATTTCCACTTCTCACAGACCTGCAACCCCAACAACGGACTACTTACCATAAAACCACTAATCATTAAACCACTAATAACTAAACCCGCAGCCATCCCCACAAACTTGCTCTGTATGTAACTGCCATGCTTCTGCATGCTCCGCTAATTATACACTAATGGTTTCACATGAGAAACCGGAAGGCATATTTTTTGGAGCCTCAAGCAAAATTGCAAGATAGATTGCTTGAAGGACTCAAAACACACACACACATTGACACGCACGCACGTACGCAATCACGCACGCACGCACGCACACACACACACACACGTGTTATGAGACTTATCACATTCGAGCAGAGCAACAACTTTTTAAGAGGCAAAACTTTATTTCCCATAGTTTCCTCTAGCGGGAAGCTTACTTCGTAGATCAATGTCTGCGTCTTACTGTACTTCCAGGGTTAATGTGACCCATGTTTTTTGCCCTTTATTCCTTTTTGGTTATTTTAATTGAAAAATAAATTACAGAAATGAATTTAGATATAGAAAGCGTAACTGGAATATTTTTCTCACTTAAATTTGAGCTTTTATATAGGCTGGGATTAGATTGAATTTCTGCGTGTTTTTGTTCCGCCACTTTGAATCAGTCCCCAAGTGTACCGTATCGATATATAAATAAACTACCGATCAGTAGTTTAAAATTCGTGCATTATGCTTATGATAACTTATATAGAGGCGCAATTGGGTATATATCTCAAGGAAAAAGACATAGTTATTCTGAATTGCAGGGCATTTGGACCTTAGTTCAAAATAAGGGATGCTCCCAAAAATAAGTTTTAGTTACGCGGTATACATTTACATCCACATGCTAAACGTCGATCATATTAGTAAGGATTAACGTTGTTAAATAAAAGAATAACGGGGGTCACTTATAACCTGGAAACACAGTAGTAACACCCGGCGCCTGCGAGCATATGTATACATGAACTAGACGGAGAAGCGGAGTGAAACCTGGATGATGTGACCTCTAAAAACATCAACGTAAAGCACACTATTATAAGAGCGGCAAACATAAACATACAATGATAAACCTCCTTACCCTTCCAGGCGGACTAATAACTTATTTATATATATTCAGGAACAGTAGGGTGACACTGTGCAGACGAAATTGTCACGTCGATCCCTACAAGATTGAAGCCAGCTTTAGAACGTTTCCAAAATTCAAACTAATAATGCCCCACATTTTTACTTAATACGAACAGGCGTAGGATAATGGCAGGATACAGCCAGAACCTTATCTTCGAAAACTCAGTGGGTGTATAAAACTGGGCGTTTTGTACCCGCTCTATATGCCTGAGGCAGGGGGCCGCACTACGCCGACATTATAACCGAAAAAAGAAGTTGTAAACCGGTATAAACTCGCCTACAACTTAATATTGCATGAACACCAACTCAAACTAGGTTTCAGAAGTTAATATTTATGACGCTTTCGAATATCACCCTCTGGAGAGCTGAAAATAGCTTGATGAGTATTAAACTAGCATGCGCGGCTTGAAATTGACATGATTTGTGGTAAACTAAAGACTTTCATAAATTTTAACAACAATTTTGTTAAATTTTGTTCGTTTATTCATCTTTGTTTGAATAAACAAAATGTAAAAAAAGTTTTATGATTAAATTTTACATTCCACATTCAGAGAATTAATATACATTTCAAAATGCAAAATACTACATTTAAATATTTAAATAACAGTGGATAAAAATTTGTGAGGAAGTCCTTAGGTTGAAGGTTGAGCATGACTTCAACCGACAATAGGGAAAGTAGAAATCTTTCATTCGTAGTTGAAAAGTCATATAACTAAACAGTTATTGACTTCAATTTCGTTAGACATGAGAATTTATCTAGCTTTAAAAGTGATATTCACCTCGGCCTAGCGGCCTTGGTGAATTATCACTTTTTCGGGTAGATAAATCCTCATGTCTACCTCATTGAAGTCAATAATTGTATAATATCAGACTGACAGGCTTAACAATGATCATTTTTAAAAAGAAAGAAGGAAGGAAGAAGTAAAAA
The DNA here is from genome assembly GCA_964019695.1 of Loripinus fragilis. Classification (NCBI taxonomy): domain Eukaryota; kingdom Metazoa; phylum Mollusca; class Bivalvia; order Lucinida; family Lucinidae; genus Loripinus; species Loripinus fragilis. The sequence continues at coordinate 137,385,618 of OZ026515.1, forward strand.
TAGATAGAAATATATGTCTGTGACGCATTCATTCTGTATGCATTTTAGTCAGATAGTTTATTTTCAGACGTGTGTGTGTGTGTGTGTGTGTGTGTGTGTGTGTGTGGTCAAATATATAACGGTTCATTTTAAGAGCCCTATTTATGGATGACGATTTTTTTAAAAGCTAAAATTCTCAACATTGATTTTATCTGTAAAAAAAGTATTATTATGCATAAAAACCCTAACCACTATACGAACATTTTATGTAATTTGGAGTAGTTGCCATTTTTCCTGTGAACCTCTACTTTATCATTGGAAAATGCAATATGTTATTCTATTCCTCGTGTTTGATGTAATAATTGTAAGAGGCCATTTATATTTGGTCTTTGTAATTTATATTTTAAGGAAAAAAATGTGGTATTTTTCTAGAATCATATTGAAAATAAAAACTAGATTTTTGAGCTTGTTTTTATAACTTACTCCAAAGCTTAATTTGAAGTAGCTCACAGGGTGGATAGTCACGTTTTTTTTGTTTGGATACTCTGTACGGAAGAATGTCCGACTTCTTTTCCACAACGATTTTTTAACGGAAGTAAGTAGAGATATCTCTGTGTATTATCATCTTTACCCAGAAAGTTATACAACATTTTCCAGCCCACAGTTTTCCCGATCTAACGATGCTTGGATGTTAGGATATCCTCACAAAAGCGTTTGATCGGGAAAATGTGGGCTGAAAAATGATGTATAACTTCCTGGGTATAGATGAGAAAATATAGGGAAATCTACTCACATTCGATCAGAATGTCCGCACAGTGTATTCGAACATAAGTGCAGTTTATCCAAACAAAACCCACGTGACTACCCACCCTGACTCAACTGAATTTCCATATTGTTAGAAGTCAATATTTCCTGAACTTTAGAAGACGGATCCTGTATATACCAACATTGCCAAAACAGGTAGACTTGCATTGAACAAAACTCACATAGTACATACGGGACTAATTTACATTTGAATAGATATTTATTATTTGGTATTATTCTCATGAGATATTTATAATTGAAATTGCTTAGTTTAACATCTACAGTGCAACTAAAATTCATTTGATAAAATTGAGACCAGTTCATTTCTTGTTGGGGAAATTCCTTTATCAAGTTTTCTTCTGCATTTATTGTGGGTACTTTTTCAGCTCCTAACTGTAGACTATATAAGGTCTTTTTGTTGAGTAACAATTTGCAGAGCTTTGTTTGTATTTTTTTTTGGTAAGTTTTTATAGCTTTCATCTTTTAGTTTATTTTTCTATTCTTGTGATATGTTAGATACTATATTGTAATATTTAAGGAAATCCTTTTGATGGATATTATGCAAATGTTGTAGCTGTTCTAGTCTATAAAGTTTTTGCATTCTAAAATCATATATGTTTTCTATTAAATGTATGCCCTTTCATACCAGCCATGGTAGATGAGCATCTCATACTAACATTTGATTAAAGAATGATTCCATATTCTTGCATAAATACCTATGCGCATAGCTGTTTGAAGCCGTTGTCAAATCAGACAAAAGCCATGTTCAAATCATGGAATTCACGCGCTGTTTGAACATGGGTCTGAAATTGAAAATACTTAAAATGAGCCCTGCATTATTTACATGACGTTATATATGGAAAGCGTTGAGGACCAGACTGATCATTTCGCCGACGTTTTTGTTCGCGAAAACGTTGCGTGCGGTTATGACGTCATGACGTTCGAAAGTACACAGCCGACGCCATTTTGTTTAGAGAAATCCAGTGTAAGAAAATGGACAATTTAATGTTTTAGCAGCGTTTTCCATGCGAATTGGGTTGAAATAAGGTAAAATATGCAAGAATAACGATCACACATGTTTGTTTCATTGCATTAACTCTTGCCGGGTCCCTCGGAAGATGTTTGAACACGAGGCCTATCGGCCTCGTGTTCAAACAGCATCCTCGGGACCCGGCAAATGTTAATGCAGGAAAAAACATGTGTGATCCCTATATTATTTCCTTTGCTATCACATTAGTGCTTTCAGAGTTATTAATTCTCCAGGAAGCATATTTTATTTTATACTTAGCAGTAAATCAATGCATATAAAACAAATAAAAGTGATATCAATCACTAGTGAAATGATATGATATCACTAGTGATTGATATCAGCCTATATTTTCACTGTAGCGTTTTTGGATCACCTCTGACTTCTCCATTCACTTAATGCAGCTCACTTCGAAAGTTCAAACGCCTATAACTTTCTTATTTGTGAACAAAAACATCAAGTGTGGGTAGTCATTTTCTTAGTTAGAACATGAGGAACATTTTGGTACCAAAATAATTCAGGTTTGCTGAAATTTTTCGATTTTGAATTCTCAACTCCTCCCACTTCAGTGAGTGGGGCAATGCATGTAACCTATGCTACGCAACGTCATCAACAAATTATGACGTCGCTTATGACGTCACTTGTCTCGCACTTTGACGCTGACTAAATTTTTTTTATCTGTAAGTCCTGATGGCTTTAGTACATGTAGATTGAACCAGGTATTCTGTCACAAATACTCCTTTGTCTTTTTTTACTTTATTGTGATTCGGCTTGAAGCATGGTTAACAAATTGATTAACTGTAAATCTTCTAAAAAGTATAAAATAAAAAGAAAATTTACTTTTTTTAGTAAATACCAAATATATTTCATTTCGTGAGTTGAAAACATCGAAATTTTCATTCGTGCTGCGCACTCATGAAAATTCTGATGTTTTCAACACACTCGATGAAATATATTTGGTATTCACCTCAAAAAAGTAAATATCCTCTATATACTTTGTAATTTGACTACAATCTTGATTGTGTAAGTTACTTCCTGATATTAATTTCCCCCCAAAAGCGTTTAATTTTTCAAGGTAAAATTCTTACCATATACCATCGTTCAGAACTGCACTACTTGAAGGCGCAAGGTTTTAATTGGTCGAACTATAGACCAAGTACTCAATCGGGAAAACACGGCACAATTCGAGAATCGAATCAAGCCTCGGCTGTACGTAAGGCACATTACGAGTAGTCTTATGTACGAAAATGCTCTATTTTGTGAACCAGAACTGGCGTAAGAAAAATTAGGTCTGTCGCATGTGGGCTTAGCCCTGTTGAAATCCATTTTTTTTTGATTACCCGAAAAATTTAATCAGCAGAATAAATGAAGTTTACGTATTATTCAATCGATATGTTATTGAAAAAAAACAACAGCATAAACTTCATTTATAACCGTTTGATTTGCTGCAATCACACTTGTTAGTGTGTTGGTATGGTTGTTGTGACGTCAGCGTCACGTTATGTAACGTCAGCGTCGTGTTATCAAAGTAGATCCCCGATGTACTTCCGAGGTCTAATTCCACGGAATTGGTCCAGGCAATTCCGAATGATCGAGCACTTAGTCATTTAGTGCGTATATAAAGAAACAGATTCAATAAAACGGATCGCATATTATCAAATATATTACTTAACAAGCGCTAAACTGCTGCACACACGCAAAGCAAATTAAATCAACTCTTTACATAGCCTAACAGTCCTTTCTCCAATTTTGTCAGCTGCTGAGAGTCTTTGCAAACATATTGGACCCCGATAGACCAGACAGATGGTCAGGCTTGATCTGGACAAAACATGTATTTTTCAATCTGATGGTATCACGCTAGAGAAGTACTGTATTCGAACGGCGCAGTAATTGCGGGTTGGTTGCAGTCAAGGAGGGCACAAAGTATACTATTCTGGTTTACTGAGATCCATTCGATGAGCAAATTCGTTCAGCTATTAATGTTCACGATGATGTTTGCATATGAAATTGTCACTAAAATAATGTAGTCTATTCTGGCTCAATTGGAGTAGAGGGATGGCTGAGAATGGGTTTGCTTCCCCCCCCCCCCCCCCCACTAGGGAATTTCGCAGACATATCCTATCTTGTAGAAAATTAAAAGCCGAGTCTTTTAAGAAATGTTTGCACTCTGTGCTCTGGGGCGTTAGTCTGTGGGAGCCTGTAACATACGTTACTTTATCAAATTAAGAAAAAGTAAACTGAAAGTTTGGGCTACAAATTAAAGACATTAAAATATTTATTTTTTAAAATCATTCATATAGCCTGCATACTGGATATCTTAACTAAGTATGACAGCCATTTGAACAAATTTGCGGCTTCCTAAGGTGTCATATGCGTTACATAAATTAGATAGCCCATTAAAATTTGCAAGTGTGACTAACATCATTTACATTCACAATTTCTCTTTATATTTTGCAATATGTTTTGAACCATGTCTGACTAGCTTATGCAATTGGCTAACAGAAAAATTAAAGTTTGCTTCCCTATCTTAAATATTTTTTCTGGAATAAGCAAATAAACAACCCTACCCCTACCCAGTTTTAAGGTGAAAAGTTTGGTATTAAAACTAAAGTAAAAAAAGTTAAAGAATATTTGCAGTTGATGAATATGTTTCATTGCTTGGGATTTGTTTGCTTATATGAAAATACTCATAAATCTGCAATTTTGTTGCAAAATTTGTAATATCAGAGGCTGTAACATATGTAACCTGGTGTAATAAATGGGCAAGCTCATTGTCTTTACGTAAGATATGCCTAAAATGTTTTAATCTCCTTGAGGGAGTTTTGCAGACATATTCCTTCTTAAAGTACAGCTCAAGCTGCATCGAATAAGGGATGTTTGCACTGTCTAAGTTAGTCTGAAACAGCATGTTATATGCGTTACTATATCAAATAAAGGAAATGTAGTTTGAAAGTTTGAGCTAAAATTGTGAAAAAAAACTCGCAGCTGCTGGATATCTTAAATTGTTTAAGGATTTTAAGCTGGCTCGTATGATAAAGACTTATAGATCTGCTAGTTGGCACCAAGTTTTAAAGAACAGAGAGCGTTACATATGTTAGCGTGATAAGTAAAATCATCAAACAGTATTTTGACATCAAGCTGAGTTAGGGCCTGCTCCATCCTAATCCCCTTTGGAATTCTGCAGACATATTACATCTAATGTAACCATTCAAGGTGCATTTAATAAGAAATGTTTGCACTCTATAAGTCGGGGCGTTAGCCTGTAACAGCTTGTTACATATGTTACTATATCAATTTGAGAATTAAAAATTTGAATGTTTGAGCTACAGAAAGAAGATATCAAAATTATCTAATAATTTGACATTCTTATAGTCTGCATACTGGATGTCATTACTACATATGAAAGCTGTTTAACATTAATATGGCTAACTGTGCTGTTATGTACGTTACATGAACCAAATCATAATTCAAAAGCCATAATTGTGGCTATCGTCATATAGTTAAACAACTACTATGACTTGGTTTCAAACTGTTTTATTCGATTTTACAAATATATACTCAATTGATGAAAAGGAAAAACCAAGTTTGCTTTTCTATCTTTAATATATTGTCTTATAGGAGCTAATACACAGCCCTACTCCCAGTTTTACCAAGAAGCACATTACCGTTTAAGTAAAACACATGAAAGCGATTGCAGCGTGTGGATATTTTACATTTTCTTAGTCTGTCTTGCTCATATATCTGCAAGATGTCATTAAGTTTAAGATCAGGACACTTAATGTGTACTTATAAGTCCTTGGTGCCAAAACACTAAAAATTATATTCATTTCTGATTATCAAGCCCATGGGCTGTTGTTACAGATGTTATCAATGACCTTGTAGACACATTTCCTTATACTGTGCATATAATGCTAAATATAGAGCCACAAATAAAAAAGATAGTTTTACATTTGTACAAGACAATACAATAAATGAAATGATCCAAACTAATTCTCATCAATTTAACACTCATGTTAAACGTTTGTCGTTGTCTGCTACTTTTGTAATCATTATTATCACACGCCTCCTTGCAACTAGTACAATCATCACACAACATTTACTGTATAAAATTTTACCACCAGTCCACTCAAAATTGATGAGCAATTATCAACTTTCAAATTTTGCCATTCATGGCTTGGAACATTCGGAAACTGATATAAATTCCTAATAGTTGGCTCTTTGAGTATGTGTTTCAAGTGATACTCTGCAAGTAGGAGAAAAACTAAAGCTTTATAAGGGGGAAAACTATGCCATTTAAAGTAATGAGTACCTGGACAGATGTACCTTCATATTTCTGTGATAAAGATCTTAGCTGGTTAACTTTTATAAATGGAGCCTTTCCATACATGCAACAGACATGTTTTCATCTAATAATGTGTCTGCACTTATAATCTTTCTTCAAGCATTCAAATTATTTGAAGTCTTAGTACTTCTGAAGTGCTGAAACCGAGGTAACTCTTTCCAATCAGATAAATGAACTAGATGTATCACAGCAGGTAACGCAATGAAATGCAGGATGAACAGAGCATAAATAAGACCCTTTCACTTCATTGATTCACTAAGTTTCTAAGATAAGAGCCCTTATTATAGGATGTAACATATATAACTCGTCATAATAAATGAGCAAGGGCATTGTCGTGACACCTTTTTTGATAACACAGTCAGAGGCAAGTATTTTCATTTTCAGTGTTTTCAATGGATCGTGAAATGGGACAACCTTATCAACTTGTTTACTCTGTATAAATCTTCCATAGAGCATAATATAGAACTACTGGTTATCCTATTCTAGCCTTAGTCCACTATCCTTCTTTTGAATGCAGCAGCTAATGATATGGCTGCAAAAACTGAGAAATCAAAGGTTTAAATTTTTAAGGCTTGCTTCAAAGTACTGACAACAAGAAAAACAAACAGCTGCAACATAATTTATGGCAATGTCCCACTTCGTGTTCTTTCTCATATACCAGATAACGTTCAAGGTGTAACAGAAATTGTTTCAGACGGTCTGCTTAAGCCATCAAGAGTCAACATTGTAACTAAAGAAAACTTATAAAGTTCTTTGGGCGCAGCAAAATACTATTGATCTAAGACCTGAGGACTTAAGCACCAAAGGATTGGAAAGGTTCCATGGCATATGATGCAAAAAAGCAGCATATCAAATTTCTGTTGATATCTTAAAGTATTCTTAGAGGTTCACGGTAGAGACATAGCTTTTGCAAAATCAGAACAAAGTTATCATTTAACTAGCATGGATGCAGAGGCAGTAAGATTGCTCTTGCCACTTCACAGGAAGAGACATATACCAGAGTCATACTCCATTGTATGCATATATGTGAAATGGCATTAAACCCATATTTAATCAGGTGTTTGACCCCATGACACTGACATGCTGTTTCTGCTTTTGAAGAATGCTTAGGATTCAAGTTATAGCTGAGTCAATTTGTTTGACGCTGGCACTGGCATACAAAGAAAATTAAGTCTTTTGATGGCAAAAGAGGAGGATCACACGAAATGCTTATAAGTGATGTTTGTCGGAATTACCAGTTTTAAAAAGTAATTTAAACTAATGTAACACATATAACACCATAGGAAGCTATATATTTGTTAAAAACACTTTCTTATGTACCAAACAAGCAACGGTAATCAGCATGCAAACTACATGAATATTTCAAAAAAGTAGATAGTTTTATGTCTTCTTTCTATTTCTCAGACATTCAATTCATTTATTTGTAAATTGAAATTGATATGGTAACATACATATCATACCATTACAAGCTAACCCCCAAGGTAATAGAGTGCAAACATCTCTTATTTGATGTGGCTTGAATTGCTCTTTAAGGTAGGATATGTCTGCACAATTCCAAAAGGGGTGGAAAGGAACAGGATTGTACTCAGTTTGCAGTCCTAATACTATGCCATGATTCTACTGGTTGTGATGAAATGGGTAATTATTTTGCCATAGAAGCAGACACAATTATAGACATTGTGAGGGTGACATGAATAAAGATTGTTTTTGAATAATTATATTTAATAGGACTATTATTGAACTGTGTCATTTGAATGAGAACTATTATTTTCTATCTGTATGTCTATATTTTTTAATATTATACGCATTAGGAAATATGTGATAAAAAAGATTATATATAACATCTGTAACACATTTCCACGGGCTTGTTATCAGCTATGACTGTAATTACTAAGACTAAATAACCAGAGGCTAGAGATTAATAGGAAAAATGTGAAAAATAGTATTTTTTCTGAAATATCATCCCTTACTTCCAAGACAATTTCCTTGCTCATTCATTATGCCATGTAACATACGTTACATACTTTAATAAGTGCTCTGATCCTGATGTCAAACATGCAAATTAACGATTCTTTATTGCATTAGCAAGACAGTGCCAAAAATGTAAGATATCCATGAGCTTCAAATATGTTCATATATTTTTCTTCAATAATAGATACCAAAATTGGATACTTAAAATTGGGGGGAGGGTTGTTTAATAGCTCATATAAAACAATGTATTTGAGATAGAAAAGCAAACTTTGTTTTTTCCATTAGTCGAATAATATTTTAGTAAACTAAGATTAAAACACTTGTAAAAATAAACAAATCCTCTGTAAAATTAAATGATGTTAGTTACGATTTCAACTTTCAAAGGGAAATTTAATCTATGTAACGCATATAACACCATTGAAGGCTTTAATTATGTTTAAAATGCTTCTTTTATGTAGCTTAGGCATCCAGCTTGCAAACTACATAAGAAATTTAAATAATTAGATGGTTTAATGTCTTCTTTCTGTAGCTCAAAGTTTCATTTTGATTTTTTCCATAGTTTGTTACAGTAACATATGTAACAGGCTGTCAGAGAGTAACGCCCCGGACCACAGAGTGCAAACATCTCTTAAAAGATGCGGCTTGAAATTTTCTTTAAGAAAGGATATGTCTGCAAAATTCCCTAGGGGGGAGCAGGACCTTTTTTAGCTCGAAGTCTAGAGCCTTCAAATTCTAAAACTAGCCAAGTGCAAGCCAATTTCTTGGTAGCAAGGGGAGTTTTATGTGTCAGAAATGTGTTCACAGACTTATGAATGTGCTATTAAAGTTATTAGGTATGATTTAATGGCATCACGTAATGGAGAATACGAATAACTGATGGAATAGAAAGTTTGACATATATCTGGTCATCGTTTGCGAAGTTGCACGCCATTTTGTAGCTGTGCGCAAAATGTGAGTAGTCAAGGCGATTGTATCAGTAGTCAAGTGTATTAATAAAATCAATATGTATGCTGTCGGCGACCCTATCACTGGGGTAAACACCTGGTATACAGTACTATGCGTACAGTATGAAAAGCTTGAATAACTTTCAAAATGCGTTGCCCTCACATTTCAAACTTTCACACATTAAAGTACTGATATTTTGCATTTCATCCAAAATATTAATTCCATAGCATAAACAAAAATGCTTTTCACCCTTTTTGTTCAGGAAAAAATCAACTTTTTGGCATAACTCAGGCACTGTATCAACTATCGCGTTACTCAAACAAATCTTGTTAACCAGATACACAGCTACAATAATCAGCGATGATTATTTTCAGAAGTAAAATATTGACAAAAATATTACCTCTTTTAACAGCCAGGTACACTAAAATGGTGTATTTTGTACCCTCGTTGACTGCAACCAACCCGCGATGACACTGCGCTGTTCGAGTACAGTGATTTCTGAAACATTATTTTTGAAAAGGAAGAAAAAACCAGCACGTGTTCAATCGTTAATTTACAGTTTGTGGATTTAACTCTTTTCGTGCGTGGTATTTTTTTCATGCTGTTTGTCAGAGTGTCGGACAGTTTGTCGGGCCTGATCTGAGTCTATACTGTATGCAAAGGTTATCAGCTGACGACACTAACAAAAACAAAGAGTTAAGTGCAGTAAAACCTGTGTAGAACGGCCAGTAAAAAATAGACAAAACAAATATCTTAATGACAAATGGAAGCTTAATGAAGCTCGAAAATATTGCAGAAAGCTCCTCTTGGATACTTTTGATCTGCATTAAGCGATATATATTATAAGTCTTGAAACCCAATTTTTAGAGAGTTGGCCGTTTAACACAGGTTTTGCTGTAGGCGTGGTTTTCTCTCAGCATACAAAGATTTAAAGAAATACCATTGTTTTCTGGTTCATATATACTGTGTGTAGGTCATGTTGATATATGCTGCCGACTAAATAAACGCATACCACTCCACTGAATATGCCAAAGGCACGCCTCTGTTTACGATCTGAAAATGGAAAACCTTAAGACTATGGCGCAAAGCAAAAGTAACTTAGTCAACTGCAAATACATGTAGCCCCAAAAACAATTGAAATCGATATTTACAGTCGACGAGCATTATACAAAAAACGTAAAAATGACTTAATGATATTTATCATATGACGTCGCGTCTGGGAGTGAAATAATGCCATGCAATAAAATCGATAAACCACTATTGGTTGATAGATTAAGGGAAAACGTTATGAAGTCCATAACAACGTCGCGCAAATAATGACAGATGAGACTTCAAAGGAATCTTAATGTCATATGATAAATAGAAACTAACAATCGTGCTCTTGTATTATTGAATGTATTAAACTCGTTGCGAAAAAAGAAATAAAATGCTCGGCAAGCCTCGCATTTCTTCTTTTCCCCCAGCTCGTTTAGTAAATTCAATAAAACATGAGCACTCATGTAAGATCCTCTATGTCAACAGCTGCAACGTAAGTTACGTCAAAGTGGCTATTTACAGTCAGTGTCATTATAAAGTAAGAATGAGTGCAAAGATCAGAAATCGATACAATCAAGCACCACACCTGACCCAGGATACCAATGGGAAATGGGAAAGTGACAACTTCACAATTAGGCATCACAAACGAGAGCCAAGAGGTCAGCCCTTTCCCAGCAGGTCACCACAAGGCATCGATAACAGACACGCATGAAAGAATAACAAAAACAAGAAAGAAATAACATAAATGATCCACAAAAGAAGCACCGCCTTGGAACGGTCCGTAAAAAACATTCTACTGGAGGGCTTAAACAGGTTTCACGGCGCGCAAACCACACCCTTAGTTCAGATGTGGATCAAGACACATATATATTTGTTTTGCATGAAAGACCCCTAACTTATCAATGCATCATCTCCTAGAACATATAAATCAAGATATATAAAGGAGATAAAACAAAGATAATGACTCAACAGTAAATAAAACTGAATACCGGAGCAAAAGAAATCCAGCAGGTAAACCGCGGTGGGCCTTACACCAGCCAAAGCATCGGGTCCCTACCATCTCATCAATAGATAAGTATTTAAGTCGGAACCGTTCAAGAGTCTGAAGTCCGACCGACCGGAATGCAATTAAAGAGGAAAGCAAAATTGCCAACTGTGATTGGGTTGACCGCCAAGCATGCAGTCTGTTGCAATACATTAATGTTAAAGTCAATCTTTTTACAATCGATTTTAAATTGATTTCATTGCATCTATATTTATTTCCTCATAAAAGTATAAATTATGAATGCATTGACCTGGCTTGACTTGTGTAGGTAGAAATTAAGACAGTAACATCATCTTTGATTCAGAGATAAGACCCATTTACTAAGGTCATAAAAAAGACATTCCGATGAAATTCCCACTATAGTGAGCCACTTCAGTTACGCACTACTTTTTAAGGGCCAACATTTTTTCATAAAAATGCTGGAATCGAACATTCTCTATGATAATTTACTTATTGATATTTTATCAGTTTGATGACATCGAAAAAAAAAATCGGAATCACTCATGTGAATCATTCTGCTACGCCAAAGGCAATTTTGAGATAAGTGCACGACTGCACGTGCAATCTGAACGTCTATATTTTTTATTTGCGTCTTGCGCTAGGAATTATCCATTGTGATCGTTGTGACAGAAAACACCAAAACAATTATTTTGTTAAAGTAAACCCCCTTTTTTTGGTCGTTCAAATAGGTAACACTGTTTCTGTTAGAAGATATGCACGTTTTGACGTCATATTAACGTCAGTTACAATAATCAAACAGATTTTCCTTCGTAAATTGTCTTGTTATGAGTCACTTGTTGACATAGAACACACTAACCCATCTTATCATTAACACGTCTTATAGCCTTGGTAGTAGTGACGTCATCACTAACGTCATCACCGTGACGCCAATAAATCCATTAATTTTTTTTACGAAAATAAATGGCGGATACATGGTTGTTAAAAATGAAATTATAAAGGAAGTGTTTTGATAACTGTTTTACTAAGAATCATACAAAATTTTATCTAACCTTAAAAAAAGTCATAAAATCAACTTTTTTCAAACCTTTGCCAGCTGGTAACGAAACTAGTAAAACGTTAAAAATATAATATAAAGTTAACAAACACATTCCAGTCTTAGATATTGCCAAGAATAAGTCGGTTTTTATCTCTGGCATAGCAGAAATTCGACCCTGAAAAAAGTGCAATTTGATCTGAGTTTCATTCGAAATAATGCAATGTGAAATGGTGTTTGGAGGGTAGTGCCCTTCCAAGATAAATTTTCTCATTTGTTTCTGGTTTGATCACAATAAAATTTCAATGGTCAATAATACAACTATAGATGCGCTTTACGCTGGTAGTCCCAGAATAAAAATATCCTATTTTTTCCAGAATAATTTTACATTTTATAAGTGGTGCGTATGTAAAGTGGCTCACTGTATTGTATATTGCTGACTTTAATTTGCAACAGATTGGATGAGATCAACACAAACTGTTTGACATTCTGATGGTATTCATGAAGTTGTCTTGCATCAACTTAGACTGGTACCAGTCCTAAAACATTGATACACAAGACAAAAATCTTCACATTCGATTACACATGGTACCAAAAGGTAGACTGGCCACAGTGCTGTAACATTGATTGGGTATGTCAGAAAAATCTTCATACTCTAACTAAACTGAAGATACAGCTTTAATGAGTACTTGAAGAGATTTTATTATTCCATGCATAATTCTGTTGCCATGGCAACCAAAAGGAGAAGCTTAAAAAACTTCCTGTCAAAACTATTTGCCGATTGATTTGAAAATAATTTGGCATAAATGATATTTTCTAACCCTCCATCCAGATTGTTTAAATTACATTTAACCATTGAAAAAATGGCCGCCAGGGTTAGGCCAGTTTGTCCTATATTATAGAATAAACTGTACCAATTTGTCCTTTCTATTCAGTAAGAGGCAAGATTTTATTTCCCAAGGTCATGGCTATGTTCGTTATGGTTTTGTGTTTAAATGTCCGGGAACACCCAAAGGCTTAACTTGCATTGGTTCTTAATTAAAAAGTCTCAGAAGACGGGCTACAGTTTAAAGTAAGTAAGAAGGCAAAGATCAGGAATCGATATAATCAAGTTCCATACTTGATCCAGAACTCCACATGGGAAAGTGACAAAAACACAGGAAAGCATCACATACAAAAAAGCCAAGAGGTTAGTCTCATTCCACAGACTAGTGCAGCCGGGGCTCGAACACGGGACACCCAGGGTACAAGGCGAGTGACTACACCACGCTGCTCCTACTGTCAAGCCGATTGAAAAACATGTAATGATGAACTCACCCATTTCATCTGAAATCCTCTACGCTTTAATCGAGCAACATTGAAAGCTATTGCTTTTTATGCAAAGAGAACACGCCGTATTAAAATGGCCCTTAGTATAGCACTGGTTTGCTGCTTAAATAAAGTTGAACTTTAAATACCTTGTGTTTGCTTCGTATATTGCATGACTCTTTGGTCTGCACTATAATCACTACATGTATGAGAGTCCGCCCGTCCTTGGTCGGCTAGTGAAAATGCTCATAACTCTTGAACCACATAGTATAATTTGATCAAATTATGCATACAAATGCATAGCAAGATTATCTAACCACTGGCATGTATAATAGCTTGTTTGGATGGATGAGGGTTTGCTGAGCATCATTTCAGTCGGTTGGGGTCAGTTGATGAAAATGCTCATAACTTTTGAACCGCATGGTATATGTGGTTCAAATTATGCATAATTATTTATTATAAGATTGACCAGCCACATGCAAAATGATGACAAAGCTTTGCCGAGCATTATTTTGGCTGATCGAGGTGTTAGTAAAAAATACTCTGGAACCGCATCATATATTCTGATCAAATGTTGCATACTTATACATTTTAACATTGTGGAGACACTGGTCGAGACACTGGTCGAGACACTGGTATGCTCATTTCTGCTGAGCATGGTCATTTAGTAAAAATGAACTGCAGGTAAATTTAGATTAAATTTTGCATACTTATTTATTTAAACATTGTCCAGCCAGTGGTATGCGAAAAAAGTGTTCAGGCTTTGCAAGGCATCGCTTTGGTTGGTAGAGGGATTTTAGTGAAATTGCTCATAATATTGAACCCCACCATATACTATAATCAAATTTTGCACACATACATTTTAACATTGTCGAGACACTAGGGTAAAGTCGGGTATGTTCGGACAGACAGCTAAATTCGGACAGCGATCTTGTTTGTTTCATACTTCAATTATTGGAATGAAAAATAAATTAGCTAAGCAAACAGTGAAAATCCTGATGAGACGGCTCATAAGCCGTCTCATCTGGATTTCTACTGTTTGCAAATTTGTGTCCGAATTTACCTGATGTCCGATATTACCCGACTTTACCATAGTATGCACAACGATGACGATGCTTAACTGAGCATTAATCTGGCCCATCATGGTCAGTAAATGAAAATGCTCATGACTCTTGAGCCAGATTGTATATTTTCATAAATATGTTCTTAAACGGGTATCCTTTGGAAGCAAAGACTGCACCAAAGAACTGAAAACAGGGTGTGCATTTTTCGTGGACCAGACTAGCTAGTTTCTGCCATTTAAGCTTCACCAGTGACCCTCAAATAGTTTTAAAGTTCCACAATGAAACCCATGATCCCAAAGGACAAGAACATTTGTTTGGGGCCGTGTTCCTTGGCTGTACCAGTACTGGCCTGCTGGGTTTATAAAATTTGCTTACTTATACATTTGAAGGTTGACTTCGATGAATCAAATAAAGTTAAATAATAATAGACATGAAAAATTATGCTCTAAACAATCTTAATTTGTTTCATAAATCCTAAGGAACCTTCCAAAATATTATTAACTTTTATATGGGTTTACTTAGCAGAATCGGCTGTCTTATAATCAGATAAATATTTGCCAATCGGACAGCCATTCAGCGATAAGCTTCCAAAACGGGTTTCGGGGAAAAATTAGACTCATTCTATATCAAGGGACAGTCTCGCAAAATATGTACAAACTACATTAGTTACTTATTTAGCTTCCTCGCAAAAGTTGATTTTACATCAGTGAATTAGCTCCCTTGTTCGAAACCTTTGCACGTAAGTGATGTTGCAACATGCAATAATGCACAATAATTCACTCTCGTGATACAGATATTTAATATTTAGCATGTTTTAATAGAGGGGGCTGTAAAGTATTATCTTGGATATTGGAATTAACAAATAGCCATATCTTGAGCAGGCGGCAATAGCCCGGAATTGCATGGTATCGATCACCTTAATACTTATCACCTTTGCCAATAAAAGATAAAAGTAGTAATGGATGACACTATGGGTACCGGGACTTTTAAGCCTGAAATGAACTTAGAATTTTTCAGGCTTAAAAGTCCCGGTACCCATAGATGTCTATCCTGGTAAGCTTGAGTGACTAGCTGTGAATAACTTAGTTTATTTTAGGGGAAATTCTGGTTGGGTCTATGATTATGATAGTTTCCTGGGCTATTGAGAAATAACTTAGTTAATTTTTGGTTGGTCTGTAATAGTTTCTTGGGCTATTGGAGAATAACTTAGTTTATTTTTGACTACTCTGTAATAGTTTCCTGGGCTATTGAGAATAACTTAGTTTATTTTAGGACTTTTAAGCCTGAACAATTCGAGGTTCTTTTTAGGCTTAAAAGTCCCGGTACCCATAGTGTCATCCATTACTACTGATAAACTTTCAAATATTTTCTTACCTTGATATGTCCTCTAACTATTCATAATCTTGAAAGGGTGTCTATTGTTTCTCTGTGTTTACATTTCCTGCTGAACGGATGTCATGCTGGACAAGTGATCATAAGGGGAGCTTACCATGGCTTGACTGCCGTTTCTATGATCCGTCATTCAGGCAAAAGTTTTGATATTTGACGATCTTGTTGTTGAGGGTCCAATGAGGGCTTAATATTAACAAAACATTAGCAAACACATTTTAAATGAGCTTTAAGTAGCAGCATATAATGAGATAACATGTCTTAATTAAATGGCATTTAACAATTCTTACATGTCTCGTATACAGACTAGACATGCTTATTTAATGTACACAAACAGTGGGACACCTAAATTTGCTGTCCCTTTTCAACACTCTGACTTCTGTGAAAGCTTTAAGATGCGCCCAGTGTGAACAAAAGTCACAATTCCTCTCATTGTACCAATATGACGAACACAGTCTTCTGTCTCATCTTCAAGCTTTCACTGTTTCAGACAGTTAAGGCTTCCCATACTTTTGGTTTAAAATATGGATTCCATTTACGGCAATCATGTGATTTTAGTTTGTCACGTGGTTGGGTATCAAACAGAAGAGATATTTTTGAATACTGATTGCTATAATAAATAAATGAGTTGCATTGATATGGGGTAGGAACAAATAAGGAAAATTGGAAATAAATGACATTTGTTTAAACATCACTTGTACTCACAAGTAAGTCTTGATTTTTTCTCCAAATTGCTGATGAGTGTGTGGAGTGAATTCCCGGTTACTGAAGCGGAAATGTGAACAACCGATAGGTGGCGGGACATACGAAAGATCGTGTGATAACTATTGGTGTCGGTATCATGGACATGTCGATATCATGGGAATGTAGTATACTAATTTGTTTGTAAATTGACGAGACGTAAATACATAAATTTTCATTTCAGCAACCGAAAACAGGTCGCCATGTAACCAGGGGTCATGCGTTTGATCCCCTGCTTCACTAGTCCGGCTTCTCTATAAAACCACTTTCGGTTGAGCCTTCGGGAGTTCCCGTCATAAAATAAACACACACATCATAAACCCTCCCATAGAAAAGCCACAAAAAGTTTTTTTCTTCACTAGTCAGTCAGATAAGGGCTGTCTCGTCTTCCTAGACGTTTTTAAAATCACTGCCAGTTGAGCCTTTGGGTGCTCCTGTACAGCTCTTGTACATCCCCACTAGTACTGGTTACTACCACGGAACAGCCACAAAAGTTTAAATATTATGGTAAGGACACTTAGGTAAAAGCAAGGGTGAAATCACCACTTTAGGCATAAATTGCTAGGCTCGTAATAGGCGAGTCCGTCTGTCTGTCCGCCTACAGTTAGTGAAAATGCGAATTACTATTCAACCACATGGTATAGTTTGATTAAATTGTGCATACGTATGCATGTCAACATTGTCTAACAACTGGCGTGCCTAACGTGTTCAGCCTGTTTGGATGGACGAAACTTTGCTGAGCATCAGTCCAGCTGATCGTGGTCATTGCTAATGCTCATAATCCTTGAACCACATGGTATATTTGGATAAATTGCATGCTTGTTTTATTTTAAAAATGTCCAGCCACTGGTATGCAAAAAGTAAGTGAGTATAAAACGGTGACGAGGCTGCTGAGAGAATTTAAAACATAGAAAATAGTAAATGAGTATGATTAGGAATACAACAACAAACTGCAGACAAACCAGTGGCACCACGAGGAAAAGCCACACAACAATGACGAGACGCCAAGAAGACAAACAAAGCAAAGCGAAGCAAGCAGCTCTCACTTCCCCTTCAGGATGATTGCGAATCTAGAATGGACACAAAGTAACGCACAACAAAACATAGAACAATTACAGAGTCCCACAATGGGAGTTAAACTCAACAACGAATCAACAACAACATAATCACCGCCTTAGAACGGACAGCAGCCTAAGCCACGGGTGTGTGTGTTGGGGGGGAGGCTTTAGTGCATTTTAGTGGTACCAAATCTGCGCCCTAAATATCTGCCGAAAATCACAAAATCTATTTAAATTGAAAAAAATTCAAAACAAAATTATCAATAAATCAATATTTTAAAGATTTGGTGTCGAAATTGAGCACAATAATCACTGTGTGAGCCCGTCTGTCCGTCCAATTTGCTTTCGAAACATTCCTTCTAGCACGTGATACCGATTATCTACGTTCACCACTGGTCGTGCACATCACAGTTAGTTGATTCTTTAATCTGTTTTATTTTTAGTAGCAATACATACGCACAAAGATTGTGGTCCTTGGATCCGGAGGGTCCCCATGCATCCCCCTTAGGACCATCAAGATGTTAACACTCAATATCTTGGGTCCTATCCACCATTTTGGAAGGTTTTCAAGATGGCCACCATGAAAAAAGGACACTTAAGTGTAATATCAGCCTTTGTATTAATTAAGTCACACTCTCGCCACAACAAAAAGGGGCTGAATAACCCTACACCGCTCACCTGAGTTGTTGTATTTATGTAGGTTACCACTAGACATTGCTACATACTAAATATATTAGCTGTGGGCCTCATGGTTTCAGGGACGATTAGCAAAGTTTGTTTTCCCATTATAAGTCTATGGAAACACTTGATCCCCGGGAAGGGAATTGTTTTAACCCAGAAGCTTGATACTCAGGATTTATGTAGGGGGCCACTAGCCATTGCTAAAATCTAAATAATAAGCTCTTTGCCTCACGGTTTTAGAGAAGTTTTTAAAAGTTTTTTTTATAAATCTATGGAAACACTTGATCCCCAGGGCGGAGTCAGTTAGGTCACCAGGAGCTTGATAGATAGGAATTTTGAAGGGATCTGTTAGACCTTGCTAAATACCAATTTCATAAGCTGTGAGTCCATTGGTTTCAGAGAAAAAGATTTTTTTTAAGTTTTAATTCCGATTATAAGTATATGAAAACTCTTGATCCCCAGCGCGGGGCAAGTTTGGACCTATGGAGCTTGATTTGCAGGATTATTGAAGGGGACTACTAGACATTGCTACATACTAAATGTATAAGCTGTAGGCCTTATGGTTTTAGAGGAGAATATTTTGTAAAAGAGTTTCCCATTATAAGTCTATGGAAACTCATGATCGCTGGGGCACAGCCAGTTTGGACCCCAGGGATTATGGAGGAGACCACTGGACATTGTTATATACCAAACATATAAGCTGTGGGCCTTTTGGTTTCAAAGAAGACGATTTTTAAGTTCTTTACCCATTGTACGTGTACAGAAACTCTTGATTCCAGCGGCGGGCCAGTTTTGACCCGATTGTCTTGATTTGCAGTATTTATCTAGGGACCACTAAACATTGCTGCATACCAAATATATAACGTGTGGACAGATTTCAGAGAAGATTATGTTTTAAAGTGTATCCTATTAAAAGTCTATGGGAACTATATGTTGCCATTGCAACCAGACCCAGGGCTCCAGATAAGAGTGCGTATTGGACAACTATTTTGTTTATTTCTCATCCAAACCATATGTTGTGGGTACTCAAAAGAACCGTCTCAATGAGACGGTTCTTTTGAGCACCCAAAACACATGTTTAAATTGATAGGTAAGAAAATAATTACAATCATACGATCATAAAAAAATTCTTATCTGGACCTATTATATGACCCTGACCTCCTAATCAATTAGCCCAAAACTATTATCAAGCATTTCCCCCCTGCCTGATAATAATTTACATGATATTTGATAAAAATTGACTAACTGGCTTTAGTGATATACTACTTTGAAAGTGTGACGGACGAGGAAGACGACGACGGACGAACGTCGACGGACACCGGACTATTGCCATTCTATCTCAAATGAGCCTTTGCCTCAGGTGATCTAATAAGCTGCGAATAAGCCGCATAAGAACATCTCAAGGCAGAAATAGGAATTTAACTGTTATCTCGTTTAAAAGTTCTGATCTTTACCTTGTACTTTGTCCAAAGACATTTTTGAGAAACATACTATAACTGCCGCCGGAATATTTTTGTCAAACCAGTTTTTGGCAAAATGACCTAGTACTTTTAGCAAACATAGACATCTAAAGTAGCTTATGTCTGTAAGAATAGACCATACTGAGTAAATTCTATAACTTTTTGGCAAAACATCTATAATGATCTAGAAAATATTTCATGACAAAGGTCAAAATCCCCGTGGGGATTTGTAAATCCCCGCGGGAAAATAAATCCCCATGGGTATTTTTCACTTTCCCTGCGGGGATTTTTCCCCATGTGGAGAATTTCTCCGCAGGGATTTTTTGAAAAATGTTCAAATGTGAAAAGATCTCATTAAAATGGTGTGTAAAAATGAATGTCGCAAGTAATAACAATGTTTTGTTTTCCCCGTGGGGATTTTTTCCCTGTGGGGATTTTTTCTTCAAAAAGAACTATCTTTTTCCGTTATAACGACGCTAATATCTTCTCGCTGTACTGTTTCGTTTAATAATTACAGCATACTATATATAGCCCTCTCCATACTACTGACCTGTTTTCATGTTATAGAATTACAATACTATAGGGCCTATTTGAATCTGAATCTTAAAAGCCGTTAATCTTTAAAACCACAAAATGAAACTGCATTGTAATTTACGTTTTGGTATTTATAATGTCCATTCAAATGTTAGAATGGCGACAGGTTGTGTCGATTCAATGTTGTAAGCACAATGCGCAGTTATTATGACGTCATTGAAATCGACAACTACGTCATTTTAAATACATTGCAGAATTTTCATTTCCGAGAAAATTCAATTTTTTGTCTATAAAGAGAGACTCAAAACATGCCCAACCCAATATCGGCAGAATATTGAAGACAAGCATTATTTTGATTACTAAATATCCTAATCTTATTGGAATATTGTAAAACGTTTCATTTTAAACCACAAAAAATGACTGATTTTACATGAGAATTTTCAAAATTGTTATTGGCTGCATGCTTTGTGCTCAATTTAATCCCATATTACATCATTATACGATATAGTGCACCTTTGGCGAATTGTTCGAATTTTAGATATACACAAGCACATTTGGTAATTCCAAATATAAAAATAATTTGTGGACTCGTTTTAGCTTTCTTACTCTTACTCTTACTCTCACACCTGAGCGAATATCCATGCGACTATGAAAATTTGAAATTCGCGGCATAATCGCAAAGAAATGATGCGATTGGTCAGCAAAAAAGTGAGGCCTTATGAATGCTTGCGAAATTCTTATCAATCCTTATAAGTAAGTAAGTAAGTAAGTAGGTAATGAGTTTATTATAGTGACATGTGCATACATAATATAATACAATATTAAATTATACAATTATTAAGCACCCGGCCCAATGGACCTATATGTCACCTTGATAGGAAGAGTCTATCTATTTACAATAATTTAATATTAGAAAGCTTTGGAGTTATTCTGGTATTGTGATGGGAAACTGGTTGTTATTATCAACAGATTAACTTTCACTTTTTACTCTGGTTGATTATCGAAGATTGCAAACAATACTGGCCAAGACCAGACTACCCATTAGGAGAATCTGATCAAGGTCAATATTGTTTGCTGCCGTGATAAAATTGGTCTAAAGGCCTCTAGAGCGAACAGCATGGGCCAGGATCAGACAACTCACTTAGGAGCAGCCTGATCATGGCTCATATTGTTTGCTTGCTCCCATGATAAAGGCACTGAAATACATATAACAGACTTACTAGACGGACCACACTTTCTCGACCAAGTACAAATTTGATAACATTTCACTGTTATCCCTTTACCGTTATTCATGGAGATAATTGGACTGAACTATGTTTTGTTCTCGATCCTGGTGTGCGATATTGCTAATACTATGGACCATGACCAGATTGGCCCATTGTGAGCGTTCTGATCAAGGTCCATATTATTTGCTTCCCTGATGAAACTGAAACTGAGAACTTATATTATGAATCAATACAAATTTCTTACGAACCTTGCAATTTCTTAACAATCAATTAGCCGAATTTCTTGCGAATCATTTGCGAACGTTACGAATACTTAAGAATACCACTGCAGATCTTGCAAATGCATGATTGTGAACGTTTTTATGAATGACACGACTACAGTGCGCATGTTTGCCAATTGTTTTCTCCTTGTCATTTATTCGCCAGCATTTCGCAGTAGAAATGTATCATGACAAGGAAAATGTTGTATTTTTACCATTTTGGCTACCAAAGTGACAACCCAAGGCAGAAAAACAGTTTTAGTTTTAATCTATTTTACATGTATTTCAACTTCATGACATCCATACATATAATATTAACACAGATCATATAGAAAAGTCGCCATAATTACAGGACATATTGGCTTACGTATGAACATTATGCAGCCATGAAAAAGAATTGATGAGACTGCTCTTGTCTGATTTGTGAGGTCCCTTATATGCACATTCTGCTTGATAGGTCAGTGCATAGAGGGCATGGCTGTTTCGAGGTATATTACCGGTCGCTCCTTTAAGTTTTTTTTGTTATTTATATTTTATTGTCAATATGTCGCATACATGTATATGTCAGGCATAAACAAGCAGACATCTTGATTGCATGTTTCAACGCCTGAAAGACTCGCACAGACACCGCTCTCAAAGGTATAACTCACCGCATCACACGACCACGTGGTGATATCTCGACACTAATTTATGTAGAGCTGTTAGACAAAGATACCGAAACAGAGCAATGTCTTCTGACAGTAATGCTACTAAGTCTGCCAAAGCTTCCCAGGAATACAATTTGAGTTTCTGTATCAATTAAACATTTTATCCAAGAGAGAAACTCTTTCTAAGTAGACACAAGGGCATTCACATTTATAGTGATCAACAATATTTACATAATTCATATTGCATTTACAGCACAGCCGGCCATTGTCAGCATCAGAATGAGGAGAGATATCATTTGAGTACTGAGTACTAGTAATTGATCTAGTTGCTGTTGTAAGCTTCGGGTAATTTTCCGAAAGAGCCCAAACAAAATGAATGCCATACTTACTGTGTATGCATTTGAATCGGTGTAGCACTGGCTGCAATGTCCGACTATGCCACACGTACTCTACGCGTTCCTGTAACTTGTTTCTTATACACTTATTCCATGTCAGTCTACTCGGAAAGACACCGTCTCAAAACATCCGAGAGTATTGACAATATCTGGTATAAAACCTGTTTGCTTAGTGTTATTTATAGAATACAATGTAAGTACATAATCTATTCAATTTAAGTCTGCCTTAACTTTAAGGAGGCAGTGTAATTTTGGACCATGGTGATTCTCTCATACAAGGGACACAACACTGGCATCCTGTTTTACAGTAATCGATGATGTGCAAATGACATAGAAAAGTGAGTATGACCAAGACATATAACTATCGCACACTGTAAGTCAACACACGACACCGCGAGGAAGAGACACAGAACATTTAAAACGAAGACAGTTTAAGTAAAGCAACCAGCTCTCCCTCACTCAGCGCAAATGAAAGAGCACTAAGTACTACACACCTGGTAGGCGGCAATCGAAAACGGTCTTAAAAATCGACGAACGCGGATCAAAAATAGCTAGAAACAGTGTCTTCGATTGCCATTTGGGGCGACAAATGCAATCGAAAACTCTGTTTCTAACGGTTTTTGATCTATGTTGGTCGATTGTATTGACGTTTTCGATTGCCGCCTACCCAGTGTGACCACATAACAAAGCAAGAAACAAACACAAAACACCTACAAACAGTGGGAACAGCAATAAAGTCCCAAAAATCTAACTCTTTCATTGCATAAAATCAAGAAGCGAGACCTGTTTCTAATGAATGAGATGGAACTTAAATTCAATAAAATCGTTATGATTTCTTTCTAAAAACCTTTTAGCATTCCGGAGCTGCTATTCGATGGCCTTGGCGTTCACCTTCGACACAGCCGTGGAACATAAACTGAGTTTAGAATCTGTTGAAGCCGAAAAACGCCCATTTGCTTCATCAAATACATTTAAACTGTTAAGCACAATATCTTTTTAAAAGCGATGTTAATGTGTAAAAATCCAATGAGGGTCTCATCGAATAGCATTGGCCGATTTTTAAAAGTTGCAACCCCCATTGGTATATGCTATGATGGATTTGGATTGGTGGGTGTGCCATATATCAACAACAAGAAAACCTCCATATTGTTTATCACAAACTATCTAGCTGATGTTTATACATATTTAAGTAAACAGACGGGCAAATGAAACGCTACAGTACAATTTTGTCCTGTATTGCATGTGGCTCACAAACACGAGCTGCACAAGCTTACCATGACCAACCTCGGGGTTATTTTAATTTGTCGGCTTTGTTTACCAGGTATGTTGGCTAATATACAAAATGTACAGGATATTATAACTGCTGTCACTATTTATTTCCTTCTTAGTAATTTATCACAAATTTTAGATGTAGCGTTTCTTTTGCCCGTCAGTATAGATCAGACTGCGTCGAAACACAGACCTATGAGTATATCGCTGTAACGTTAGGTCCATTATGATGAGCACACGTTGGCAAAGAATGATAAATTCTTAATCCCCTTTATACACTATTTAATTGTAGTCTTCCTTCTGTTTTGATACAATAAACTTAGGATGATCCATTGTATATGCAGAGGGTTCGCAGTTTATAATTTCAATCTAAAAATTGTATTTCTTTCTCTGAAGAAAAGCAAATAGTGTATACATTGATAAAACGCCGCATATTGCTGCATTTTATCTTGTTCTTCACTGTTTGCCAAGACACTATTTTCTTGCACACCCGATATCTGCGATTTATACCCTGGGATAGAAAATCTTATCTTACCCGTGTAATCTTACACAGGCTGTCACGTGGGAATTCTACAATGGTTGTATTGGAACTCACACGCATGGTCGTCAAGTGATGTCATTGTTAAGTTAAAATGGCGTCATCATGTCATGTCGCATCTCAGCCTATTCAGGAACTTCTTCGGGCCTTATTAAACATAAAATGCTGTATTTAATGTAGAGCAAGAAAAATAATCCATTATTCATGTGAGGGTGGGATAGAAAAATCCGTCACTCGGGATCACCATTTGTCATCACTCGGCAAGCTTCGTGATGCCAATCGGTGATCCTCGGGACGTAATTGTTTATCCCTCCGTCACTGTCATGATGGATTCTTATAAAACAAACGATAAATCACCGCTGGTCGTTGGTAGTCTGGCTAAACAGACGCTTGCGGACACGTTCTACATGATCTAGAATATTCATTGACCATTCCGCTGTTGCAGAATCAGTAACCCTTTCAGAAGGATCTTGGCAATCAATTTTTGTGCCGCCACCTCCTATCCGTTCTCTGCATGCGCGATAATGTCGCATATACCCTTCGCTAGCTGGAACTCTTAACCTGAAATAGAATTTAAAAAAAATCTTACATGTTAACAACCACAGGGGAATTTACACAATATTTAAGCTGTCGTTTTTTCATAAAGATCCTGCAAAAGTTAAAATAAATTGAGCCGCAACATGAGATTTCCAACAATGTGGTATGTGCGACCAGCACAGGCTCAGACCAGCCTGCGCATAAGCGCAGTCTGATCAGAGCCTTTGCTACTCGCTTGTATATTCTATGAGTGTTTAACTACTGACTGAACATCATTTGGAGTTTCTAAACCCAAAAGGAAGCTGCACAGACTCATCTGAGTCTACACATGTCAAAATACCACATTATTGGAAATCACATGTCGTGGCTTAATTTATCACTGCATACGATTCATTTTTTTTTTTAAAAAGATGTCGAAAAGTAAAGTGCATTTGGCTTTCCACTGCAAAGTGTATGGCAGAGCAATTTCCAACATTACGAATACCAGCGCTTCAGCAATCGATCATCGTAATGTTGTTGTAAAAGCCCAGTTTTTACAAGAAACTCGGTCTGGTCTGGGGTTTTTAAACAAATTGACATTCAGTATTGTCATCAGTCCTTTCCTTAAAAAAGACCGTAACTAACCATAAATATTCGAAATGTTTTCTTTATCATCATTTTCTCAGTTCTTGCATGCGTACTCTGACAGTTAATGAAAAAATCAACGGACGTTGGTCCGTGTGGTACTTTATGGAAATTTATTTTATAAATTCAAATGAATTGTTGTGGCGGCTCATTTTAGTGATCAAATCGAAACAATAATTGAATGTTTAAAATGAGGTAGGAAACATGGATATCATGTGAAAGTTGGTGTGCATGGTTATAAACCTAACCACGGTTTACATGGTTTATAGCTATCGTTTCCTCTTTTAATTTCACGACGGTGCATCAGACCTTAGACGCAATGACGGCACTGACGTATAGCTTACATCCATGGGTTGCTGCCTGATCCTAGTCTTTGGTTGGGACCACCGTGGCTCATCTGGGGGTTTCCTCCAGCTCGGACTATCTGTGAGTCATATAAGCCTTTTTCTTTGTATAATCATAGCGTGTTAATATGATAAGATTGTTCCTCTTTGATGATACATTGCAAATTTAAGAAAGCCACCAAGCGATAACAACAAAATCTAGGCGCAGGGGTGTACTCTACTATTTTCATACATACGACCATTTTAATCGAAATTTTGAATCTCGATATTTTTGGGTGTTTTCAGAAAATATATTTTGGGGGTAACACAAAACTGGAATAAGTTTAGGGGTCATTTAGTCATTTCTATATATTGTATGGTATTTCTTAATGTCAAGGTAAAGAAGGGGGATTTTTGTCGTAAAAACGTTATAACTTTGTCATTATGTACACTACGTTATTATGGACGTCATAACATTTCCAGTGGTATATTGATTTTAGTGTATGGCGTTATTTCACTCTCAGACGCGACGTCAAATGGTAAATACCATTTAACATTTCAGCGTCTCTGTTATAACATTGAAATTATTAAACAAAGATGAAGTATATGGCAATCACTTTACCATGCACTTTTATTAAATTCAATGAAACGTAGGGATTCATGTAAGACTGTTTAAATGTACTACATGGACCTAAAAGAGGACCCTATATACTCGATTGAAACTTACTCTCTGAAACCTGGCAAGGACTGAACGTGATGTGTAGAATACCTCCCTGACAAAATGTATGATGGTCTATAGATGTTCTTCGGATGATCAAACGCGGGGTCCAGTATGGTGTGGTTGATAAATCGTCCCAAGTACATATCATTTGTGAATCCACTTCGTCCCCAGGACGTAAAATAATTATGGGTCCTGAATTTGAGCGTAGCAACACCCTTGTTCTCCAAGAAAAGCAATTCCTATAGACAGAAAAAGTAAAATCAATCACCACTTCCAAAGTTGAGGCAACTCGTCTGCTGTTACATAGGGGATCTTACATGAGTGTCCATGTTTTATTGAATATATTTAAGATGTTGAGGAAAAGAGATAAAATACGAGGCTTGCCGATCATTGTATCTCTTTATCACAACAAGTTTAATAAATTCAATAATACTGGAGCACAAATGTAACATTATATTTATCACATGACATTAAAATGTCTTAAATCGCAATTATAGCTTGAAAACGTCAAGGTTTTTCCATCTTTAACGCAACGTTATATAATGGCTGTCATTACGTAACGTTACTGAATCTGTAAATCACTAGTGGTTTATTGATTTTGTTGCATGGCGTTATATCACTCTCAGACGCGACGTTATGTGAAAAATGTATACTACAAAAGCCTAAAGTATTAATAGTATGGTGTCACTGTCTACATTTTGTAAAAAGATATATTTGTGAAGGAATATTTGCAGCTGATAACGTAAGCAGACGATTTTGTCATATTTATTTTCCAGGCGTTGAAAGAGAAAAACATTGATCATTTGATTGACAAATAATGATTTCGAACGAGTGTTTGTGGTAAGGGAATTCCAATTTTCAATCAAAATATTAACTTGTGTTTTATAAGGACTAAGTAGTCCGGTAGAAAACCAGAATGAGCTGGAACTTGATTTTTTAAGGTTTTTTTGTTGTTTATTGTTGTTCAGGCAGTATAATTAATGAATCCAACTAATGCTACTCTGGCATCATTGAGCGTTTTAAAATATTAAAGATGGCGTCCAAGAGGACCGTCAGTAAGGCTCCTAAGAGCTATATGAGCCATATACTTGATCAAAAGCACTTTTATTTAGACTTTTTATGGATGTTTATAATCAAAATTATACAAAGATTGAAAATGGAACATTGTTTTGATTAAAAAGGTTTATCATATGACGTCGCGTCTGGGAGTGAAATAACGCCATGCAATAAAATCTGTAAACCACTAGTGGTTTATCGATTTTCGGGAAACGTTATGACGTCCATAACAACGTTCAAAATTATAACGTTTTACGTCAGAAATGAGAGTTCAAAGTAATCTTAATGTCATATGATAAATAGAATCTAACATTCGTGCTCTTGTATTATTGAATTTATTAAACTCGTTGCGAAAAAGAGATAAAATGCTCGGCAAGCCTCGCATTTTATCTCTTTTCCCCAACTTGTTTAATAAATTCAATAAAACATGAGCACTCATGTAAGATTCTCTATTTAAATGTTCAAAATGTCGTCCAAGATGACCGTCAGTTAGCTTCTAAGACCTATATGACCGACATACTCGATAAGAACATTTTAATTGTGACTTTATAGATGTTTAGAGGCTAAATGATACATAGAGGATCTTACATGAGTGCTCATGTTTTATTGAATTTAT
Source organism: Loripinus fragilis (assembly GCA_964019695.1). NCBI lineage: Eukaryota > Metazoa > Mollusca > Bivalvia > Lucinida > Lucinidae > Loripinus > Loripinus fragilis. The sequence continues at coordinate 137,414,207 of OZ026515.1, forward strand.
TAAACGAGTTGGGGAAAAGAGATAAAATGCGAGGCTTGCCGAGCATTTTATCTCTTTTTCGCAACGAGTTTAATAAATTCAATAATACAAGGGCACGAATGTTAGATTCTATTTATCATATAACATTAAGATTACTTTGAAATTTCATTTTTGCCGTAAAACGTTATAATTTTGTCATTATGTACGCAACGTTGTTATGGACGTCATAACGTTTCCCGAAAATCGATAAACCACTTGTGGTTTACAGATTTTATTGCATGGTGTTATTTCACTCCCAGACGCGACGTCATATGATAAAAACGATTATTCATTGGAACATAGTTTTGACATTTCTTGTACTTCAGCAACAGCAGAATCTAGGGCGAAGATTGGTACCAGTAAAATGCATTTAACCCCACAGTGGGTTAGGCTGCTGTCCGTTCTAAGGCGGTGGTTCTGTTGTTGTTGACTTTTTGTATATTGTTACTCCCATTGTGGGAGTCTATGATTGATATATGTTTGTTGTACGTTACTTTATGTCCATTCTAGTATTGCAATCATCTTGAGGGGGTAGAGAGAGGGGGTTGATTTGCTTAATTGGTCTTCCTGGTGTCTCGTGATGGTTGAGTGGCTCTTCCTCGCGGTGCCATGGGGTTGTCTGCGGTTTGCGATTGTGGTATTTCCTCATCATACAAACTTACTATTTTTGATGCAATAAGTTGAAATTTTAAAGATGACTGCCATTTAGTTTCCTAATACCTTTCTGACCAACAAAGTCGATGTAAAGCATTTTAAATTAGACTTTTATGGATTTTTAGATGCTTAATGCTACAAACAATTAAAATGAAGCATTGGTTTGATTCAGAAAGTTAAAATACTTAATTAGGATGGTATCAAACATGGCCATCATTTTAAAGCAAGTTTCGACCTGAAATCAAGAGCAGTTAACAATTATTTTCCGATAGTTTTCAGCAGCCGTTGTATTTGGACAATTTGACTGGCATGTTGTTGTTGTTTTTCAGCATTGAAAAATGTTTCAAGATGACGTCCATGATGGCAGCAGTAACAGGGTGGGTAATCACATGAGCCGTGATATGTGATTTCCAACAATGTGGTATTTTGACAAGTGTAGACTCAGATGAGCCTGTGCAGCCTCCTTTTGAGCTTAGAAACTCCAAATGGTGTTCAGTCAGTAGCCTAACACTCCTAGAATATTCAAGCAGCTAGCAAAGGCTCTGATCAGACTGCGCTTATGCGCAGGCTAATCCGAGGCTTTGCTGGTCGCACATACCACATTGTTGGAAATCTCATGTCGTGGCTCACATGGTTTTTGCTATGATACACTGCACGGAAAACAGACTCTTATTTTTCGTAATGGTCATGTGTTTTGCATTTGTTCTGGTAATCGTATCCACCCATGCACCACTTCCCAGACCACTTTTGGCCAGATCTGATAAAAACTTAAAGCTGCATACTCTGTAACTATGAACATTTTTCGAAAAAAAATATTTTCTTTTTCAATCATTTGTAAAAGTAGAATAAAATTATGTTGTCACAATAAATCTAATTTCTACAGCTGAAAACTGCATGGAAAAGTGAATTATCTTATAAAAACAGGTGTGTTTTTTCTCTTGTTTGTAATTATTTGCATCCCTCCAATAATTCTAGACAGGTAATTTTTAACATAAATGCTGTTGTTTTTGCACTAATAATTTGTTAATTATTACGAAAAAGGTAAAATGTATACCTGAATTTTAGTATTTTTACTGTGTGCTTGAAAAATAGAAATATTATTTCTAAAATGAAAAGACCAAAAGTTACAGACTATGCAGCTTTAATATCAATGTATTCTTATATAAGTTCCTTCTTTGGGAAAGCATTCAGTCAAAAAATTGAAGTGATAAATGCCAAGGTTTACTGAATCAACGATATTACTGAAATTTTGTTACAGCATGTTTGATCAAAGCACTTACCTTTTTTGAATCAATATGCGGAAACATTCAGCAGGAAAGCTGTATACGGATGGATAGATAAAATTACCAAAAATAGAGAAATACAAATGGAGTACAGTGTATCAACACAAAAACAACCCTTGAGTAAGATATCTGTAAGCTGCAGATTTTCATAACCATCTAGACTGCTGATTGGGTGTTACTACATAAATATAACATTATTGAGAGGGTGATAGTCGAAAATATCATCCTGAGGAATGTGATTATCAACCGAGGCGCAGCCTAGGTTGATAATCATATTTCGAGGGATAATTTTTCGACTATCACCCTCTTAAGAATGTTATATTTATTTTATTATACCGAACTTTATTCCTTAATTTTTTCTACCATTTTTTCCTCTAACCATGGTGCGGGAAGTTCCAAGGACAGCACAATGCGCATTTGCTACGAATTGATGAAATAATATCTTTCAAAAAAGGGTTGTGTTTTAGTGTTCAAGCTGATAATGATCGCCGTTTAAACAAATCGAGCCATAATCACTGATGACGGCAAATTCAATAGGCTACTTAGATCTACAATGTAAATGGAGTTGCTATGGATGGTGCGGTTTTGATGCAAAACAGAAAATTTCGCCTAATCTGCTCAATTTTGATCTCAAAGTGTTCCTCTTGATCTAACTAAGAAAACGAGCACCCACACTTTATGTTTCTGAACCACAAATAGCGAAGTTATACGGATATTAAAGTGACCAGGCTATGGCATAATACATAAAGTTAGCGTCCCCTCGCGTTTACAAACGAACCGTACGCGCATCAAAATCGCGCATGTGATAGTCGAAATTATCGCAGGGTGATAGTCGAAATTACTTCCCGCCGGCTTATGGAGGTTTTACATTGGAATATTATGTGAGGTATAATAATGTAAAATACATACCTGCTGGTCGGGTACAATTGCAACAGCCTTTACTACTATACTGGCCTGGTGCAAGTGCAACAGACATCACAGATGGTTGGATTTTGCTATAACAAGTATAAATGCTGTTCAGGTGCAAGTGTATCGGACATGCATGCTTGTAGGTTAAGGTTTAACAGACATGACTGCTGGTTAAGTGCAACTGTGCAAGACTTGACAAATGGTTGGATGGAATTGGTACAGCCATGATTGATGGCCGTGTTCAAATGTAATATACACGGATGCTTATAAGATGAAGCTGTACCAGACATGCATGCTGAATGCTGATTGTATGCAATTTATAAAAACAAGGTTGCTGGTTGGATGCAACTGTAACATACATGCTAAATGGACTGGTGTGCTTACTAACCCGTTGGTTTGGTAAGAGCATAGGGATACAACTGCGGGTCTGAGGCAAGTGTAACATATATACCTGCTGGTTCAAACCACCAACTACAGATATGCTTGCAAGTCAGTTGCAAATGATTTAAACATATCTGCTGATTAGATGCAACTCTTACAGACATGCATGCTGGCCGAGTTTAATTGTAACCGACGTGCCAGGTGGTCAATTGTAATGATTTTCAAGGCAGTCGGGTGCAACTATATTATACATGCCTGCTGGTTAAGAACAAAGTTTAAAACATGGGTACTGCAACAGCCTGTTAGTCTCATGAGGCTGTTACAGAAACAAACTGCTTGGTTTCAGACATATGTGTTGGCCCTGTGCCACATAATCAAACATGCGTAATGGTAAATATGTCTGCTGACCCTGTGGCAATGATGGCTGGGCTGCTGGTCTGGTGCAAATAGAACAGACATGCACACTGGCTGGGTGCAACTTGAACAGACGTGCCTGCTGATCCAGTGCAGCAGTACCCAGCATTCCTGTTAGTTGGGCACAATTGTAACGAACAGTATTGCTGGTGCGATGTTACTAACACACATGACTGCTGGCCCCAAGTCTCGTTCACAGACATGTGTGTGGGTTCAGTACCACATAATTAAACACGTGTGATTCTAAGGATGTCTGATTACAATACATGGCAACATATATGCCTTCAGAATTGGTACCATTCAGGCAGACATGCCTCCTGGTCCATTGAAAATCAATGAAAAAAGCTACTTGACCGATGTCTCTCCATCAGACATGCCAACTAATTATGTGTAACTTTATTAGACAAGACTGTTACATTGTCAATACAACATACATGTCTGCTGGTCCAGTGCGATTCCGTGAAGAGAGTTGCTATGTCGCCGCAGCTGCAACAAATATGCCTGCTGTCACGAACACCGCTGCTGTTCAAATATGCCTACTGGTTGCGTGCTGCTGCGAAATGGATACCTGCTGGAACGTTGTCACTCACTGTCAGCTGTGCCTGCTGGTGCGGTGCCTCACTATAGGCCACGCCTTCTGGTGCAGTGCCTCACTTTAAGCCATGCCTGCTGGTGTTGTGCCTCATTATAGGTCATGCATTCTGGGGTAGTACCTCACTATCAGCCTTGCCTGTTGGTGTGGTGCCTCACTATAGTTAATGCCTTCTGGTTTGGTGCTCATTATAGACCATGCCTGCTGGCGTGGTACCTCATTATCAGCAATGTCAGATGGTGTGGTGCCTCAGTATAGGCCATTATGTTGGCATGGTATTCAATATAAGTCATGCCTGCTGGTCCGTTGCCACAGTGCAACCGATATTTAACTGGTCGAGTGCAGATGGGAGAAGGATGGTTACAAGTCTGGTGCTACCCGTACAGAGGTGCCATTACATCAGTCATGTCTGTTGATTCGGTGCCACTCTCACATATGCCTGCTTGTACAGTGCAACGTTATCAGACATGTATGCTGTGTTCATTTATTCAGATACGTGTATTTGTTGTGCTTGTAAGGCATCTGGTCTGTTACAAATCTATCAGACATGCCTACAGGTAAGGTGTTGCTCCAGCATGTTTGTAAACTTGTTGGCTACCATCCTGGATTCCATCTTGAATATATCAAATTCTAAGTGATGCATGAATAGCAATCACCAGGATGTTACAAGGATGATATCTGTAATTCAAGAATCAGTAGTAATAAACTACCATCTTGGTGGTCATATTCTCTGCATTCTAATTTTATTTTTATTTGGTTACAGGCTAACTGTCTTCAACTAGATTACAACTTCATAGAAAGCAAAATGGTTTGAGACATTTTTTCCATATCACACAATTTTTCACCTATAATTGTACTCCATCTTGGACTCCATCTTTGACTCCATCTTGGATACATCGAAATGCTCAATGATGCCAGAATGGCATCACTTTGATTTTTCAAGGACAATGTATGCACTGCCAGAATAAACAAAGAAAAAAAGTTTAAAATCAAGTTCCAGGTCCTCCTAAAATTCGCCCAAATTCTGCCGGACTATAGTGCAGTACCCTCTATAATATATATTGTAAATTCGGAAATTTTCGTGAGTTTTTTTTTCGCAAAATTTCGCCGATGCGAAGTTTCGTGTACATAATGCCCTTTCGAAATATCGAAAGCACTCCGTCGTTTACTGTCGCAGGTAAATCATGCCCTAGTCGCGAATTTTCGACGTGGTAAATATGTTTTTAAACGCTATTCGCGAAAATTTTCGAATTTACAGTATTGATATGGTGTAGTGCTAGGCGGTGTTGTCGAGGTCGTGGGTTCGAATCTTGCTAGAGGCAAAATATTTACAGCATCTATCGGCTCAGTTGATTCACTATATCCCTGAAAAGGAACCAATGTACTGCATCATGCGTCGTCAATATCAGCGCTTCCTGAACATCCTTTATTGGGGATGTCTCAGTGGCGCAGTTGGTAGCGTCAATGTCTGGTGTAGTGCTAGGCGGTGTTGTCGAGGTCGTGGGTTCGAATCTCGCATCTATCGGCTCAGTTGATTCACTATATCAGCAGGCACGTCTGTTCAAGTTGATTCACTATATCCCTATATATATATATATATATATATATATATATATATATATATATATATATATATATATATATATATATATATATATATATTTTTTGCATTCACTCAGTTTTTTGGACACATTTTTACCCCCTTCCGTGCTCTAACGGAAGAACAAACATGGCTGCAACCACTTTAAGAGAGACGTGGTAACGTATCAACCCTTTAAGTATGTTTGTCATGAGAATCGCTTATGAAATAAAACCACCTCTCCCAAACTTGCCTGCATAAGAGTAAATAAATTCCCAGATTGCTAATATCAGAACATAAACTTGAAACAAAAGTAGATAAAAATGTTATGTGTGACTGAGGTGGCCTAACATAAGCTTGGAATGAATAAAAGGCTGGCATTTCTAACGATAATCTTTTGTATTCGAAGTATTAAATGGCGTTGACTCAACATTTCAGAAACAAGCCTAAATGTTGGTGTCTGAAAAAAACAATTTGAACATGATTTAAATTACATGTGAGGTATATGCATACTTATTTTTCCTTAAGCAATTCAGCTGCAAAGGAATAAGCATAGATTAACCAAGCATGTTACGCATGACATCTAACTTTTTTTTTAATATTTTTATTTTTTTATTGTTGTTTTTTTTTATTGTATTTTAAACAGTATCTTCCAACTTTGATGCGAATTGTTTAATATCATATATCCAATACATGTATGTTGACGTTTTGCATGTTGATTTTAATGCTAGTGTTTCAAAAGGGGTTGATGCGACATTAAACAGGAACTTATCATATGACGTCGCGTCTGGGAGTGAAATAACGCCATGCAATAATATCGATAAACCACAAGTGGTTTACAGATTTACGGGAAACGTTATGACGTCCATTACAACGTTGCGTACATAATGACAAAATTATAACGTTTTTACGGCAGAAATGAGAATTTTTGCATATGATAAATAGAATCTAACATTCGTGCTCTTGTATTATTGAATTTATTAAACTCGTTGCAAAAAAAGAGATAAAATGCTTGGCAAGCCTCGCATTTTATCTCTTTTTCCCAACTCGTTTGATAAATTTAATAAACATGAGCACTCATGTAAGAACCTCTATTTAAATATGAACTAAGCAGCCAATCAAACTTACAACCATTTCCTTCATTGTCCGATTCCTGGAAGGAATGAGAAATTCATCAAAATCTATGACTCCAAAGAAGCTGTAACCATGGTACCTCTCAAATGTATCATAAACGACAATTGTTTCGTCAATATAGTGTAGTTGACTAAATTTGATAGTATAATTCCTTGGAAAAAGTTCTGAAATAAAATTGACAAAAATAATTGAGCTGTGATATGTGATTTCCAACAATGTGGCATTTTAACAAGTAAACACTCTAACGAGCCTCTACTCAAGAGTAATATAATATCCAAGCGACTAACAAAGACTCTGGTCAGACTGCGCATATGCGCACTCTGATCTGGGTCTTTGCTAGTCGCAAATACCACAGTGAGATTTGATTTATTTGTCTTTCATTTAAAGGTTACGAGATGTGTGGTATCACACGGGGCAGGCAGCAATCCACGACTTTTAAAAAAAACTGTTTTCTGACGCTTAAAGCCTCGTTTATATGTACAATTTGCACCCTGGTGCAAATTTACTCCCGAGTGCAAAATTGCACCAAGGAGTAAATTTGCTACCCCTTACGTAGCGTTCATATGTCAATAAATTGTGTTCATATGTTATTGGATTTGCTCTTTAAACATATCACAAATGTTTCAGTTATACATGTTTAAGGAGAATTTGATGTGTTAAGAATAACTCGATTATAAGTTAGTTCAAGATACCGTCGTGTGAGATAAATGCAACTCCATTTGGTTTTATTTGCTTTATTTACTTATACAATATTCAAAGAGGATAATACACCAGTCATTTATATCCACGACTCCCTTCTACGGGGATAGCCGTGGAATAGCCTGGGTAAAGTGCTGGACAATTACTTTTTGATTGTCCCCGCAGTGCCGGGGAAGTGTGGGGGTTATAACAATGGGACACTTACCCTGCTGGGATTTTCTGTTGTGTGGGGTGGGGCAAAGACCAGGGTTGTTACCATCAGCTTGTCCCCACAGGGCGGGGCTTATACCAGGGCTCTGGAAAGTGAAAATCATTATCCCCGCTCATCCCCGTAGGCGGGGGAGCAGTGGATACAAATGACTGGTGCATAAATGACACTTATAGAAGCTGTTGCAGCCGTACTAAGTAAATATATGACTATCTGGCCAAGAGAGGCGGGCGGACGTAGTGCTTGAGACTTATACATGTACTGATGATCCATGGCTTCCGAATGTCACGGGCTCTGCGATAAACTGCACGAATAGCTGCAACGGAAGGCGCGTGTACATGTAAGTGTTAAGTTGTTTCAATTGAACTGCTGGTGACAGTTTGACTTAGTACTGTGCTGAGCTGGGCAATTCAGAACCTCTTTATAATAGCAAAAAAAAACGTCTTGTGAATGTGTGAAACGGGTTTGGTCTTCAATTGTTGACGAATCCTTCTAAATCTCTGTTAAGTTTCCGAAGGGAAATGGATCAACCGAGGTTATCAATGGCTACAATACGTTTGGATTCCCTAATGGGGGTAAGATAGAGGGAAGGCATATTTTAATTATTGCTCTGTCTGAACATTACGTTGATTACATGATTCGTAAAGGATGTTCACTCCGTTATTATGCAAGGGGGGGGGGGACATTTTCACCGATGTGTACATCGGATAGCATAGACTCGTGCATGGCGCCAGGGTTCTTGCAAACTCTGATTTCCATTGCTAAGGTTAGGAAAAGATATTGTTCGGAAATAGAACCGTGCAAATCGAAGCCCATAGACCAGAAATTCCAGTTTTTCTGCATGGCAACCCGGCATAGCCGATGGAGTAGTGCCAACAGAGAGAAGCCATGACCTTAAGTTTGATAAAGGGACTATTTATATAGTTTATTTTCATACACATGTACATGTTCATATAGAAAAGATGGGTAATTTATCAAAATCTAAGCTCAAATTGTACATATGTGATAACAAGTTGCGTTCATGTGCGCAATTTGCACCTAGGGGCAAATGTGCATCCGGATGCTAATTTGCTCCACCGAATTTGCACCACCTACAATGGTGGAGCAAATTCGCATCGCGTGCTAATTTGCACCCGGATACGTTTTCATAAAACACCGTTTATATGACCAAAATACACCCCAGGTGCAAATTTACACCCCGGGTGTATATTTGCACCGGGGTATATATTGTGCATATAAACGGGGCTTAAGACGACGTTTTTGATCGCAAAAATCACATTTTGGCATTGAAGCTCGAACCCGCGGCTCTTCGGTCTCAAGTCAAGCACTCTACCACTGAGCCACTGCGCTCCCTATATAAACCACTAGTGGTTTATCGATTATATTACAGGGCGTTATATCACTCCCAGATGCGACCTCGTGTGATAGAAGGGTTATCACAAAAAGAATAGCCTTGCTATCTCTTTCAGAGAGGCCTTTGTATAACATGTACCTTATGGTATACTTTCTTTTTCTAAAATGTACGAATTTATCTTACCTTCCCAAGAAGGCTTGAAAAAGTACAAATCAAGAAGTCCTGTCGTCGCGTAGTAATTCAGCACTTTTAAAGCATCTTTATTGAGGTCAGCAACATAATATGCTACAATTTTATCCACGCCCAAAAGTTTATTCGCTTCCATCCACTCCAAAATAAGCATGGCATCTATTTTCTGGAATGCAAATTTGGCACAAATTATGAGGTTGCTTCCTGGTTTGCGAAGAGGATGATCCGGCTCGATGAACACTACATCATCCGTGGAACACGTGCCGCCATCAGCAGTTATTGCCACGCCAACCGGACGTACACCTAGTTTATGATATTTGTTTTCACAAACAAAATGAAACAATCCTATAATGTTCTTGTGAACCTTGTACAAAAAAGACGTTTTCGTCGGAAATTTTCCTATGAGATTAATCGGTCTTTCATATTTCATACAACAACTATACACTGTTACAGTGTTGTTAAAGTGAGTAATATTTATATGTGCGTATACTTTATAAACGTCCCAAGCAGATGTATTCGTCGAGTTTCCGCCAGCCACACCGAGAATGTTGATGGGTCCAAATTTCATTTCTGTGAAACCTCGAATACCAGTAAGTGGGGGAAAGGGTCCGGTTGCCTCATGCATCGTTTCCTCCTGTGCACTTATATTTAGTGTAGTTTGCTCATCATCTCCCTCTGAAAGGAATCCAAAATATATTCATGTTAAAACTAATAAGGCCATCCCAATTCACCGGCTTTGTTGATAATAGGTATAGGCATGAACATATTTATGATTACAAATATTTCAAGACAATATCTTGTGTAGTGACGGCCACTTTTATTAATGCATTGTGTGAGCCTATTGCGCATACAGAGAAGAAGCTTGCGTATATCTAACTGTGGAATGCCTTGACATTGTAAGCCAGCCATTGTTCCAGTTTGGGTAATGTGGCAGCTATAAATGGATACAATGGACAATCCGCTGGCCTAGGTGTTCGATTGGTATAGATCAGGGGATATGGATGGCCAGTCTAGAGTGTTGACATGACTGGTTTGCAAACAGTTCTTTCTATTTTACAGGTATGGGTTAAGCACTGTCTTGATGGAAGACAAAATCGTTTCTAGCAGTCTAATAGATTGGCAGGGCATGTGGATGAAGGACTTCGTCCATATGTCGTTGGCATGCCATTGTACCCCGAAATATATGCATGCAAAGTAAACGGTCCATTGTATTGATATATTATACACAATCAGGGTGGCCATCTTTGAGTACATAAAAATAACTTGTTCAAAGTATCGAGCTGGATATCATACGCTATCTATCTCCTATATAAAAACGGTAATCCTTGTACATGTATTACATTGAGCAAAGCTAATTCAAATACTTTATTCACTCAGTATAACAACATGTAACCCATTCGGGAAAGTCCGCCACAATTCGAGAATCGAATCATGGCTCGGGTGTATGTAAGGAGCATTACGCGTAGTACTATGTACCAAAAAGCTCCATTTCATTAGCCGGAACTGGCGTATGGAAAATTAGTTCTGTAGTGGGTTCAGCTCTATTTAAAATCGAATATTCTGATAATCCGAAAAGCTTAATCAGCAGACTAAATGAAGTTTATGTATTTTTTTTTCAATAAAATATCGCGATATTTTATTGAAAAAACATAAACTTCATTTAAGCCGTTTGTTTTGCTGCAATCACACTTGTTATTGTGTTAACATGGTTTCTGTGACGTCAGCGTCACGTTATATAACGTCAGCGTCACATTATCACCCGCATTATCAAAGTAGATCCTCGATGTACATCTGTGGTCTGATTCCACTGGAATTTCGCGGAATTGGCCGAGGCAGTTCCGATTGCATGTTGTTGTTGTTGTGTTTGTGTTTTACGTCCCACCAACAGCTAAGGTCATATGGAGACGGGGTCCGATTGCATGTACATGTAACCAGCACAAATGAGCCTGATCACAAGTTATTTTCATGGGACGATTATTAGGGGGGGGGGGGGGCAGGGGGTCCGGACCCCCATGAGAAATCACAAAAATATAGGGTTTCTTAGCAATACTACTGGTTCAGATCCCCTGAAAAATAACAAAGCTAACAAGCCAGCATTCAATGTTGGGCCATCATCAGCCCGCCAGCGAAACGCCACTTAACTGGCGTTTCGCTGGCGGGCCGACAATGAAATAATAATAATGGCCCGCTCTAAGTGCCGTTTGGATCCGCCCTCCCCCTCATAAAGAAAACGTTGTCAGGGTTGATCCCCCTCTGGCAAAACTTTCTGGATCCGTGCATAGTCTTTGTATTTATTGCCCCATTAAGAATATAAACGTGAAAAACTTAAATTCCCTTCACAATATCATATCTGAAACAACACACCAACTTGCTTTGTTAGATCCTATAATACTTCATCATTACATGGCACATCTGAGTCAAGGTATTATTAAAGTGCCATCTGAAATAAGTGACCACTGTGCTTCTTATGTACATACAGTTAGCCACTTTAGTTACGCACCACTTATAAAATGTAAAATTACTCCGAAAAGAAATATGATATTTTTATCTGAGACTACCAGCGTAAAACGCATCTATATTTGCATTACCCATTGAAATTCCATTGTGATCAGATCAGAAACGAATGAAAAAACGGATCTTGAAGGGCACTACCCTCAAAACACCATTTCACAGTGCATTATTTCGAATGAAACTCAGTTCACATTGCACTTTTTTCAGGTTCGAATTTCTGCAATGACAGAGATAAGAGCCGATTTATTCTTGGCAATATCTAAGACTGGAATGTGTTTGTTAACTTCATCATTTTTTAAACGTTTGACTATTTTCGTTCCCAGTTGGCCAAGGTTTGAAAAAAGTTGGTTTTAATAATAAAAAAAATAAGTTAGTTAAAATTGTGTTTGATTCTGAGTAAACTAGATGTCAAAACTTTTATTTTTATAATTTCATGTTAAACAACCATGTATCCGCCGTTTATTTTCGTAAAAAAATAAATTACGGATTCATTAGTGTCATGGTGTTGACGTTAGTGTTGACGTCACTACTACCAAGGCTTTAAGACGGTCAATGATAAGACGTTTTAGTCTTTTGCTACTTCTATGCCAACAAGTGACTCATAACAAAACAATTTGCGAAGGAAACCCTGTTTGATTATTATAACTGATGTTAATATGACGTCAAAACGAGTATTTCTTCAAAAAGTAACGATCTTACTAAATTCAACGACCGAAAAAAGGGGTTTTACCTGAATAAAATAATTATTTTAGGTGATTTTCTGTCACAACAATCACCATGGATAATGCCTAGCACAAAACGCCAATAGAAAATATAGACGTTCAGGTTGCACGTGCATTTTTATCAAAGTAAGAAAAATTGGCTTTGACGCAGCAGAATGTCTCGCATGAGTGATTCTGAATATATTTTTGATGTCAACAAACAGATACAATTTCAATAAGCAAATTATCGTAGAGAATGTTTGATTCCAGCATTTTTATCAAAAATATGGGCCCTGAAAAAGTGGTGCGTAACTAAGTGGCTCACTGTATACCATTTGAGTATACATTACATGTACATGAAACTTTAGTAAAAGAAATGTCTGGATATATAAAGATGCAAATTATTAAATGTTTAATAACAATATCCGTTTTTGATAAGCATCTCTTCACCAAGGTACTGTCAATGAAGCAACTTCATTTTTTACAAATATTTTCATTGACTTTTCTAAATTGTGCATACCAAGTAAAACAATTGTAGTTCGCGAAAATGACAAACTATGTTACGATTCTGAAATAAGGAGGAATTCGAGGAAAAGGACAGACTAAAGAAAACAGCTTTAAATCGTGTAATCAAAATGACTGGAAAAATATATAAATACTACAGAAATAAGGTAAGCAATCAAAAAAGCACGCTAAGGAATCTTTTTTGATAATTTAGATATAATTGTCTCAGATTTTCAGAATAATGATAAACGCAAATTTTTGGAAAGTAATTCGCCATTTTGTCAAAACAAAAACAATACTGCATCTTCTATTCCTACATTAATGTTCATCACTTCCAAACGGTGATAACCAATGAAATTTTAATTATCTAGACAAAGCGAATTGTTTGAATGATTATTTTGCCTCTATTTCTACTGTCAATGATGAACATACCAAGTTACCTCCCTTTACTAAGCTACCTGATAACTCTCTCTCTCATATAAACTGCACTGAACATGAACTAGAAATTTCTATTGAAGTTCTTAACCCGAACAAAGCAAGTGGTGATGATGGCATAAGTCATAGATTGCTCCAGGGTGTCTACAAATCTGTTTCAAAACCCTCATGTATTATGATGAATAGATCCTCTGATGAGGGAAAATTTCCCGTATTTGGAACCTTGCAAATGTTATTTCCATATTTACAAAGGGGGATAAATCTCAACCATCTAACTACAGACAAGATGCACTATTGAGCTGTATTGGAAAACTTTAAGAAAGGATTGTTTTTAAAAGCACGTATAATTTTCTACTAGACAATAATCTTCTTTATACATATCAATCAGGTTTCTTACCTCACCACTCAACAGTGTTTCTGTTAATAGACATCTTTCATATGCCAAGCTTTTGATAATAATATGCTCTCTTGCATTGTATTCTGTGACGTCTTAAAAGCACTTGATAGAGTCTGGCATAAGGGTTTTTTGTTTAAATTAAGGCAAAATGGCATTGAGGGTAAACTTTTATAATGATTAAACAGTAATTTGATGTTATAGAAATCAGAAAGTTGGTCTAAAGTCCTGTTTCGCAGGCTTAAAATCTATCTTTGCTGTGGTTCCGCAGGGATCTGTTTGTGGATCTCTTTTATTTTGGGTATACATTAATGATATAGCTAAACACCTTCTTAGTCTGACAAGACTGTATGCAGATGATAGCAGCTCACTTTTTATTCTGCAGCACATATTGCTGGTATAGCTGGTATAATTAACCATGATTTGCAGTTGTTGACAATATGGGCTAGACAGTGGCTAGTTACATTTAATCCACTGAAAACTGGGTATGTTTTATTTACTCTAAAAAAAGCTTGATTTCCTACCACAACTTGTTTTTGATTATATTCCAATTAGTTTTGTAGATAACCATAAACATCTGGGTGTTACCTAAAGTAGTACTAGACAGTAGCACTCACATATTGAAAACATTGTCATTTCAGCAACTAAAGGTCTGGGAACAATGCGTAAACTTAAATACTCTATTAGCAGAAATGCTGTCAACCAGAACGTATATGTCCTATTTGCTACCAATTGAAGAATATGCGCCAGTTGTATAAGATGGATGCTCTGAACAGGACTCACAAACCTTACAAAAGATCCAAAATGAAACAGCCCGCCTTGTTATAGTAGTAACCAGATCTGTTTCATTAGAAAACATGTACAAAGAATATATGGATGGACAACTCTATCACAAGGAAGGCAGCAATATAAATTCTCTTTCATGTTTATTGGTAATAGACATTTTTCAGTTACCGCGGACCTTAGGATTTGTAAGATGTAGCACACCTTAGACTTACGTTATTATAGAGGGGCGATCTCAGCAGTGTAATTCAGAAACGTTTAACAACTTCATTAGTTGTAACTTGCGACTCCGTTAATTTCTTGTTAGGAAATCATAAGAAGTGCTTAAATAAAGTCATCTTCAGCAAACTAATATTTTCTTTTAAAGTGCTGATTTATTGTAGTTGTGAAAATGTTGCATGCTTTTTATGTCTGCTGATTATTTTAAAATGGACTCTAGACTACTTTTATGATGGAAGTAAACATAATGAATCCAGAACAGACTGCAACTCATGCAACGATTTGACTCTGTAAGAGAGAAAGATTTCAACCTCCACTTCTGTGCTAGAAACCGAAATTATATTCAATCTATTAAGTCTGACTGCAGATCTATAATTCAGGGGTTATGAGCTTGCTCCTGACCTGGCTCCATACTTTTGGGGAATTTGATCATGAAATAATTTTGCAATAACCAAGTCAGAGTGTAATTTTTTTTTACCTTTTTTAGTATGCAGGCAGAGGTGCAATAGATATTGAAACATATTAAGTAAAATTTTAGTTTGTAGGCCTAGGTCCAACCCTTTGTGTGGACTTAGGGGTGGGGCGTTGGCCAAAAATCAACTTTTCACAATATGGTATATGCAGCAACATAGTAGCAAATGGTTTGCCAGAAGGCACAACCTCTACCCTTGAATTGAGCTACATTAAATCAAGGCCTCGTTACAGCTATACTCCTAGGAAATTTTATTTGATCAGAACTGACTTCTGCTGGTACAAGAAGAGTTGTTGTCAGTTTCTAGCGTAGGTATGTGCACGAAGTATTGTTAAACCACTTAGACAAGCTTGTCATAAAAATCTGTGGTGCCACCCCAACCCACTTCACCAAATTAATTACATGAGGTAAAAAGCTATACTTATTGCCTTTATATATTTTACTCCATCTGAATTTCTAAGGGTTGTCAACTAAGCGTGTATTGAATTAAACAGTTTTAGCATTTTCAAAGGTGGGAAATAATGATTGATCAAAATTACAATAGATTGGTGTACTCTTTCAGTATGTTGAAGATGAGGAGCTTGATATGATAGGATGCAGTTTTATCACATACATGATTTAGCCCGTCTGCCTGTCCCTCCTGTATTCATTTATGATATTTGATGTATTTTGATTTTTTATGATCACTACCATGAACAGTCAATATCATATAAAGTTCACCCAAATCGACTCAACAATTATCTATATGCATGCTGGGTAATTTTGCATGCTTTTTCATTGTCTACAGTTTTTTTATCTTTCTTTTTATTTAAATTAACCTATTTAAAAAAAGATACTTGGGTAATACCATGACAGTGCCAAACAGTTTGGATTTGGATCAAGCCCAATATTTTGTCCAGCCTAATCTTGTTCCAAAATGTGGCTGATCAATAGATGACAACAGTGGCCACTAGCAGAAAAATAGTTACCAGTATAATGACACTTGAATTACTAGAATCGACTGAGTTAGACTATATTGACTTTTGGTGTATTTACTGGGGCGTAGCTAGGATTTCTGGAAATGGGGTTCATATGTATAACGGTGCTGGGTTTGCTTTTCTGATTTTATCTCATTTTTCTTAAATATCCCATGAAAATGAAATAATGTGGCCTCACTGAGAGCAAATTATTTCATTTCCATAGGATATTTAAAAACAAAGGGGAGGGGGTTCAAGCAAACCCCCTGAACCAAATCTGGATTGGCCACTGATTTAACTTTACAATAGCAATTTCCCAGTATGCGTCATGGTTTCTTAGATTCTGAAACATTGGTAACTAGATTTTGTCTAAATGTCTGGTGGAAGCTTTTTGCATACTCATGGGCGTACTTAAGTGTACGAAAATACGCATGAGCCTACAACTTGACAATGCAAGTATAGGGTTTTAGCCATTCAATTTGATTTTTGGAAGAAAAATCAAATTTATTGTGTATATGCTGCGTGTCTTCATAGCTCATTTTAGCTCTGTGAGATTCTCTAAAACAATTTTCCGCAAAAAGGCCAAACCCCTGGCTTCATAAAGGGGGGCTCTCCAGA
This sequence comes from Loripinus fragilis, assembly GCA_964019695.1. NCBI lineage: Eukaryota > Metazoa > Mollusca > Bivalvia > Lucinida > Lucinidae > Loripinus > Loripinus fragilis. Next base: position 137,431,214 of record OZ026515.1, read on the forward strand.
GGGGGGACTCTCCAGAGTGCGAACTCTATAACATGCCATTGGTACGCGCCTGATCCTTATATCTCAAGCATCAGCTTTCTGCTGCAAGTGAGCTCTCTCCCAATTAGTATTATGTACCAATCGGTTTTAACCACGCACCCTGTCCTCTGATATGGCGGGGATATAGCTGGGCAAATGAACCATGTTTTTACTTTTTGCATTGTCCCCTTAGTGTGAGTAAATGTGGGTCAATTGCTATACAAAGGCAAATATGGCAGTATAAAGTAAAACATGACAGACAGAATACAAATACATATTTTATTTATAGTCGGAAATCTAACAAAATAACATTAGCTATGTATAGCTATTAACCGACACGGTGGGGAAAACTGCCATGGTTTTAACAAAAGTCAAAGTCCCCACTGTTCTCGTGTTAGAAATGACTAGTACATATATTCAAGTCCTCTTAAGGGTCAAGGGGAAACCCAAATTCCCTAGTAGTTCAGTACATGAATCATCATAACAAGATATGGACGTTTATGCTTGAATTCCATATCTGCTCCATATCTCCTTTCCATTCGAAGGATTTTCAATTACTGTGGGCCAGCTATATTGGCTTGCACAAGTTGCGAACAACTTATGCATTTCCACTGTTCATTAACCTAAGCTTGGTGAAATATTGACGCCAAAAAATAATACTATTGGACGCAGAAACATCGAATTTACCTACTCGCAAGTTACAACCAGTGAATGCATACATGTATGGAACAAGAAATGACTTTAAAAAGGATATTTGGCTGCATTTCAATTGTGAAATATTTTTTGGTACATGTTTTTTACACTTGTAAACTGGTGAAATGCCATCATGCGGCATTTATCATGGTATGCACTGTTTGTGTAGGTAAAAAAAGATCTCAGGACAAAAAATATAACATTTAGTAGCAGACGAAAAAGATAGATTCCAGTTACTGCTGACATCACCCCTCTTAAATCAAGTCCAAAGTAAGTCTCCGTTGACGGACAAATCGTAATGTAAGGTCTAACTGAAAAATGTCTAATACTGGCATGTTGCCTTCATATATACAAGATATATCTCCTCCTCTAGTTAGTAAAATTTCAGATTACACCCTGAGAAATAACAAAAATATCTCAGTGACCTTAAATAGAACTTGTATCTCACTAAAATCATGTATTCCATCTTCTATTAGGCTATGGAACTCCCTTGAAGATGAAACCCTTAAAAAACATATTACCTCAAAGTTCAATAAATCATGAGTTCCTCCTTATTTTCCCATTGGAAATAGATATATATCCGTGTTACATGCACGACTTAGAAATAGGTGCCATAATAATGACCTTTTTAGAAATTATATCCATGATAATCCTTTATGTGATTTGTGTGGCGTGGTAGAGGACAACATCTACTTCTTCTTTCATTGTAGAAAATCCACAATCGGCAGGCAGGTTTTCAGTGATACAGTTAGAGTTTTTCAGCCCCTGAGCATTTATTTGATTCTTTTTGGCAAAGAAAACTGGAATATTGAAAACAATGATGTCCTCTTCAGGGCTGTCCTCAGATATATACACACTACTAATTGTTTTTAGTAAATATAACACTCTTTGTTTGAAGAACATCTTGAAATATGTCTTGATATGAAAATACCAATACTCGATGACCAAATTAAACATTTCACTCTTAAACTGAAGGGGTTCCTAGTAGTAGTCTTATATTCCTTTTGTCTATTCATTATTTTTATTTTTCAATTAAATATTAACTTTGTTATTTACTTTAGTAATGTTTTAACTGTCTTTTATATATTCATATACATATATTTATATACTAATTTATTTAGCTATTTATTTAGTACATTAGTTCATTTTTGTATCTATACATAGTTTTTTTTCCTATTTTTAATTTATATATTTATTTAACTAATTTATTTTTTTACTTACTTATTTATTTATTTTTGATATAGTCGTGTTTATATTACTATTTGTTTTGCTTTGTTCATAACTTGTATACATATGTGTGTGTATACAGCCATGCTTATAAGCTACTGTATTAATCTAGAATGTAGGGGACGGGTCAAAATAATGCTGTGAGAACTTGTGACCCAACCCCATTGCTGTAAATATGTGGCAATAAAATATGTTTAAATCATATAAACGTGTCACCACTGGCCCGCCAGTGAAACATCATTCAATGGTGTTTTGCTGATGGGCCGATAGTGACCCGCCACTTTATGCATGTATGCGTATGCACCTATCAGTATTTTCCCCAGATGGGTACACGGGGAATTAGACGCAGCGGAATACTCTGATATTTTCATATATGCGTAGGCTCAGACCATTTTCGGGGGTTCAAAATATTGAATTTCAAAAAACAAAAACATATCACAGAATGCAAATTATAGAATACAAATGTGCAGCCACATCGAATATAAATGAATCTGGTTGTTGTTGTTGTTGTTGTTGTTGTTGTTGTTGTTGTTGTTTTTTTTTTAATGCAATTGATAGATATATAGAGTATAAATAGCCTGATATTAAATACAAATACTTTGTATACAATATAAATGAAAGTTATAGAATATAGGATTATTGAATACATATCATAAATGTTAATAAAAAAAATAGTGAATAAAAATCAAAACTATTTATGGTAGGTTATTGAATACAAATCATAAAATGCTTATTTATAAAAAGATTCTATTGACAACAATGAAAATAATATACAAAATAAAAAGATTTGTATTGAATACAAAACCAAAAATGTCGATATAAATAGAAGATATGCAATATAAATATAAAAATATCGAGTATTGCAACGTTTCACACGGGGCCAATACGCTTGCGCGAGCAATACGCTTGAGCGAATACGTTTGGGCGAACTTTGTATGCATATGTTTGAGTGAACTTTTACCAAGTTTCACAATTTGTTTGCGCGTATACTAGGCCTTGAGCTGGCTAAAGACCCCCCTCCCCCCAGGGGGAATTTTGTACACTATGATTTTCTGAACCTACATTATATAAGACACAAAATAAAAGATGTTAGCCCTCTGAGAGTGGCAGCGTTAACGTGTAACAGCACGTTATATACGTTACCCCCAAAAATAGCATTAAACGTCCCTGATAATGTCTCAACCATGACATGTTCGTACATATTTGCATGCTGACGCAGGTCTATGAACTTCTTATAACACAGTTACATATTTTTAGTATTAATTTTATAAATATCTTGAGTAATTACCGTTGTATACGTTACTTAGTGTTTCCTGCGTTATTTCCAAGTATCAGTATGGTATTTATTGACTAAACGTGTATTACATCTGTCACAGAATATAGTAAATCTATAAGGCTGCTACTTAAATGATTTAAAGTTGTTTATTATTGTCGCTTACAATATATTTCAGGTCCATGTTATATATGTTACCTTCAAAATAGCATTAAACATTTAAGTAAGTGTCTCTAAAAAGCCCTGTTTATACTTATTTGCATGCTTGCACAGGTTTATGTACTTCTTTTAACAAGGTTAACTTTTTTAAGTGTTCATTTAATAAATGCCTTAAGCTTTAACTGTTATGTGTGTTACCAAATGATACATAAGTTATTCTGAGTATCTGTTTAGAGGTTGTTGACTATACATGCATTAAGTCTGTCAGAGAATTTAGAAAATTTATAAGGCTGAAATAAATTGAAGTTCTATATTAATTTATGGTGACTTAAACTATTAATATAATGTGATCTATCAACCTTCACTGTTTGCTCACATAACCAGTATAGATACTATGCATTCAAATTGGAAGTTCTGAAAGACAGTCACTGTGAAACAGCTCAGTTCTGGGCAAGGTATATGGATCTAATTTAGATGGTGTTGACACTGATAAGGGCTACAAGGAAAACAACTTTGAATTGCATGTCATCTCTATCTGTATGCCTTGTTCCCAATGTTCATAGTAAACGATCACAACAGCCACGCACAATATGTACCTGTGTAACTGATTACACTCATAAATTTGATACACATCGCAGATGCAAAGAACTTATCGAACAAAATGGGTTTAGTGTGTCACAACCATTGGTTTTTTGCTTGAGAAATGTTTTTGACATAACTATCAGGCAAGCAATAAAGATGTATTATAGGCTTCAGCAACTATAACTACGCTTCGTACTACAGATGGAATGGTGTATTACTCATCATATCAGAGCTCAATATATTGAAACAACTCTTCAATGCACTGAAATGAAATATTCAATCTGCTCAGATGCAAAGTAGAATGAGTACTAGAGGCAGTTTCAGGCTTCACCAATCCTTTTAGTTCTAGTTTTGAAGATAAGGAACTGTACTTTTTGTCTTTTGGTGTGCCTGCTAAGCCTGGCATATTGAGGCTGATGAAATTGGCAGGAAGGCTGTTGCAGACTTCATTGACTCACTTTTAGTTTAAACAAATCTGTCTTTCACATTCCCCATAAAATGCTACAAGCTAATAAAGTTTTGATGCTTGCGAGGTCAAGCAAGAAGAAATTGCCCAATTTACAAAACGTAAACAGCCAGATGAGAGCTTAAAGGAGCGTCTTTGGTAAGCATGGCCGTCTTTCTATTGGACATAATGTTGACCTTGAGTTGACACTGCCGTTCCTTCTGGGACCTGTACCATCATCACTGTCGACTCCTGATAGAATTTCCACCAAAACTGACAAGTCCAAACTTCGGCATGGCTTGCAATCACACATTGAACCAAGATTAGATTGGCCATGTAGTGCTACACATAACGTTGATGTTAATGCCATAACTACAGAGCACAATAGCTTTTCCTGTCACCTTCATGGATCTGATGTCACCAATATTCAACCAGGCACTAAAGGCAGGCCATGTTAGTTTTGTCACTGATACATATGTACAATATATAAGCAGCAGTCTATAAAGTCTTACAATCATTATCGCAGAGGATAACCTGGGTGTTTTGTTCAACAATGGTGTATGCAACAAAAGGTGCACCTTCTGAATGTCAACAGCATTGGCCAGAATATTGGGGAAGAGATCTACAGTAATGCACTGTTTAACAGATTGTGACACTACCAATGTGCCGATGTGTTAGTACCACGGAAAGGTTATTCCTATCAAACTGATAGAGAACCCCTCCCCCACTAGTTCATCAACATTCTAAGAAGGGTAGGAAAACAAATAAAGAATTGCTCTAGGCACTCATTAGTAATATGAAGCCCTAACATGTGCTATTTATGTAATTGTGAATAAGCTGCAGTATGACATGTTTCTGAAAAAAGTACCAAAGCCATACACATATACTATTTCAAATGGCATGAACATGAGCTTACCTCCACCCTGCTTTTCTGTCATTAAGATGTACATACAAAGATTGAACTATCAAGTCTTTCCCATAAAAACAAGTGAGGCTTTCCAGATATGGACAAAATGTGTAGAAAATAAATGGGAAGGAAATCGAGTACCTCTGGGTGAAAGAAAACTTGATTGTACCCTAAGAAAAGAGCCACAGAATTTTATTTCACATTTTGTGTGATATGGAGTGACTATGTTCAAAACTCAACAACTCAAAAGATAGAAAAGATAGAAATACAAAAGATAGAAACATAATATTTGCAGTTTCCCTAAAGGTACATAACATTCTTTAATACAAAATGAGCTGGTAAGCACATTCACATTTAAAAAAATATCAAACTATATTAGTTTCATAAATCATTTATATAGGAATATTGAAAAAAAAGTAACATACGTAACACTTTGGGTGCATATTTGTTTTCAAAGGTCCATATATGTGATGCAAAAATAGCTTACTTGGATGATTTAGCCAATTTGGAAAGCTTACCTTATGGTTTGTACTTTTCAGAAGTCCTGTCATTTACTAAAATTATCAAAGATGTTGAGGGGTAATATATATTATTGGCTGTTAAAGGGTAATGGTGCCATTACCAGAGTGCTAGCATATTGCAAAATCCTTGCAAGATGTATCTGATAGAGGATTAATAAGCTGTATAGGAAAATTCTTTAAAACCCTTGGATTATATATGAAGATTTGCTCTAGAACTTCTACCTGATGGGTTTTCTTTGATCTTTTAAGTTGTTACTCGCACATTGCATTTAATGTTACAAACTTTCCATGAGTATTATGTCAACCATAATTGATGTCTCTATAAAAGAAAGAGGGTTAACGGTAGTTTATGTTTTGAGTTACTTCCTCAGCAAATGAGCCAGAGTAACAAGAAGTACATGGACCTGTGCCAGCATGCAAATTAGTACAAGCAGGTCTTGTTGGAGACCATATCTTGAATGTTTAATGGTATTCAGAGAGTAACGTATGTAACCTGGGCTGTAAAAAAGTGTAAGAAACCATAATAAGGAACTTTAATTCATTTGAATAGCAGCCTTATAGATTTACTATACTTAAGGAATAAAGAAACGCAACATACAAAAAATTTAATTTTACCGTGTTTAAATGACGGTTGTGTGAAATCTCTTTTGAAAATTTCTTATTGAGTATTTAAAGCATGTGATGAAATACCAAAACGTCATTTTAACGCTTCATTTTACGCTACAAGTCGAAAACATATGAAAACGTAAAATGTGACGTTTACGTCATAATAAAGATCAAGAAACCCCGTCTTTTCCATGTTTGGTTATTTGGCGTCGACTTGACAATGTGCATATTAAACAAACGTCCAATCGTATTCGTAATGCAGTCAAATATTGCGTCAAAACACGCTACTTGATGGCAAGATACACAATGGTAGTGAATTAACGATAAACGTCACTTAGAACCGTCGGGCTTGGGTCGCTGGAGAATATACGGGATAAGATATACCTAGAGACATCAGAACATGCTATCTTGGGAAAAACTGACTTTTCAGATACCGTAGAAAAACGCTGATAAAGTGTTTATGTTGACGTTAGCCAAACAAAACACGGCATAATGCAAGAGAAAACATCTGATTTCATGTCGAGAGTGAACACCAAACATGTTAACTGTTACCTTTATTTTGTCACTGGACCATTTTATCATTAGAAAAACACAATAAAAAAAACATCATGGGAACCATTTAAACGTAGGGTATCGAATTTCGACGTCATAATTGAGGTTTTTTGACGTCTGGAGATCTCAAGTCATAATTCTTGATCAAAACGTCCTTGTAATGAATAAATTTCAAGCAGAAAAGAAAAATTACGCGTTTCACGCAGTATTCAGAGTTGACGTTAATGACGTTAAGCCGTTTCAGAATCCTACAGGAACGTCGCCATTTGATCATTTCCTTGATCCGCAATCCATGCCAAGACTTTTTAAAACAATAAACCGATGGTTGATTCAATTTTTGCTTATATTGACCCTGTTTCAACAGTTTACTACGGGGACAGGCAGATTAAACGCATACCAAAATGATTACGTAATCGATAATTACGTTGAACCTGTTGTAATTTGACGGACGCATACTGCTCCTATGGATAAATATCATTTGCACGAACAAATTGCATCATATTGTATGCTTACAATGACTCGAAGTGTTTGTTGCGTTTCTTTATTCCTTGAGTATATATTCACTGATGGATGTAATACATGTATAGTAAATAACTGCCATACTGATACTTGGAAATAACATATGAAACACTAAGTAACATATAAAACGGCAAAAACTCAAGACACTTATAAAATAAATACTAAAATTATGTGACTGTGCTATAAGTAGTTCTTAAACCTGTGCCAGACTTAAAAAAAAGTGTGAATATGTCATGTTGGAGACATTATCAGGAAAATTTGATGTTATTTTGTGGATAACATACATAACATGATGTTACCCGCTAACGCTGCCACTCTCAGAGGGCTAATATATTTCATTTTGTGGCTTATATAATGTAGTATCTAGAAATCATAGTGTACGAAATTCCCCCCTGGGGGAAGTGGGGTTTATAGCCAGCGCGAGGCCTGGAGAATTACTTTTTACATTTTTCTGTGATATGGGGGTACCATGTTAATCATCTAATAACTCAGAAAGTATATAAGATGGAAACGTAATCTTTGCAGTTTTGAAAAGGTAAATAAAAAATCTTTAATATAATACCAAGTTAATGAACATAAACTGGTTTCAATAAAACTTAAGACAAACTATATTAGAAGCACTTATCATTTGAAAGGGGGTTCAATGAAAAAATGTAACATAAACTACATCGAGGGTGACTATATTTGTTTTCAAATGTCATTATCTGTGGCCCAGTAATAGCTAATTTAGAAAATATAACCAATTTGGAAATCTTACCTTACCTTTTGCCCTTTTCTTAAGTCTTAAAAAGAATTTTAATTATCAAATATTTTGTAGGGTAACGTATGTAACAGGCTGTTACAGCTTAACGCTGCCATTGTCAGAGGACTAACATGTTGCAAAATCCTTGCAAGACATTGGGCTTCAAGAAAAATATGGTCTACAAAATTCCCCCTGGGGGGAGGTAAACCATATCCAGCCAGTGGCCTATACGTATGAGCGATCAATACGCTTGAGCAAATACGTTTGGACGAACTATGTATGCGTACAATAAACTCCAGCAGTGTTTGAGTTCCTGAATAAACTTAAATCGGCTCAAACTAAAACCTACTCGAAAATTTGTGCATCAAACTTTGCGGCTCCGCTTCTTTAAACAGAAAAAAAATGAGAGACATAAGACAAGAGAATATGACAGCAGGGAAATAGAACGACTTGAGTTTGTCTGAAAAATGGCTTACAAAGCACTGGCCGTGCAGGTGTGAACATATACTTGCTCACATGTAAGTATGACAGCAGGGAAACAGAAAGACCAGAATATATCGGGAAAATTGTGTACAAAGCACTGCATGTGCACGTGTGAACATATACTTGCTCACATGTAAGTATGACAGCAGGGAAATAGAAAGACCAGAATATATCGGGAAATAGCGTACAAAGCACTGCATATGCACATGTGAACATATACTTGCTCACATGTAAGTATGACAGCAGGGAAATAGAAAGACCAGAATATATCGGGAAATGGCGTACAAAGCGCTGCATGTGCATGTGTGAACATATACTTGCTCACATGTACGTATGACAGCAGGGAAATAGAAAGACCAGAATATATCGGGAAATGGCGTACAAAGCACTGCATGTGCACGTGTGAACATATACTTGCTCACATGTAAGTATGACAGCAGGGAAATAGAAAGACCAGAATATATCGGGAAAATGGCGTACAAAGCGCTGCATGTGCACGTGTGAACATATACTTGCTCACATGTAAGTATGACAGCAGGGAAATAGAAAGACCAGAATATATCGGGAAAATGGTGTACAAAGCACTGCATGTGCATGTGTGAACATATACTTGCTCACATGTAAGTATGACAGCAGGGAAATAGAAAGACCAGAATATATCGGGAAATGGCGTACAAAGCACTGCATGTGCACGTGTGAACATATACTTGCTCACATGTTAGTAAGCTAGCAGGGAAATAGAAAGACCAGAATATATCGGGAAATGGCGTACAAAGCACTGCATGTGCACGTGTGAACATATACTTGCTCACATGTAAGTATGACAGCAGGGAAATAGAAAGACCAGAATATATCGGGAAAATGGCGTACAAAGCACTGCATGTGCACGTGTTCACATGTAAATATGATAATGATAAAATAAAAAGATTTGAGTTTGTCAGAAAAACTGGCTTACAAAACACTGTCTGTGCAAATGTGAACATATACTTTTGATGATGCGGACATGTATATACGATTTTAAACTGAAATGACTTACAAAACACTGCCTATGCACATGTGAATATGTAGTTTGATGGCACGGATATATTTCGTTTGTTTGTTTGTTTGTTTGTTTTGTTGCTTTACGTCCCAAGTCAACAGCTATGGTCATTGCGGGACGGTCAGTTCACCTAACCACATTTTTTCCTGGGCAGGCTTGAACAAGTGGTTAACCAGTAATTCGTGCACATACTTTCGCTTATAACTGACAACAACCCTTCTTGAATGAATCAGCGGAAGGGAGGAGAATGACCGTAGAAATTATTTCATGATCAATCTCCACGAAAGTATGGGACCGGGCCGGGATCGCGACCCCTGGAATTGCAGTCAGACACGCATCTGTAGCCAGACACGTTACTGACTGCTCTACGCGGCCCGGTATTTTTCATATGGCTAACAGAATGAGTACCTAGGAATACCGGAATATATATGGTTATAAGTCGCTCAAACATATTCGCTCATTCGTATTATAAAAAAATGCTCAACGGTACTCCTATGATCGCTCAAACTTTAGTTTGAAAAAAAAGTCGCTCAAACAGGCTGCGCCCTTTCAAACGCCATACAAGAGTGTAGCTCATTTGTGAACCCCAACATACTTCCATACTTTGTGAATGTGAACAGTGAAGATACTGAGGAAACTGCGCAGATGGTCTGAGTCTTCGCTTATCAGGATGTTATAAGCAGCATAAGGAAATGTGCTCGCTCCAACATCTATTTCTAGCATTCTGGGCTTTTGCTGGTGGCTATGTCTTATGAACCAAAATCTCGTACGCTGACACTTTGATTTTTGGTCTTATCATGGATACGCATATATAGAGAATGCTAGGTGAGAGTCTTTTGATATCAAGTTTACCAGGCAAGGCTTCGAGAACGCTAGTTGACATCGCGAGGCTTGCCGAGCGATTCAACATGCGTTCTCGAAGCCGAGCCTGGTAAACTTGATATCAAAAGACGCGAAACTGGTATTCTATTTATCAGTTTACAACTTGATTCACTCTTCAAACTAGCGATTATGACGTGATTATCGAGTTTCGAATCGATTCAATGTCATTGACGACGTCATTCAAAAAGTGCAACGTCATGATGACCTGATAAAGACACATGCCTGAGATAGGCATCGTTTATCAGGTCAACGTGCAACAATGCAGTTAGTATGAGAAAACTGGTGACTGATTAAGTTATATATGCGGTGAAAAAGTGAGATAAAAAAGAATCAAACTAACCTTTCTTGAGAAAGTTCTGGAAAGGTACAAGTGATACCGATGCATCAAATTTAATTATCAAGAACAAGCTGAACATACACACAAGACAAAATGCAACTACTAATGCAAAATTAGTCCTTGAAATATACATTGAATTATAAGACATATTTATTGGTCAGTATGCTGCAAAGCAACTGGAATATTAAACGATTTGTTTATGACATAAAAATCGCTTTGAGTGGAATGTGACATATGGTTGATAAGGTTAAGTACATATATTTGTTTCTTATTTTTGGATCGATCATCTTTTTAGCAAAATCAAAGCTGAACGTGTGAAAGACCTATAGGACATGTGTTGACTAGCACGCCAACGTGTGAGGATTTCTAGATTATAAATCAACTTAGGCAAAAGTGACCACTATCATGATAAATAATTAAGCCAGTATCCAGCATAAGGTTCAAACTGTCATGCCAATGCGCGAAGGGGTCCGGAACCCCCTTCCTAAAATCACAAAAATATAGGGTTTCGTAGCAATACTGGTCTGGATCCCCTAAAACTAGCAAAACTACCAAGCCAGCATTCAAAGTTGGGCCATCATCGGCACGCCGGCGAAACGCCATTAAATGGCGTTTCGCTGGCGGGCCGATGATGGCTGCTTATAGTGGTATTTGGATCCTTCCTCCCCCTAATCAAGTAAAAAATATTTTAAAAAAACGTTGTCAAAAGTTGGATCTCCTCTGACAAAATTTTCTGGATCCGCATATGATGTGAGTACAGCGAATATTCAAATCAGTCAGCCGACAGAGTCTTACTGTTTCATCAGTGAAGATACGTTGGACCCTTGGCTACCAATGGAGTGCACATCAAAGACTATTATCAGACTGCGCGGGTGCAATGGCTGTTCCGAGTCTTTGATGGACACACATGCCCACATGCAAATCTAATTACGACATAATGAACCCGTTAGTGTCATAAGCGGCTGCGTATCTAAACACGACACATCTACTGCGTATCAAACATTTGAAATGATCATTTGCTTTAGCCAAAAGAAAGGACTTACATAAATTTTAGTAAATTTGGAACGAAGCACTACGCGCGTCCAGCTTCAAGTGCAACAATCAGTCGCTCTAAAATCTGCGTCAGCTTATCATCAAAGAATCAAGGAAAGGAAATCGATGTCATTTGGGTTTTTTTTTTATTTATTTAAAAACAGCAATTTCGAAGCAAGTAATCTTCTTTCAGCAAAGAAGTGTATAACAGTTTCTGCATGTTTAATAGTTAACATGTATACCAACAATATTAAAAATAGAAAATTAAACACACGTTTTGATATTTGTTACCATTGTAACATAAATCATCAATTTTAAAAAAAAAAGTATCTCCCTTCAGCAAAGGTGTACATTAATAAGTCGTTCGAGCAGATGAAGGGATATACCATACATTTTATGACGGAAATTTTAAGTCGTGTAAATATTTGACAAATAAGCCCTTGGATGTCATGGTAACCAATCCTCAAAAGGCACAAAAACGGACAGCTTTTGATAATACTTGAGCAATAGACATTTTTTTGCAATATAGCGCCTAAGTATATGTCACTAAAAGGTTCAAATTGCTTAAACTGATAAGGAGGCTAAATTAATTTCGTGATGGAAAATTAAATTCATGTAAATTTATGACATTCAAGCACTTGGATGCCATGGTAATAAAGTCAGAAAGACGGCAAAGATCAGGAATCGATACAATCAAGTACCACACCTGACCCAGGATACCACATGGGAAAGTGACAAAAACACAATTAAACATCACAAACAAGAGCCAAGAGGTCAACCCTTATACAGCAGGTGACGACAAGGCAGCAATGAACAGACCCAAAAGCATGAAATACACAAGACATAAATAACACAAATGATTCACAAAAGAAGTACCGCCTTGGAACGGTCAGTAAAAATATTTTGCTGGAGGGCTTAAACCAGTTTCACTGCGCCAACCTCACCCTAATTTCAGGTGTGAATCAAGACACATAGATGTTTGGTTGTCACGAAAGATCCCTAACTTATCCATGCATCATCTCCTAGAACATATAAATCAAGGTATAAAAAGGAGATAAAGCAAAGATAAGGACTCAACAGTACATAAAACTGAATACAGGAGCAAAAAAATCCAACAGGTAAGGCATTAGGCCCCAACCATACAAACCAACAAAGGCATAAAGACTGACACATTTTGATAAAACTTGGCAATAGACAAACTATTTCAATATAACGCTAAAGAATATGAAACACTTTAATAAAGGTTTGAATCGTGATTTAAATTATAAGAGAAAAATACAAATGTTGCTCCTCAAAAAACTTCATTTTAAAGAAAAGTATCTCCCTTCCGCAAAGTAGTTTATTAACAAATCGTTCAAGAAAATAAAGGCTAAATCATTAACTTTGTGAGGACAAATTATATTCAAGTGAGTATTTGACAAATAAATCCTTTGGTACCATGGTAATCAACCAACAAAAGGCATAAAACTGACATATTTGATAATACTAGAGCAATAGACAAATTATGGCAATAGTGGGCCCAAGGATATGAGCTATTAAAGGGTTTAAATCGAAAAATAATAATAAAATAAAACTCGTGTAGGCAAGGTAAGTAAGGGTGCAAAGTAAGCCTCTTCAATACTGGTGTAGACAACTAAGCTGATAAGCTCTTTATTTAACTATTCCAGCAGGCAGATAACGGCAATAAAACGTCAAACAATATACGAACGCTTAAATCATTTTAAATGATAATAGAAAATGTAATGTATGTGAATTGTAGACAAACAACCGTTTGTTACCATGATAACCAAGCAACACAAAAAGCAAACCTTACGCCTTTTGATTTACCTATCCTAATAGACAGACTATGGTAAAATAAAATTCAAGAATGATTAAAGTTAAGATAAAACATTTCGAATAATGAGAGGAAGTCAGACATGTTAATTTAAGGCAACTTATTACTTGGCTACCATGGTAACCAAGCAACGTTATACAACAAAGCTGGTTCTTTTTTAATGACCCCATCCATTCAGAACGTTGACGAAAATCAATAGATAATAGAAAATCGAATTATACTATACACAATAAGTTTAGCAATTTCTGATGTTTCGCATCAGTTAGTGCTCATCTTCGTGCAATAACAAACAATTTCAATTGCAATGACGAGAACAGGATCAAATGAAACCACGAATTTACAGACGCCAGCATTTAAATAGGCATTTAGGGAGAGCAAGATTTGAAGGAGGGGTCAGTGAGCAAAAATCACACTGTTGTAAGTAATGCTAAAATGATAAGCAAGTGATTTGGCGTTTGGTCCTCTTTTATTTTCCTAATGCATCATACGCCTATAAACAAAATATTGGTTTTGTGACATATGTGATATATCAACAGAGAATCAGTTTACAAAGATAGCATAAGCTTACAATGTTACTCTTCTTTCTTCTTATGGCCGATTAAACATTTAACTTACTGAAAAATGGTGCGACGCATTTGCGAGAAAATGGTGACATTAGATTTTATCTTTCGGGTCGTGCTCTTTAGCTTTGAAGATGTTTCATTCAACATTATTTGTCTGAATGTGTTGGAAGACATCAAACAACTTTACTTGTTAATGTGGTTCAAGAAAATCCGACTAGAAACACCGTTTAAAGGCGATGACGTAAAAGCATTAAATAAAAACGTCAAATTGTGAAAACATGGTCCTTTATTTCTCTGAGAAAGTTCAGAAAATTGCAGCATTTGCTATGCTTTTGAGTTTTTAGTGACCAAACAACCGTTTGAAAATAGTTTTGGATTCCCCCAATGATCAGAAATACCCACGTTACCCGTTAGTATTTAAATTTAACGTCACTTTAGCACGGCCGCTGCGTTTGGTAACTCTGTATATTTTTAAATGGAAACTTTTGTCAGATGATCGGCGCTTGTATCTTCATGATAGCAATTGAAACTTGATATCTGATGTGGATGGGCTCACCCATACAAAACAATGGCTAAATTTATTGTGCATAGTATAAATAGATGATTGGCAAATCAGCACCACCAGGCAACACAAGACTACGAATCCAACTCCATTTGATATAACTATCCAAATAGACGAGTTATGGCAACATAGCAACTACGAGTATATGCTACAAGGAGGCTAAAATCATTTTGACAACAGGAGGAACCATACATGTTAAATGGGTAGGATCTGGGAACATTAACAGCTTTAAATATTCTGAATGGCTTGAAAATGTGAAGTAGGAGAGAAATAAGACTCTATTAGGCAACCAGAATATATAAGAGCGACCAAGCACACGGACACAATCACAATGATTCTGAAATTGACGTGATGTCTTTTGAGTAGCCAACTTAAGTATTCCATCGAAGTATTGCCTTCCTAGAAGAGCGTTATTCATTTCATATATGACTGGTGAATGTTGGGTCGAACCTGTGCACTCGTACAGCCAGTCTTGTCCGTACTTTCAAAGGTTAAGTGCATAGTAGTGATCACACTGGCAAGTTGGCAGGTATTAGTTATTACATATACAACCATCGAGGGTTGGGTCGAGCCTGCGCATTCGCACAGCCCCGCCCATGCCTTCACTGCTTAGTACAAAGGATATAGTAATGACCAGGCTTAAATATTGGCACGATGTTATTTATTGCATATACAACGATCGAGGATTTGGTCAGGCCTGTGCATCAGCACAGTCCCGACCATGCCTTCACTAGATGAGCACAAACGATATAGTAGTGGTTCAATGTTGGCACGATGTTATTAATTGCATACACAACCGTGGGGCCTGTGCATTCGCACAGCCCCGCCTATGCTTTCACTGGTTTAGTACAAAGGATATATTAGTGGTCAGGCTTACATATTGGCACAGAGAGCGCGGTGGCTCAGTGGTAGAGTGCTTGACTCGAGTCCGAGGGGCCGCGGGTTATAGCCTCATCGACGTCACTGCGTTGTGTCCTTGAGCAAGAAATATTAACCCTAGCTTAGTAGTAGTAACGGGGGCCACTATGGGCCAATTTTTTAAGCCTGAAAAGAACTTATAATTTTTCAGGCAACAAATTGGCCCATAGATGACTCCCCCTGGTAAGCTTGAGTGACTAGCTGTGAATAACTCAGTTTATTTTGAGGGTTATTCTGGCTGGTCTATGATTGTGATAGTTCTTCTAGGCTGTTGAGAATAGCTTAGTTTAATTTTGACTGCATTCTAATAACTTCCTGGGCTATTGAGAATATCGTCACAAGAAGCCAAAATGATGCCAAAAATAACCCATTTTTCCATGTTATGCTGTAACATTAAAAAACACCATTTTTTCATGGTTATTTCAAATATTTATAAGCATCATTTTATAAATTTTAAATATCATAGCAATAGCATGTTTCAGCAGTATCTTTTAGATGTTTTTACCGCTTGCGATTCGGAAAGAAAATAAGATATTTACGCCAAATTGTTTGACTGGCATGCTCCGTTATAGGTTTTACATTTTTTTCCTTTTACAGAATATATTCTAGATCTACAAAAGAGCATTGGATATTACTTAAGTAAAATTGGTAAGTACCTACATGTAATATCAAAGAATAATAAAAACAGTTTAGACAAGTATTTAACTGTTATGGTTTCTTAATCTGTTTATATTGAAGCCCGAAATTTCTAGGAACATTTGTGTAGTGTCCACAACGTATGCAAGTGCTTGTCTGGTTCTACTATTTCTTAGCTGATGATGTTTTCACTTTTCTGTGAAGACTGCTTATTGTCCTTTATAACAGGCGAAAATATTGTACACTTCTGCTTTTGACTTAGAAAACGGGAGCAGAAAGTACCCAATGCAGTGTCTGCAGTGTCCGCAACGATACTCCTTTTAGATAAATGAAAACGTATTAGTAGTGGTTAAGTTAGGTATAAGCATGCACTAACCAGTTCATTATTCTAACTACTTTCTTGTAAGATGATTATTTATCCAAGTATATTAGTATAGAGCTTTAAATAATAAGAGCCTAAAGAGATATAACTTAGTGCACTGATGAAATATGTGTTGGAGATGAGGTGATTTTACATTCAAACTATATTTATGTTCCCTGTTTGGCATTAAACTTAATATGGTAAAACAAAAAATGAAAATATGCCTTTTTTGCGTTTTGTTTATTCATTGGTAGGCTATTATTGATGAAAAAAAAACGTTGCAGACACTACAAATTTTGCAATAGTTGAAGATTTTTCTTTAGTTTGACAAACATATTCTAGAGCTGAGGTAAAAATGGTAAATCTAAGGTTCCAAAGATTCAGGGTATATAAGGGCTTGGTATTGCTTGCAAATTGGTATAAACTCTTTTCCTTGAATTTGATATACACCATTACTTATTCTTGGAAAATACATCCTCTGTCCCCACCTCAGGAGTCTACCGGTACCGTAAGTGTAAGTTCCTCTTATTTTCTAACATGTTAATCTAATTTTCTATCCTTTTAATTTGAGAATTGTGACCTTTTTCTGTAAAAGATGAACTTTAATCCTGGCTCCATTGAAGGAAATAATGGACCATTTAAGGGGTTTCTGTGCTTCAGTTGATTCAATCTTGTATGCCACATGGGCTCAAAGCAAACATTTTAAGTAAGCAGTTGTATTGGACATCAAAGTCAGTGGATTGAAGAGTAGCATTTAGCCAAATAAAGCACAATTACACCCGTCACACACACACACACCACTGGTCTCATTGATTAAGCCTATTGTGAAAAGTTATCTTATTCAAAATTTAAGAAGTAGATATAACAATTTTATGTTCTAAAAAAACAAGAAGTCAATGATCATTGAGCTACAATGGACAGGTGACTGGTCAAAACAGATTCAGAAAAGGGTTTGGGTTGAGCAGTGAGTTGTCTCTACGGTGCAAGTTAATCATAATCATCCATTTATTAGCAACTTAAATTCCAATCCCTTGGTACCAATTATATATATATATATATATATATATATATATATATATATATATATATATATATATATATATATATATATATATATATATATATATATATATATATATATATATATATATATATATATATATATATTATCTATCTTTGATCTGTAATACAGCCCTAGGTAGATAAAAAGGTTTCCATATGACCTTCAATGTTTTACACTTCGAAAATGCAAACTTTCAACAGATTATTTATTATCTCTGTTCTTCAACGTAATGCTTTAGAAAGGCAATATGTGTTGAAATAAAAACTAAAGCTAGAAGCTAAAAATCCTCAGTTAGGTCTCCTTTATAGTGGCACTTTGGCATGCATAGTGGCAATGCCACCATTGATTAACAGTTTTAGTATAAACATTTTAAAAGGATTTGGGGATGGAGCCCTTAGTCTTTGTAAACCAACAAAATAATTCTAACCAATTCTCAAATGGAATCTTACTCACTTACTTTTTCTTACTGTAGTGTCCGCAACGGAAATGACAAATGACCTTAAGCATAAAACAGAATCGTTTTCAAGATCGAACCATCACACTTTTCTTAATTGCACATCCTTTTGTCTGATAAAAGTTATTAACTGATTTATTTCATTGAACTTAATGGTTCATCGTTCATTTGTAAAACCTTATTTCATAACCAGCTTTTTATGTTATTTTGACAAATTTCAGCACATACTTATTATATGCATGCTTTAAATTACATTTTTATTGAAATACAGTTCAGTATTCTATTCAGTATTAAGGAAGATATGTACAAAACGCATTTCATTGCTAAATTATAAAGTTTGATAAATATATATAAAAGATTTGGCTGTATTGTAGTGTCCGCAACGAGAATGGTGCAATTTAAAAGCTCAAATACGATGATTTTAATGCAACGTATCTATAAGAAATTAGCTTCAGGTCATATAGTGTTACTATATTTTCAATAAATGATAAAAATGACTGTCTCCATGTATATTACTCAGTTTTAAAGCAATATAGTTAACGCATTGTGAAAATGAAGCAAAAACTGAATATTCTAAAAAAATATACCATAAAATCTTATTTGAAAATCTATATTGGTACATCAGCTATACAATAAACAAATATTTTCTCTATGGAGGAGTATTTTGGCTTAAATTTTGAAATATAACACATTTTTATTCAATTTGGAATTATTAACATATGCATGTATCTTATGATTGTAGCCATTAATTTCAAAAAGGCGAGGTAATAGTTGGAGATTTTTTTAAGATTTACTGTGTCAGGTACATACGGAAGCCCTGGAGGGACATTTTTACTTATTAGTTATCACTTATTACTTACTACTTATTACTTATCACTTATTACTTATTACTTACTACTTATTACTTACTACTTATTACTTATCATTTATCAGCCCTATAACGGAGGGAAACCCCATTGTACATTCCCAGTAATAGCCATAGAGTACCGAAGCCCTTACTTATGAGCAGCAGTAGAAGTAGTAGTAGTAGTAGTAGAAAAAGTGGTGGTTGTAGTAGTAGTAGTAGAAAAGTAGAAGTAGTAGAATAGTAGTAGCTGTTGTTATTGCTGTAGTAGTAGTAGTAGTAGTAGTAGTAGTAGTAGTAGTAGTAGTAGTAGTAGTTTCAGTTTTAGTAGTAGTAGTAGTAGTAGTAGTAGTAGTAGTAGTAGTTGTTGTAGTGGTAGTAGTAGTAGTAGTGGTAGTAGTAGTCGTAGAAGTAATAGTAGAAGTAGTAGTTGTAGAGTAAAAGTGGAGGCTGCAGCAGTAGAAAATGGTTGTTTTTAAAGGTTAAAGAAGTAGTAGTTGTAATATTAAAATAGCTATATTAAAAGTCGTAGCTGTGCTATCATTATTATTATTATTATTATTATTATTATTATTATTAGTAGTAGTAGTAGTAGTAATAGTAGTAGTAGTAGAAGTAGTATTAGTAGAAGTAGTAGTAGTAGTAGCAGTAGTAGCAGTAGTAGTAAGAGTAGAAGAAGTAGTAGTAGTTACAGCAGCAGTAGTATTAGTAGTGGTAGTGGAGTAGTAGTAGTAGTAGTAGTAGTAGTAGTAGTAGTAGTAGTAGTAGTAGTAGTAGTAGTATATTTTGTTGTTGCTGTAATAGTAGTAGTAGTAGTAGTAGGAGGAGGAGGAGGAGGAGTAATAATAGTAGTAAAACTAGTAGTAGTAAAAGTGGTGGTTTAAGTTGTAGGAATACTGGTTGGTATTGATGTTGTAGAAGTGTATCAGTAGAATAGCTACAGTAATAGTTTGTAGATGTCGTTTGGTGCTTTAGTAGTCTTGGTGTAATAGTGGTGGCGGTGGTGGTGGTTGTGGTGGTGGTTAGTAATAGTAGTAGTGGTGATTATATTTATGACTTTTTTGCTATGACGTATTTGCTATACCATATGACTTATAAGTTATTACTTTATACTTACTAGTTATTTCTTAATACTTATTACTTACTACTTAATACTTATTACTTACTACTTAATACTTATTAGTTATTACTTAATACTTACTACTTATTACTTATTACTTATTACTTAATACTTATTACTAAATACTTACTTGTAAGAAGTAGTAGTAGTTGTAGTAGTGTATCAGTAGACGAGTTAGAGTAATAGTTTGTTGGTGTTGTTTGATGCTGTAGCAGTGCTGTTGTAATAGTAGTGGTAATAGTAGTGGTAATAGTGGTGGTATTATTACTACTACAATTACAACAACACTATTACAGCATCAAACAACATCTACAAACTATAACTATAACTATTTTACTAATAAACTACTACAAAATCAATAACAACCAGTTTTCCTACTACTTAAACCCACCACTTTTACTACTACTAGTTTTACTACTACTACTACTACTACTACTACTACTACTACTGCTGCTGCCGCTGTTGCTGCTGCTACTACTGCTATAACTTTAACAACAACTACTACTGCAGCAAAATTAGCAGCACTAACTACACATATACTACTACTACTACTACTACTACTACTACTACTACTACTACTACAGCAAACACAGCAACACCAACTACACATATGCTACTACTACTACTACTACTACTAATACTACTAATACTACTAATACTACTACTACTACTACTGCTGCTGCTGCTGCTGCTACGGCTATTACAGGGAATGTACAATGGAGCTTCACGTCGTTATAGGGGTGATAAATGATATGATAAGTAATAAGTAGTAAGTAATAAGTGATAAGTAGTAAGCAATAAGTGATAGCATAGTACACTGCGAGCTTCGAGAATGGACATTCCACGTACAACAAGTCGTATGAGCACAGACACTGTCACCCGTTCTTGCAGTATGGCAGCGAGGATAACTTACCAGGATGACTCGAGTGCGCCTAGTAAGAAACCGCCTGATACAACAGCCAATCAAAACGCGTAGAATTTACCGGAGTGTACGCTGACAAGTACGAGTGAAAATGGCACTGACTACACAAACACTGTCAATACTGGGTATACTAGACTTAAACAAAATCAGTCTTCTGATAAAAAATCAACAAATATTAAATGCGGATCACTCAATGTCTGTGGTGTTAAACATCGTCTCAACTACCCTGATTTCAGTGAACTTGTGCAGAACTATGACATATTTTGTGTCAATGAAACTAAAATTGACAAATATGATACAATCCATTTGGATGGGTATACATTTATTTCACAATGTAGAAGGCAGAAATTTTTCCGCAAAAGCGGTGGTATTGGGGTATTTGTTAAGAATTATTTATCACCATATGTAAGCCTAGTTGAGTCTGACTCTGACTATATTTTATGGGTTAAGCTAAATAAGAAATTCACCCAAATAGATCAGGACATTATATTTGGAGCAGTATACCTACCTCCGTCAGACTCAAGATTCAATACCCCTGACGAGCTAGAAAATTTTGAAATTGAAATAACGAATATGTGTGTTTCACAGAAATATGTTATTCTGATGGGTGATTTTAATTCCCGCACTGGTAATAAACAAGATTTTTTGGAGGCTGACAATTTTTTGGCTGACCTTTTTCACTTTGATGATGCCATGCAACAATTTTTTGATACTTCATCAATACTTGAGCAATATAAATTTAGTAAAAAACGTAAGTCTAAAGATAGTGTTGTTAATAATGAAGGTAATCGACTATTGGATATCTGTAAAAGTAATAACCTTATAATTTTGAATGGTAGATGCGGCCAAGACAAAGAAACTGGCGCATACACCTTCAAAAGTATATCAGTTATTGACTATACAATAGCATCAACTGAGGTCCTGAAGTATATTGATTGTTTCGCAGTCAGAACATTAGACCCAATTTTTAGCGATGGGCATGCACTTCTGAGTACCACATTGCAGTTTAAAAGCAAACAATATGAAATACCAAAAGCTAATAAGCATTCAAAAGGTAGCCAACGTCCAAAATGGAGTGAAAATAAAAGTGCACAGTTTTCTACAAACATCAGTAATGAGCAAGTAAACGATATTAAAATGTATATTGAAAATGCTCGACATGACATGGTAAATGTAAATAAAGAAACCATGAACAATATTTGTGGAAAAATAGCTGATACATTTACGCAGGCAGCAGGAAAAAGCTTTGGTGACCAGAATGACGTTAAAGATATCACTGATTCTAAAGATTCTAAAAGATGGTTTGGTTACAACTGTCGATCAGCACGTAGAAAATATCACATTGCTAGGAAAATAAATAATATAAACCCTTCTGAAACAAATAAAAACAATCTCCAGACAGCAAGTAAGACATATAAACGTACAATGAATAAATATATTAACAAACATAAGAAACAAATGCAACAGAAGTTAAGAAATCTTAAGCATAAAAACCCAAAAGAGTTCTGGAAAATATTAAACAATATCAAGAGGAAAGAAGATGACCCTGATATTAGTATAGATACATTGTATGAATATTTTAAAAATTTAAATATCAATAATGATGGAAATGACACACAGGAAACAATAAATATAGATATTACTGATGATGACGAGATTCTCAACTCATCAATTACAGCGGGTGAAATAATCAAATGCATAAAATCTCTTAAAAATAATAAAAGTTCAGCAAATGACAGAATAATAAACGAATATATCAAAAATAGCACAAATGTTATGATACCTATCTATGTCTCATACTTTAACCTAATACTTGACACAGGTCATATCCCAGATGCATGGCTTGAAGGAATAGTTCGGCCCATATACAAACGCACAGGTAGTCCTGATGAACCTGAAAATTATCGCCCCATTACAATACTCTCCTGTTTTGGAAAATTATTCACAGCAATCATAAATCAGAGACTTCATAACTTTTTAGAATCTAATGGGGTACTAGAAGAAAACCAAGCTGGGTTCCGCTCTGGATATTCAACAACAGACCATATTTTTACACTGCATGCTTTGACTGAAATACTTAAATCTAGGAATAAAAAACTATTTTGTGCATATATCGATTTTCAAAAGGCATTTGACTCAGTATGGAGGATTGGTTTGTGGATGAAACTTTTGGGTAATAGCATAAACGGGAAATGTTTCAAAATAATTTATAACCTTTATCAAAATATCAAGTCTTGCATAAAATATTCTGGTAAGCAGTCCCCTTTTTTTCTAAGCCATCGCGGGGTCCGACAGGGTGAAAATTTATCCCCTGTTTTGTTCTGCCTTTTTCTAAATGATTTAGAAGACTACTTACGCAATAACAATTATACAGGAATTACATTAGACTTGCCAGAAAACGATGTTGATATGTTTTTAAAAATATTTGTCTTATTATATGCTGACGACACAGTTATATTTGGGACTGATGAGCAAACATTCCAAGAAAATCTAAATGCATTTAATGATTATTGCAATCTATGGAAATTAAATGTAAATTTCAACAAAACGAAGGTAATGATATTTGGTTTAAGGAACACAGACAACTTCCAGTTCTACATTGGACATAATGCAATTTCTATATGTGATGAGTATAAATACTTGGGTGTTATATTTACAAAAACACGCTCTTTTTACAAAGCCATAAAACACAATGTTGAACAGGCAAAAAAAGCACTTCATTTGCTTTATAAAAGAATAAACTCACTACAAATACCTATTGATTTACAGTTGCAAATATTTGATCATACAATTCTTCCGATACTTCTGTACGGCTGTGAAGTCTGGGGTTTCCAAAATACGGATTTAATTGAAAAAGTACATAATCAATTTTTGCGAAATATAACAAAAACACGGAAAAGTACACCATTATATATGTTATACGCAGAACTAGGGAGATCGCCAATTAACCTTCAAATTAAAAAGAGAATGCTAGGATACTGGATATCAATTTTGAATGGAAGTGATACAAAAATTGTCAAAAAAATGTATCAAATATTATATAATGATTTTGTAAACCGAGGCATTAATCATAAATGGATTGGTAAAATAAGACAAATTCTAATATCTGTAGGGAAACCTGACCTATTACATCAACATAATATCCAACACCCACTTGCGACAAAACTGAAAATTTCTCAAACACTACATGACATTTTTCTGCAAGATTGGAATGCTACAATAAATACAACATCCAAAGGAAGAAATTATAAACTGTTTAAAACGAATACCAATTTTGAAACTTTTTTAATATCCCTTTCGCGATCATCTAGTATACCAATGATCAAATTTAGAACAGCTAATCACAAGTTACCTATAGAAGTAGGCAGATGGGAAAATATAGTTTATGAGGACAGGAAATGTAATTTTTGTGACAAAAATGACCTAGGTGATGAATTTCACTATCTGTTTATCTGTTCATACTTTCAAAATGAAAGAAAAGACTTACTTAAGAGATACTACTATTTAAGACCAAACATTATTAAATATCAAGTGTTAATGAACTGCAAAAATAAACAGGTACTCCTCAACCTATCTAAATTCATGAAGCTTATAATGTCAAAATTCGTATAATAAGTCATCCATAAAAGTAAATTGTCTTATTGGTGACATTTTAAACTACCTAAACTGAAAACGCACATTAATACTGATCCAAATTATTTTGAATTACCAGCTCTATCTTGCACGATATGTATTAGTGACTTGCTAGTAGAAACTAAAGTATGTAACTTCGACTATTGTTTATGTAACCTGGTTAACTTGTTATACTTTGAATCATTTGTCAACATTGGCGACCACTAGATGTATTAACTATTGTGGATATATACAGCATAGAACGTGTATCTGACTCTGTAAACAAACACATCAAAAATAGTAAGTACATAGAGCGTGATACAGAGGGAATCACGTGTTGAGGTGCTCGGTGGAAGTGTCTCATTCAATGAGGCTCTTCGATTGAGTACCCACAACACATAATTTATTGAGAAATGAAAATAAAAGGCATCTGATGCAAATTCTGTCAAAAGTCTCTATTTCTCATTGAATGATACATAGATGCTTGTAATAATATATGTATGTTTATATGTGCAATGAAAAATATGAGCCTTCCATTGTGGAGCACATGCAAACAGTGCAGACTCAGATCAGGAGTCGCAGAACGCGGCGCCTGATCTGGTTCTCCACTGATGCGTACCAAAAGCTCTCTCAGTATGTATAAAAATAAGCGAACAAGCCATATTGCAACCCTCTAAACGCTGGTGGACTAGTCCAATTTATCGAAATGGAAGGTCTCATGCTCATGTTTTCACTCGGGCTATCTTACTGCTGTTATTTCCCTTTGACTAAATGAGCTACAATTTGAGTGGTAAGCTCAAATGAGTTCCTTCCCTTGAATAAGACGCACACCAAAGACATGCAGTGCAGTACTAATAAATCAGTACTAATAAATATCAGGCAAAGAGTTTGACACATAGGGAAACACGTGTTGAGGTGCTCGAAGGAACTGTCTCATTCAAAGAGACACTTCGTTTGAGTACCCACAACACATATTCTATTGAGAAATGAAGATGGCAATCATCTTATACAAATCCTAACACAACCTACAATATTCCACGACATGAGGTGTAGCTGTGTCTGATCGAATATGAGCTTTCATTTTGAGAAGCATATGCGAACAGTGTAGACTCCGATCAGGCATCGCAGAAAGTGATGCGTGATCGGGTTCTCCACTGATTGCTTACAGTAAATTTTCCCAATATGAAAAAAGGAAACGTGAATACTATACCACAATACAAGCCATTAAAGACATATGCGGCTATTTCCAATGCGCACCTTTCCCGCGTCTGCAAACGGGGAAAGTTGTCTGGGTCCTGTCTTTCGACCCTTAACGGATTCGGATCAACACAGCTTCCGATATTCTTATGTCATATCGGTGTTCCGACATTTTCTTCACAAAATAACTAATTAAAGTGTGTTCGGAATATCTATTGACATCTTTTCAGAACTGATCGTCTCAGCACTAAAGACAGATAACAGTAGCTCAGTCGAAATCAAACGACGTACACAATTACCCTGGTTATGAATACGATAGTGGCCGAGTCTATACTATTTGTATGGTTATTTTGAGCGGCGCACGGCCTGACCTCGTGGCCTAGTGGTTAGCGTGTCTGGCTACAAGGCCAGAGGACCAGGATCGATTCCCAGATGCGCACATATTTTCAGTGTGTTTTTTCTTTCTTTTTTAACATTTTAATGCTAAATTACTTCATATACTAGTAAAATGGCATCATCAAAACGACCGAAATGGTCATCCCCGAACTTTTTATATTGAATTACGCATGAAACCTATGGGGGTGGGGTTAAATTTGGCCCTCTAGAAAGAGAATTAGTTCGGTGACCCCAGATTTTTATTCTTTTTTCTGAAAGGTATTATAATAGTCCATGAATTAAAAATAAATTTTCAAGATTTTCAATATCAGATTTTTTAATATATGATTTATTCTAAAAACAAATTCCATTTTTCGACGATTTGCCAAAATATATCATGCAGTATCTTGTCACAGCATGGGATAACAAGTAAACATGCACATTTTCTTAAAAGTTTGAGGTCATGGGCAGTAATTTAAGTTAAAAGAAAGAAGCTGGCTGAAGATTACAACCGTTTTAGCTCGATAATTAGGACTAGTGTTATTATTTTATATTTCTAGAAAATTGGTCAAATGCTGTAAACTTCAATATGAGATTCTGAAAAAATAAGCACGGTGACATATCCTTTTTATTTCATAAATGGATAGCCCATGCATAAAACAAACTGTATGCAAAGTATTGAAAATATTTCAATATGGGAAGTATTTAGTAGCATATGTCCTTAAACGAAAGGGAAGATCTCAAATTCACCTGTAGCTTTTATCTCCCTTGGACCAAAAGATCTTCAGTTTGATTAGCAAGCTTGGAGGATTTCCCTCCCTTGAGTATGACATGCGCGCCATAACAGGGAGTGCATGTGTCGGTTAGTATGGAAATGCAGACCGATATACGCACTCATTGTTAAACTTTATACAACCAGATAAAATAATGCTGCTCTCTCTACTGTCCCTCTAAATATCTAACAGGTTATCGAGCGCAGCGATTTATGTCAAATTCAAATTTTAAACCTGCATTATGCCTTCAGATTAATTGAATAATCAATTGCCTTTATATAAGCTGCAAATTTGTCTGGAAAGTTGTTACAATCCACCTAATTCAGTGTTCCGAAGCTGGCTTTCTAAGAAAGTCAGCCTCGAAACCCTGAATTTAGAAATAAATTTGAAAACCTTCACACATGTACGATTAATATCTATTTCGTACACTCCGTACAACCAACACCCTTCCCTTTCCCTAAGTAAGTTAAAACTTTTTCTCAAACACATACCTGTTATGTACGTAATTTTACTTTTGACATATGTTATGTTTAATCTCATATGCCACCTGCGTGTGGCCTGAGTTTAATTGCAAATAAAAGTTTTGTTCTGTTCTGTTCTGATAAGTAATAAGTAGTAAGTAATAAGTCAAAATGTCCCTCCAGGGCTTCCGTAGTTACAGTAGTTTCTAAACATAATAATAATATTTTGAATGTTTGCCATATTTGTCACACTTGTGTGCACCTTATTGTAAATCTGCCGAATTGCTTTTTAACTCGACGTTTGATTGGATAGCGTCAAAAGTTTGTGACAGTATACCCTGCTAGTTTGACGTCACTAATTATGTCACATTTTGTTGGATGACGTGTGGCTTTATTTGGCTGTCAACGCTCCATTTTGTCGCAAACTGCAGAAGCACATTAAAAAGGGGATTATCATTATTCAAAATTTTCATTTAGGGAGGTATATCGACGGAAATACGTAATAACTACATTTCCGACCATATATCTGACGATATAACTCCCCAAATGAAATTACGTATACAGTTATCCTCCAATTTACCCATAATTTTAACGTAAAACACCACTGTACAGTGAAAGCTCACATTAATCATTGCTGGTCGCAAATGCAATAACAGAAGCAAATTTTATTAAGCAGACATGTTTAAGAGGGTTTAAAAATCGGTTGCAAGTTTAGTGTAAACATTAATGTATTAACTTTTATCCAATTACAAATGTAAGAGAAAAGATCAACAGGACTTGGAATTACACTAATCGTCTCCGAGTATTTGCACTTCCGGTAATCTATATAGAGGATCTTACATGAGTGCTCATGTTTTATTAAATTTATTTGAGGGGTTAAGGAAAAAGTGATAAAATGCGAGGCTCGCTGAACATTTTATCACTTTTTCGCAACGAGTTTAATAATTTCAATAATACAAAAACGCGAATGTTAGATTCTTTTTTATCATATTACATAAAGATTACTTTGAAATCTCATTTCTTGCGTAAAAACGTGATAATGTTGTCTTTGTGTACGCAACGTTGTTATGGACGCCATAACGTTTCCCGAAAATCTGTAAACCACTAGTGGTTTGTCGATTTCATTGCATGAGGTTATTTCACTCCCAGACGCGACGTCATATGATAAACAGGAAATTAAAAAACAAACGTGAGATGCCCAGATAAATGTTGTCCAGAAGAGAGGGAGAGAGTGAGATGCACGTTTGTTTGTTGTTTGTTGAGTTTTGTCGTGATTGATCGAGGCAGGAACGTTATAGCTGTATCGATGTTTTATGCTTAGCCCTACCAACATGTTGCTTTATTTAAAAAAGAAAAAAAAATACCAACAGCTGTACTGCGAATACCAATTGAGCCGTGACATGAGATTTCCAACAATGTGGTATGAGCGACCAGCAAAGCCTCAGATCAGCCTGCGCATACGCGCAGTCTGATCAAAGTCTTTGCTAGTCGCTTGAATATTCTTTGAGTGATAAGCTACTGACCGAACATCATTTGGAGTTTCTAACTTTAAAAGAAGGCTGCACAGGCTCGTCTGAGTCTACACTTGTAAAAAAACACGTTGTTGGAAATCATATGTCACGGCTAAATTATAAGCCAGCTTATATCTTAGAAAACACTGCCTGGACCAGCCCATAACGTAAGGTACTAACGTATCAACTTAAAATGCACAGCTGTTGACTATACCAATCAATAATATGTTAAAAATGTTGTAGCATAATTTACAGTGGAAACCCATTAATACTTTTAAATTATTTTAAGCAATTATACACATTATATGATATTTATCTATGTCGTTAAGAGATCTACTCCTCTGAGCCAACCCAAATTCCCCAATGGAGCAAATTCGGATATTCTTGGCGTGACGAAATTAAACTCCCCACAGAGGTGTACTTCCGGTTTTGCCTTCAATCTGTGTGTACATCAAAACGTCCCCAAGTTTAAGAAATGCCTGATAATAGTGGCTATAGAAAATGCAAATAGTTTACTAAAACAAGTATTAGCTTTTCCAAAAAGCTGGCGGTCGATTAGCTTAAATACTGATAGATATTTACATACTGCATGTTTTGTACTTTGAATAATCAGATTGTTGATAAAATTTCAGATCAGACTGCTAGCACTGGGGTTCGAACCCAGACATACCTCCAGGTGCTTACATATCATAACCTGAGGCTGTTCTGCCAATTGAACTATACTAACTTGTCAAAATCTGAGCTTTTTAAGAAAAGTTTGCAAGATTTGAAATGAGACACTGTCACAGCTTGTATCTTTCTCCCTTCTCAATCGGTTTGCCTTAAAGAAAGGTCCTCCCTTGTATGTTAAATTTGTGATCTTGCCAATTTCTTAACAATTTAAATCCCATAGTCAATTCCTGAAATAATAATATGTCTGCATCTAGGTAGTGCCTAAGTTCATATTAAGTTAAAATATATGTTTTGGGTGCTCGAAAAAAAAATCTCATCAAGACGGTTCTTTTGAGTATCAAAATTCAGTATTTTTAGGTTGAATTTCTATGGAAAGTCAGACTCAAAATCTCATAATCAGGGCTAACATTGATCCCTTCCAGATCAAGCACTAGCCAGATATCACATCTGGGCGAATTTCTCATCCTAATCCTCTCCTTTTCTCTTCCTTCATTATCATACGTTCAGATTAAGGAACTTTTTATGCGTAAAATTGTAACTATTTTCTTATTTGTGTTAAAACATTTTACTTCCACCAAGATTTGAATCTTGAACACTCACTCCAAGAGTGAGTATGTTTTCTATTACACCATGGAAGCTAATTTTGATGAACTGGCTAGATTTCTATCAAATTTTGTTAATATAATTGAAGCATCCAAATCAGTTTCCAGCTGCAAACTTTTTTACTTCCACCAGGATTTGAACCTGGAACCCTCACTCCAAGAGTGAGTAAGTTTTCTATTACACCATGGAAGCTAGTTTTGTTGAACTGGCTAGATTTCTATTAAATTTTGTTAATATAATTGAAGCATCCAAATCAGTTTCCAGCTGCCAACTTTTTTACTTCCACCAGGATTTGAACCTGGAACCCTCACTCCATGGAAGCTTATTTTGTTGTACTGGCTAGATTTCTATTAAATTTCGTTAATATAATTGAAGCATCCAAATCAGTTTCCAGCTGCTAACTTTTTTTTTACTTCCACGAGGATTTGAACCTGGAACCCTCACTCCAAGAGTGAGTATATTTTCTATTACACCACTGAAGCTAATTTTGTTGTACTGGCTAGATTTCTATTTTTGTCACTATAATTGATTCATCCAAATCAGTTTCCAGCTGCCCAACTTTGTACTTCTACCAGGATTTGAACCTGGAGCCCTCACTCCAAGAGTGAGTATGTTTCCTATTACACCATGGAATCTAATTGTGTTGAAATGGCTAGATTTCACGAAAGCAAGGCTTTTATTCCATTACAGTGCTCTTAATTAAAAGATAATTTGTTACAATGAGTTCAACTCTTAATTCTAAAATTCAACATAGGTTTTATTAATAAAAATGTGAAAGTTTTACGATTTTGATCATGAAAAATGGCTTTTATTTGTTTTCAACATTTAATATGCATTGAATTTCATTAATTACAGAAAAAAATGCCATTTTAAATTTCCATTTATTCTCTCTTGCTGGAGAAAATTTGAATGAATTAAGTGTCAAAATTATTTTCTATAATATAAAATAAAATGTGAATATTTTCAAATCCTTGCCAAATGATTTAAAGCACATTGTGTAAATAGTGTATCTAAAGCATAAAGAAAACTAGAAATGTGTCAATGGGACACGGATGCCCCCGCAATTGCCAAATTTGTATAAATAGGGAATTGTCATTCACAAAGGGCAATAACTCCTGAAGGCATGATGCGATTGGGCCTTTCTAAAACTTTAACACACTATGGCACTTAATAATGTGACCAAGAATCAAAACTATTCATGTTAGAGAGTAGAAGTCGTTTCAACCGATGATTTTTCATAAACTAAGGGCAATAACTTCTTAAAGCATGGTGCCATATAGACCATTATCATACTTGAAAAAGACATCATGGTACTAAACAATGAGACAAAGTTTCATAAAATTCTGATAAAAAATTTTTGAATTAGAGAGCGGACATCGTTTAAAACGGTGAATTTTCATAAACAAAGGGCCATAACTACTGAGAGCCTGGTGCGATATGGACCTTTATCCAACTTGAAGAAGACATTATGGTACTAAACAATGTGACCTAGTTTCATAAAATTCGGATCAAAAGTATTCGATTTAGAGAGCGGACGTCGTCGAGACAGACGCATGTACTTACGTGAGTACGCACAGGGGTAACACTTAATGCCCCGCCCATTATCATGGCAGGGACATAATAATCATAAATGTTCTTAAAAAGTGGAAGAAGAAAAAACCAGATTTGTCAATAATTTAAAACTTAATTCAATGTAGAGAAAAAAGGTTCAAATGGCGAAATACTATTTCTCAAGAAAATTTGAATGAAATGACTCAGGGGTGTGGAAATAATAAAATTGTCTTCTTGTCCAGGGACAAGTAAAAACTGCTGAAAGCCAAAATGTACTTGTCCATAGAATATTTTACTTGTCCAAAAGAAAAAATCTGTGCTTAGAGAACTATTTATTCTTTCAAAAACAGTATGAAACCAGATCAACACTTGTAAACAGGATGGATCCTAATCAGCTGGCTTCTCTTGTATGAATCAGGATCCACACTGTTTACAATGCAAGATGTGAGCTCATAATAATTAATCAAAATATAAAATACAGAATTTTATTAACTTAATACATTTGTACTTGTCCAAGGACAAGTAAATAGAAATTTTCAACATTTCCTGACTGAAATGGGACCAGGTCGGACAAGTCGGGCATGGCATTTCCAAAGCCATGGGAATGTCATATTTTCAGAAAAATAAAAGTAAAATTTTCCAAATTGTGACACCTATAAACATGTAGGCCTCCAGATAAGAGTTTCAGTAATTAAAAATATTTCCAAAGGAACTGTCTCAATGAGATGGTTCTTTAAATGTTAGAATTAATGGATTTATAAGGAATTTTATGCTCAAAATATTTGCTTAACTGGGTCTTCCTGGGTTGAACCAGTATTAAGCTAGGATAAATGTGTCTTGCTCAAGGACACAACGCAGTGACGCCGGTGAGGCTCAAACCCATGGCCCTTCGGCCTTGAGTCAAACACTCTACCACTGAGCCACTGCGCTCCCGTATGTTGCGTTGTCATCCTTGAGCAAGACACATTTATCCTAGCTTAGTACTGGTTCAACCCAGGAAGACCCGTCCCTGTTCAACTGAAAGATTGTTAATGTGACGTAAAGAATCAAATCAAACAGTAAACAAACAAAATAGTATGTGCGGGCTGTCTTCTTGTGACTCTCCTTATCTGCTGGGAAAACGTGAAATCTATTTCATTCGATATTTGGCAGCACAAATATTTGTTGGCGTTCAAGCCTTGTGAAAACTGTTACTCACTACATGACAATATGGCAAACACCAACAGTATAGTAGTTGCAGCTATTGATAGCGAGTATTTTGCCATTATTTTTGCGAAGCGAGACCGTTGTTGTCGTGGCCGCCATCGTTGTTGTTGTTGTTGTCATAAATTCTCCCAATATTGGGACACCTCGAATCGAGTGGAACAAAGTTAAATGTTAGAACTAAAGTGTTAATGTAAAACTAAACACTGTACAATATACAGCCACCAAGCTCCCAGCACCCAAACTGGACAATATATCCAATGTCTATTCACAAAACTATAACCAATACACTGTACAACAAAACCACCAAGGTCCTGACACCAAAACGTATTCACAAATTATATACAGGTCTTTATGGTAGAAATTTTAAGCATTTGATTTCATCTTTGCCACAACTGAACAGGCAAATCTGTGAAAGTCCCAATCTTTCTTCTGGCACTGGACACTGCAGTAGCGAGTTATATGACAGCGTGAGCAACGTTTAAGTTCACCTCCTTCCTTGGGTGGATGCTTACAGTTAGAACAAACACATCTTTAAAAGCGAAAGTCCGTTACGAGGTTTGCCGAATGATTGTCATGTGACAGAAAAGGGCGCGAACTTTTTACTAAATACCGAAAAGAGCAGAAATAATCAGGCAAAAGTACCAAATGGAACCCCCTTTTTTACATGTAAATTTGAGCCCCCTATCAAAGAATCCTCGCAAAAACTTACCATGAACAATACTCTCATAAAAAACAACAATATTTACGTTGGTTTCGTTGAACGCGCACTTGTAAAAGATGGATGTTAATGTCACGTGACAGATAATGGCGCGAATTTTTTTCTAAATACCAGCAAGAGAATAGGTGTCTCAAAATCCACGAATTACGTTTCTTACCCTCAAAACTGTCATTAAAAACTGCTCATAATGTGATTCATTACGTTTTCCATGCTATAAAAATAAAGAGAAGGCAAATCATAATCTTTTGTGCACATACAATGATGCAGAATACATCGACAACCTCCTCTTACAATGCTGGCTAATAACGCCTACCTTGGGTAAGTTAAGTTCGCTCCCGCTTGCTTCGCACAATAGGTTAACCTAAAGATGGAAACATTCGAGAACAAGTCTACACATTTTTGGTTCCCTGCTCATTGTTCGGTTACCATTAAAACATGCCTTAAGCAGAGTATAAGGGTTCAATCAAAACCTAGACTGGTTCTCTCCCTTTAATAGCTTGTCAGCATATTAAGACAGGTAACTACTAAACGCCATTGCGTCTATTTATAGCATATACACTGACGTAGTAATGGAAAAATACGTAGTATTGGAAAATACCTGGGACGTCTTGAGTCAATCTGCGGTATTGAATAAAAAGTGCATTTGCGATTTTTAAACAACTGCTCCCAGCTAGCATCCCATCACGAGCCACTATCGACCCGCCGACGAACCGTCACCTGCGGATGGCGGTTCGTTGGCGGGCCGAAAGTGGCCCAATTGTACGTGCGGATTGGATTTTTTTTATAAAGTTTATTTTGTTCTATTATCAGGAATATGGCAACTGAAAAATTACAAGTTCTATAGGTTCCTATAGAAATAAGCATCCCCAACCCAACACTGGATGCGTGGATCCAGAGGGGGTTAGGTGGTCCGCACCCTACCCCCCCATCCCCCTAAAAATCACATGTTCTATGGGTTTCTATAGAAATAAGCATTCCCCGCCACCCGAAAATAAACAAAAATACAGTTACCCCGCATCTAGTCAGACGCAACGCGGCCCGGTACAACTATTTTCTGGAATTTCAAATGTTCACAGGGGAAACACTTATGAGACTTTCAGTTTGCACCTACAAAACTCAATCCGTGACGGGGAAGTGGGCAATTACTTATTTCTAACCGATGTGCGGATCCAGAGGGGGATAGGTGGTCCGGACACCCCCCCCCCCAAAAAAAAAAAAAAGAAATAAATAAATAAAAATAAATAATAACCACAAGTTTTTTAAGTTTCGTTGGAAATAAGCATTTGCCCCCCCCCCCCCATCCCCGAAAAAAAACCCACATGTTACCGACTGCGCCGGCCGGTAAACCTTCTGAGACTTTCAGAAAACTCAATCCGTGACAGGGAAGTGGGCAATTACTTATTCTTACC
This sequence comes from Loripinus fragilis, assembly GCA_964019695.1. Classification (NCBI taxonomy): domain Eukaryota; kingdom Metazoa; phylum Mollusca; class Bivalvia; order Lucinida; family Lucinidae; genus Loripinus; species Loripinus fragilis. The sequence continues at coordinate 137,466,596 of OZ026515.1, forward strand.
CATGCGCGAATCCAGAAAGGGATAGGTGGTCCGGACCCCCCCCCCCCCCCCCCCCCCCCGAAAAAATCACAAGTTATATAGGTTTCTATAGAAATAAGGATTTGTACCCCCCCAACCCCCCCCCCCCCAAAAAAAAAAAAAAAAAAAAAAAAAAAATAATAATAATAAAAAGTTGCACCCCCCCCCCCCCCCCCCGATAAATGTTTCGACCCTTTTGAACCGTAAAAAAATATAATATAGTTGCAAAAAAACCAACAATAAACACCCTTATCAGAGTTTTTTTTTTTCTGTTATTTGAGTCTGGACGCCCCCGGCCCCTGTTTCTATCTGCGTGGAGAGGGTGGAGGGGGGGGGGGGTACTATAATATTTTCATTCATACGTAGGCTCGCACCATTTTGGGGTTCAAAATTTTGAATTTCAATACCTTTGAGGGTTTTCAGAAAAATGAAAATTTTTTGGGGTATGAAGATTTTGTGGATATCTTTTGGGGTCATCACAAAATACCAAAAAGTTAACCCCAAAAATGGTCCGGGCCTACGTATGTTTGAAAATATCAGAGTACCCCCCCCCCCCCCCCTTTCTCACTTCCATGCTTGGAATTCGTGAACAATATCAGCGGACGTCATATTTTGTGTTTGGGGTCACTACACAGATAGCAAAGATACGTTGGGCCCACGTTGGTAGTTGGTGGAAATGTGGGCGTCGCCGCATACCAACCTTGTACCAACATCGAACCGACGCAACAATGTCGACCATTCTCTCATTATTAAACACCACTATATTATTACAAAATCCTCTGTGCCTGTATTCTGAATAATGTGTTTGGTGTTAAAAGAAGTTTATGTTTCCGGAGCACATGACATTGGGCCAGCATTGCGAAGGAGATTTGTTTGATTTGATTCTTACGTCCCATCAACAATCTTTCAGTTATGTAGGGACGGGTCTTCCTGGGTTGAACCGGTACTAAGCTATGATTAATGTGTCTTGCTCAAGGACACAACGCAGTGACGCCTGCGAGGCTCGAACCCGCGGCCCCTCTGTCTCATGTTCATTAAATAAGCCAGGTTACGAGGAAAACTATCCATGCGCGGATCCAGAGGGGGCCGGGGCTCCGGGCCCAGCAAAATCACAAAGCTATAGGATTTATTTAGCAATACTCGTCTGGATCCACTTGAAAATCTCAAAGGCAAGCCAGAATTCAATGTTGGGCCATTAATTCGGCCGCTAGCGAAACGCCATTGAAATTGGCCGATGATGATACACCTTGAAAGGTATTTGGATTCTCACCATAAAAAAGTTGTTAAAGATAAATTGGACTCCCTCTTACAACACTTTCTGGGTCCGTACATGCCTGTGTCGGGGATTTCCGATCGGATGGGGGTTACTCTGATATTTCGTAGCCTATGTGGACTGGGACCTTTTTTAAGGAGGGGGTCTAACTTTTAATTTCAATAATTTTAGGGGGTTCAGATTGAATAAATATTTTATGGGATCTATGATAAAATAGTGGATATTTTAGGGGAGGGGGCGGGATGGTCATCATTCACAGTTAGGGAGCGTGGCGAAAAAGGAACGCATGTGCGCGACCCCCGTAATATGACTTTAAAGCATGTATAATATCATGCGCGGATCCAGGAATTTTTGACATGGGGGGGGGTCCAGATTGAGACGTTTTTTAGTCCTCAGCTTATTTTACAGAGGGGGGGGGGGGGGCAATGGTTTTATTGCAGAGAAAACCATACTTTCCCAAGGATCCAGAGGGGGTCCAACATTTTCAGGGGAGGTCCATCCAAGGGGGGATCCAAATGCTAATTGCTATCACAATAACTTGTGATTTTTAGGAAGGGGGGGCTCCGGGGATCCATAGGTTTTAGTTACGCGGTGTGCATTCTTCTAAGATCATTTTAAAGCTGTTTAAAAAAGAAAAACGGGGGTCACTTAAAACCTGGAAACACATCCTACCAGTAACAAAATCCACTTTTAGGCCAATTTCCTCGGGTGTGGTACTTTCAGGGGTGACACTCTCTTTAAACAATTGTGTTTTGCGTTGTGTTTTGCGTGTCTTTGTTGGTGTTTTTGAGAAGTTAATTCTCTTTTGTGGTCCAGAGAGAGGAGAGGAGCGCATCATTCTTTTAGTATTAGCACGCATCACTATCCTTGCATTTCGTTGGCACCCCTCATAAAAAAGTCTACATCTTTGATCGAGGTTCTGTAATTTCGAGTAACAGTTTCTACACATAAGGCCTAAATGAAATATATGTGTGGTTCCTGTTTCATGCCAAGAAAATTTAGGGTAGGTAGGTAGGGAAATTATAAAATTTTGTTATAACATTTAACAAAGAAAATAGTGACAGAAATTGAAAAAGTGCCCATTTTTTCTCCAAAGACCATTTTATTGTTTAGGGTATATAGGGTTAAAAAAATTAGGGTAGGTAGGCAACAGGAACCACACATATATTTCATTTAAGTCTAACGCCACTCTCTACATTAATGCCCCCATATTTCGCGAGCAATGCTTTGGCGTTGATGTCTGATCTTTTTGTGGATTCGATCCTTCGGACCTCTTGTGCGCTCATTCCACAGACCATGCAGACACGCTCTGCAGGGTGCAGATTTTTGTTTTACGGGAGTTCTATACATTTCTATCCCATGCTGTAGCCACGATGATCCACGGATGTATTAGTTTGTCTTCCTGGTGTCTCTTGATGGTTGTGTGTCTCTTCCTTGCAGTGCCATGGGGTTGTCTGCTGTTTGTGATTGTGGTATTTCCTGATCATGCTCACATACTATTTTTAGGTAGTGAATACCCTTTAAACCTTCTTTACATGAACCACAAGACTGGTGACCTTGAAACATGGTTTGCATCATTGGATAGTAAGTGAGTATGAGCTGGCCCACCCAGTCCACTTTCTGTGCCTTTTATATAGTAAAAAATTTAATTGAATTTGGTTCACACTGGATTCATATAATACCTGGCCTATTTATGAACTTTTTCAACACCGACGCTCTTTCTGGAGCATGCGCAGGTTCTCTACTTGAAAAAATACCATATGCGGAAGAAAAAAAATCAGGTGTGTGGGATTCGATCTCTAGACCCTTACCTCGTTAAGCTAAAGCGCTACCACTTGCGCTATCTGGACAGGTATCGTCACTCGATTACATCAAAATCTAAGTACATTGAAAAAATTATTAAAATCGAAATTACCAATAACAGCAATATTTGAAAGGCTTCGTATCGAAAAGAAAGTGCGGCAAATCTTCTCAGTTTTCAGTACATGTTCATTTCTCATTTTGATGTGCGAAATTGACCCAGGATGTAAACAGATGCTCTTTCTGGAGCATGCGCAGTCGGATGAGTGGGATTCTCTACTGGTAAAAAATTACTAGTTACCAAACGTAATATGCGTAGCGGAAGTGGAGCTTTATCAACGTGGGGAACCAATCTAATCAAAACCTGATTTTGATGTATGTTTCGACTGATGTTTATAGAAGCGGCCGGCCACGGCCGACCGCAACAAAAAATACTCCGACTTTGAAATGCATGAGAAAATGAAAAAGAGTGGTCTCAGCAAATGCAAAATAAAAAAACTAAAAATGTTTTCTAGTCTAGTAGCTTTTATACGCTATGCGATGGTTCTAAGCTTTTTAAATGCTAACCTTGTGACAGATATAAAGTAGTTATACATAACGTTTGACTATTGGAAAAGAAGCCAACGGGAAATCTCTCCTAATACAAATGAGTGATTTCCATTTCTCTCTTTTTAGATGGCGCTTGCAAGATAATTAACATAAAAAATTAGAAAGATGAAACTTTTCTGAAAAGTCTCAGAAAAAACTGTTTTGAGACGGTAATCAGAGCGGACTAGTAGCCATTAGGAAGAAGAATGTTTTGTTTTATTAATACATCTCACTAAAACGGTTAACCTATTGACAATAGGCCTGTGTTAGGGAGCACAATTAGAACGAATGTTCGGGCACACTCTTTCGGCCTATGAATATATTTATCAGGGTATTCTCATATCCAGTATCCACTGTTTGAAGACACGGTTTGCCTTCCTCAAACCCCGTGTTGTTGCAGACACCATGTCCGCATATCAGTTTCCAATGGACATCAGTTGGTAAAATCGGGAACAAGCGGTATCTGAAAGCATAGATATAGATGGAAGAACTATTGCGCACCGGATCAACTGATTTTACATATAGGTTGCATTGATTTATACAATGATCTTAATGAACTATTGGTGAATGTTGTGAATGATACGCAAAGTGATAGCTTAAGCCAAATGTTCATCCTTAGATACAGGATCAGTTGTGGCAGGTACTGCCTGAACTTGTGTCAAGTGTCAAAATCCTCGGACCCAGGATTAATATTGGGTTCGAGCAAAATCAGAGATTGTTCTACTGATTATTTAGGAAACACATAACCGCTGAGCACTGTGTCTGATAAAGGCTGGTAGTACTCATTGAAGTTTCTTCACAAAATTAGCTATTGCTGTGCATATGTAAATGCAAATCAAGTAAACACAGGTAAAATGTGTCCTACTTCATGACTTAGCTCACTTACTATTGACGTTCACTTATGACGCATTCATTTAAGAGGCTGATAATCAAAACAAATTATAGGTTCACAATTTGAAGACCAATTCACGATGAATCGTATAAATATACTAAGCGAAACTTCCAAACCACCACTCGATATTTTCTCATATATCTTAGCATATATCATACATTGCTACAATTTACACGCAAAATGGAAAAATCAATTGAAAAGAACCTGTCAAGTTTTCATAAATGGAAAATAACATGCTCAATTGATAGACTGTACTCGTATTAAGGCACCATCGCATTTCATTTTCACACAAACGTTAGAATTAGAACTCATCGCTTAAAAACTGAGCATTCCAGGGACCTAAAGTAAGAAACACCAACTTTATGGTGTTATAAATGGACACTATTGAACATTTTTGGGTTTCGCTTTATTAGGTAGTAATTCTCAGGTAAATGTTCCTATGGAAGCCCATATGACATAAAACAACACAAGAGTGCTTTATGGAGATGACATGATTTGGTCCACAATATTATTGAACTTTCTGGTGCTGTAAATGGACATTATTGAACACTATTATGTTTTTTTTGTAATAAAGTAGCAATTTTCATGCAGTTCAGTGCTCTTATGGAGGCCCATATGGCCTAAAAGAACACAGAAATGCGTTTATGGAGATGAATTGTTTTGTCCACAATATCATTGAAACATCCGTCGCCCATTAACCGTGTGCTGCACATCAATCTCGACACTTCCGACGTTCGAATGCAGCATTTTTGCATCACCGCACCAAAGCATGGTGGACTATACAGGATTTTTTATGACATACGTAATACTCAGTATTTGTCGAATTTTCTCGTCATACCGTCGCTTCAGTGCTATAGTGTTCTACGTGACATTTTGCTCAAAAACAAGTTATGCATACGGTTGGAAAGGGGTTCAACTGTTCTATCTACTGGTAAAGGTTTCATTTGTCTATTTCCGCCCAGTAAACTTTAAATCGCTGTGCTTTTCTGTTCTATCAACAAAAGATAATTTCGTTCAGCGCCATAGTGTTTTAAGTTATTTACATCCTATAACCAGTAATGGTTTATGTCACGTGACTGGATGATTTCAGAGTAATAATGTTCTATCTACCAAAAATCACTCCCATTGGATAAATTGGTACAATTTGTAGTAACCTCCCATTAATAAAATTAAACTGGCTGAATTGAAGCGGTTTGTACATTTAATTGCGAACTAATGGCTATATCTTCTACTTTTAGTTCCGAATAATCAGCTCAGTCAAAAATATTATATAAATTGATTCCATGGACAAAATAATAAGCTGTGAAACAGATAACCTCACTTACACATATTCAAAATGCTTATATTGAAGTAATTTGTCGATGCAATGACAAATCGATGGCCAAATCTGCTACTTTTAGGTCCAAATAATCAGTTTAGTCTGAAATATTTTACCAATTGAACCCATCATTAGACCAATAAACTGTAGAAATAGATTATCTCCCTTACATACATTTTAACGGCATACTCCGAGTAGCATGTTGCTGTAATGCAAAACCCATGATTAAATCTAAAACTTTTAGGTACAAATAATCATTTCTGTTCAGAATAGTTTACAAATTAACTCCTTAAAAAGAAAATTAAGCTGTAAGAAATGATAGAACACTGTAGCACTGAACGAGACACCAGGAAGACAAACTAAGCAAAGCAACCAGCTCTCTCTCCAACACTTGCATTAAAAATATAAAAAGTCGAGAAAACAGCAAAACAATTTGGCAGGTCTGTCCATTTCTGCGTCATTTCGACATGATCAAATACTCTACGTTTCCATGGTAGCCAACTACAAATCGAAGAGTTTTACACATGTTCTGTAGGTTTTGGGTGACATCTGACTTGTACACGAAAAAACCTAGACATAACGTGGCCAACATTTTTGTTTCTTACAGAGAATCAATGTTAAGGCAAAAGAAAGCGCTTATATCTTGAACTAGTATATACTTGTTGCAAAATTCAGCACAAATGATGCACTGCGAAAAACACACCTTTACTCGTTTTGTACAAGCCCATTTTTCACACCGTTTCAGTGATTGGTTTTGACCATTATTGCATTATCTTTTGGTTTCGAGCATAAACATTGTCGATATATGAAAAAACAGGTAAGCAGAATCCTTTCCAATTATTGTTTTTTAACAATCAACATTTTAAAAGGGGGTTTTGGTTACCTGTATTTTCAAGTATTGATTATTTTCAGACTTGGAGCAATCAGATAATACAAAATTGGTGCATACACCAAAATACCCATGTGATGTCACCCATATGGTTTAAAAAGCCACACAGAACAGACGAGAAAAGAAATACTAGACGACCTGAATTGCTCACCGGGGTCTGATATAGAGTCACAAGTTCTCATTAACAATGTTTGACGAGGTCATGGTCAATCTAGGCTTAGATGAGCCCTCCAGTAAAATATTTTACTGACCGTTCCAAGGCGGTACTTATTTTGTGGATCATTTAGGTTATTTATGTCTTGTGTTTGTCATGCCTTCGCGTCTATTTATTACTGCCTTGTAAGATTCTTAACAAATTAAAATCTAAAGGTTTTCTAGCATTTAGCGTGTCTACATATGATTTCTCTACTCTTTATACTACATTACCTCATAATCGTATCAAAGATAAACTAACTGAGTTAATTGAACAAACTTTAAACAGAGAGCGCTCACTTTATTTGGTTTGTATGAGAAACGCGCATTTTTCACTTCTGAACAACCTAAAAGATTTAAAATTGTAGTCATTTCAGGAAGTTTGTGACGCTCTTCATTACCTTTTGGACAATATATTTAAAAAAAAGTGGCTCAAAATTGTATGGACAAATTGAAGGTTTTCCCATGGGTACTAATTATGCTCCTTTTGTTGAAGATTTGTTTTTATTTTGTTATGAGAAGGGCTGACTTCTTGGCTCTAATTTTGTGGTGTCTTACTGTGAGTTTGTCACTTTCCCATTGGTATCATGGGTCAGGTGTTGTACTTGATTGTATCGATCCCTGAACTTTGCACCCTAACTTACCTTCATGTTGTCTCTTTCTGATAATAATCAAGCAGATGTTGTTGAAGCAGTTAACTCTACCTCAAGATATCACGATAGCTTGCTTAATATTGATATTCCTTATTTTGCACAAATGGGAAGTCAGATGTATCCCACTGAAAGTCAGTTGAATAAGGCGAATACTTCAGATACTGAAGCCCCGTTTTGGACTTAGACTTGTTCATTACAAATGGTATAGTTTCAACCAAAATTTATGATAAATGAGACAACTTTAATTTTGAAATAGATAATTTTCCATTTTTGATGGAGATGTTCCTCGCTCCACTTCCTATGATGTATACATAGATCAACTTATCGTTTTGCAAGGGTATGTTCTAATGTTGATGACTTCAACAATAGAAACAAAGTTTTGACTTCTAAGTTACTAAAACCAGGTCATCGATAACCATAAACTCCGTAAAGCGTTTTTCTAAATTTTATAACCGACACCCAAAGTTAATTGTTAAATACAATATTTGCTTAAAGACTCTTCTGCAGAAAAGCATATCCGAACCTGTATTCTATGGTGATTTAGTTTATAAATTTAAAAGAATTGTTGAAAGCCTAATTTTAGTGATAAATTTAAAAAGACTATTAAACGTTATAAAAGAGTGGGATACAACATGGATTTCATGCGACAGTCTGCATGTGTTAATCTGATTTGATTGTTTCTCTGTGATGATGCATCGTGTTAGTTAGGAAGCCTCCATGTGAGCTAAGCAACTTTGTGTTGAATACTTTTTAACAAAAACAGGATCCAGGGCCAAGATTTAGCGCTAGTAATATGCATTTAAGCCCCCCCCCCCCCCCCCGCCTCCCGTGGCTTTGGCTGCTGTTCGTTCTAAGGTGGTGGTTCCGTTGTTGTTGATCTATTGTTTAGTGAACTTCCCATGGATCGTGTGTTTGTCTTTGTTTTGTTATGCATTAATTGTGCCCATTCTAGTTTTGCAATCATCTTGAATAGGAATAGGAAGCTAGTTGCTTTGCTATTATTGTCTAACAGATGTATTGTTATTCTAAATGTTCAGTGGTTCTTCCTCACGTTGTCATGGGTTGGTCTGTAGTATTTGATTGTGGTATTTCCTGATCACATTCACCTACTTTTTGTGGTCACCTGCTGGGAACGGGCTGACCTCTTGGCTCTTGTTTGTTATGTTTAATTGTGTTCTTGTCGTTTTCTCATGTGGTATCCTGGCTCAGGTGTGGTACCTGATTGTATCGATTCTTGATCTTTGCCACCTTTCTTACTTTTATTATTTTAACATTTTTCGCAAGGTTAGATATTCAAATGAGATATACAGACTCAACAAACTAATGCTACAAACCAAGTCCCAAGGTCATTGACATTTAGTGTTTTACCATATATACTAAAACCAAGTTCTAATTGGTCACTTTTCAAACTCATAATTTCTGACCAAAAGCTAATGAAATTAAAATTATTTTGCCTAAATATGTGCCTTTTCATGGGCAAACGTTTCGCAGTGTTTTCGAACAGTTTTCTTTTACTTCAAAGTTTTTTGGGTTAAAAATGCAAAAGTCGACTTTTTTTAAAGAAAAAATGTTTTTGAGAGTAGTTTTTATAAAATTGGCAATTAGGTGGTTACAAACTGGTCTGTCCCACTTGAAAAACACCAAACAATTGAAATTTTGCTTATGATGGATTTTTTACGCATTTTTGATATGTTGCATTTTTCAAAAAATTTCGAGAATTTTGAAATTCACCAGTACTTCCTGGTAAAATTGTTAAATGCACTTAATTTTATTTGAACACTGTAGGCCAAACACAGTAGAACCTGATTAGTCCATTTTTGGAAATTATTGTTTTACAACTACTGTACACTTCCGGTTTCAATGTGAGATTTAAAAATCGCTTTGGCAGCATAATATTTTTTCTTGGTTTTTTTTTCAATTTTCAAAGACGGACGGTGACGTCTGGTGATAAATAATAATCGCTGAAAATTTCAATGCCGTGTCGCTGATAATAAAGCGTACAGAGCAGTGCAAAGTCTCTATGTAAATTACAAGCTTAAAGCTGACTTTCAATGATTTACCTGCTAAAAGTGTTTGTCTTATGTTGTTGAGTAGCAAAAACGACGAGTCCGATGGAATCAAATCTTTTGTGGTTTATTCTTCTTATATCACGCTAGCCATTAACATCTTCAAACAAACAAAAACGTTAATTTGTGTTATGGTTTATTTCGTAGAAAAAGTGTGACTTTTTGAAATGAGGGTATCTTTTCTCTAGCTTCGTCAGTGCAAGAAGTAGACGTCATTTTTAAATCAAATAACTTGCAGAGTCCTGGCAAAGTATTGCTTCACTTAAAAAAACATGAATTTTGTATACCCTATGTTTCACTTTCTGAACTAGCGTAAAATGTAAGGTGACCAATTAGCAGTTGGTTTAGTATATTGACATGGTGGCCGTTGTAAAGTAGGTCTAGGTCAACCCAGAATCATCATTTGTGAGCACTTGGTAGAGCCCACACTCACAATGCTGCATACCATGTCCCAAACCCATTGGCCTTTTGATCCCAGAGATGATTTTAAAGGGATTTTACCTTATATGGACGGGGTGGCCATCTTGGTCATGTGAGCATAAACAAATGGAGATTATGATCCGGTTTGGTCATGGGCAGATTTCTTCTTAAAATAGTCGCTCAATTCATTTGCACCTGCTCAGACATCCGTTCAGATGACATATATAAGATCAAAAGTGGTATTTTTTAAAGTATGCGTAGCCATGAATAAAAAGTTTCTTGACATTAAAAGATTAATGAAACTTTGAGTCCCAGGTTGGTCCCGAGCTTGTCCCTGGCTGAATTTGTCGAAGAATTTCGATGGATTCAATTGTTTTCAAAACCTGTATGACCTTAACAAATAGCAAAACGAAAAAATAAGAAGAAAAAAAGATTATGATCATTTTTTTTCTATTGAGCCTATATTTGCTAAATATCGTCAACACCACGAAAACTAGCCATGCATCTGAAATGCTTGACATTGTCGGTATTTGTGTTAATAATTTAGTCGAAACGTCAGTTTTAAAAAAAAAACTTTATGCATTTTAAAGAAGACCCAATAATGAGCAAGTGATTGGTGTACATTTTGATGCCAATAAATTTGGGTACCGGGCATTTGTCCCGGCTTTTATTACTCCCAATTTTCCGTAGATTCGGTCTGGACCCTTTCAGCTATTGTCTTAGGTTTCGGTTACAGCCTTTAGACACAACCAAATAAACTAAAGGAACCAATGCCTTCAAATTCGAAACTATTACGTAACAATACATATTATAATTGTTTGACTAAAATACTGCGCCGTATTTATTAACTATTGTGCAATGAATTTGTTAATAAGCACCCATATTTTCCTTTTTCATTTTTTCATTACATAATAAAAAAAAGTAATTGTTTTACGTCAAAAATGAAACAGCAAATCGGAAGGAAAATTCCGCGATTAAAGATACAGCAACAATTTGAAAACCATCAAAGTAAGCACATATGACACATAGTGTAACTACAGTAACAAAAAGGCTATTATTTTGAATGGAATTATTGATAAAAAAAAACTTATAACTATTTAAAAACATATGTCACCATACTCGTTTACCTCTCATATGTGCATTTCTTTTTATACCTCTCAAAAAGAACATGTATGGCGCAGACAGCCATGGAAAAAGGGTTGTTCAGAAAACAGCAATGTTTTTCAGCTGATATTTCACCTCAGTAATGTCAAGATGTTTACTAAGGTGCTAGCCAGTACTGAGCAGTAAGAATAAAGGTCTTGCTCAAGAACTCAAAACGTAACTGCGTAAGGCTCATATCAGAGACTTCAATATCTGAAGTTGAGCACTCTACCACTGGGCCAATGGGTAAAGAAGGTATGACAAGTGGTGATGCTTCTTATCATTATACATGTATGCGATTAGTGAATGCTCAGACAAGCATGTACACGTGCACAGTCATACTTGAGCATACACAGCTCGCATATGCAAAGAAAGTGTGCAGCTCAAGGCTCAGACACAAATTAATATGAAGTCCCACTGGATAACTAAAACTAGAGCAAAGGCACACCCCAGGAAATTATCCAGTGTTTTCATGGTGCCCATTAGGTGGCTTTTGTGTTTCAAAACTTTCATACCAATGTTTTACAAGAACATGTAATTGAAGACAATGTGTCGTTATAATGAACATTTCCTAGAGCTTCCAAATGTGATTTCCAACAATGAGGCATTTTGACAAGTGTAGACTCAGACAAGCCTGTGCAGCCTCCTTTTAAGCTTAGAACCTCCAAATCATATTCGGTCAGTAACTTAACACTCATAGAATATTCAAGCGACAAGCATAGGCTCTGATCAGACTGCGCGTATGCGCAGGCTGATCTGAGCCTTTGCTGGTCACACATACCACATTGTTGAAATCTCATGTCGCGGCTCAAATTTTCTTCTGCAAGAACTGCAGAATAATAATAGATCGTTTCAAATTATATGCTAGAATGATCATAGAAATTTGTATCGCATTAAAGTATTACACCATAGAGAAAGACCCACAAACTATAATCAACACTTTATGAGTGTTTCAAAATCTAAAGAGTGTGAAAGGGAGCGCAGTAGCTCAGTGGTAGAGTGCTTGACTCGAGACCGAAGGGCCGCGGGTTCGAGCATCACCGGCGTCACTGCGTTGTGGTCCTTGAGCAAGACACATTAATCCTAGCTTAGTACTGGTTATACCCGGGAAGACCCGGCCCTTTATAACTGTAAGATTCATGATGGAACGTAAAGAATCAAATCAAACAAACAAATAAAGAGTCTGAAAGTTTTGCAATGCTTTAATTAAGAGCATACATAAAAAATTCTTTGAATAAATAATTTTGTGTAGTATACATAAAATTGTTTACTAATAATCAAATTATACGCCAGTTTCACCTGTAAGTTCTTGTGAATGGTGTTATGTAATTCACCACGACGGCGTTGCGCATGCTATTGACATTCAACTATAATAGTCTTACGAACATGATTTATTTCAGAATTTAGCCCATGTTTCTTCTTTAAAATCACTGATGCACACTTGTCTTGCAAACCGTTTATTGATTCGTTGCTTAAAGCGTATTGGTGCTGAAATCGCCCTTGTAGTAGTTTTATCAAACATGCGTATTACAAAAACATTTTGGTGTAACTCTTTTGCGAAAAAATAGTTTGTACTTAAGCGAACAAATTCCTGTTTAATTACATATCATTTTTATTGTTAATCGCAGTTTTACAAAGAAATATAGTTTTTAATAAAATGTGTAACTCATTGCAAAATAAACACCGAAAATATAGTGATGAATAGTCTTCAGTATAGGCTGCCGGAATAAAATTTTAATGTAAGGGGGTCTATTTTTCTTTTGCTGGAATGGTTTTGATAGTTTATGGCAAGGTCAAATATACTTAAACTATGTACATGCATGTATGGTTAGTAGGCTAACGATAACTTCTCTTAAATGAGATGTGTTTATAACTTCACATAAGGCACAATGATTGCCTTTGATGTGTATATGACTTTCATAATCGCCGATATGACCCTTTACTCAAGGTCAAAGGTCAAAATACTTATAATCTATCGTATGTCTTGTAGCGCGAACTCAATATACAGTTTGCAATGTAGGGTGTTCATATTTGGTACAATGCTAGCTTTTGGCGTGTATATGCAATGGTTATTTCGGGTAGACGAAATGGCCTTAGAGTCAAAGGTCAAGGTAAAACGTGCTGAAAATCTGTCTTATGGACGGCAACGCGAACTGCTGTTACATTTTAATTGAGAGTATTCGAGCTTATCACAGTGATTGCTAATTGTGTGTAGATGACAACGAAAAATTCAGATCAATGATATGACCCCCGAGTCGCGATTGCCTACGACGCATGCGTATAAGCACTGCTCGCATACACAGGGAATTAATGTAGATAAATGCATACAATGTTTAAAGTTTGATATCTAGCCCCCGCCAATATGGAGAGAATATTAGGCGAGTGTCTTTTGATATCAAGTTTACAAGGTAAGGCTTTGAGATCGCTTGTTGACATCGCGAGGCTTGCCGAGCGATTCAACGTGCGTTCTCAAAGGCGAGCCTGGTAAACTTGATATCAAAAGACGCGAACCTGGTATTCTATTTATCAATTTACCCACTGATTCACTCTTTAAATTAGCGATAATGACGTCATTTTCGATTTTTGTGTTGATTCAGCATCATAAGCGACGTCATTCAAAAAGTACAACGTCTTCATGACCTGATAAAGGCACATGCTGTGAGATAGACAACGTTTATCAGGCAACGCGCAATAATGCAGTTAATGCAAAGAAGAGGTAACTGATAAATTGATAATTCTTCAATATTTAGGTGATTGTAAGCACTTCTTCCTGGCTCCAAGAAAGGTTAACTAAGCTTCTCTCAATTCTGATATTATGCAAGAGGCCTGGGATGTGATTCTATATAAGATTTCTCTGGTGTAGGTCCACAGCCCACGAATCTATGCGCCTGAAAACTATGATGAATTTAATGAACTCATAAAGCCAGTGATCCATGTATTTGGATGATATACACTATTCGGTAGAAACATGTTTTGGTGTACAAGATAGCCGTTCAATTGTCTAATGCCCTTGTGTGTTGTTATACTATATTCTACATGTCAGTATATTACATGTACGGGTGTCGAATTTTCTTCGAGCACCCACAAAACTTGAGGAATAATGAATAAGATAAATACTACATGGTTGTCGACATTTTCTTGGCTCCAGACGACGATGTTCTGGTCTCTGTGCAGAGCAGGACACGCCGTTTTGAGACTGTCAGTAAAAGCTAAGGGAGGTAATCATTGCAAGTACATTTTGCAAGGCTATGCTAGGTTACTTACCTTTGTTACCTATAGCCTTATTGGGATGTTATAAAACTTTTATTAATCTGCTCCCCAAAAAAGCTTAGGAAAAATTGTACTCGCACTTTTCGTCTCCTTGTTAGTACTCCTCAAATATATAAATTAACACATGAAAATTCTAATAAAATAAAATTCAAAATAAAGTGAAGATAGCCATGACAGTATTTGACATTAAGCAATTACATGTTCCTTTCCCGCTAATTGAGAATTATGATTGTATTTTTATTTCAGTTACCTCATATGTCATGTTGTATGACCTGAGAGTTTAATAAAGTATATGTTCTGTTCTGTTCTGTTCTGATAAAGGTATTTAAAGGCTGTTATATGTGCATATGCGATAAACACCAAATTTCCTTTGTTGGCCTATCAAAGTTTAGTGAATTTCAAATTCTAGGTTCCGTGAAACCGGTTTAAGCACTCCAGTTAAAGTATTTTTCCTGAACGTTCCAATACGGTGCTTCTTTTGTGGGTCTTTTTTTGTTAGTTATGCTTCATGTTGGTGTGCTGTAATGTCGTGTTCTTTGTTGCCTTGTGGTCACCTGCTGGGAAAGTGCTGACCTCTTGGCTGTCGTTTGTGTTGTGATTTGTCACATTCCAAAATGTGCCCTGGTCCACATCTGAATCAAGGATGAGGTTGGCGCCGTGAAATTGGTTCAAGCCCTCCAGTAAAATATTATTACTGACCGTTTCAATGCGGTACTTCTTTTGTGGATCATTTGTGCTTTTGTGTCTTGTGTTTCTCATGCGTTCGCGTCTGTTCATTGCTTCCTTGTGGTCACCTGCTGGAAAAGGGCTGACCTCTTCGCTCTAGTTGGTGATGTTTATTGTATTATATTTCACTTTCCCATGTGGTATCTTGGGTCAGGTGTGGTACTTGAATGTATCGTTTCCTGATCTTTGCCGTCTTTCTTACTTTCAATATACATGTACTAAACCAAAGATGAAATACTACTCTGTAAATATTGCGGATTTTTAAAGTCTCCCTTGAGCCGCGCTGTGCATTATGTTCGAGTGAAAGGGAGACGTTCACTTAATATGCAAGCACACCACAAGACTCTTTTCATATGTTGGCTTGATTAAAAACATTTGATCGGAGTGTACCATATGCCACACGTGCACGACTTATTAAACATATGTCAGCGACGCTGCAGCAATGTTTTGCAAATATAACTTTATTTGGAGGAATAAAATTAAGCTTTTGTTTCTTGTTTCATTTATTTGCGTTTTCAATTTATTCTTGAGAATTTCATATGATACTGGAATATCTCTCTTACCTGTCCGGAAGAGCATATTAATAGGTCAGTATAATATTGTTTAATTTCCGTTTTCACAGGATACTTCTTAATATTAATCCTGAAAGAACCAAAAATCAAAAATGTGTAAGCTAGCTCATAACGCATAAACACCTAGAAGCAGTATCACCATACGCAGGTCCAACTCTGACGACTTTTTTTAGTTGATGATGGAAGAGCGGGATCGAAATACCACTAAAATTTGGTCATCATCGGCCCGCCAGCGAAACGCCATTTAAATGCTAGCGGGCCAATGATGGTCATTTAAATGGCGTTTCTCTGGCGGGCCAATGATGGCCTAACATTGAATGCTGGCTTAGTAGCTTTGTGATTTCCCTATGTCCCCTCTGGATCCGCGCAAGATCACGCTCGATGACTTATATATAGCACGCTGACACCTCAAAAGAAGATTTTCTACGTTTTTCTGTAGCTTGCTTTTTCATACTACTATAATTGTTATAAAAAGTCACCTTCTTGTTTGAGAGTTTTTGCACTCAATATGAAAGTGAATATGACTAGGATATGTCACACAGGCAGATCTACAGACATATCTAATATGACCTTTTCTCCAGAATTCCGTAGGGCAAGAGGGAGAGAGAAATATGTTAAATATTGTTCCTAATGCTTATGACATAATTGAGCCGTGGCATGAGATTTCCAACAATGTGGTATGTACGACCAGGAAAGGCTCAGACCAGCCTGCGCATACGCGCAGACTGATCAGAGCCTTTGCTGGTCGCTTAAATATTCCATGACTGTTGAACTACTGACCGAACCTCATTAGAGGTTTCTAAGCTTAAAAGCGGGCTGCAAAGGCTCGTCTGAATCTACACTTGTCGAAATGCCACATTGTTGGAAATCGCGTGTCACGGCTCAATTATTGTCAATAATTACTCCAGAATAGACGAAGTTTACATGAAAAACAGGAAAGTGTAATATAATGTTAAGCTTTTTTTACTTTTCGTTAAAATGCCAAAAGTGTTATTTTTACGTTCAAATGCAAACATTCAAATGCTTAAGTCAACTGTAAAATCCAAAATGTATAAAACACGTCTATTGCACGACCCTTCGGTGTGTAATATAACTGCATGACCCTTTGGTCTGCACTATAATCACTATGTGAGTCCGCCCGTCCGTGGTTAGTTAGTGAAAATGCTCATAAGTCTTGAATCACATGGTACATTTTGATCAAATTTTGCATACATAATTATGCATGTCAAAATTTCCGAATCATCTTCTTGAATGACGAGGGTTTTTCCGTGCAATATGCTTCATACATCGAGCTCATTCGCCAGAAGTGATACTGGTGTTGTGATTGACAGCGAACCACACCCGAGTCGCACGTGCAAAACAAGCCTCTTGTTTGCTAAATTCGCTCCCCGTGTTCAATCTGGCTGTCCCGCTTTTCCATTTTACACTCCGACTAAACCGTTAATACGATTATATTTTAAATGCAAAAATGTTTAAATTCCTAAATTAAAAGTATTTTACATAATTTATCATGAAATGTAAATATAAGTAATAAATAAATTTTTTGGAATGATCAAGGAATCATACTTCGGGTCTCTTGCAAAGGTAACTTACTTTGCAAGAGACCCGAAGTATTCATGATTCCATGAACATTCCAAAAATTGATTTCATTTCTTAAGATACATAAATAATAGCGTGCATTTAGAGAAGTCATCGAAATATATACTGAGCCAATGTTCTAACACAACGCGTAAAGGTCCAGAATTTTATACTACCAATTTCTGTAGGGCAGATTTTGTTGGAAAAATTGCTTAACTAATCTTGAAGAATCTTTATTGCACAGAGAATACGTTGTCTGGAGCATGGTTCTGTGAGTTGTTGTCTGATTGGTCAAAAACGCTTTTTGGATCTATGGACCTTGTGAGTGGTCGTAACGTTAAAAAGTCCGTATTAACACACACTCCAACGCTAGGCCAGTAAGACGAGGGATATTGCTTGAAAAGCGCCTAGTTTCAGTTAATCGAAATTTGAGCGTTTATTGCTAGGAAGTCCATACAAATTAGTGCACAATCAATATCGTAAATTACCACATTATGCAACATCAATGATTAATGTGCGATCACGTATGACGTCATAAAGTGCAAAAATCTGTCACTCTTAAAATTATATATAAAAAGAAAATTCAAATTTTTGTCATGAATATGCAATTTTTTTTTATCTCGTGAAACGAGAAAAAGTGTATTTCGCTACTCATGAAATATGCATCTTTTGCTTCACTAAAATAAATAAATATCATATTCACACTAACAATTTGAATATTCTCAATGTCTTGCTTTTAAGCTCTCAGATGCATATTTATCTTGCTGCGCTGGCATTTTAACATTTATGAGCAGGATAAATTCAATCCTCAGTTGTGTTGAGCGTGAAAAATTCTTTATAAACTTGGTGCCTGGTGTACTTTCTCTGATGTTCTAATTTTGGATTATTTTCAGGGAGAGAGGCTGGACGAGATTTAAGGAAATCAAATACACAGAACAGAACGAGTGTTGAAGCTAATAAGCCTTTCCCAATGCTAACAGGCGTTCGCAGTTTTACAAATATGAAATTTGGACCTATTAAGATATTGGGTGTGGTCGGCGGAAACTCTTCGAGTGCATCTGATTGGGACATTTACAAAGTATACGCACAAATAAATATCACTCACTTCAATAATGCCATATATAGATGTTGTATGAAATATAAAAGCCATACTTCGGTGGTGGACGATTCTCGGACGAATATTACCTATATGTATGCGGAATACAAGAAACTTTTCGGACTCTTTCATTTTGTATGTTCAAACAAACATAGTGAGTTAGGCGTACGTCCTGTTGGTGTGGCTATAACGGCCAGTGGCGGAACTTGTTTTGAGGAAGACGTGGTGTTCATTGAACCGTATCATCCTCTCCGTCAACCAGGAAGTAAGCTCGTCATTGGAGCTAAACTTGCCTATGCGAATATAAGCGCCATGTCAATTGTGGAGTGGATGGAAGCAAATAAATACCTTGGTGTGGATAAAATCGTAGCATATTATCTGAGTAACCTAAATAAAGATGCTTTAAAAGTACTGAATTACTACGCTACTACCGGCTTTATCGATTTGTATTTGTTCCAACCCCCTTGGGCAGGTAAGAATTATTTATCACAGCTTAACATTTCTTGTAAGAGTGAAGACTAGATATATAATATAGATATAGTCTATAATTATAGGCAAACTCAGCTCCAGAGACTAGTTTGACTAGCCTGCAATCAAGTCGTGACGCTAGATGTATTTACTATACTTTATCTAGAGTATATAGCATATGCGCTGATTAGAAAGGGCAGATGTACAGGCTGGTCTGCGATTTTTGTTTTCATTCATCAGTTTCGAGTTTTCCTGCGACTGGACATATTTGATAATACCATTATTCGACGCCCCTACAGTCTAATAGGATCACCGATAGCAATCAAGTCAATGCCTTAACTTGCCTTAAAGCAGACTTGGAGTCAATTACTTTGAAAAAGTAATTAATTAATTACAATTACACTGGAGTTTGCTCAATTAGATTACAATTACATGGCTTTTGAGCAAAGTAATTAATTGCATACAATTACTTTGACCAATGTAATTAATTACATTCAATTAAATTTCACTGCCATTTAAGGAGGCTTCAACAAAAATATTTAAAGAGCCTGAGTAACATTGGCACTCTAAATTGTACGTGTCCATTGGGTTGATTTTGCTTGGAGGACTTATTGTATTATTATGTCAAGTGATGCAATATAAAAGAAATAAAAAATAAAAAAGATACGACTTTATAACACAAAAGAAATACAGATGTTATTCTTTCTTTTTGGACATCTGTAAATGCCGATATTTCACACTAGTCGCTCACCACATTACACATTTTGTGCTATCGGTATCATAAACGTCACAAAACCTTTTCTAATTTTTATAAACGATACTATGATTTGATATCTAAATTCCAAAATAGACTTGAATCTATCTTGCGCCAAAGACTTTCTGACCCTAAATTCTATGGTGACTTGGTGTATAAACTGAAGAAGATTGTTTGTTCTAATAATTTTTCAGCGCAGTTTATTGAAATAATTTCCCATTATAAAAATATTGCCTATAACATTAATGCATTGCAACAGACTGCATGCTTGATGGTCAACCTAATCTTGCTTAGCAACTTTGCTTTCCTCTTTAACTGCACGCCATTGGGTCAGATTTCAGACTATGATGGTTCCGAGTAAAAGACTTATCTATTGATGAGATGGTAGGGGCCTGATGCTTTGGCTGTTGTCAGGCCCACCAGTTTTAATTTACTGTTGAGTCCTTATCTTAGCTTTATCTCATTGTTATATCTCGATTTATATGTTCTAGGAGATGATGCATTGATAAGTTAGGGGTCTTTCATACAAACCAAACAGCTATGTGTCTTGTTCCACATCTGTACGAAGGATAAGGTTGGCGCGCGGTAAAACTAGTTTAAGCCCTCCAGTAAAATATCTTACTGACCGTTCCAAGTCGGTACTTCCTTCGTGGAGCATTTGTGTTATTTATGGTTTGTGTTTGTGTCTTGATCCACATCTGAACTTAAGGTGAGGTTGGAATGTCGTGAAACTGGTTTAACCCCTCCAGTAAAACAGTTTTACTGACCGTTCCAAGGCGGTGCTTCTTTTGTGGATCATTTATGTTATTTCTGTCTTGCTTTTGTTAAGCTTTCGTGCGCGTCTATTGAATGATGCCGTGTGGTCACCTGCTGAGAAAGGGCTGACCTATTGGCACTAGCTATGATCTCTAATTGTGAAGTTGTCAATTTCCCATTGCTATCCTGGGTCAGGTGTGGTACTTGATTGTACCGATTCCCGATCTTTGCCATTTTTCTTACTTAGAAAAGTCTTACAGCTGTATAAGATAAACCATGGAAATTCATTTGTAAAACAAGCTTGAATGCCAGAAAATAACTGTTTTCAAAACGTGTTTAAACATCTTTGTGGCCCTGTGAAAGCCATGAAGGTTAGCTTTCAAAATGTGCCTGAAAATACAAAAAGGAATATCAGATAGTGATAAACTGAATTATTACTCCTGACTTTGCAAGCAAGAGTTTGCCAGTTCGGTCCCCACTGGACAATCTTATTTATTTTCCATTTCATTTTTGTTACTAAATCAATAATGATAGGCTCCAGGTTCACTGAAATTCATTTTTTCTTAATCCCATTTTTTATTGTTTTTATTATTATTATCATTATTATTATTATTATTATTATTATTATTATTATTATTATTATTATTATTATTATTGCGCATGCCAAATGAGCAGTTTGTGGGTTTAAAACGATGTAGTAGTTTGGTCAAGCACCTAAGCAAAATTTGAATAATTTATGAGTGTGATGATCCTAAGTGTTAAAATTAAACAAAATCCCTTCAAGGGGCATTTCACTAAACATCACAGAATTATTCACTGTACTGTATACTGTCTGAATAAAATACTATTGTTGGGATATTTAAACCTTCTATAGTGGTGTTTTGGTATATTGACTATTAAAGGTTGATTGCCACAAAGTCATTACTTTTATAAACAGACGAATATCTTATATGCTTAAAAAATCATAGTGTGAGTCTGTGGTAAATTTGTTCTATGCTATCTTACGATTATACTAGCATGACTAGTTCTGTCTCTCATTTGTTTTATGTGGCTTTTCATAACATGATATGAGCACATCAAATGATAGGCATTTACAGCAACCAATAATAATAAACTGTTTTTCAGTATTTAATGTATTTATGACAATCTAAGGTAACTAAACTTCATAACTTATCTCAAAAGTAATTGAAAGTAATTGTTAAATACTCCAAATTTTAACCATATAATTAATTTCTTTCAATTACTGTAACTAGAAATATATCTGAATTACAATTACATTCACATTACACACGCAGTACATGGAACACTACCATTATATAAAAAAAAATAGTAAGTGAGTATGATCAGGAAATATTACTATCACAAAATGCAGACAAACCCCTGGCACCGCGAGGAAGAGCCACACCACAATCAGGAGATACCATATGTCATGGAACACTACTATTAAATAAGCCGGTTTCAGACACATGTCCAAGACTCTATCTAATAATCAGATAAATACTTGTTACTTTATGACTGCCTCATTGTCAACAATAAAGTATAACAGACATTTTGAAGACATTTGGTCAGTCATAGTGTAGATTTACATAGTTTTTAGTTATTATGAACAACAATATTTACAAAGTAGGTTTCAGAGAGGTATTTGAGCAGTTTCATGTACCTGAATTTGCTGTCGATGGTAGCAGCAGATGTATGCATGTCTTTAAAGGCGTTTTGCTGATTTCACAAGAAGACATGATAAAAATGCACAAATAAAGCTCAAGACTGTCGCACGTTCGTTCTTAATGATCGGGAGTGCGAGCAAAAAACATGAAAATGGGTGGGCGGAGAGGTTTAAAACCGTCTCCAGATTGCAAAATGTAATGACAAATTACCCTTGTTACTTATCGTATAGGAGGGCACATATACGCATAGTATTACCAGAGTTTTCGCAACTCGGTTATATGAAGTATGAACGTGGCTGTTGTATCAGATCAAAACTTAGATAATGCAACCTCACTAGATAGTTGAGCACTGGGAGCATATCACAATGGTGCGACTTAAAAAAGTATCTATAGATGAGAGGGTTATGGCCTGGTGTTGTGTCTGTAGTCGGGCCCGTCGGGGTTTAACTGTTGGATTTCTTTTACTCCCGTGTTCAGTTGTTTTTCTAATCTTCTAATCTTAAGAATGGCATGGTCGTCCTTAAATTCAAAGTCGTTGCATTTTAGCTCGTTTATTGCATTGAACATAGCCTTAAAGCATCATCGTTATATCCCTCAAGTGTAAAACGTCTTCTAAATACTGACACATATCACATAGAGCTTTCAAAATGTCTGAGTTAATAGTACCTTTCTTGCGAATAGGTACATAATTTAACCGCTTGCCAGCTTCTAGCAGACTTTGCACTTGGTCAGTTATTTAAAGTAGGATTTGGCTAATCATTTGTAACATGAAATTACTTTATAGCATTAAAAGCGTGGATAAAACGTGAAATGAAGCTTTTGAATCCAATAAATGCGCTAAGTAAATTGTAACATAATAGAACTGGCTGGCTTATATTGAAACCGTTTTGAAACACTGAAGGATATAAACGGCTAAAATCAAAACAAATTACATTTTGTTGGTGGCACCAGCTTTATAATACAGCGTGTATGTAGCAATCTTCCTAGAATTAAAACTTCTTAGTTTTGCATTATACATCGAATCAAAACGATCTATAGTATGTGAGCCCCATTTTAAATTCAGCTCAGAAAAAATACATTACTTACATACCAGTCATTACTATCTCTACGCCTGCTCAAAACATCACCTCTGATTTACGTCTCTGGGTATCCATTCTTGGCACATGGCTATATTGTGCTGCTAACAAAGCTAGGGTTGAGAGTTTGGTGTTTAGTTTAAACATATTTTATTTCAACTTGGTAAGATATACATACAAATATATACAAGTTATAGAATGTAAAAGGATTAGAACGAAAGCTGGAAGCTTATGTTATTCTTCTCCTAGAAATTGGTATTCCACATTCGTGACTAACACAGACTCAACCAGGCCTGTACTTTGGAGAAAAAAACGTTGGGTCTGGTCTCAATCCAAACTGGTTGGCACTTTAACGTCGGGTTTCCT
This sequence comes from Loripinus fragilis, assembly GCA_964019695.1. Taxonomy (NCBI): domain Eukaryota; kingdom Metazoa; phylum Mollusca; class Bivalvia; order Lucinida; family Lucinidae; genus Loripinus; species Loripinus fragilis. The sequence continues at coordinate 137,490,174 of OZ026515.1, forward strand.
GAACGATTGTTTTTTAAATAGATAATTTTGAAAAACGTCTCCAGATTGAAAAATGAAATGACAAATTACCCTTTTTACTAATCACATAGGCGAGCATCAAATTCACATACACGTAGTCGCACCAGATATTTCGCGACTCGGTTATATGAAGCATGAACGTAGCTGTAGAATCAGATAAAACTTAGATAATGCAACTCCATCATATAGTTGAGCACTGGGTGCATATATGATAATAGTGTGGCTTAAAGACTTATCTATAGATGAGAGGGTTTGGGTCTGATGCTGTGTTTGTGTAGTGGGGCCCATCGGGGATTAACTGTTGGATTTAATTTACTCCCGTATTCAGTTGTGTGTACTGTTGAGTCCTTATCTTTGTTTTATCTCCCTTTTCATATATTGATGTGTATGTACTAGGAGATGATACATCGATACGCAAGGGATCTTTCATGCTAAATCAAGTATTGTCTTGATCCATATCAGAAAGGAGGGTGAGGTTGGTACTGTCAAACATGTTTAAGCCCTCCAGTAGTTTTCTTACTGATCGTTCCAAGGTGGTACTTCTTTGTGGATCCTTTTTGTTATTTGTATTTCGTGTTTGCCTGTCATACTGTCTTGTCTGTTACTTTCAGCCTTGTAGTCACCTGCTGGGAAAGGGCTGACCTCTTGGCTCTCCTATATGTGATGTTTTCTTGTTGTTTTTTTTTTGTCATTTACTTTCCCATGTGGTGTCCTGGATTAGGTGTGGCACTTGAATGTATCGATTCCGGATCTTTGCCTTCTTCTTTTCTTTCGTGCTGCGTTTCATTCATTTATATCATATTCAGCAAAAAAAACAGCGACACATCATCTACTTTTTGCAGAGAGAGTTTTCATAGGTTTGATGAAACGTCATTCATTCCTAGAAAAAGGTCAATAGGGGTCGAGGGCATCTTTCATTAATCTTGCAGTCAAGCCATATAATGTAATGCATTATCTTAAATGATACTTTGGTATAAAAAAAAAAAGTCTAAACTAAAAAAGAGAGACTAAGAGAATAAAGCCTTCTAAGTGTTTATGCTTTAAAAGTGCTAAATTTTACTTGAAGCCACATGTTTTTTGAAATGCCAGATTACAAAAAATTCAAGTATCACATCAAGAAAAATAGATCTTTACGTGCTGGATAAAGCATGACTTTTCAAAAGTGTTGACTGCTGATTTTCTTCAAAAAATAAAAAAAATCATAAATACCTTCAGAGTGTCAAACAGTTTGGATCCTGATCAAATTTGATGTGATTGTTGGGCCTGATTTTGGTCCAAAATTCTGATCTGGATCCAAACTGTTTCCGATAAAACTAGCAGATAAAGAGTTAAAAGGTTTTCATTATATTTGTTTTGACCCTTAATGCACTAAATTGATACTTCCTTCTGGTTTTGGATGGTCCATTATGTATATCGAGGGGTCACATGTTATAGTTTCCAAATAAAATTGTATTTCTTTCTCTGATGATCCCACTCTTTAGACCCTGATTCAATGCAGAATTTCATCTAGGTCTTCACTGTTTGCCAGAGGACGCATTTAGGAGTCGCCATTATATTTGCTAATAATCAGTTATTTATCCGAAAAATAAATGGGCCTGCTCATATGATTAGGGTGCCTAATATGTTTTCGCAAAATCGTTCCTTTTGATTTTTACCTTCATCTATTTTCATTATGTGTTCATGAGAGGAGCGACGTCTCTATTGAGACTGCACATACACAGTGCTTCTTAAAATTTGGCGTTTGCCACGTAGCAATGATGCCACTTATTTTCAACAAGCTACAAGTCTGGTAACTAATCTTTTGAAGTAGACTGCTCAAATCCTACATCTGCTGTTTTTGATTTTCCTGCAATAACTTCGCAACCTTAGCCGTCACCTTCTCATCAACCTGCTCTTGAACTTGTTGCTATGAAGATAACTCGCTAGAATCTGCCTTGTCAACGCCCTGGCCCAGTTTATATAAACTGCCTGCAAGTGATCAAACCCTTCTCATGAGCCTCACTATTGAGTTAAACCAGTTCTGTTAAAGAGACTAAGTCTGCAACTATGAACATTTTTCGAAAAAATATATTTTCTTTTTAAATCATTTGTAAAAGTAGAATTAAGTTATCTTGTCACAATAAATCTGTTCACCATACCTTAAAACTGCATGGAAAAAGTGAATTATCTTATAAAAACAGGTGTTTTTCTCTTGTTGGTAATTATTTGCGTCCCTCCAATAATTAAAGACACTTAATACTTAGCATAAATGCTGTTGTTTTGATACTGATACTTTGTTAAGATTTACGAAATTGCTCAAATACATACCGACTTTTACTTTTTTGCTGTGTTCTTGAAAAATAGAAACATTTTTTTTCTAAAATTAAAAAAGTCAAAAGTTACAGACTATGCAGCTTTAAGACATAAATTTCCGGCTATATGATGTAACGTGTGACATTAAGAAAGACTGTTCCTCAGTACTCTGGACAAGTCTTATATCTCCGAGATTCTAGAGTAAATCACGCACGATCTCGTGTGACCGAGGCTTAAGACAGGATACTATGTAACTGTAGCTTCTGAATGTCTCAACAATCCTTGCGCGGATATACATGTGAATTTTGCGTGTTTTGGAATATTTGAAGAGACATTTACTGGCTGGCACACGCTTTATTGTATATATACATCTTGTTATGTTTTTAGATCTCTACCCAAGAAATTATAAACACCATAATAGACTGTCTTGGAATGATGAACAGATAGTAGTCTATGACACATTTGAGAGATACTCTGGCTACAGATATTTTGGAATCATAGATTATGATGAGTATCTTATTCCTTCCAGGAATAGGACAATAAAACAAATGCTTGTAAGTAGCTTACCTATAGCTCCGTCCTTTCCCTTCTACAAAACTAGCTAAAAGATTTGGATCCATTGGAAACTTGGCCACCATTGGACTTGGCCAGCTTTTCGTATGTACCTATAGAAGGAATTTTAAAACATTCTTTTTAAACATATGGTCAGAATTGGAAACATTTTGGCAAAATTGGTCACTAAGTGACCTTTCACACCAGTTACTTAAACGAATTTGGTAAAAATCTATTTTGGTATATTAGAAATTTAGGTGCAGGTGAGATTCTTAATGAATTAAAATCTAAAGGTTTTCTAGCATCTAGTGTGTCTATTTGGCGTGTGAACAACCTCTAAGATATAACTTGTGTACTTGTCAAAACAAATTTCGGGAGCACTGCGCATTGAAATAGTATAGTGTTTGTCTTACAGCACGACAGTGTTCAGTCTTACTGCTAATAATAATGTAGTCATTCTTTCCTTCCTTCCAGTTTTTCGTTCTTTCCTTCTTTCTTTCTTTCATTTTTTCATTCCTTACAGCTATAGCTATACAACAAATATGCTTATCCTGAGTACTTAACAGTCTCGGGAAGGTAATATCACTAACTCCATTCATAAAATATACATGTACTACAGGAAATTATTTAAAAAACACGATAACTTGTTTTCAAATCCTGTTAAAATGACTATTTCACACTGTGACTATATGTGTATGTAAATGTATTGAGTTATGGAAATAAATATTGTTTAAAACTAAATTCATTTGATACTGAAGCCCCATATTAAGACTCGGACGTGAGGTTGGTACCATAAAACTAGTTCCTCCAGTAAAAATATCTTTTTACTGAACGTTCCAACGTTTCTTTTTGCAGATCATATTTTGTTATTTATATTTACGTGTCTGTCATGCTGTTATGTCTGTTCATTGCAGCCGTGTGGTCACCTGCTTGGAAAGGGCTAACCTCTTGGTTCTCTTGTATGTGATGTTTTCTTGTGTTTTGTTACTTTCCCATGTGGTGTTCTGGGTCAGATGTGGTACTTGATTCCTGATCTTTGCCTTCTTCATTACTTTGTGCATATCGAATGGCATAGATTCATAAACGGGACGATTTTATTTTTTAGATAGTAAATTTAGGGATTCACTGTATTCAAAATTTTCATTTGGGGAGGTATATCGTCGGATAAACGGTCGAAAACTTATTTTTACGGCGACGCGTAAGCGGAGCCCTAAAACATGATTCTCGACCGTATATCCGACGATATACCTCCCCAAATGAAAATTTTGATATATGGGGCGATCAGAGTGTAGTTTCTCTGAAAGAGGCTAGTACTGGGCCAATAAGGTAATACCATTACTGAAAGCACTAGTATCTTAGTAATAAAGGATACCATAGTAAGTTCATAAAGCGGCCATTACTTAAGTGTTCCCCTGTCTATTCGAATTGTATATTTGATTTTTTTTAAGCGCCCAAACCATATGTTTTATAGAGAGTTATTAAAATAGTTCATAGACAGGTCCTATTCTCTGAATCCATTGTGTCGGATAATAAATGAGCAAGTGCATGAGATTTCCCAACAATGTGGTATGTGCGACCAGCAAAGCCTCAGATCAGCCTGCGCATACGCTTAGTCTGATCGGAGCCTTTGCTAGTCGCTTGAGTATTCTATGATTGTTAAGCTACTGAGTGAACACCATTTGGAGTTTCTAAGCTTAAAAGGAGGCTACACATGCTCGTCTGAGTCTACACTTGTCAAAATACCATATTGTTGGAAATCGCATGTCGCGGCTCAAATTCGAATTAGCGAGTATTTCGAACAATCGGAGTTCGAATTTTCAAGTTTTTACTGTAAGTTCCCTTATTAGGCTATTGGTGTTTTACAGGGTTCGCTCTTCGCCACGAAAAAGAAGATCGCTATACTCAGGTTTAAGACCCATAATTATTTTACATCCTGGGGGCGAACTGGATTCTCAAATAACATGATCATGGGTCGATACATCAACCATACCAAGATCAGTGTCTGCTTTGATCATCCAAAGAACATCTACAAACCAGTATTCACTAAGGCAGGGAGGTACTCTACACACAATGTTTACGCAGTTAACGGTTTCAAAAAGTAAGTATTTTAGTTTATGCAGCACAACAGCTTTTAATTAATATTTCTGGCAATTATTTAACACTTTCGTTACCAAGCACCTCAAAAAACCAATACCTCACTGCCAAGCATGTTTCAAGGGCTCCTGAATATTGAATTAACGAATTAACCTGTTTGCTCAGTTAAAATTTCTGTTCAATTTAGCATTCTAATAAAAGGTCTCGCTGGTTTCTGTGTGTGTGTGTGTGTGTGTGTGCGTGTGCGTGTGTGCGTGCGTAGCATGGTGTTGACCCAGATAAAATTGCTGCATCTGGACATGGGCATGTTTTGTTTAGATTAAAAATCATTTATCATCCCTGCATAATCAATTGACAAATTAAGAGATGTAAGGTATTATGAAGTCTGAATGGAACTTTCATAAGCAAGCAGTAAAGATCCTGGCCAGACGCCGCATTCTGTGCCATTTGATCTGAGTCTGTACTCTTTATCGTTGTCAAGTATTAACCCGTATGCATTGTAATGAATTTTGATTTGGTTCTTTTTACGTCCCATCAACAATCTTTCAGTTAAACAGGGACGGGTCTTCCTGGGTTGAACCAGTACTAAGCTAGGATAAATGTGTCTTGCTCTCGGTCTCGAGTCAAGCACTATACCACTGAGCCACTGCGCTCCCTCATTGTAATGAATATGAATTATCACCAATCTACCATGAATTGACTAATACACTGAACCGAAGTTCTAAGTAGCCACTTTTTAATTTCTTTTTTTTTTCTGACTAAGCCCTAGTGATATTGAAATGAATTTTTGCCCAAGTATGTGCATTGTAATGGACTAAAGTTAAGCGGTGTTTTGGAAAAGTTTTCTATCACTTCACGATTTGTGGGTTAAAAAATGCAAAAATCTACTTTTTGAGGAAAATAAGCGCGGATATACTTTAATATAGTGGACCTATGTGGAATCCTGCCTTATAAGAGGATGTATCCATACAAATGTGGTATCAAAATAAACTTTGACATCTTAACTACACAGAGAGACCAATAATAATAGCTATATCCTCGTATAAAGTGATTATCGAGGCCTTTAAACTTCATAAGGGTCAACGCAATTTTCGCTTCATCGCGCATCAGTGTACATGATCATTTCCAACACTCGTGCAAGCCTCTGGGATTATGCACTTTGGAAATCAGATCTTTGAACGATTGGGCAATGATTATAAATGATACCCATTCTGTGTTTTCTGCAATAAAAAGGTTCTCACGGCATAAAATGCACAAATCCTTCACTCCTGTGAATCTTGTTGACAAGTCGGCCATTTTGGTAGAAAAGTTGATAAAAAGCGCCTGGATCTAGGTGTCAAACCGGTGAAATTTTGGCCCATCTAAACAATGCAAAATGCACTTTTTCAAGAGAATGTCACATGTTCCACAACACTCGTTGGCTTCCAGCAGTAAATAATTTGAAAACATAATCCATTTCTCACTTGAAATGACAATGAATGACCCTAACATCACCGATTCAGTTTTTCATAAATCACTGTCGATCACTTTAATGGTCGAAAATTACAGCAGTAAACACAGGGCCGATGCACTACTGCAAGTATTTTGTCACCATCTCCAGACAAAATATAGTCCCAAAAAGAAGCAGAAAGTTCTACTCAAACTTGAGTAAACACACCAAATCTTTAGAAGATGCCTAGTTTGTGTCTCCAACTGTCATCAATGCAGACATAACATATGGCAAAAGAGCAAGTTTGTTTTTTTAAAGAACTATTTAAGCACCCTACGACCTCGGAAGTAATTAACTCACCGGTTTGACACCTAGATGCAAAGTGAATTTTACTTGTCCTACAAAACTATACCATTTTGTACATCTATACTCATAACACATCAACAATATAAACCAAAAAAACCTGTACATGGCATTAGTATTGCAAAATTTCACTTTAAAAAAGTTCACTAATTTGGTGCGGACCCAGTATGCCGCATGTAATTTTGACAGCAGAGTATACAGGTAGCAAAAATTGTATATCTCTGTGATGGCTCAATGGATTCTGATTAAATAAAAACTGTGCAGCTTCTCAAAGGCTGCTGCATCTTTTACTGTCATTTTTATTCACTTGTCACAGATGTAGGGATGTAAAAGGCAGAAAATGTCAGAAAAATGGGGTAATTTTTACCAGAAATAAGGGCTTTCAGTTTAGTTTTGAAGCAGTTAAAGTAGGTAAACCCCCAACTGTACTACTGGAGTACACACCTGACCATCAGCTCTTTATGCTGATGCATATCAGCAATCAGGTCAGCATGAATCAGAACAAAACAAGGTGACAAATATTATCTCTGTAGTTTTACCCAGAAATAAGCCAGCTTGCCTGTGCTAGATAAGAGATGCACAAACAATCACTCTTTCTCTCACTAATTGACTCTGTTAATCTTCAAGGCTCTGATAAAATACCTTAGTTTGCTATAACAATGCCTGTAAAGAAATTCTCCCCCAGTATCATTTTGACCAAATTCATAGAAAGAGCTAATCATTTTCATAAAATTAAAAAATCATGGCAAAAGGAAATCGTAAACGTGCAAATTCAGGGTGTTTTTTTCAAATAAGGAATAAGTGTTCTCCTAAAGGAAAGAAATCAAAATATCTACCTGATACACAATCTAGCTGTCAACTCAGATGTGCTAATAAACAGTCTAAGGGAAGTAACTTTACATCTAACTCTGCATCTAATCTTGGATATGGGTTGAGGCGGAAAGCCTCGACAGAGCAAAATCACACCGTCTCTGGAAATAGAATAATAGATATCACTAAATTGGTTGAAACAATAAATTCACTGTATACTGATCACAATAGCAGCAAAAAGAAGTGTACAAAAATTAAATTTCAAATCAATAAGGAAATTAAACATGGATTAGCCTGGAAATTTCAATTTAAATGCAGTGGCTGTGGATTTCTATCGACTCTCTACAGTACTTTCTCACCGATTCCCGATTCAGAGAGATCTGCGGCTATTAATACCAACTTAGCAATGGCTATAATGGACACATCTATGGGCATTTCAAGAGCCAGGCTTTTATTTACAGCCCTTGACATTCCACCACCAAGTACAAGCCATTTGCAGAAACTGACGGACAAAGTGAGTCAAGCAATTATAGATTTAAACAAAGAGGACATGTCCGACAAACTGCGTATTGTCGAACAGCACAATGCTGTGGCTGGTCAGAAAAATCCGAAGCATATCAGTGTTTCCATGGATGGCAGGTACAATGCCCGTGGATTTAAATCTTCATATAAACCAGGACAAAGTTCATCTCAAGCCTATACAGTAGCCATGGAGAATGTAACAAAGGAAAAGTACATTATTGGGCTTGCCGTGGAAAACAAATTGTGCTGGACTGGGGCCTGGCTACAGAACCGCGGTTTTGATGTACTATGTCCTGGTGGGCATGCTGGGTGTACATCCACAGTCCCATATTTACAACCACATTCAGAAAGAAGGATGGCCTATGATATCGCAGAGGATCTTTCACTAGAAAATTTCTGGATCAGGACCGTCACTACTGATGGAGACACAAAGCTGTATCTTGGTTTGCAGGATTTCTACCACAAGCTCAGTGCAGCCTGGTCAGTTTCTCACCAGCTAGATCCTCATCATCTTGGGTCAAGACAAGAAAAGAAAGCAAGAGGAGCACAGTTTAGTCCAGGATTCCTCCCTTCACATATCAGGACCAAAGATGACAGACAAAGGGCAATAACTGCATTAAGTAAGGACATACGGGCACGATGCAGTCATATAATTGAGGAGTTGACCAGGCTTGGGTCTGGTGACCTACAGAAGATGTTGCCAAAATTACCTTCTGTGAGAGCAGCCACCATCCTGTGTTACTCTGGTAACTGCAGTAGGTGCCCGTCAGATTCACTGGTCTGCACTGGGATATCGGAAGGATGCTGGTGGGTCAAATCTGCCTTTCTCCCAACTCATGCCATTACATACCTGAAAATGGATGGCAATGACAAAAATATAATGGCAGTAATACTTGAAATGAGGTTGAGTGAGGCGCCTGTTTTAAGTGTTAGTTCAAATACATCTACACAAAAAATCGAAGCATTTAACCGGGCCGCAGTTTCAACTATGAACAAAGAAACAAACTACTCAAGAAATTTTGGTGGAAGGCTTGCGGCCCAGGTCTTGAAAACAAATAATTCTATGGCCAATTCTGTTAAAAGAAAACTTGAATGTGTCTCTGGAACAAAACTATCTGAGAAGAGCTCTCATCATCTGGAAATGATTTCTAAAACATACAACTATCACAAAACTTACAAAAACACAGGATCCTATAGAAAAAAGAGAGTCGCAAATAGAGCCAGACTAGAATTTGACTATCACTCAACCTGTTCCAAAGTGACAGAGGACCCAGACTATATAAAAGGGCAGGCTGTGGATCGGTGGCATTCATACACTCACCCAGACCTACCAGGCCCGTCAGCTAAAAAGAAAAGGTGAAGAAAAACAGCTACAGGTGCAAAGTAAGTAATTATTTAATGGTAATGGCACTAAACTTCTGAAACTGTCCTTAAATAAAAATAAATAAATAAATTATATCATTCCACTTTTATGATATAGATACAAAGATTATGCCTGCAGCTGTCCTAAACTCTATGCTATTTGATGTAAACACTGTATTGCAGAGCTAAAACATATCTTGATCAACAGTAAAACCAAAATGATGGAAGCTAAGACAGCTTGTATTTGTTGAAACAGGCCAAATTCACCTCCGCTCTGTTGTTTAATGCTATTCACCCAGATCGACAAGGCACGGCCGCTTTCCATCTCCATGACCGAAACATTTCTTATTAAAAAAACACAATTTCCTGCTGTTATTGGTGTAATTGTCTTCAAAAGTAAGATGCTCAGTATTTATACAACATTTTACATTGCACAGATGGCTGGCTTGCAATATTGGGGGTAGATCCAAATTTTGTATTTCCACCATCAAAGCCATTCGATGCACACTTCTGGTTTTATGATCTGAACCTGGTAATCTAGGGTCTTTGAATCTAAATTGACCGTAACCATTTTTTCTACACCCAGTCCAAATAATGCACTGCCCATTTCTATGCAATTCTGAATTGTCATTCATTTTTTCCTTGCAAATTTTAAAGAAATTCTCCATTTTTTCACCTTTTTAATTTTTTTTTAAATTTTAAATTTTAATTTTAAATTAATTTTAACAGATAACAGCCAATGTGATGTAACCGAAATAATCAGCAGACGACACTGGGTATTGATTTCAAGTAAAAAGGCACATAAAATGCACTTTGGATTTATTTGGAGCCTAGTATAAATCACAAACTCTTCATTTTCAATTTAAAATTTAAATTAAATTAAATTAAAATTCAAAATGACTCACCAGACTTTAAACAATGTCATCCTCTGATTTTCCATACTATAATTCATTAATATTCCAAATTTCAGCAAATTATCTTAAACAGTCTCCGAAATATTGGAGTTTAAAAAATCTCAACGGGCCTGGATCTAGGTGTCAAACCGGTGAAATTTTGGCCCATCTAAACAATGCAAAATGCACTTTTTCAAGAGAATGTCACATGTTCCACAACACTCGTTGGCTTCCAGCAGTAAATAATTTGAAAACATAATCCATTTCTCACTTGAAATGACAATGAATGACCCTAACATCACCGATTCAGTTTTTCATAAATCACTGTCGATCACTTTAATGGTCGAAAATTACAGCAGTAAACACAGGGCCGATGCACTACTGCAAGTATTTTGTCACCATCTCCAGACAAAATATAGTCCCAAAAAGAAGCAGAAAGTTCTACTCAAACTTGAGTAAACACACCAAATCTTTAGAAGATGCCTAGTTTGTGTCTCCAACTGTCATCAATGCAGACATAACATATGGCAAAAGAGCAAGTTTGTTTTTTTAAAGAACTATTTAAGCACCCTACGACCTCGGAAGTAATTAACTCACCGGTTTGACACCATAACACTTGCTATTGTCCAGAACTCCCCAGTAGCTCTCACAAGATTAAAGAGTGCCGAGTCACAGAGGAGCATTGATAAAAGAAATGCTGTTTATTCCGTATAAGTTACATTGACGGAAAAAACGCATTTTTATATAAAAACATTGTATTCTTAGGAAATGTGGAATCATTTCTATATAGAGATGCAACCAGATTTTTGGCAAAGACTGAATAATTGTTTTCTCAAGAAATGTGGATGCATTTCTATCTAGAGATGTGACCAGATTTTTGGCCCAGACAGAATAATTGTTTTCTTAAGAAATGTGGAATCGTTTCTATATAGGGATATAACCAGATTTTGGCCAAGACTGAATAATTGTTTTCTCAAGAAATGTGGAAGCATATCTATATAGAAATGATTCCACTTTTCCTAAGAAAACAATTATTCAGTCTTGACCAAAAATCTGGTTGCATCTCTATATAGAGATGATTCCACATTTCTTAAGAAAACAATGTTCTCATATAAAATGCGTTTTATTCCGTCAATGTAACCAATACGGAATAAATCGCATTTCTGTTATAGATGCCTGTCTATGGATACATCTTCAAGAAGACGAATAATTGTTGGGGAGTTTTACAGCATAACTCCCCAAGACATGATCCATGTTTGAAAGACGCTTGCATTTTCATTGAGAAATTGAAATGGCCGACATCAACCGTGAAAAACACTGACCCTTGCCCGATTTAACTGATCATTACAAGCGATATTTGGACCCAGGCGTATTGATTGTAGTATAAAAATGGAGATGAGATACAGTTGTATATAATTCGACCACACAAGTGTGGACACATCCTCTTATATGGCAGGATTCCACATAGGTCCACTATATTAAAGTATTTCCATAAGCGCTTGAGTGCAGTTTTTTTATCAAATTTAAGTACAAGTGATTGCAAACCTGCCTAGTCCACTTGAAAAAACACCAAACACTTGACATTTTCCTTATGACATATTTTCTATGAATTTTTCAAAATTGATAATTTTCCAAATTTTCCAAATTTTTCGGAAATCATCAGCTGCACATACTAAAATCATTGTATGAGTTTTATTTTATGTTAATACGTTTGATAAAACACCATGCCACTTGATGCGCCCATTTTCTAACGATATTTTTTACTAATTTGGTATCCACTTCCGATTTTAACGTGAAACTTTAAAGGTCATTTAAATAATATTTGTTCAAGATTTCTTAAAAAATTTAAGTTAATAAATGACGCCAATTCATAGTTAAGACCCCCTGAAATTTTCTCTGCTGTGTCGCTGATAATAAAGCGTACAGAGCAATGCAAAGTGAGTATGCAAACTGCATGGTCAAAAATACTTTTGATCAGCTTTTATAAACATCTTCAAACTAATTGAAATATACATGTAAACGGATAACGTATCTGATGAATAGATTATATCACACTAAAAAGTGTGACTTTTTGAGATGAGGGTACCTTTAATCGGACCTCGTCTGTGCAAGGTCTACCAGACATTTTGAAATTACATATTTGCAGAGTCTCGACAAAGCCTTGGACCTTTTTATAGAATTTAAATTTTGTTAGAGTGATTTTTATTTTCTGAACGGGAGCAAAAATTGTATGGTGGCTACTTATAACTTCGGTTCAGTGTAAACATACCTTTCTAATTTAACCCTTAAAAGCGCGACCACGACTGCAGCAGACGGCAACTTTTGCAACATCTTTCCTAATTTCGAAAAAAGTAAGGTATGATATTTCATGAGAATCGTCTGCCACAGTTACAGTTAGTAACGTTCATGCCTGCTTGTAGTATATAGACTGTTGGATGCCTTATTTGTTATTTTTGAAAAAGTAGCAAAAGTTGATTTTGTCGTCTGCTACAATTTTAGGTGGGGCTTTATAGGTTAAGTCCAAATCTATTTCAGGTTAAATGTTCCAGCAGACGAAGGATATATCCGACATTATCGTACATGTAGGGGATATGTTGGTTATCGTGGAAAGCAGCGGTTTGATTGTCAAGATCCATCTCAAAGAATTATAAATTCTTCCACTGCTGGATGGTCAATGAATATTCTTGATAATGTTGAACGTGTCCGCAAACGTATTTTTAACACCGATGCATAAGATACGCGGTGAATTCAGAGACCTTCATTCACCCTTGGGACACATTATGAGAAGTCGTGCTAATGTTATGATATAGACAATAGAATTCAGGCCCCGAGATTATAAACTTATTTCATGTTCACTTCATGTGAGCATTACATAAATTGATCATAAAATAAATGAAAAAATAAAGACTGTTCTTGCTTTCAAACTCTAATGTGTAGTATTTATCATGCTGATAAATGCTAAAATGCAAACAATTGTTGGCATTTGAACATTTATGAGCATGATAACTTTCGTGCTAAATTATTTTGATCATGAAAACGGGCTATACCTCAGGGCCAGGTATATGTGTAGGCTTATAACTAGGTCTTATAGTCATGCATCAAGAACGATCTGTCACTTTCTAATACATGGTACTATGCCTGATTGTCAGTGCCAGGCTATCCAAATACTGTCCAATGGTAGTTCCCTAGTCAATGCATGGCACTTGATTACCAGAGTTCTGACCAATCCATGGCCTTTGTTTGAATGTCAGAATACTAGTCAATACATGACCTTATGTTTGAATATCAGAGTATTATCAATAACATGAGTTTATTTCTGGACGTGAGTGTAGCGGCCAATGCATCAATGCATTTCTGATTACCAGAACCCCGCCCCAAGCATAAGCTTTTACCTGGGAGTAAGAGCACTGGTCCCAGTACGAGCTTAAATAATTTTTACCATGAATGGCTCAACGCTGAAAATAAATCAAACCAGAAAATGGATATACAGCACTATATTCTAAGAGAAGGGCCACGAGGGTAAATGAATGCCTTCCGTGTATCAAGATTCAGAATTGTGTACATATTTCAATTTTTAATGATCAACTTAAGTATACAGTTCAGCCTTTTATTTCTTGCAATTTTGTTGCTAATAAGTCGGCATTCTGACTCAAACCAGAATTGAATTAGGTAGCATATACAAACTTTCATAAGTTGGGTCCCAATATGGTTCAACATATTTTCCTCGTGTTCAATTCCAGAAACTGCATACATTAATGTGTTATTGATTTAGCTTTTGATTATATTGAAACATATTGTGCAATATATCATATACATGACCGTACAGTAATATATAATCTGGATGTTAGGTTATAAAAATGTTTCATGCCCAACTTACGTGAGCATAAAATTTGTACTGATCATAGATTTGTAATTGTTTGCATTTATCAATCATGACATGGACAAATGTTATTGTCTGCTGTTGTGTAACGAAAATTACCTCATTTTTTGTATTTTGATAATTATGAATATTACAAATTCCATGCTCAAGTAAGTTGTAAGAGATATTTTATGCGAACCAAACACCTATGTGTCGTGATCCACATTAGAATTAATGGTGAGCCTGGCCGCATTAAACATGTTTAAGCCTTCAAGTGATTTTTTTTAATTATCATTCCAAGACGATGCTTCTTTTGTGGATTCTTTTTGTTATTTTATGTTTCACGTTTGTCTTTATTGTACTGTAGTGTTCCTTGCAGCCTTGTACTCATCTGCTGGGAAAGGCTTGACCACTTGGCTGTCTTGTGTGTGATGTTTCCTTGTGTTTTTGTAACTTTCCCATATGTTCTCTCGGGTCAGATTTGTTACTTAAGTGTATCGATTCCTGATCTTTGCCTTCTTCTTCACTTTATGAACATTGAAAAAATATAAATAAACTCGGGGTCAGATTTGGGATCATAGCAAGCAACGTATATACATTATCCCATATCAATTGAAGTTACTCTAGGTAGGTCCCCTGACTCAAGCCATAATAATATATGGGCCAGGACGCGAGAAAACCAAACTTTTTTGCATGCCAATAACAAAGGCGCAGACCAGCCTGTGCATCTACGCAGTCTGATCAGCGCCTTTGTTATTCGCTCCCTGCAATGTTTAATATCTAACATTGCCTTATACCATTGTTGAACATTCTAACTAGTCTTTATAGCTGAACAGGCTGGTCAGAGCATGACCATGTTGGAAACCCTGAAGATAGGTTTTCTCGCGACGAGACCCATATCATATCACGCCTAATGCACGTTCTCTAAACCAATATCTTTGCAAAGTAAGAAAGACGGCAAAGATCGAGAATCGATACAATCAAGCACCACACCTGACCCAGGATACCACATGTGAAAGTAACAAAACCACACTATTCATCACAAACAATAGCCAAAAGTTCAGCCCTTTCCAAGCAAGTACCCACAAGGCAGCAATGAACAGACGCAAAAGCATAACAATCACAGACATAAATAACACTAATGATCCACTATACTTGTTTGGTAACTACTAAGCATTATTAACTTGAATGCACATACTATGTTAAATGAACTATAAGGTGTGTGTCCGCCATCATCAAACATACTTTTATTTGGCAACCACAATTAGTAAGATGAAACAAATAAACATTCCTTTGACAGTGTTCATGAGTAGGATATGAATCAAAGAGAGTCTAAATGCAGTATTATTAAAAACAAAAATCGATAGCTACCTTTAGCACGAGATTCAACAAATGTCTGCCATCTTTGGTTGTATCCCTTGTAAATGCATGGGTCTTATAAAATCCACCATTTCCCACGGAGCCATCATCCCTTAAAAAAATAATAGCTCAAAAAAAATTATAGTATCATTTCTTTTCATATATGACTGGAGAGGATCCTGTCTCCTGATTTGCCCCATTGGTCTTCATAAATGTCTGTCTACTTGACAACCGGTCTACACTGGTCTGAAGGTTGATATGAGGTGAAAACCAGCTCAAACTAGTTTCCGAATGTTAAAAGTTTGACACTTTTCGTATACCACCATCTGGAGAGCTAAAGTAGTGCGAGCTTAAAATTAACATGTGCTGCATAAAATTGACATGATTTGCTATTTCACTTCCAAACAGGTATATTACAGACTTTTAATGAATTTAACACAGTTCTGTTTTGTTGTTTCATTTTTTTGTTGTTTTATCAAATAAAATGTAAAAGAGTGTTCTGAATTCAAAGAGTTTATTTACATTTCAAAATGCAAAATACTACTTAAAATAGTTTAAAAACAGGTCCTAAAACTTGTGAGAAAGACATTTAGTTGAACATGACTTCAAAATAATCTTGAAAAACAATACAGATCAAGTTACAAAAGTAAAAGTAGACACTTTTCATTCAGAGTTGAAAAGTCATATAACAAAGCAGATATTGACTTCAATGTTGGTGGACATTATGATTTGTATACCCTTACATGTGATCTTCACTTTTTGGGGTAGATACATCCTCATATATACCTCATTGAAGTCAATAATTGTATACTATATACCCATTGTACATAGTTATAGTGTGTAATGCACTCTAAGTACCGGTATCTCATTTGGTAGTATGTACAAATCCTCACTGGGCCAGCATGAGAAATTTTGGTACATGTAACATATGCGAAAATGTTTCCATTAAAAGAACATGCTGACGTATTTAGCGGGCTAGAATTATAGAATTTTATCTATAGAGGATCATACACGTGTGCTCATGTTTTATTGAATGTATTAAACGAGTTGAAGAAAATCGATTAAATGCGAGGCTTGCTAACTAGCCATGTAAAAAGCATAAACCCACCATGGTAACTGCTTCGATGATCCTGTACTATGATTAGGCTAATTGCTTGCTAGTACATAAATAAACAAGTGAGTATAACAAAGAAAAGCCATATGCACAGGATGTATACCAAGCCACGGCTACGCGAGGAAGAGACACAGAATACAGACGCACACGACAGCAAGAAGACAATTAAAGTAAAACAAATCTCTCTCTCTCTCTCTCTCTCTCTCTCTCTCTCTCTCTCTCTCTCTCTCTCTCTCTCTCTCTCTCTGCAAGATTATTGAAAAAATAGAAAGTTCACTGAGGTAAGCACAACAAAATAAGGACCTACCTCAAATATCTGACACCCAATGTGAGCAAAGCCAAAATAGTTAAGTGACAATAAATAAACAACAACAGAATCATAGCCTTAGAAACTCAACGTGGGGAGCTTCAATATAGTATACGTACTGGACAAATCTGCGTCGTAGACTATGCAAATAATGTTTAATACGCATGATGGGGGCTGGATGTTGTCTAACTTATACAATGCATCATCACAGAGAAACAATTACATTTAAATTAACCACTTACCTCATACAGACACATTTTAATGAGTTGGCAAACATAGCAGACCCAGATCTACAAGAGCTGCCCGATCAGGTATGCTCTGTTCGCTTATGAAAATATGATATATGTGCTCCCACACTAATTGACCTTACAAGTAATTTCTTTGTTCTATGTACCAACATGAAAGTAAATTTATATAATTATTCATATGGGGTGGAGCCTAGCATAAATATTCATGAAGGAAATGGTTAAAGGCTTTTACTCGCAGGTAGTCAGACCTAAAGAAACCCCAAGTTTGGCTATGGTGGGCCAGTCCAAGACAAAAAACAGACACCAACCCGCGGATGATCGTCAGGGCCGTCATTGGGTATTTAGGTCTGACCCACTTTCTTGCAATTTAAAAGGAAACCATAGTTTTAAACTAATAAAATTAATTTCGTTTCAAAGAAGAGAATTAGAAATTAATTATTTTCTCTTAGCCTATATAAGCATTCGTAGGTAGAACGTGGAGTGATATGGTCTGTTGAATATCGTGATAAACTCATTCTAGCTGTGGATCCGCTGCTGAACACAATGACGATTTAGCGTGGCGTGATTTTTTATGTTTATTATACGTACAATGAATTTAACGATGTACGTGGAAAGCACGATTTTTCAGAATTCGGTGGAATCACTGATACGATCATCAGTCACATTTGTTTAAGTTGTCTCCTATAGGTTGTGCATATATTTACTAATCTAACGTATCCTGACAATGCCATGCTCAATGAATTTACATAAAGAATTTTTTTACATATATCACCTTTTTAAGGGTATAAAAGGCGGTTAAACTGTTTAACGAGATTCCGTGTGGTTATAAAATGATTGAATAAGGTGAATTTTATATGCATTCGTTCTACCAGTCGCAACCAGTGAATTGATATATACTGCAAAAAGTAGTTGAAGGATTTAAAGATTCTACATAAAGCAAATATTAAGAAGATAGCACAATAATGTCTGAACTGTGGCTCTGGCGTAAATGTGATTTCATCTTAGTTTTTATGTTCAGTCAGTTAAAAACTGGTATTGCAAACTGTATTGCTTTTCGCCAAGGATTTAAAATCAATTTTAGTGAAGATTTATGGTTTTTGTTGGAAGTCCAATGTGTTCAGATAATAAATTAGCGGCTGATCCATACGCTATCATGCTAAACAATGTTTTTGTTGTTTCTTACGATTGCGTTCAAGGGTGTCCAAGAGAATGATTGGGTTTATAATCAGGCATGCAGACTGTTGCTAATATCCATGTTATATTCTACTTAATTGAATCTTGTCAGGACAGGCCAACATAAAGGCTCCCTCATAACAAAACAAAACAAATCTGCAACAAGGTCCGCACAATTAGTGCCTATGGTATAAATACAAATTATTCAAGCATTAAAAGGCAGAAAAGTGTTTAACATATTTGTAAACATTTTTGCGGCATGAAAAGCAACAATGCTTAAGTAACCAAGGGACATACCCTTATTCAGTTTTAAGTTCAATAAATGAGGTCAAAGGTCTACAGGTCCGAAAATATGTAAAATTATTTTTAAACACAGTATGCATACTAAAGCTTAAAACAGACTGGCATTTCGTTGCAACTGGTTTTATAAATATAAACACCGAATCATAAACATAATCATTATCTTAAACACAGCTGTCTGTTGTCTGTATGTATGTACAGATATTGCATGGAGCCTGTATTGGATATGTACATTTATGGCAATTTTCAACTGTATGCAAAATACAGTTTTAAAGTCTTCATAATTCATGAGTGGACACCGAATGAGACCAACTTGATACTTTGGAGCCGTCTTGGTGTAGTGGATAAACCAATCGCCTTGTACACAGGGGTCCCGTGTTTGATCCCTTTCTCCTTAAGTATATTGAACGAGAATCTAGCTTTTTAAGAACATATTTGACATCAATACAGCTAGTGAATGGGTCTGTGTAGCCCTTCACTATAGTGTAGATTTTTATTGTCTTATCCTTTGGGATCATACATGTTATTGCGTGGAACTTATGATGGAGCAGACTAGCTAGTTTTGGCCTAATTGGCCAAAACTAGCTAGTCTGCCCCATCAAACTTGCCCACTATACACTTTCTGCTCTGTGATTTCTTCTTTGCTTCTGATGGATAACCCTTTTAAATAACATATTTGACTTCACTACAGTTGGTGAGCGGGACTGTGTGGCTGGGGTAGAACCTCGCTCTCCCTGTCCTTCACTATAGTGTACATTTATTTCGTTTCCTTTTGGGATCATGGATTCCATTGTAGTACTTTGAAGCCAACAGAGCGTCCCTGATGATGCCATAAATTGGCCGAAAGTAGCTTGTCTGGCCCAGAAGACTTGCTCACTCTACACTTTCTGTTCTTTGGTGTACACTTTGCTTCCAACGGATCATTGTCTGCACAGGCGCGACACTAAAAGAGTTGACCTGTCTGCTACGGCATATAACTACTGAAAATAGGTTTTGTGTTAATACGCATTATGCATTACTCAATACTCTTACGTAAAAAATTAACAAGCCAGGAACGGCTATAAATACTCCGTCTGTGGAGACATCGAGTCACCTTTGATAGCCAAACCATTACAATGATTGGCATTGCAGTATTTTAGCGAAGGAATGATACTATTTTCTGCACTAAAACAGTTTTGGAAACATTCTGCACATGACTAGGTGATAGAAGCTGTTTCAGTGACACGTGATGACGCAGATCGATAACAAGATTGAATCAGAGTGAATCACATGACTTTGTGACGCATTTGGTAAACAAGTATGTCACATATACCCACAATGCGCAAATCAAATAGGTCAGTATGCGATAGTCATGCCACCTATTGGACGATAATGCCCAACGGATAACATTTGGTCCCACAAAAAAGGCGCTATGCATATATATGTTAATAATACAGGTTGTTTAACCTTTAATTTTGTCATTGCCGAAGTACCCGCCGTCCAGCCCACAAAACCAAACTTTTTTCCCCTTTTTTGTCGAAAAATAGCTGTGATTTGATACAGTGCAGTAAACCCCATAGCAATGACATGAATGACGTTGTGTAAATCAACACGGCAAGATCTCTTGTTCGAATCAACACATAATATGAGGGCCTGGAGTGGGGTCTGGTATTCACTATTCATTAAAAATTTAGCCCATTATTCATCTCATTAAAATTTTGGGTTATTCATTAAAATAGGACCAATAATTCATTAAAAGTAAGAAAGGTGGCAAAGAAATCTGATTATTCACTATTCATCAATTTTTTCTTCAATTCATTAAAAAGGATTATTCATTATTTTCAGGCTCTCATTATTCACTATTCATTATTTTTTGGCTCATTATTCACTATTCATTATAAAAAAAGGTCATTATTCGCTTATCATTATACCCCATCCAGACCCTCATAATATCATGAGCTGCTTTCGTTTGCTAATATACAATAATTGACTGCTATGAGGCAGACATGAGGATTTATCTACCCGAATAGTGATATTTACTGAGGCCGCAAGGCTGACACTTTAAGCGCCAACAAAAAATGAATCTGAAAAATAGTGTCTGCTTTTGGTGTCTGCTTCATATATTTGCTAACATTATTGACTAGTTTAAGTATGGAGCCAAACAATGTGGACCCAGAGCAGACTGCTCATATAGGAGCAGTCTGATCTGGGTCCACACTGTTTGACCTAGAGACTTTTAAAACATTTTGGCAGACGTCAAAAGCAGATGGCAATTGTTGCGATTGGCGCTTTAAGGGTTAAGGGTAGATCAATCCTTATGCCTCCCAAATTGAAGTGAATACTCGTAACCGTTTTGTTAGCAGATTTTTCAACTATGAAAGACTTTTTTCTACTTTTACTTTTGTTGTTCAAAACGACTTTCACACAAGTTTGAGCAACTGTTGTTAAACTTTTTCAATGTAGTATTGTGCATTTTGAAATGTATATAAAAAGTAATTGAGTATGATCAGGAAACACCACAATCACGACCTGCAGACAAACCCGTGGCATCGTGAGGAAGAGCCACACAACAATAACGAGACACAAAGAAGACAACCCAGCAAAGCAACCAGCCTTTTCTCCCCATCGAGATGATAGCAAAACTTAGATGGACACAAAGTAACACACAACAAAACATAGAACTATTACAGAATCCCACAATGGGAGTAACAATCAACAACGAATTAAAAACAACAAAACCACCGCCTTAGAACAGACAGCAACCAAAGCCACTGGGGGCTTAAATGTATTTTATTGGTACCAAATATTCGCCCTAGATTCTTCTGGTGTTGAAGTACAAAAATGTTAAGCTCGCATGGAGGATTCCTAACTATTGCAATGTATCAGCATAGAGAAACAATATAAACAAATTAACGCACTATAATGAAACAGTGAAAGGGCTCACGACTCTCAGATAGTCAGAGCTAAAGAAAACCTAAAGTTGAGCCAGGGTGGGCCCAGTTACAGCCAAGCATCAGGCACCAACCCACCGATTAAAGCTTTACGTCAGAGCCGTCATTGAGTCTGAGGCCTCACCCACCGTCATGCAATTAAAGAGGAAACCATAGCTATAGCCCGTTTACAACCAGGCATGCAGACTGTCGGGTGATATCCAAGTTATATCCAACTTTTTATATCGTTTGATAATCTTTTTGAATTGATCACTAAAATTAGGTGTTCCATTTTTTTTAATTTATAAACTTAATCACCATAAAATAAATTCTCTGAATGAGGATCATAACACTTTTTTACATTTTGATTATTCAAAAACAAAAAATGAGCAAACAAAACCAAATTAAACTGTAACAATTGTTAAAACTCATTAAAGTCTTTAGTTTACCTGTTGGGAGGTGAAACAGCAAATCAATTCAATTCCATGCACTCCATGCTAGTTTCATAATCATCATGCAATTCAAGTTCTCTAGAGGGTGATATTGAAAGTGTCAAAATATTCACTTCTTGAAACTAGCTTGAGCTGGTTGTCATCCAATATCAACTTGTAGGTCAGTTTAGACCAGATCTCAGGTAGACATGGAGATTTATGAAGACAAATCGGGCTTATCAGGAGGCAGGATTTTCATATAACAATATACAATTATTGACTATTGATGCATTGGACATGACGTGATGTCGACCTGAGAATACCAATATTGACCAAGGCGGAGCCGAGGTCAATATTTGTATTCTCAGGTCGTCATATATCCAACGCATAATCGTCAACATGCCCAGAAAGTGGCGTGCTTGCATCAATGCTCGCGGAGAGCATGGACCATATATTGAATCACTTTGCGTATAAACATTCCTGATCAGCTATCGACGCTTTGCTTCTTCCTACTTGAATTTAGGGGTTCCCTTAAAATGTCCTTTGAAAATAAAAACATATTTAACTAGTAGTTTGTCAAAACCTAGCCTGTGTATCGATGCCCTTACAGGTCTCCAGATAAGATTGCGTATTTGAAAATTAGTTTTCTTATTTCTCAACTAAACATATGTTTTGGGTACTCAAAAGAACCGCGATTCTTTTGAGTACCCAAACATCTGTTAAAACTAATGGATAAGAAAATTTTAACATGCTAATGTTCAAAATTTTCGATTATAGATTTGATCATTTGACATCACCATACGTACGAGCAAGTATATTCACACTGGATAGGCGGCAATCCAGAAGGCTCTTAACAATCGACGAACGCGAATCAAATATCGCTAGAAAAAGTGTCTTCGATTGTCATTTGTCGCCATACAGTGTGATATTGACCAGCGATTTTAAAAAACGCTTTCCGTGAATAAAAAGTTGTTACAGAGAACAGTTGATACAAATTACAAGCCGTTTTACACAAATCAATGTACAACTGTTACATCCATGTATGTATGCAAAAAACAGAGCAAGCAGTAGTTAACCATTTACCCGCTAGCGCCGTCGCAAACATTTTGGACCTAGCCCACACCGGATAGGCGGCAATCGAACAGATTAATACTATCGACGAACGTAGATCTAAATCGTTAAAAGATAGTATTCTATTCCCATTTGTCGCCAATGACAATCGAAAACACTGTTTCTAGCAATTTTTAATCTGCATTCGTCGATTGTTAAGAGCGTTTTTATTGCCACTTACCCGGTATGTAGCCGTCATCTTTATTATACTCAGAAAAACAATTGAAGGATATTAAAATTATTTTGACTATATAACATTTGAGAAAATTATTTCCAAACAAAGTATTTTCGTATCTGATAGAACTACCAATATGCAATTCAGTAAAATGCAAAATAAAATTTACGCGTCATTGGTTACGATACAGTACCGCACCAAATGTACCAACCCTCTTTACCCAAAGTTCACATGCAAAAATTTTAGCGTTTATATTTTTTGCTGCAATCTTCACCTGGTCACTGCTTATGTTTTAATTCCAACCACAGACAAGTGTTCACACCCATTTGTCAGGAATTGCACCTAATAGCGTGTCAACTTCATCAACAAAAATGCACAGATATTGCATACCCCAGTCAATATGGCCACAAATTGGAAGTAAAACACTGACATCAGCTACAAAATTAGGTGTCATTCTTTTGACTGAGGGCCAGCAATGATTTTGGAGCCAGTAATTATGGAATACAAACGATAAAAATGGGGTTCAATCATTTTTGAATGTTTGTGACTTTTCAGTATAGAGGGTTGCGCCATTTGGACATGTACTGTACTTTAATCATTGAAGCGTGGCTTAAATCAAATGTTCAGTTTGATTGCAGATATCTGGAACTATGAAATGCATATATAATTGGTTTCGTTTTTATTGTAATGAATGTTAGAGATAGAACTGAATCTAAATATCCTTCAATTGTTTTTCTGAGTATATTTGACACGCTGGTGGTATTCCTAGAAGATTTTTTTCTGAAAAAGAGAATAGAGACAACTAAGAGGGCGTGCAGCATCACCCAGCATAAAAAGCGTTCAAAAATGCCTAGCATTCATGTTTTGAATACAAAGGCACATGCCTTGTCATGATGGAACATATTCACGGGTGGTAAACCTAGGAACTACCACAAAATTGTGTTAACGTAATTTTGTTCCCAAGCCACATCCGGGACACGTCGTGGTAGTTTCCAGGCCGACAATTGGATAAACAACGGTAAGTGTCATTTTCATTTTCGTTTTACTATTTAGAGCGACATATGGAAAAATCGGGCAATGTGGTTCCGTGTAAATATGTCTAAGCATCCCCTCTAGCCCAAAATTTTGTATGAAAAGTTATTTTATTTCTTAAGATGTGTGTTTCCCCACTGAGCATCGGACCAACTTTCCCCAAAGTACAGTGCCAGTTCGAAGGCTTTTAGCCCATATCTGTCAAATTAAATGGAATTTGATATCATTTGACGATGAAAATGATAAAAGACCCTCAATAAACGTTCCTACACAGAAAAAAAAATCTGAGCATTTCCTTGTAAACGATTCATGCCCCGTTCGTCCTGTGTGGTAGCTTCCAGCGCATCGTGGTAGTTAAAATGCTATTGTGGTAGTTGCCAAGATTTTGTAGAATTTTAGTTGTAGTTCCCATCAGCAGATGTTTACTAACCAGGGGCTTCTTTAGTAGTGGCATGGTGAGCTTTTGTAATTAGTCTTCCTCCGTCGTCCGTCGCCCTAGTCCGTTAAAAATTGACTTAAATGACAGCTCCTCCTAAACTACTGGTTGGATTTTGACCAAACTTGGCAGAAATTATCCTATTTAATAATTGTTCAAATGGTTTAGATCCGTTGCATATCCACAGGCTAAAAATTTGTTTTTCAAGAATCCTCTTGTCTGGACCCACAAGGCTTAAAGACTTGATATTTGGCATGTAGCATCACCTAGTGGACCTCTATCAAAATTGTTAAAGTTATGCCCCTGGGGCCAAAAATGGATCCGTTTGGGGATCATATGTTTAACATAGGCTTATATAGGGAAACATGAAACAAATCTTCTTGTCTAAAACCACAAGGTATGAAGCATCATTTAGTGAACGTCTACCAAGTTTGTTCAAATTATGCTCCTGGGGCCAAAATTTGCCCCGCCCCAGGGGTCACATGTTTTACATAGGCTTATATAAGGAAAACATGGTAAATCGTCTTGTCTAAAACCAAACGGCCTAGAGCCTTGATATTTGGTATGTAGCATCGCCTATTGGACCTCTACCATTTTTTTCAAATCATGCCCCTGTGTAGATGCCAATCTTAAACAGAGAAAAAGAAATTGCAGTTAAATCGGCATGGCATATGCCTTAGCAATAGATAAGCTCTTCTTCGAATGAAAATGAATCTATTAATATCTTCAACGAAACAGTGGATTTCATCACCGCTGCCAGTCAGAACTTAGTTGAGCCATGGCAACCATTTGAGACTTGTGGTAAAATGGCTCTTTTGCGGTGTTTTCATAAACTGCATCTGTGCAGAAATGTACTGGTTACATGAGAAAACCTGCACAAAACAGACACCTTTATCAAAATTTCACTGTTTTAGAATTTAACTAAATGTAATAGTTCTGGAGTTGTACTGTTTCAAAAGAGTTGGTCTCCAATCAGTGTTAACTTGATATTTTTGTTCCAGATCGATTGAGAACAAATGGTGTAATAAATACTATATACTTATTCATTTATGTAACATAGTATAAAAAAAATGACATCAAGTCAGAAACGAAGTTGATTGTAAAAATATACAGATAATAAACTTGATTATTATGAAGTTGAGATTTTGGCCCTATGTCTATGTTCTTTTTGTATGTCTATGTTTAGGACTAGAAAGTTAGCTGCAAATACCCTAGTTTTCATGTGGCTTTAATAGTATATTGTATAATGTTAGATGACCCCCATCGAGGAATAACATGTCAAATTACATTCCATTTGAGGTCATAATTGTTTGAAAATCATAACTTGAGATATAAAGCATTAAAAAAATACTGAACGGTTGGAGTTTGAATAATTTTGTTCTCTTTCAGCAAGTAATCTCACTTCATTAACTTTTTGCACAGGTGTCTGAAAATACCCAAAATAGCCATTTTACCTCCCCTAATCGGGGTACAAATGACTATACATGGAAACAAATGCGATAGGTATATTCTATCCTACTTTACTATGGAAAATAGAAATGGTGATAAGCACACATTACAATAAGAAGATGCCAAAACAGATAATTTGTGAAATTATGAAAACGTTTGTATACATGTATTTAAACGAGCAAACAATTTGACAGACCACATTTTGGAAAAGGGGCTGCTCACTACAACTGTTCAAGTCATTAATTCTATGAGTATTAGTTATTTCAGCGTAACGCATACCATTATAAAATTGAGTCACGACTGATCCCAATGCACTGTGACCTATTATTTTCCCCCCAGAGGGAGGCAGTGTGATACCCATGGGGAGTAAGACACTTTTGAAAACTCGGTTGGATTTCCTACCAATAAGCAAATATTTTGTGTCCAAAATTGAAGGGGTCACTGCAACAAGGTGCTTTAGTCCATTTTTCTTACTTTTGAGAAAAACGCATTTTTAGTGATTTTTTATATTTGTGGTTCTTTTTCACAATTTCTGCTTTACCATATTAGTTATCTATTTAAGTGTAAGAAATCAACAGGTTTTGTCAATTTTAAATGTATAATGAGGTTTAAATTGAGAAAAATATTGTTTTGTTTTTTTGCCGTTTTGATTATGCAAAAAGGGATCTAAGTCCAAATGGACTTAGCACCTTTGTGTCTTTGAAACATAAGAAAAGAATCTTTCCATCAGAATATTATCAGATGTTACCTTTTACCTTTGCTAACTTAAGTTGATTTGGCTGAGTTTACCATTAGCAAGTAACTGGTATTATCAAAAGGTCTGATTCTTCATCTGGACTTTCATTATGAATTAATGGTACCAGTAAAGAATACCCAGTGTGGCTGCCGGCCGCTTAAAGGTACTGCAAAGGAATTAATACTGTCCTTTACACAGTCGTTGTTGAGTCACTGGTGTCAAAAATGCCCATGACGACATAGCTAGAAAAATTTGTTTGAGAAAGAGATGCCCATTTGGTTTATCATACCAGTGACCTATATAAAAAGGTCACTGATCAGACATACTCACTCTTTTTATAAAGATTAATTTCCTATGTTTCAGAACAGCCATTTTAGATTGTCAATGCCAATCTAAAACGTCATTTCTAATACAAATTGGTAAAATAAAGCATTGCTTAAATGCAGAATTATTGTTGATTTTTATAAGTGCTTTGATTGCTACATGTAGCAAAAATGTCGGCAATCTGCAGCCTGATTTGGGTATATTTTCTATAAATTGGAGCTTAGCTTGAAAGTTCTTGTTTTTGCCAATCAAAAAGAATCTGTGATAGCCAAACAATATTGTATAAAAATACTGCTAAAATCTCAGTTTTAAGAGAAGTATATTATATGTAACATATTTACTTGCCCTGCACAGATTTTTTAAGATTAACAAGAAAAGGGGCTTTCTTGAGGATTATGGAGAAAAAAACACAGATAAGTAACATGAAAATATTCTTCATTGAAAGAAACTCAAGCTACAAGGAGCATTCATTGTCAACAATCTCAGAATATGTCAGCGAAATTTCATTCATAATCAATTCAAACTCTTAAACAACATTTTAAAAAGAAAATAAAAGGGAAACAAGGCACTATGGAATGAGATCAAATCATGAGATCAGTTCTGTACGACTTAGGTAATTTTAAACATGCCTACCAAACGATCAAATTCTTAAGAGCTAGTGAATTTGAAAATTACTTGTCCAGGAAGAGAATTGAAAATGTGGGAATGTCATGCAATAGCGTTTGAATTCCTGTGTGTGTGGTATAAAAACAAGTTAAGAATGTACTCTTGTTTTGTCGGGTTTATATTGGGCTCGAATTTATACCACAAACGTAGGAATCCATAGTCTATTACATTGCATTCTCTGATTTTTTTATTCTTTTCCTGAAGGCAGCCACTTTTCATATTCAACCACCAATTAAGAATTCGATCTTAAAGGAGCAACAGTAGATTAGGAACAGGAAAATGACTCAGAGTATGAGTATTTATAGCAGTGACTAATCTATATAATCAGCTTCGTACTCTGAGTCATAGTCCTGTTCATTTGAATTACTTTCACATGGTAGGCTTTTGTAGAAAGCTGATACCCCCTTACTAAGGAGGCCCCTTTGTACCAAATTGTTAAGGTCTTTATACTTGGCAAATTTATACAAATTTTATCTTCATACTTAAACAGTTTTACCTTTTTCCAGTTTTCTAGGCTGTTATTGGTGTACCTACACCAAACTTCATTAGGGTGTTCAATAGTTGTTTCCCTGCCTGTAGCAGGGTCTATTTCATCACTATATCCATAGGAGAACCACATAGCTGATCTAATTAAAACCTTTTCTCCATCATTACAGACCAGATTCTGCTTAATTGACTTATCCCCCATTGTTTCAAAATCTTTTGTATCCGATCCTGTCACTTGCACAACCTGGAATGGCTGCACAGTACGACTTTCCTTGATTATTTCAATGCAGTCTTTTGGAACTTTTGGCAGCTCAGTTTATTTTCTTTTTTCAATCAGTGCAAAGTCTCTGTCATTTGGTAAGTAGGTGTGTCCTTTTATTAGGAAAAAATGATCTACACGTCTGTAGGGTTTATTAGTATTTGCGCACCACGAAGCTAAAAATGTAATCATGGCTTTGTTTTTATTTTGTCCGCTACAGCCATCACTGAACAGAACTCAATGAGACGGTACCAAAAACTAAGTTTAAGCGTGATGGATGAAAACATATTCAAGAAGTTTTTGCCTCACAGCTATGTTTATCATCAGCATTGGGATACTCAACACTTCCATGCAACAAAGGGTCCAAGTCCATTTTCATCTTGCGTGAAGCCTCAACACCCTCTGTATACATATAATTGATCAAAACTTGACGAAAACCTTTCCATTCAACCTCCAAAGATGATAGCATTTCGTTAAACCCTACTTCTAGGGTGCAATTTAGGGGTTAAACGGAACAGATTATGTTAGTGCAACAATAGGCCTAACTCCATTGGAGCTTACAGAATTTTTTTTAAATTTCTCACATTTTGCAATGGTTATTTTCAATATGCTTGCCCCATTACATAGGCAAATTTCATTCAAATGTATGAAATAATAATATCATATTTGCATACACATGCATACTCACCAAAGTATTCAAATAAATGGCGCTCTTCAACTTCTTCTGACCTTGCTACATGTGGTGTGTGTTAATGCAAAAAAGGGTACTAAGTCCAAAGGTGGACTTAGACCCTTTGTGATTTTTTGGAAGGCTGTTTTTACCTCCTAAAATCAAGAGTTAAGTGTTGTAGGGGAAGCAACCTAGTGGGAAATCTTATGTTTTAAATCACCAAGTGCCTATCTCCAAAATTTCCAAAAATGGACTAAAGCACCTTGTTGCACTGACCCCTTCAATTCTTTGGTGGGCCATCATATTTCTTTTAAAATCTCATTTAGAACTTCCAGAAAAAGTATCAAATGTCCCAACCGCGTTTATAGGTGTTCTATCTAATTCCCGGGGGTTGTGATTTTTGGCTGTCTGATCCCCATGGTATCCCCCCTTTCTGGGTTGGGGGATATTGATAGGTGCACTAGTATTGGCTTTTCTTAAAAGAGCGTACACCTGTTGATGGGAACTACTTCATGGTCTTGTCAACTACCACGATAACATTTTAACTACCACGATGCGCTGGAAACTACCACACAGAACGAACGGGGCATGAATCGTTCTGTGAAGGAATGTTTATTGAGGGTCTTTTTATCATTTTCATCGTCAAATGATATCAAATTCCATTTAATTTGACAGATATGGGCTAAAAGCCTTCGAACTGGCACTGTACTTTGGGGAAAGTTGGTCCGATGCTCAGTGGGGAAACACACATCTAAAGAAATAAAATAACTTTTCATACAAAATTTTGGGCTAGAGTGGACGCTGAGACATATTTACACGGAACCACATTGCCCGTTTTTTCCATAAGTCGTTCTAAATATTAAAAATAAAACGAAAGCTTACCTTTGTTTATCTAATTTTCGGCCTGGAAACTACCACGACATGTCCCGGGTGCGGTTTGGGAACAAAATTACGCTAACACAATTTCGTGGTAGTTCCTAGGTTAACCACCCGTGATATTGCATATGCGAAAAAGCCATGTCATTTCTTTGCATGTTATTTTACTTTGCATTTTACGGTTTACAGACTTTTTAAGTTGTTGTTGTTGTTGTCGTTGTTGCTGCTGCTGCTGCTGCTGCTGCTGCTGCTGTTGTTGTTGTTGTTGTTGTTGTTGTTGTTGTTGTTGTTTCATACAAAATCTTTCCAGAACAGGCCCGGCATATGTCGTTCCTAAGCTGGGTCCAAACTGCGTGTAAAGATTATCAACTATAGCGAGTAAAGAGTTTTCTATGCAGCTATGTAAGACGTTTAGCATCATATGTTTGTTGGTGTTGCTGTTGTTGTTGTTGCTGTTGTTAAGTTTAATTACCCATGTTCATTACCGCAGGTGTTCCTACGTGACGATCCGTAGAGTCACAAGATCATGCAGCTGAAGTCATTTCATCAGTTACTCTGATAATAAACTGTATTTGTTTAGAATGTTTCATATCAGCTTTTATTTCAGATTGTTTGCGAGTGGCATTGTTTTCACCGTACATCGGTTTGTTGTACTGTTAGAAAAGCAGACATCCAGGCATGACGGCAGCTATACAGTAAAACCTGTCATAAGCGGCCACTCAAAAATAGACAAAACAAAGGTCTTAAAGACAAATGGTAGCTTAATGAAGGTCGAATGTATTGCATAATGCCCTCCTGATTTAAGCGATAATCGGTCTTGAACCCCATTTTTTTGTCTTCTTTTTGAGTGACCGCATAAGACAGGTTATACTGTACATATTTGACGTTTAACTGAAAGGAAAGCATCAATTTTTCTGGACCAATTTCAAAGGAGATGATCTGTTAAGGCGTGAAATCTCCCTAAAATTCATTTGTGCAAATGTCAAATTTTTTAAACGTTTCAAATTTTCTGCCCGACTGGCGACAAATGGCAATGGAAAACACTGTTTTAGCGATTTTTGATCAGCGTTTATCGATTGTTAAGAGCGTTTTCGATTGCCGCCTATCCGATGTGTTAACAGGACATCTCCTTAGTTATTTCAATTAACTGCCATGATCTACATGTACCAGGTGTAAATACAAACATCTGACAACATAGACGTTTCCGAACCACGCCCAGAATGTCACTCAACAGTCACCTACTAATATACAACTGACTAATGCAACACAACGATGACTTAGCACGTGACATAGTCGCACGTGTTCAATCGCCCAGAATTAATCGCATCTGGGTCTGCCCAATTTGCCGTGTTAAGCACATTCTTGGTAACGATGGAAAAAAATTAAATCTCATATGAACCAGGACCTCTTTCACTTCGTCAATGGGTGCTATACCCATAAAGGGGTCTTACATCATGTATAACCCCTACCAAAATAGGAATTAGACACATTAGAATTGCTTTTCCACGCACACATTTTGTATGCGTATCATCAAGAAACCTTCAGAACTGGGATAGAATAACATATTGTTTTGTTCAAAATTGTACGCAAATGCGTTTTTGCGTATATGGTAGCTACGTCCATGTTGGTTAAATTATGGCTTACTCTAACTGTTTGCAAAACAAATGCAAACGGCTTGTAATTGGATTTCTTACATATAATATCGACTTTCGAGTAAAATTAGAGTATGCATGAGAAGACTTTTTTTTGACTATGCACATATGTGACATATGACGAAAAAAAAATTGAAGCGAGCACGGCATATGCATGTTTTTTATTTTGGTCATTTAGAGCAACAAATCAGCTGTGGTCTCTTCTGCCAAAGAAAACTAGCAATAATGAGTGAAATTGGACTCGACCTTGAGGTGCCAATAGACCAAGCTGCATCATGCGGAAGCCCATTATTTTTTAGACATATAAATTCTAAAACCCCATTTATTACCCTTAGAAATGAGATGTGTTTGGCACTCTGGCCATGGGGGCTTTTTGACGTTTATTACATTACTTATATAGCATGTAAAGGATTGCAGTAAAATATTATATTTGATGCATTTTATTTTTAGATAATGATTTTTACTTCAGATACTGTAGCGATTGTTAATCATTATAAGAAAAATAGCTATAGTCTTGAACTTATGATTGTATGGTAACTTGTAAGTAGTAATGGGGGGCACTCTGGCCCCATTTTTTTAAGCCTGAAAAGAACTTAGAATTTTTCAGGCTAAAAAAAATGGGGCCATAGATGCCACCCCTGGTAGGCTTGAGTGACTAGCTGTGAATAACTTAGTTTATTTTAGGGGTATTTTGGTTGGGCCTATGATTGTGATAGTTTCCTGGTCTGATTTACTGGTTGGGTTGTGATTATGATAGTTTCCTGGGCTGTTGGGAAATAACATAGTGGGATAAATTTCTGCTGTAGTGATATATAAAATAACTTAGTTAAATTCAGCTTTGAAGATAACTTAGTCATTTTTGAGGGGGATAAAGGTTCTGCTGTGGTGATGTGTAAAATAACTTTGTTAAATTCAGCTTTGAAGATAACTTAGTCATTTTATGGGGTATAGTATGTGGTGCTATATGGTGTGTGTAATAGTCAAGGCTACTAAGTACCATGCGTCTTAGAGTCTCTTGGTCAATCAAAACCTCAACTCCTAGAGGCATCACTCTGTAGCGTTAACTAGTGTATATTGAGTAACAACTAAGTGGTATTCTTTCTAGGGAAGTGGTAGCCCTGAAAAGGGCTGTTTGTTGATTGTCTTGGTGATTTTTAGCATTTCCTCTTAGTAATTCTAATTTTCTTAGTTGCTTTTCCAACTCCTATGTTTTGACTGGTGTCTTGATCATTTGTCGTAATGTCAAGTCTTAGGGTATCTGGATGGATGGCATCTCTAAAGGTTGCTGCTGTGCACGTTGCTGAGACAATTCTTCTAAGTTCTTCACTCTAGATCTTAACTCATTTAGTCCCTTGAGTAAGACTTCAATGACTTGAGTCTTTGACTGTTGTTTTTGCAGCATCTGTTGAACAGGTTGAGGTATATACACTGAGGGTGTTTGCGGCGTATAATATTGTTGTGTCGTATCGCTAGCAAATGTCTCATTCACTGCTGATAGCAAAAGGTCAGGGTTGTTGATCATATCATCTATTGTCAGTGATGACTCCATGATTATGAATGGTGAAAGTGTAGTGTGTTCAAGCCTTTTATACTTGTCAAGCGGATTGACCTAGTTTAAAGTTCCCGCGCTTCAAGAAATCAAGTCAACTCTGATTGGGTGAAATAAATAAACTGACCAACCAGTGTATTGTTGCTCTCTCTAGCGGAGGAGTTCAATGTAGGTCAATCCCTTTGAAAACTATAAAAGCTCGTTTCAAAAATCAAATTTGTATTTTGTTTTTGTGTTAAACAACAACAACGAAATGGCTTGCAATTTGGATTTGCGTTTGGGGCAATTGGAGAAGCAGGGCAAGACTATGGTTGAAGCTACTAAAGGTTGCTGGAGACAGTGAATGCTGTAAAGGATACAGGTGAACTTCTTCTGCAAATGATAGAGAATCATCAAAAGATGTTGGAGATGAGTCGAAGGGTCGAAAATTTGATTAATGATGCGAAAATGGAAGTGAAGGTGGAGACTATCAGTGACGAGGAGGAAGATTGGGGGGATAATTCTCCCCCCACACCTCATCCTTCTGAGGATTGGGATGCAGAGGCAGACCATCCATCCTTCTACATCCCAGTGAGAAGAACTATAACTGTAGAACAATGGGCTGTGCGATGCCCTGCCTGTGGTGGCCGCCCCAGTAGATGCCCCTGCTCCTAAATTTTGTCTCTGTGGTAATTTAACCACCAAACCGGCCCTTTTCGGGGCCACCCATTTCTTCAAGAAAGAATAACTTAATATGTTGCACTTAGTTTTGTATGTAAGGCTATGCCTAAGATATGTGTGATTGAAGTATTTCCTAACCATGTTCAGTTCACAGTAATGGGGTGATTATTGCGTGATCTTTAAATGGACCAATGAACTGTAAGTTGCTCTCTCTAGCGGAGGAGTAGAATGTAGGTCAATCCACCTATCCAACTATATAACCCAACATACTTTGTGTTTCTCTAAAAAATGAAGTTCTTTGAAAAATTCAGTTTGACTAAGTTGTGTGCTGCTTTGCAGCGAAAAGATTGGAAAGAGGTGGAGAAACAACAAAATAAATTGGGATTGGAGCAATTTCTTGCCCGTAGAGGGATTGGTTCCAGAAAACCTGTAGCCATTGTACGACCCATTTTAAAATCTTCTAAGTAAGAAATATTTTGTTACTTAGGAGACTTTAAAAAAAACAAATAGTTCTTTTCAGGGCTACTCAATTAGTTTCATTAAAGAATAACCTCAAAATAAAAACAAACACGATTTCAACACCGTAATTTTAATTAAATCCAAAAACACTATTGAGAATCACTATAAATCCTTTAAGTCCAGTCTTAAATGAATATGCACTATAGAGTCACTGTCTGGTTCATCATGAGAAATCGCTTTATCCCAGTTCTCCGCCACCATCTCTGTACAGGATCTAGGTGAGTGAGAGTCTGATTTACAAATGAAACAATATGGCTTCTTCCCTGTCTTTGTATGGATAGCTGTCTTCTTTGAACAAGTGTCCAAGCGTCTTCTCTTAGGACTGATATCAGATATATCTGGTTCAGGAGCCTTTCGTTTCCTTGAAGGCTTAGCTAAAGATACCGAAGACTCAGTCTGTTGCTTCTCTGTAGATATAGAAGAATGTTGAGATGTAAAATCCTCTACTCTCTTAGGACAATTTGGAGCCCAATGATCTGCAAGTCCATAGATAAAACATTGTCCATATGCAGGCTTCTTCTTATCTGTAGACATCTGTTGTTCTCTTAATTTCTTAGCCTCTGGAAATCTCCAATCCAATGCCCCGTATCATGACAATGGTGACATTCTCCATAAGGTGGCCTCAACTTGTCTTGTTGTCTCATACTATCTTCTAATGGTTGCTTCAAAGCCTGATCCACCAAAGTCTCTTGAAATCTTCAAAAGTTTCAGGACTATTGAGTTTCTGTTGAATCTCTTCCAAAGTGATCTCATCATGAGAAAATAAGATGTAAATGCAGAACAATAATCTTCTATAAGGTCTGAACTTCAATATCTTGGAAAGTGGAATTTCCAAATATTTCTTCTCTCTTGCTTCTTCCATGATGTTGAACTCAAATATGATGATCAAAATGACTTGATCATTCTTTTTATATCGTGATCAAGCTATCTATGTTGAAATGAGATCTTCATAATCCATATCTTCTTCTTCTGAAGCGTGTTGAATTTCTTTCAATACTGCGTTGATGTGAGAAATCACACTTTCGCTGTTTGCCACATAAGTTACCCAATCCATATAGGTGATAGGAGTGTCATCAATGATTCTCAACATCTCTCGAGCATTACGTTTAGTCCAAAATCTAAATGTATCAAAAGTCTCAAATTGGTTTAACCAGTTCTTGATTCCTGCTCTCATTTTCAAAAACTCGGCACTGGATGGTTCTAATGATAAGATGTGGTCTAAAGTTATTTTGTAGACATCAAAATGTAAAATTTGATCTTAGCACACGGGTAGACTTTTGGTGATCGTATACATATTCAGTTATTCAGCAGATAATCAGATTCACGACTTGGAAACTTCAAAATAATTTGCGGTTCTATCTGTCTTGGAGTATAATATCCAATGGCAACGTTATATGAATCTGGTCTGTTTATATACCTAATCAGTTCACTGGTTATAAAGTGGTTAATCCCTGCAGCTGTTAAAGATGCCACAGATAAAGATACATCTTGAGTATTCCATGCAGACAATAACCATTGGGCCTGATGCTTAGGAGTTTCTTCCTTTAAGTACTAGATGCTTAGGAGTTTCTTCCTTTAAGTACAAGCATCCATAAAACTTATTACTGTCATAGATAATTCCATTCAAAAAATACTTGATATCTGTGTCACGAGTACAAATAGAGTAAAGTTTATCCACTATCAAATTATTCATTCTTACAACCCAAACATGAGCTTTATCAATACTGTGAAATTTGGAGTAATGTATCTTGAGCATCTCCGTATGAAATCTTAAGCGCATCTTGCCAGGAAGATTTAGTAATTCATCCATGCTTAGAAGTAGTTGGCCTAGTTCTTGGTGATAGATGTCCTGAGATTTAGTCTCTAAAGCATTTGACAAGCGTCTCAACCTAAGTTTAAACCATCCTTCATGAATTTGCTTCCTGAATCCTAAACCTTTAGCTGAATTGTACATCGAATAAGTCCATATCATATGTTGTATTTCTGTCGGTAGTTGATATGCCATAACTGATTTGCTCTCTTTATGTGTTACCTGCAGATGAATTAGTTCTGATAAGATAGCAATTGTTCTAAGCTTTTATAGGGTGCAAAAATTTGGAAAATCGCTCCAGGCAAACTCAAGTTATTGGGAAAATATGATTTTACTTTTTAGAAATCCGGTTCTTGCTTTTTCATGCTAATAAAATATCTCCCTTGAATAAACTAATTTAACGGTAAAAAATATGCGAAATTTTGTCAAATTTGTAATATCTCGGGTATTTTTTATCCGATTGAGTTCAAATTTTTACCATAAGATAGCTCTTATATCCAAGTTATCGATTTTACATACTATAAAGGCATGATAACTAATATGGGGTGGTGTATGCAAATTTGAGACACCATTTCAAACTCATGTTGTTATAGGATTACTTTATATATGAATCGCAAATATTTGCTTATTAAGTCAGTAGAGATATATGTTGAACAAAAATAACTGACCACTGGTACTCTATACGTCCGCTGAGGCTCGTAGAGAAGCTTTGTGCTTCAGAAACTGTTGAATATGCATTTAAAAAGGTAGAGCAGCTTTGGCTGTTTAAGGGCGCCAACCTTCGGGTTGGAGTGGCCCCGCCTAAATTCTCTGATCCATAGAGACATGCAGGAATTTGACTTGTATTTGAGACAGTTTCAATCGCCAGGGATTCCGAGGTTAGGATAGTACTGGGGGAGTAATGGTGCTGTTTATACAGTGCCTGATACTTTTTGCAAATTTTCAAAAATTGTAGTCTCTCCTGCACTTTAGGCCTAGCTAAAATATATAGCTCGCCTTCACTTTAGGCCTAGCAAAAAACATGTAGTCTCGCCTTCACTTTAGGCCTAGCCAAAAATTGTAGTCTCGCCTGACACTTTAGGTCTAACAAGATAAATGTGGTCTAGCCTGCCAGCTTAGACCTAGCTAAAAATATGTAAATCTCGCCTGTCAGTTTAGACCTAGTAAAATAATATGTAGTCTCACCTGCAAATCTGAGTCCTGTAAAAAATCATGTAGTGTCGCCTGACGCATTGTGAAAAAAAATCAAGTACTCAACTATCAGTTTGTGAAATTTCAAATGATGATTGCAGAAAAATCTGGGTTTTTCCAGTATAAATTGAGCTCGCATTCCCATTCCAGCATCATTTCACTACAGAACTTCGAACAGTCAAGATGGTTAAACGCCAGAGAGATAATAACCCACCCACTTCTGATGATAAAGAGCCTCAACCGAAATTGGTGGATTATTCAGACACAGAGAGCTCAGATGATGAAGATGATATTAGACCACCACCAAGGAAAAGAAGAGCTATGACTATGTATTCAGACGATGAAGATGATGAAGATTTGACTTCTTATTATACTATCAAGGCAGTCAACGAGAAGAAATCTAGATTATTTGGAGCTCAAGGGAAAGAGTTTCAACTCAACATCAAGACTTTCCCTGACAATGTTTCGCCATATCAATTCATATCAAGATTGTTTGATCAGCTGGTTGAAGACATTAAAGAAAGATGCCAGATGGAATCCAATGACAAGATGTGAATGACTATTCTTCATCCTGGATTGAAACTTGGAGTCTTTGTGACGTGGAGAGATGTCTCAGCTATGACTGGAGAAGCTGTGTTAGAAGAGATCATAAAAGTGCTCCAGTCCAATGAGAATTTTCGCATCAATGATGGACAGATGACTATTCAAGTCACAGTGGTAAGACTTCCAGTAGGCAGCGGACGTAAACCATTATATGCTGGTCTATACTTTGAGTCAGATAATATGAGCAAGAACAAGTAGAGTATTATACAGATCAACAACACCAAAGATGTAATGTGTATGGCAAGAGCTGTGGTGGCGGCGAAATGCAATGTGGATAAAGATGATTCAGAAACATGGAAGAAGAACTGGCATTATATGAGAAGATCAGATCGACCTGTACAGACCAGAGAAGCAATGAAGTTATTGGATCAAGCCAAGATTCCTCATACTAAGCCTTGTGGTATTGAGGAATACAAGAAGATTTAAGCTGTACTTGCTCAAGTACTTGATTAAAGTCCATTCTCAGTATCCTAAAGATGGACTAATATTCCCACTTCAGTTCAAGAAGAAGCCTGAGACGAAGGTTATCCATATTTACTTTAATGGAGTAGATCACTATGATGCGATTACGAAGGTGACAGGATTTCTGGGTGCCAGCTATTACTGCGAGTATTGTGATGTTGGGTATAAACAGAGAGGAGACCATAGATGTGCTGATGGATGCGATGGTTGCTATAATGACATTCCTTGTATTCGTGGTGAAAAGATACGTTGTATGGACTGTTAAGAACATTTCGTAGTAGAGACTGTTTTGCTGAGCATAAAGCAATGAAATCTAAGCAACATAAATCTATTTGTCATCTTGTGATTAATTGTGGTAAATGTAATTTTAGGATTGTGGGCTCAAAGAAAAATCATGTATGTCCAGGACAGAGAAAATGTAAGAATTGTAAAAAAATTGTTGGACCCAATCATCAATGCTATATTCAACCGAAATTGGTGGATTATTCAGACACAGAGAGCTCAGATGATGAAGATGATATTAGACCACCACCAAGGAAAAGAAGAGCTATGACTATGTATTCAGACGATGAAGATGGTAAAGATTTGACTTCTTATTATACTATCAAGGCAGTCAACGAGAAGAAATCTAGATTATTTCGAGCTCAAGGGAAAGAGTTTCAACTCAACATCAAGACTTTCCCTGACAATGTTTCGCCATATCAATTCATATCAAGATTGTTTGATCAGCTGGTTGAAGACATTAAAGAAAGATGCCAGATGGAATCCAATGACAAGATGTGAATGACTATTCTTCATCCTGGATTGAAACTTGGAGTCTTTGTGACGTGGAGAGATGTCTCAGCTATGACTGGAGAAGCTGTGTTAGAAGAGATCATAAAAGTGCTCCAGTCCAATGAGAATTTTTGCATCAATGATGGACAGATGACTATTCAATTCACAGTGGTAAGACTTCCAGTAGGCAGCTGACGTAAACCATTACATGCTGGTCTATACTTTGAGTCAGATAATATGAGCAAGAACAAGCAGAGTATTATACAGATCAACAACACCAAAGATGTAATGTGTATGGCAAGAGCTGTGGTGGCGGCGAAATGCAATGGGGATAAAGATGATTCAGAAACATGGAAGAAGAACTGGCATTATATGAGAAGATCAGATCGACCTGTACAGACCAGAGAAGCAATGAAGTTATTGGATCAAGCCAAGATTCCTCATACTAAGCCTTGTGGTATTGAGGAATACAAGAAGATTCAAGCTGTACTTGCTCCCAAGTACTTGATTAAAGTCCATTCTCAGTATCCTAAAGATGGACTAATATTCCCACTTCAGTTCAAGAAGAAGCCTGAGACGAAGGTTATCCATATTTACTTCAATGGAGTAGATCACTATGATGCGATTACGAAGGTGACAGAATTTCTGGGTGCCAGCTATTACTGCGAGTATTGTGATGTTGGGTACAAACAGAGAGGAGACCATAGATGTGCTGATGGATGTGATGGTTGCTATAGTGACATTCCTTGTATTCGTGGTGAAAAGATACGTTGTATGGACTGTAAAGAACATTTCGTAGTAGAGACTGTTTTGCTGAGCATAAAGCAATGAAATCTAAGCAACATAAATCTATTTGTCATCTTGTGATTAATTGTGGTAAATGTAATTTTAGGATTGTGGGCTCAAAGAAAAATCATGTATGTCCAGGACAGAGAAAATGTAAGAATTGTAAAAAAATTGTTTGACCCAATCATCAATGCTTTATTCAAAGTTATGAATGTAAATCTGAGATGACTGAAAATGAAGGAGAAGAAGAGGTTTCTCAACCTAAGAAATCTCGTTTCATCTTCTTTGATTTTGAGTCAAATCAAGAAACTGGTACACATCAGGTGAATTTCTGTGTTGCGCATAAAGCTTGTGATGATCGCATGGATTTGCCCATAGATACATTTTGTCCGACTTGTTCGACACAAACAGGTCTGAGAGAATTTATCTTTGAAGGCATAGACACTTTACCAC
Source organism: Loripinus fragilis (assembly GCA_964019695.1). NCBI lineage: Eukaryota > Metazoa > Mollusca > Bivalvia > Lucinida > Lucinidae > Loripinus > Loripinus fragilis. The sequence continues at coordinate 137,530,887 of OZ026515.1, forward strand.
AATTTTGCAATTGGATTTTAGGAGATGAGAATAAAGGAGTGACATGTATTGCACATAATTTTTGAGGATATGATGGTCAGTTCATCTTACACTATATCTTAGAATATGGTACAGTGAAACCTGAAGTGATCATGAATGGAAATACTATACTTAGAATGAAAGTAGGACGTGTCACATTCCTTGATTCTTATCGGTTTTTGCATATGAGACTGGCTAATTTCCCAGATACTTTTGGCTTGACAGAGATGAAGAAAGGTTACTTTCCTCATCTTGCAAATGCACTGGCAAACCAAAAGTATGTTGGACCTTACTTTCCTGTGGACATGTACAATCCTGGTCAGGTGTCTGTCAAAGATCGTGAGGTATTTTTAGCTTGGCATAAAGGGAAAATTGAGAGTGGTGCTATATTTGACTTCAGACAGGAGATGGAAGAATACTGTCGTAGTGATGTTGATATTCTAAGACGAGAATGTGCTTGTTTCAGACGAGAATTGATCAACATTAGTGGACTCGATTCTTTGTCTGAAGCTTGCACTATCGCTCAAGCTTGTTCAAAAGTATGGAGAAAAAATCATATGCCTGAAAACAGTATTGCAATCATCCCGACTGAAGGCTATCCTAATCAAAAGAACTACTCTATCAAAGCTGTAAGATGGATTCAAAGTGAAGCTAAAACACGTGGTATTGAGATCAAACATGCATTGAATGGTGGTGAGCAAAGAATCAATGGACATTATGTGGATGGCTACCATGAAGAATCTCGAACTGTATTTGAATTCTATGGATGTTACTGGCATGGATGCCCTACTCATTTCCCAGACAGAAACAGAGTTCAACATCATCAGTGTTTGACCATGCATCAGTTGTATATTTTGACTATTGGCAAGAGTGAAGAGTTACGAAAAGCTGGATATCAGGTGGTGGAGTTTTGGGAATGTGACTATGACAAAATATACAAGGAAGATCCAGACTTTAGATCTTTGGCGGACTCAGAATTTACAAACTTAGACCCTTTGAGACCAAGAGATGCTTTATTTGGTGGAAGGACTAACTCAACCAAACTCTATCAGGAAATTGATGAATCCTCTAGTGAAGAAATCAAGTACATCGATGTGTGTTCACTCTACCCATATGTTTGCAAGTACGGACTGTTTCCACTTGGACATCCCACCATCTATTCTCAAGAGAATATTGACAAAGACAATATCAGACAGTACTGTGGATTGACCAAGTGTAAAGTGTTACCACCCACCAATTTGTACCATCCAGTACTTTCTCAGAAATGCAGTCAGAAATTGATGTTTCCATTGTGTAGAAGTTGTGCTGAAAAGACAGATTCTCATATGAGATGTACTCATTTACAGGAAGAAGATAGAAGTTTTACAGGGACTTGGGTTACCATCGAATTGTTTGAGGCATTGGACAGGGGCTACAAGTTATTGGACGTGTATGAAGTCTGGCATTTCTCAGAGACAGCTCAATATGATAAAGCATCTGGAGAAGGAGGGATTTTTGCTGGCTATATTGATACTTTTCTGAGAATCAAACAAGAATCAAGTGGATATCATGATTGGTGTATGACTGAGCAAGAGAAGATCAAGTTCAAGCAAGATTATTTTGAAGCTGAAGGAATCAGATTGGAGAATGTTGAGAAGAATAAAGGAATGAGAGCTATTGCCAAGATCATGTTAAACAGTCTCTGGGGAATATTGGCACAGCGAGAGAATATGACCAAGACAGAATATATCTCAGAACCATCCAAATTTTTTGATCTGGTGACGAATCCAAACAAGATTGTCAAGAATGTGGACATTTGCAGAGAAAATCTTCTACTGGTCAACTGGGACGATACAGAATCTAGTGTGGAGCTGCATGCTTGCAGTAATGTGATTGTCGCAGCCTTCGTCACTGCTCAAGCCAGATTGAACTTGGAAAAGCTGAATGAACGTGTACTCTACTTTGATACAGACTCTATCATTTTTCATCACAAACCCCATTTATGGAACCCTACTATTGTCAACAACAGGCTTGGAGAATGGACAGATGAAGTGCCCAATGCTAGAATTGTGAAATTTGTAGGCATGAGACCAAAGAACTATGTATATGAATTTGTAGACAAAGATGGAAAGAGGAAATCAACTTGCAAAGTGAAAGGACTCACTTTAGATTACAATACATCTCAAGTCATTCACTTTGATCTTATGCTCAACTGGGTGAAGGAAGATACGAAAGACTTTAGAGAAACTGTAAACTACCATCGAATCAGAAAACATAAAGACAAGACTGTGGCTACTGAATTGCAATCCAAGACTTATCGGTTCACTTATACTAAGCGTGTCATTGTTGGAGATGAATATACTGTTCCTTATGGGTATTTGGCATAGATAGAGTAGTTCTGATGATCATGCACTGAACTTTTTTCTGATAAACATGTACTGAACTGTGTCTGATAAACATGTATTGTACAGTTTTTTGATGTATTAAACTGTTGGTTCATGTTCATTAAAATTTGAGCATAAATAAAGTTGTCTTTGTTATTTTTTCACAGTTAGACATGGCCCTTTCTACACACCAGTTGGACTCAAATCAAGATATTGGAATAGTAAATGAGTATGATCAGGAAATACCACAATCACAAACTGCAGACAACCCCGTGGCACCGCGAGGAAGAGCCGCTCAACCATCACGAGACACTAGGAAGACAAATTAAGCAAAGCAATCGGCTCTCTCTTCCCCATCAAGATGATTGCAATACTAGAATGGACATAAAGTAACGTACAACAAAACATAGAACAATTACAGACTTCCACAATGGGAGTAACAATAAACAAAAAGTCAACAACAACAGAACCACCGCCTTAGAACGGACAGCAGCCTAAGCCACTGGGGGGGCTTAAATGCATTTTACTGGTACCAAATCTTCGCCCTAGATTCTGCTGTTGTTGAAGTACAAGAAATGTTCAGCTCGCATGGAGGCCATCTAACTAATGCAATGTATCATCATGGAAAAACACTCTAATCAAATTACTACACCATTTTAAACATCCTTCTAATATTTTTATTTCTGGCCCAAGTGGATCTGGTAAAACTGAATTTGTCAAAAAGATGATTGAGTTTAAAGAAGATTTATTTGATATTTTACCCCAACGTATTGTTTGGTGTTACAGGGAATGGCAAAAATCTTATAATATCTTACAAGAACGTGAGGGGTCAAACATCAAATTTATTCAAGGTATTCCTGATGATGAAGATGAGATTGTCACTGATCCCAGTGCAACGCACTTGGTGATTTTTGATGACATGTTAGGAGATAAAGATGAAGAAAAAATTAAGTTATTGTTTACTAGAAAAGGACATCATAGAAATGCAAGAGTGGTGTACATCACACAAAATTTATTTCAACAAAGTAAATCTTCTTGCACCATCAGTTTGAATGCTCATTATTTAGTTTTATTTCAAAGTCCAAGAGATAAGATGCAAATTAGAGTATTGGCCAATCAACTTCAAGCTCCCCATATGATTCATGCGTTTAACGATGCCACATCTATACCTCACGGATACTTATTGGTCGATTTGAAACCAAATACACCTGATCATCTCAGATTCAGAACACAAATTTTTTAAAACTGGTTTACAAAATTAGATCAACAAGGACCTGTTGTCTATTTTCTAGGAGTATAAAAAGGTGTGTTTGAGTTTAAATAAATCATTTGTGTCAAACTGGCTCAACGAACATCAGCTAATCTGATACGTGCTCTGTATAATTTAAGCAGAGAACATGATAGTCATAAAAGAAAATCACTCTTAAATGCTGGTTTAATTGAAATGATCAAACGGTTTTCTTTGGCAGCTCAAAAAATTGTTCAGGGTAAGATGAAATTACCTAAACAAACTCAAAAATTTATGGATAGACATCAGGATGATGTTCGAAAATTAGCAAGTGCAATAGTTGACCCTGAAGTCAAACGCAGTATCATTTTAAAACCTGGAGGTGGTGAATTCTTTGGTGGTGTGATCATTCGAAGTCTGATTCGATGGGATGGAAATAAGTTGATGAGAAAATTTAACAAGAATACTAAACCTAAACCTAAGAAAAAATCAGTGAAAAAACCTAGAAAACAGAAAAAAAGAAAGGTTGATGATCGTTTTGTAACAAAACGTAAAAGTAAAACTCCTGCCTCATGGCAAAATTTAGGTCTTGATTCTCTTCTTCTTCTTCTTCTTCCAGTAAAGTGCATATCCCAAGGGCATAGTCGCACTGTGAAAACTTTAAAACATCCATGAGGGAAGGCTCTCTATGTACATCTAAAAGCAGGTTAAAAACAGGTTGTCCACAGTTACGGTCTTGGGATATCAGCACAGATGAGGACCTTGAAGTCGTCTATGGATTGTGCTGATACAGTACTGGCTGGCAGGGCGTTCCAGAGTCGGATCGCAGATGGGAAGAAGGAGCCCTGGTAGGCGTTGACAGAGCAATAGTATGGAAGGAATCGTTGTTGGTGACCTCTAGTAGATACTCCTGTAGGTGTCAAGTATTGGTTGGCAGTGATCTCCACGAGGTTATTGACGATGCGATACATCATTACAGTCTTGTTCTGCTGGCGCCTAGTCTGTAACTGCTCCCATCCTAGATCTTGCATCATGGAAGAATCACTACTGGTTTGTCTGTAGTCATTGAAGCAAAATCTGGCTGCCCGTCTCTGGACAGCTTCCACCTTGGCAGAATTGGTTTTAGTGTATGGATCCCAGGTTGTCGCTGCATATTCCAGTTGAGGACGAACTAGGGACTTGTAGCACTGGGCCTTGACATCCTTCGAGCAGCTGGACAGATTTCTTCGGAGAAAAGCTGTTGTCTGGTTGGCCCTCTTCGTCATTTGGTTAACATGACTGTTCCAAGACAATTTATTATCAATGGTGACTCCGAGGTACTTGGCTTGTGTTGTTTCCTTCAAAGTATGGCCATGAATGCAAATGCAAACACAAATGCAAGACGATCGTCCATAAATTTAGCAAGATTTACTCCTTTGAGAGCACAAGATTTGTTAAAAAGAAATGGATTTGGTGACACCATGCACATGTTAAATCCAAATAAATATCCATCGCCACCCCATTCTGAACGTCCAGACTTCATTTTTAAGAAAAACTATAAAAGGACTGTACATCAAATTTTTATACACACTCATAAACATGGCTGTAATAACAACACGTCGTAGAAAATTGCAAAATAAAATGAGAAAAAATCTCTGATTAAAACTTATGGTACATTTTTAGAAGGATTGACTCATTTATCTAATAAATGTCGTAAGAAAATGATTCAAGAATCTCACAAAGTCATTGATTGTGTAGGGAAATGTTGCATCAATCTTATAAAACGCAATGAACGTCTGGCAAATGCTCAAAAGAATCAGTTACGAGCTAGAAAGCAACATATACGTTTACTGAGTTCTAAGCAAGTTCCACTTAACAAAAAAGAAAAGTATTAATCAAAAAGGTGGAGCCTTGTTAGGATTTTTGTTAAAACCTTTAATTGCTCCTATCATAGGTTCTGTCTTGGGTGAAATTATCAAAAAATAAAAAATATGGATGGTCGTAAAATGGCTATTGTGCCATTTAAACTTTGGAAAGACATGAAACGCTGCAAAGAGGAACAAATTCAAAAACCCAGACTGCCTCCTGATCCTAATGTATCTGCCACAGCCAGTCTTCAAAGAGACTTATCTTCTGTCATGGCCAATGAAGATTTGTCTGAAGCTGAAAAATCTCAATTATATGGCCAGACCTTACACAAATTTAAAACGGCTCATCAAAAAGCTTTAAAAGAAAAATCTTTTTTTCCCCAATCTGACCATAGTTCTTCCAAAAAGAATCAATTGGTCATAGATAGTGTGCCTTCCACCATGAAACGTAAAGCTCAGCTTTTAGTTTCACTTCTAAAAACTAACCCAAATGTGTCCTGGGAAGATGATCATTAGACATCGTAAAGGCAGTGAACCTACAGGTTGGCAAGCGTTTGCAGAAGGTTTAAGAGACATGAATATTCCCCAAGATGTAATTGGAAATAGGGAAAGGTGGGACTGGATGCATCGTGCTCCAGAAACTCCTGAAATGGATTATATCACTCCCAAACAAAAACGCACTATCAGAAAAACGGCAAGTCGTATTCCTGTTTCTGTCAGGTCTGCAAACAGTTTGAGTGTCAGAAAACGTATCAAAGACCATTTTTCCTCTCCGGCACTTTTATCTGCCACCAAAAAAACGTATAAAAGAAGAATTTTTTCCCCATGGGTCAGTTACAATGAAGCTTGAACAGTTGTATTACGATCCCAAAAGTCCTGCTGCGTATGCAGGTGAACAAGCTTTGTACAAATTTGCTAAACAATCATCCCAAAAAGTAAAACTTCAAGATGTTAGAGACTGGTTAAGAAAACAATAGACTTATACTTTACATAAACCTATTCGTAAAAAGTTTTTGCGACGCAAAACGGTAGTGGCTGGAATTGATACTCAGTGGCAAGCAGATTTGGCAGACTTATCAAAATTATCAAAGTCCAATGACAAGTATACAGCTGTAGATATTTACTTTGCATCATAGATGTCTTTTCTAAATATGCATGGGTGGTACCTATTAAAGATAAAACTGGAAAAACTTTAGTCATTGCTTTCAAATCTGTGTTAAAAAGTGGACGATGTCCAAAAAGTTTGCAAACAGATAAAGGAACTGAATTCAAAATAAAGAATTTCAAAATTTCTTGAAAATTAAGAAGATTCATTTCTTCACTACTGAAAATCCTGAAACCAAAGCCAGTATTGTTGAACGCTTTCAAAGAACTTTGAAATCTCGCATGTGGAAATATTTTACTCATCATCGCACTTTGTGATATGTAGACATTCTTCCCAAATTAGTACATGGATACAATCATGCTTATCATCGAAGTATTAAATGTGCACCTGTGTCTGTAACTCTTAAAAATGAACCACTGGTGTCAGAAAACTTATATGGCAAATCGAATTCTAAAAAGTCAAACCAAAATTCAAAGTGGGTGATTTTGTGCGTATCAATAAAACAAAACGCACATTTGATAAAGGTTATTTACCAAACTGGACACAAGAATTATTCCAAATTTAAGCAGTGGTCAAAACTCAGACTCCTATCACCTATAAAATAACTGATCTTGAGGTTGAATTAGTCAAAGGTACTTTTTATTCACACGAGTTACAAAGTGTAGAGAAAGATCAAATTTACGAAATTGATTCTGTTTTAGATCACAGAAAACGTAAAGTAGGAAAAAAGTGGGTGAAAGAAATTAAAGTTCACTGGAAAGGTTACCCTTCAAAATTTGACAGTTGGATTTTAGAATCTGATCTTGTATAAAAGCATGAAAATGGATCTCAGAGGATCATTTGTACGTGGTGATACTGCTTCAGTACAATTTGCAGAAGGTCGTGATCGAATTGTTAAAAATCGGTTCACTTTTTTTGCTCAGATCATTGTTGTTTACATGATCATTATCACATCATTAGTTCAAATCAGTCTGAGAAGTCCAGATAAAGAATTGTGGCTAATTCTACTCAGTAGTTCTATTGGTTACATACTACCATCCCCAGGTTTAAAATTTAGAAAACAAACTAGTCCAATTTCTGCTGACGAAACAGATTCATCCAAACTCAAACCGTGAACAACTTTTATTTGACACTCTTGAGTGATAGTTCACTCAGTAATTTTTAAAAAAAATATGCAATGTGACTTTAAAGTGAAATTAGATCATTCCATACAAATTGAAAAAGATAATTGGGAAGTAGGTTTGGTAGAAGTCATAACTCCAACTGAAGTAAATAATATCACAAAAGAAAACAATTATGTGATCTTAAGATTTTATGATAGAAAAATGGGTGAGGAGATAGATAATTGTACAAACTATGGATTTTATATAGACCAAAAAATCTATATCCAAAAAGGTTATTATGCTTCTCCACGCCATTTAGTTGAAGAAAAACAAAAAAGTATCAATTTTCAATATGGACTGACACTAAAAAATAGCAATGCTACCATTTCAATCACATATGGTGAAAACAGTACTCGAGTCAAACTTGATGTTCAAGATCCTACGAAAGTCAAAATTATTTTTCCAAAGGCAATTGCAGAAATATTTGGTGTAGATAGAAATTATTTTGATAAACCAGTAGCAAATGAAAAATACATTTTCAGATATGGTGTGGATTTGAACACAAAAATTCATCAACTTTACATTTACTCTGATTTAGCAAGCTATATATTTATTGGTGATGTTACTGCACCTATCTTGAGAGTGTTGCCATTCGAAAGTAAAAGAGAGAACAATCATTTACATCAAGAATTCGTCAATGTACACTACGTACCAGTAGCAAAATCTTTCATAGATCAAGTGCACATGTTTATAAAAGGTGATACAGGTGAAAATGTGCCATTTATCTCTGGGAAAACGTTAGTGAAACTACATTTTCGACAGAAAGAATAATGTTGAAACAATCCAGAAGCATTATGTCTCTTCAATCTGGGAAAAAAAATTTCTTGTGTACAGAGGCGTTTCAAGACAATATGGCAATGGTTTAGGATCCATTTTTAAAGCTGCATTGAGAACAGTGATTACAATTTTAAAACCAGTTGCAAAAGCAAGTTTAAAAAGTGTGAAAAAAGGAGCTAAAGATCAAGGGGTTCAAGCTCTAAAAGACATTGTGAGTGGTGAAAATGTAAAAAAAAGTTTTAAAACAAAGAGGAAAAACAGCTTTGAAATCTTTTGGTTAGTCAACTATAAATCAGTTGGCTATAAATTCAACTCAAAAACGCAAAAAGCCCCAGTCTCAATCTAGACACCAAACTGTTAAGAGGGGTTTTAAAAGCAGAGCAAAAACGTTTAATCTAATTAAACGTCTGGTATTTGCAAAAGATATATTTGACGAAAAATGATTCAACAAGGTTCTTGCGATTGCACAAAAACGGAATTGGATATGGAATCCATTCCACCCACCATGACTACCATGCAAGGCACTCAGTGGAATGATTATCATCCCATCGCTTCTCTTGATAGTCATCATGCACCTATTGAATTTCTAATTCCATCTCACACCGAGTTTTACACTGATTTGTCACAAGCCTATCTGTATATCAAATTCAGAATCTTAAAGCAAACGGGTAAAGATCTTGACATGGATGCAAAAGTATTTCCAATTAACAACTTTTTTCACAGCATGTTCAGTGGCATTGATTTGTATATCAACAATAAATTGATCACAAATAATTTAGACACATATCCATACAGAGCATACCTGGAAAATTTATTTTCTTATGGTTCTGATGTCAAAGATAATCAACTGAAAGCAGCAGAATTTTGGTCTGAGGATGAACCTGGAGCTTTTGAAGATATAACAAATACATGTATCACTGATCGTGGCCAACACGTAGCAAAAAGCAAATCCGTGGAGTTTCAGGGTAAATTACATTTGGATCTTGCTATGCAGGAAAAATATTTGCCTAATGGTTTAGAATTAAAACTTAGACTCAATCGATCATCTCCTCAGTTTTGTGTGATGAGTGATAATTATCCTGCAAAAATCAAAATATATACTGCTATCTTGAGAGTACGAAGTGTACAGCTTCTACCGGCCATAAGTAATGAACTGAATCAAACTATTGCTCATCACGATTCTTAATTTCCAATCAGAAGAGTTGAAATCAAAACTTTTACAATCAGTAGTGGCACAAGATCTAAAATTGAAGATCATCTTCTCACAGGTCAACTTCCAAAACGAGTTTTTATTATGAGTTATTATGAGGCATTTAATGGGAATTTGGATACTAATCCTTTCTTTTTCCAACATTTCAATCTAAGTAAAATGGATGTCACTTGTGATGGACATAGTGTCTATGGAAAACCATTTGAACCTAGATTTGGAAATGATCAGTATCTCAGGTCTTTTCTATCTGTTTACCAAGCATTAGCAAGTCAGAATCAGGTCCAAAATTGCAACATTGATTATGAAGACTACAAAGGAGGCTACTGCTATTGCCAAGACAATCAACGTGCTTGTGTATGCAGAGTTTTACAACCTGATAGAAATCAACGGACTTAGAGAAGTTACCACAGATTACTAAAGATGAACGCAGGATACTTCATTGAACATGACTTGATGTACCAAACAAATGCATGCAGTGCAACAGTCCAGCCATCAGATGAGAAGAGTACCTTACAGAAAGAAGTAGAAGACAACAGGGATATCGATTGTCTTATGAAGACTCTTCTAAAACAAGCCATATTGACTTGTCTAAAGATGGCAGTTGGAGACTGTGCAAAGCATGAATGTCATGGATGCAAAATGAACCACCCAAGTCAGAAATACCACGATATCTGTCTATGGACTTCTCCAAGAGAATGGATTGAAGATTATGGATGTCATGATCCAGGCTTAGAGGGCCTAAACATCTACGATGTGATGAAAGACTTTGACAATAGAATATGGAACTATCTGTATGGCGACAGTTTGCGACACCCTATGGACTTTACAACAGGGATCAATCACCTGACGCCAGAAGAAAATTAAGAAGCCTATAAAAACTGGCAGTACTTCAAGAAAAATCAAAGTGACTGTTTATATGTGCTTCGTGGTCACCTGCTGGGAAAGGGCTGACCTCTTGGCTCTCGTTTGTGGTGTCTTCTGTGAGTTTGTCACTTTCCCATTGGTATCCTGGGTCAGGTGTGGTACTTGATTGTATCGATTCCTGATCTTTGCAACCTTACTTACTTTAACAGAACAGTGGAAGACGTATTTGGCCAAGAAGCTCATAGAATCCTATGAAGAAAAGGAAACTGAAGAAAACGAGAAGAGCCCAGAAACAGAATAAAAATGAACACTGTTGAACTAATCAAAGTCATAAACAATATACCTGTGAAAGGAGAAGTATGTGCCAAGGATTTACTACCAGAGAAGAAACCACTGGATATGAAGGCTTACATTGTAAATACAGATATATCCACAGATCCAGGAGAACATTGGGTGGCTATCTACTTCAGAAGAGATCAAGTTATCTACTTCGATTCATATGGAAGACCACCAGAAGAGCAATATGTTCTACCATTTATTGAAAGAAACTCTTCAAGATGGATCCATAATACAGAATGTTTACAGAGTCCATGGAACAAATTATGTGGAATGTGGTGTATCTACATCATTCACCAGCTCAACAAAGGACTAGATCTAAACACAGCCATTCATCAAGAACTATATGGAACTGGAGATGATTTATACCAGAATGATAGAGATATCGGGATGTAGTTCAGCTATAACTATGCCAGAGTCATCCTATCCCAGAATGGAATGAGACGCATGGCTCCTCCTGACTTTTTATTCAAACACAGAATACAGACTTGCAAATGTCATAATTATTCACATCACCTTTCAAAGAAGTACCCTAAGTATAATATGTTGTAAATATGTTAAGGGAAATTATTGTAAACAATGAACAGAGGGACAGACCTAATCCTCTGTCATTGTATTCAGTTATAGTTAGCAGGGCAATAAAGTTATAGAAATGTTCACCAGTCTTTGTTGTTCTTTTCAAAAATCAGTAGTAGTAAGCTTGAGACGGCTAGCTATACACTAGTTAACGCTACAGAGTGATGCCTCTAGGAGTTGAGGTCTTGATTGACCAAGAGACTCTAAGACGCATGGTACTTAGTAGCCTTGACTATTACACACACCATATAGCACCACATACTATACCCCCTAAAATGACTAAGTTATCTTCAAAGCTGAATTTAACTAAGTTATTTTATACATCACCACAGCAGAACCTTTATCCCCCTCAAAAATGACTAAGTTATCTTCAAAGCTGAATTTAACTAAGTTATTTTATATATCACCACAGCAGAACCTTTATCCCCTCAAAAACGTCTATGTTATTTCCCAACAGCCCAGGAAACTATCATAATCACAACCCAACCAGTAAATCAGACCAGGAAACTATCACAATCAAAGGCCCAACCAAAATACCCCTAAAAATAAACTAAGTTATTCACAGCTAGTCACTCAAGCCTACCAGGGGTGGCATCTATGGCCCCATTTTTTTTAGCCTGAAATTCTAAGTTCTTTTCAGGCTTAAAAAAAGGGGCCAGAGTGCCCCCCATTACTACTCTTGTATTACAAAACCTCATGCAAAAGTATCTCTTTAAATAGAAAGATTGTCTAAAATAGTTTGATTACAAACGTTCTATAATAAAGCTGTCTAGTGTAACATTTTATTGTCCAGTGTATTATCTTATTATCATAAAGGTACATTTATTACCTTTACAAAATGTATGTTTGTAAGTCATATATCTCGCATATGGTATCTGTACTGTCTTTTAAAGAGACTAAGTCTGCAACTATGAACATTTTTCAAAAAAAATATTTCTTTTTAAATCATTTGTAAAAGTAGAATTAAGTTATGTTTTCACAATAAATCTGTTCACTATAGCTGAAAACTGCACGGACAAGTAAATCATCTTATAAAAACAGGTGTGTTTTCTCATGTTGGTAATTATTTGCGTCCCTCCAATAATTATAGACAATTAATTTTAACATAAATGCTGTTGTTTTGATACTGATAATTTGTTAAGATTTACGAAATTGGTAAAATGTAAACCTGAATTTTAGTTTTTTACTGTGTTCTTGAAAAATAAAAACATTAGTTCTAAAATTAAAAGATCAAAAGTTACAGACTGTGCAGCTTTATATGTAATAACCTCATGTAAACGCTAATTTATTCACATCAGTTCAAGGGTAATGAAAAAGCAGGAAGATGCTCCAAAGCACTTCAACCATCTTTTTTTCAGTGTATTTATTAATTCAACTAAGATTCTAAATAAATTAGCAGTGTCTATGGTGGTATCTTTCCAGTTAATTAAAAGAAGCGTATATTAAAAAAACAAAGATATTATAATACCACCCACTTGGATTCTGGCTTAAATTTGCACAAAATTATGTTATTTAAGCCTAACATTTTTATATCATTAAATAGAAAAAAATCATTCCGCAAAGTATCTAATTTTCTTAATAAAAAGTGATAAAGAAACCAAATCAAAACAAAAAGAAACAAAACAAAACATTTAATCATATAGTATTCCTTTTGCATTGTCTAAAACAGGCTTTAGCTGTCCATCTGCAATATCATTTCAGGTACTGATCGTATTTGAATTTTTGAACTAATTCAGAAGACAACAGCCTCAGTGTCGAATTAGAAAAAAAAAGACACAGTCTACTTTGGGGAAATAAGTGACATCACAGAGTGCTATTTATATTACCAAATAAAATATTCCGTAAAGAAACATTGTAAGTTATCGTATCGTACTATTTATTTTCGTTAAAACTTAATTCATGTTGTGGTATTTTATATAGAAAACATAGTTGTCACAAATGCATTATAATTAACATTTCAGTTAGAAATGCCTGGGTATTCTACATTTTTAGTTATCTGTGAATGCATTTTGCTAAAATATCCAATCACAAGAATACTAGCATTTATATAAAAAGAATATATTACATTCCTTTGAAGACCATTAAATGACAGATATTTTAGTAACTGTGGGAAGTGGTAATTTTCATCTTTGCAGTTGCTAGATAAGTTTGGCACATTTGGATGGTATGTGTATTGCTGTAACTCAAGCTGAAAACGGATTTTACATGATATTGGATCATTCTCCAGTGTCGGTATCTTTTGAAGCTCGGATGTCTGCAGATTAATACTACAGAATATGAAGACGTCTTGTTCTTGTAACAGCTATTAACCGGATCTCGCTCAATTCCCCAGCAACTCCCCACTTCCGCTCCGAACTACCCAGCAACTTTCCACTTCCGTTTCCTAGATATGGGCTATCTACCCAACTCAAACAGATGCTCTCACACCACATACCAATATAATCCCTATTAGCGAAACTGCGCTAGCCGTTTATATCAATGGAGGATGTCCATTTATCATAACATTCTCTGACGTCACTTTAAACTCATCTTCCGACCACAAATATCCGCATCACTCCTTTTGCGTAGAAGTGAACACATGTGTAAAGTTCTATTTTTAAAACTTGAATTTGTACCCTCACATTTCCAAAAATAAGTGAAGAGTCTCCGTCAATACTGAAACAGACAAAATTATAACGTCAATCTGGTATGTTGCAAACTTGGTCAATTATTATTGTAATTTTCAAGAAGAAGCCAATAATCAAAAACACTCGTGTAAGGTCCCTTTTAACCAGTTTGTCAAAGCCTAAATGCCGATGCCTAATTATAATATACGTAGATTTGATCAAACTTGAACATCTGTTTTCCAACAATCACTTACGCGCGAGCAATTATATTGATCAGCGATAAAAAAAGCGCCTTTAATGAACAAAAAACAGTTAACCCTTAAAGCGCCACCTATAATTTGCAGCAGACGACAATTTCAAATTTTGCCGCTATTTCAAAAATAACAAATGAGGCGTGATATTTCATGAGAATCGTCTGCTGACAGACGATTCCAGCAGGCGATTCTCGTGAAATCTCATACCTTATTTCTTTCGAAAATTAGGAAAGATGTTGCGAGATGTGTCGTCTGCTGCAGTCATGATTGGTGATTTAAGGGTTAAGACCAAATACGTACATGTATGCAGAAAAATACAAAGCCAGTTGTAGCCCTTAAAGCGAGGATCACTTCAAATGGTATTTTGTTATGTCGTCTTTTGTTTTCGAACCGTCTCCCGCAAACAGCGTAGACGCAGATCTGACTGCTCCTACAATCTAGGTCCACGCTGTCCGAAATTTGCACTTGTGTGTTTTGCACACGTTTTAAATGCTTTAACTCTTTATTACTGCTGATAACCTTTGCAAACAAATTGGACCTGATCTCGATCCAAACTATTTAAAACGCTGGTAGCATTCCTAAAAGATGTTTCTGAAAAGCAAATGGAAGTTAAAAGGAAAGGTGTGCAGCATAACAAAAAGTTAGCAGAGAACCATATCATGTTAAAATGCCAGGAACATATCGTTTATAAGGTTTTGTCATTTCTTTTTGCATGCTGGTTTATCGTGCATGCTTTACAGTTCATAGACTTTCATAAGTTGTTGTTGTTGTTGTTGTTGTTGTTGTTGTTGTTGTTGTCGCCGTAGTCGTCGTCGTTCAAGTATTCATCACCTTTGACTGGTCTTTGTGGGGTTTTGGGATATGAAAAACAGGTACCAATTCCTCTTATTGATCCAATTCTCACAAGTAAGAAAATTAGTAACAATTCCTCACACTTGAGAATAATTGGTACCACTACTACACACATGTTAGGAGTCGGTTCCAAATCCTCATACATGTGAAGAATCTCAATTAGCTATCTGCAACTATTATAGAAAAGGCTAAGTTTCAACATTGACCTTGTCTGGAAATAAGAGTTTTTTATAGTCAATCCTATCTCATGCACTACTGTGTTTCCAGGACTTAAGTTACCCCCGTCTTTTGCTGATTATTCTTTAATGGTGATTTAAGTTGAAAATAAATTAGAGAAATGAATTTAGATATAGAACGCGTAATGGAATTATTTTTTTCCACATAAATATGAGTTTTTGTATAGGCTGGGACTAGATGGTATTTTGGTGTGTTTTTGCTGCTCCTCTTTTAATTAGTCCCCAAGTGAACCTCACAATATAAATAAAACATGGCTTATACAGGTCAGTGGAGGTAATTCGTCAGTCCTACAGATAAGAGTGCGTAACAGAAAATTATTTTTCCTATTTCTCAACCAAAAAATATTTGGTGTGTACTCATAACAACCGTCTCGATGATACAGTTCTTTTGAGCACCCAAAATACGAATTTAAACTGATGAAGACAGCCGCAGCTTCACGCTAAAATTGCTTAACTGTACCATTCTTCGTGCATTAGGCTATGATTCGCTGCTTATACTGACTAATAAACTTCACTGTACATCTAAAACCGATGCATTGAAATGGCCTGTGTTCAAAGAACGATTCAAATAATAGTAGTGTCTAAACCTTAAATGCTTGGTTGTTGTCCGCTGCTGAATTTTCTTTCGAGAAAATTATTTTCTAAAAAAATGTCTTTCAGGAATACAAGTAGGTTTTCAAACAGTATGGATCCAGATAATGCCCAACATTTTAGCCTGAACTTGGCTTTGGCTGTTAACAAAGTTTATCAGCGAAATATCAAGCAGGCAAATATTTGATGCTTTTAAGTTTAATGCATATCCCCAATTCGCTATTTCTTGTCAACTCTCTAATTTGCTTAAATTGTCGTCATAAACTCTTTAATTACTAGTGTCGTCTGCTGATAACCTTTGCAAACAATTTGGATCCAGATCAGGCCTGACAGGCATGATCTGAATTGGCATGATGTGGATCCAAACTGATTGACACTCTACTGATATTCCCCAAGTGCGGATCCAGAGGGGGGGACAGGGGGTCCTGACCCCGCCCCCCCCCCCCCGGAAAATCACAAGTTATATAGGTTTCTATAGGGTATAAGTAATTGCCTCCCCCCCCCCCCTGGAAAAAGTTGGACCCCCCTGGAAAATGTTGGACCCCCTCTGCAACCTTGAAAAATGACAGATTTCTTCGAAAATGACCATTTGACTTCTGTAAAATAAGCTGAGGACTAAAATAAAGCGTTGTCAGAGCTTCTTTTTTTTGTCAGACTGACCTGGACCCCCCTGACGAAAATTCCTGGATCTGCGCATGTTCCCCGAAAAAAAAATTAGAAAAAAAACAACAACAACAAACAAACTGATTTTGAAAAAAATATCAGCAGACGACAAAAACATGACAAATTACCTCGTAGGCAAAAAGAGAAACGGAAGGTGCTACAAGTACATACAGGTTTCATGCTTAAGCCTTATATTTGCCTGCTTTCAATACGGCATGGTCTAGGATCCATATATACTTTTACAATTGCGTGTGTGCGTGCGTGTGTGTGTCAAAGTGATGACGAGTGAGCTTTGCGGAATAGATTTTCGTTGAATCAGCGGATATAGATATTCCTGTAGGCTAGTACATATCATCATAGCAATGCAAATATACCACTGTGTATCTATAGGGGTACACATGGGTATATTCACAGGAAAAAAAACAACTAAGTTATTCTTTTGTACAGGGGATTTGGGCTTCATTTACAAATAAAGGCGTCTCCCAAAAATAGGTTTTAGTTACGCGGTGTGCATTTAAATCCACATGCTAAGTGACGTTCTTCTAGGCTCAATTTAAAGCTGTTTAAAAAAAGAAAAACGGGGGTCACTCAAACCCTGGAAATACATTACTACTGAGTTGTCTGTAATTTTGACGTCGTGTCTTGCTGCGATTAAATACTTGCTATATAATATTGTGAAACAGTTTTTGAGAGGAATGGTAAAAATATATTTTGGTCTATTAAAAACTCAGGTGAGATTCTTAACAAATTAAAATCTTAAGGCGTTTTAGCATATCGTGTGACTACATATGATTTATCTACTCTCTATACTACATTGCCTCTTCATCTAATCAAAGAAAAACTACCTTAATTAATTGAACAAACAATCAAAAGACTCACTCTGAGAGGTCTCACTTTATTTGGCTTGTAATGAGAATCGCGAAATTTTTCACTTCTAAACAACCTAAAAGATTAAAATTGGTGTCATGTCAGAAAGTGTGTGACGCTCTCCATTATCTTTTGTACAATATATTTATAAGATTTGGCTAAACATTTGTATTAGCAAAGTGTAGGTATTCCTATGGATAATAATTGCGCTCCTGTTGTTGCAGATTTGTTTTTGTTTTGGTATGAGAGAGACTTCATGTTGTCTATTTCTGACAATAATCAAGCAGATGTTGTTAAAGCATTTCTACCTCAAGATATCTAAATGACTTGCTTTATATTGCTATTCCTTGTTTATAACAACTGGTAAGTCAGATTTATTCCACTGTACTTCAGTTAAATAAGGCAATTTCCTCAGATAATGAAGCCCCTTTTTGGACTGAGACGTGTACATTCCATAGGCATAGTTTAAACTAAAACTTGTGAAAAACATGACGATTTTATTTTTTAAGTATTTAATTTTTCATTTTCCCGCTTCCCTTCCAATGGTGTACACATTTCGTAACTTAATCGTTTTGCAAGAGTACGAGGGTCATTTTTTATGTTCGTAGAATCGGGCTGCATCTTAACAACTATAGAATTTACGGTACCATAAGTATACATATTTTGAAACGTCTAGCTTCTGTCTATCAACTGATATAAATTTTACATCATTAGCGCTTAGTTCCGTTAATCTATTTAGCTTTGGATAGGGCATAAAAAGGACACTGGTCGAAATCCACGCCATTTTAACCACACAGCACGCTGTTAAGTTCCATTCGCTATGGTGATATAAGCATTTGTCAAGCCGATTTTTCCTTTGCACCATCAAAATAAATTATTCAAACTCTAATCGTAGACAAGTACAGCAAAACTATAAGCATGTTGTTTGCTCTTTTGCAACAATTTTAAAACACCCATCAATATACCAAAATAATCACAGTCAAGTGCTAGTTATTATATCTGTTAAAATTACAATTATGAACAAATTTAAAAAATTCTTCTGGTTTTGCATAGCACATGATATACTCAATCATTCGTCAGCAGTTATATTGATTTATTATACCTTACGTTAATTCCCCATACAAAACTTCCATAGACGAACGACTGATATTTTATAATATCACCCGTTGCTACAGCGACGGTGAATACTGCCACGTGTTTGCCATAGCAGCGGGTGATATTATAAAATATCAAGGCCGTCACATGATGCGCAACGCCGATGCGCGTACGGTTCGTTCACGTCAGGAGACGTTCAACAGCAATGGCGGACATGACGCATGATTTGGCGACTTTAAACTCCAAATAACTTCGCTGTTCATGGTCAGAAACATAAAGTGTGGGTACTCATTTTCTTAGTTAGGACAAGAGGAACACGTTGAGACCAAAATTAAGCAGATAAGGCGAAATTTTCTATTTTGCATCAAAACAGCATCCTGTGCAGTATCTCATTTAAAATGACGCTGCTTGGTGTTAAGTTTGACGTCATCAGCTTTAATGACGTAATTTGTTAAACGGAACGTCAGTGATCAGGTCGGGCATTCAGATCGTTAAAGAAGAACCATTTTTGTGAAATATTTAATTTCATTCAAGCGTAAGAGATAAGAGGCTGTTCATTATTTTCCCTTTGGATCTCCCCTCACCATGATAGGCATATTGAGTAAGAGAAGTACTTCAGAAAATAAGGGATCTAGTCTAATGTTCTGTTCGGTATAATAAAATAAATATTACATTTCCTGCAAGGGTGATAGTCGAAAATATCATCCCTCGGAATGTGATTATCAACCTCGGCTGCGCCTCGGTTGATAATCACATTCCTCGGGATGATATTTTCGACTATCACCCGCGCAGTGAATGTAATATTTATATAATATCGATTTAAGCGTGTAACTAGTAACTTCCGGTACTGGCATGCCCCCATGTTACAAAAAGTGGGTGGGGTAAATCAACCCCGCGTAGTAAACACAATAACAATCGGATCTGCATAATTTTCTTATTGCAGTAATAAAAACACCTGTTTAGAGGCACAAAAACAGTTTTAATGTATTTTCTCAATTTAGTAACGCTTTATGACGTCATTTATATACAAAATAAGGGATTTTAGCACCCCCTAGGCTATTTATTTTGCAGTTCATTTCTAATAAAACAAAAGTATTAACTTTGTTTTGGTGTGAAAGTTACCATACCACTTCCATCTACCATATAAACAAGAAAATTATAATACTTCTTTACAGCTAAAATATTAAGCCACATTCAAAAGCCCGTATCCAACTTCCACTTGTGTCAACTTTTTACAATAAAAGTTTATATGCATACTGTTCCATTTGCTGAGGTTCCAAACAAATCATTCGTAGCCAATAATTGCTACGTATATGCTAAAATCTTTATATAATATTGTAGCACGTGGCGTCCTTGATCTGCATTCAAATTCTCAGAAGCTTTGCATGGCTATGGACCCATTTTCATGCAAGTGTTACTAACGTTCTGTCAGAGACTAAGTCCATAAATGTCATATTTCTACCATATTCCCAGTGTGCGATATACAGGTATGTCTTTGCCTCTTAGAAGGCATTTAAGTAATGCATTTTGAAAATTTTTTAAGTTGCATGTATAGATAAAAACCTCAATCTTTCCAAATATATGCATAATGTATGCATTTACTTTCGCCGTTTTCATTAAATCTACCTTTCTACGAACATAAAAAACGTCCCTCGTATGTTCTAATATTGATGACTTCAGCAACAGAAACAAATTTTTGACTTCTAAGTTACTAAAACAAGATTATCGATGCCATATACTTCGCAAAGTGTTTTCTAAATGGTATTACCGACACTCAGAGTTGATTGTAAAATACAATATTTGCTTAAAGACCCTTCTGCAACAAGGCATATCAGAACCTGTATTTTATGGCGATTTAGTTTATAAATTTTAAAAAAATGTTGGAAAGCCTAAAATTAGTGATGAATTTAAAAAGATTATTAAACGTTATAGAAGAGTTGGGTACAGCATGGATATCATGCGACAGTATGTTTGCTTAGTTGTAAACACAATCACGGTTTATAGCTATGGCTTCCTCTTTAATTGCACGACGGTGGGTCAGGCCTCGGAACCAATGACGGTCCTGACGTAAAGCTTTAATCCGTTGCTTAGTGCCTATTGCTTGCCGTTGGCTGGGCCTACCGTAGCCCAACTTCAGGTTTCTATTAGCTCTGACTATGTGTCAGTCATGAGCCATTTTCTTTGTTTCGTCATAGTGTGTTAATTTCATTCGATTGTCTCTCTGTGATAAATACACTGTATTAGTAAGGAAGCCTCCATACGAGCTAAATAATTTGTGTTTTAACAACAACAGAATCAAGGGCGAAGATCTGGTACCAGTAAAATGCATTTAAGCCCCCCCCCCCCCCCCCCAACAGGTGGCTTAGGCTGCTGTCCGTTCTAAGGCGATGGTTCTTTTGTTGTCGATCCGTTGTTTGGTGTGCTTCCCATTGGTTGTGGGGGTTCTGTGTTTGTCTTTGTTTTGTTGTGCATTATTTTGTGTCCTTTCTAGTTTTGCAACCATCTTGAAGAGGAAGAGAGAGATGATGACTTTGCTTTTATTGCCTTGCGGATGTCTTGTTACTGTAAATTTTCTGTGACTCTTACTCACGATGCCGTGGGTTGGTCTGCGTTGTGTGATTGTGGTATTTCCATATCATACTCACTTACTTTTTTTATAAAAGTATGGTATGCGTGTAAAGAATCGGGATCGAATGCAAAATGAAGCATCTTTGGGAAAGTATTTTATCTATGTGAGGAACATGCATGATTGCTATATAACATTTGGCTACGTGCGTATTTCGCTCACACGTGAAAAATTTTGGCATGCAATTCTTGACGTATTGGTACCAATTCTTCACGTGCTATGAGGAATTGGTACCAATTCTTAAAAGCGAGAAATTGACGAAGTGTAAAATAAATGGTTCATCATAGTACCAATCTGTCGGTCTATTAAAGTCCTAAAAAGAATACTTCTAGATAATAAATAGCAGATGAAATACTGAATACTGATTATCAATGAATAAATGGGGTGAATAATGGTCCAAATTTCAATGATGAGAGAATACAAGACCCACAGAGATTCTCATATAACACAATACATCCATTTTAAACAATTAAAATTTGATTTTGATCCTCTAAAATGGCAACAATCTTTAAGAGACCTTCATCATAAAGTCAAGATCACCAACATTTAATTATTTATTTTCCAAAACGTACAAGAAAATAAAGAGTGGTGTAACATGAATATACTGACCCACACAAGCCGCCTAGCGCAGTCGGAGGACTGCAGATCCAGTGATCGCAAGTTCGATCCAGGCCCGTTCCCATACTTTCATGGATAATGATCATGAAATATTTTCTATGGTCATTCTCCTCCCTTCCGCTGATCCAAGAATGGTTGTTGTCAGGTAATTACAAGCGAAAGTATGTATACGAAGTACTGGTTAACCGCTTAGTCAAGCTGCAACCTAGTAACTAACTTCGAGGTGTGTTTTCAAAGTATTTCTAGAATTTTTCAGTTTTAAGTTCAACAAAAATTTCACAATTTTTATAATTTAATTAAATCTTTTTGAGTCAAATTAAATATCTACTAAAAACTAACTCTAACCCAAAGTTCTATTATCTGAGGCTCACACTCTGGGCTTCATCTTATATACCATGATGTCACGTGATAGAAGCTGACCACAACGCCACCCAATGACATCATCATTAACCAATCATATTTATCATTAAGCGCACTCAACATATGTAAGAACCTATCAGAAAGAGACCACGGTGGCTCAGTGGTAGAGTGCTTGACTCGAGACCGAAGGCTGCGGGTTCAAGCCTCTATGGCATCACTGTGTTGTGTCCTTAAACAAGCCACATTTTCCTTGCTTCGTACTGGTTTGACCGGTCCCGACAAACATGTAACTGAAATATTGTTGACTGGGACGTAAAGAATCAAATCAAACAAACAAACAAAATCAACCTATCAGAAGATACAAAAGAGACTCACAGTAATACCAAGTGAGCAATTAAGGTCATATGACTAGATGCATTGCGCAATCCTGCCGACCAACGTCAGAATTGACATGATCTATTTATTATGCTAATGTTATTTTACTGAACTACGTAACATTTATCAACACGACCTTTCCAAACTGTTGAAATATCCCATCAAAATTGCCAGGCTATTAACATGACCTTAAATAAGAAAAATAACAAACTGGAGTCAGAAATCCCTATCAAAACATATGCCCTATCATGTCAATCACAAATGTCAACAGCGCATCTGGTGTGAACATCTGTATCTTAACTAAATCAAGCACTCGCAAATATCTTAAACCTCTACAGGTGATTCACAATTATTGTAAAACCTCTCAGATGAAGCTTGCTATTTTATAAAGCTTGCCCAGGAAAAAGTTATATTAGGTGAACTGACCTTTCCGACATGACCACAGCTGTTGACTGGGACGTTAAGAATCAACCAAAGTAAAAAAAAAATGGTGGCAAAGATCAGGAATCTATACAATCAAGTACCACACCTGAAACAAAAACAAATAATGACCCACACTTCTAACGCAAAATCAGACTGAACGTTAAATATTTCATATAGAATTGCACCCATTGCAACACGTTTTAATCAATATACAGAACATTCTTTTGTTAAAATGAAAGCAGTACTTAATCAGTCAATCATTCCGTTTTAATCATTTACCGATTGAATGATTTTAACAGCACTCTAATTTCGACAGAACCTTGTTTTCTAATTAAAATAATACTCATAAAACAGTTTGCGTTTGAAGTGTGGGCCAGTATAGTTTGTAGTCCTGATATATCCAGGTTTATAAGAATGGATTTACCAAAGGCACAACAATGGGTATCGCCTCTGATTTATTATGGCGGCCTTTAACTAAAACTGTCACTGTTGAGTTGTTGCCTGATGCCTGTTGCCTGTCTATGGCTGGTCCCACCATACATTTTGTAGTTCAACATATTATGTTCAGTAGCTCTGACTTTCTGTGAGTTTATAGCCCCTTTTATATCACATTAAGTTAATTTGATTTGAATTTCTTTGATTTGAGGAGTCATTGAATATTTAGTAAGGAAAGTAAGTAAGGTTGCAAAGATCAGGAATCGATACAAACAAGTACCACACCTGACCCAGGATACCAATGGGAAAGTGACAAACTCACAGAAGACACCACAAACGAGAGCCAAGAGGTCAGCCCTTTCCCAGCAGGTGACCACGAAGCACATATAAACAGACGCGCACAAAACATAGCAAACACAAGACAGAACAAAAACATAAAAGATCCACAAAAGAAGTACCGCCTTGGAACGGTCAGTAAAATATTTTACTGGAGGGCTTAAACCGGTTTAACGGCGCCAACCTCACCCTTAATTCAGATGTGGATCAAGACACATAGATATTTGGTTTGCATGAAAGACCCCTAACTTATCAATGAATCATCTCCTAAAACATATAAATCAAGATATAACAAGGAGATAAAGCAAGGATAAGGACTCAACAGTAAATTAAACTGAATACCGGAGCAAAAGAAATCCAACAGGTAAACCCCGGTGGGCCAGACAAACAGCCAAAGCATCAGGCCCCTACCATCTCATCAATAGATAAGTCTTTAAGTCGGAACCATCATAGAGTCTGAAGTCCGACCCACCGGCGTGCAATTAAAGAGGAAAGCAAAGTTGCCAACAGTGATTGGGTTGACTACCAAGCATGCAGTCTGTTGCAATACATTAATGTCATAGCCAATATTTTTATAATGGGAAATTATTTTAATGAACTGCGCTGAAAAATTATTAGAGCCAACAATCTTCTTCAACTTATACACCAAGTCACCATAGAAATCAGGTTCCGAAAGTCCTTGGCGCAAGAGAGATTTAAGTCCAACTTGGAATTTAGAAATCAAATCAAAGTATAGTCTATAAAATTTTGAAAATGTTTTGCGAAGTTTATGATACCGATAGCCCTGTTTAAGAAGTTTCTGAGTTAACAATTTATTGCGAGTGTTGAAGTCAGTAACATAGCTAGATGCTCTAGCAAAACGAATGAGTTGAGAGATATAGACTCCATAGGATGTAGAACGAGGAACATCACCATCTAAAAATGGGAAATTGACAATTTCAAAATCAAAGTCGTCACGTTTATCATAAATTTTGGTAGAAACAATACCATTAGAAATTGACAAATGCAAGTCTAAAAATGCGGCTTCGGTATCAGAGGCATTGGCTTTATTAAGTTGGAGCTCTGAAGGGTATATTTGACTAACCATATTTTCAAAATAAACATTATTAATATCTAAAATATCGTCCAAATATCTGGAAGTAGTGTTAAACGCATCAATAACATCAGCCTGCTTATCATCAGAAAGAGACATCATAAAGTCCCTTTCATAACAAAACAGGAATAAATAAGCAACCAGGGGAGCACAATTAGAAGCCTCTTTACGATCTCATCAATTCATTTGCATAAAAATCAGAGGATTTAACTTTAACGACTGTAATACAGCATTTCTAAACTCATGGATAAAAGGACAACCATTTGTTATCAAGGTCACCAAATTCCAATTTGTAGTCAGCTATCTTTCTCTCTAAGTAGTGTGCCTATGTAAGTTTGGTCAAAGTCAGTCAACTGGTGGAGACGATGATGTTTAGATATGGCTGAGTTTAACATTCTTTTAATAAATAAAGGTTACCAAACTACCATCAACAACGTATTAAGCCTTTGTATACTAATGGATTTTTCCTTTTGGTTTTATACAATAAATTTAGGGTAGTCCATTGTACATATGTAGGGTCGGCATGTTATAAATCTAAAACAATATTGTATTTTTGTGTCTGAAAATTTACCTTTACAAACAGTGTAGACTCTGATGAAATGCAGCGTTATGCTGCATTTCATCTGGGTCTTCACTGTTTGCAAATGTACTCGTTCAGGGGTTTCCCAAATAATAAAGGTTAAAAGGTACATGTAACTGTTGGCTAGAATATATCACTCGGTGCAGACAACCTTAAGTGGCTAACTGCACAAAATTTGTCTCAGCATCGTGTCCATGCAAATTTTGTCAAGTTAGGACAAAATGATTTATGGATGTCGATGCTCACACTAAAGCTAACCAGACACCAACAAAATCCACAAAAGTACTAAAAAAAACCTATGCCCACTGGGGCATCGATCGAATTTACGTGTCAGTTGAAACAATGCTTTTTTTAGAATATGATAAGCACGAAGTTAAACATTGCTTTAATTGTGCATTTCATTTGTGAGTTTGTTTTTCCGCAAAGGACCCTTTATAAACGTAGGCTTGAATATAAAAAAAAAAGAAAGCTAAACAAAAAATACCATCTGTCACACCTACACTTGAAGCAATCTATAAATGCACAAAACGTTTAATTTTTTCTGCAGCATAAAATAACGATTCAAAATGTTGCGTAAATCAAAATCTAAGATAAGTTTTAACTTCAAATTTGTCATTTTATTCACATTTATGTGTATGATGAGTTTGCTCTTTATGATTTCGTTTGATACTGGCGTATTATTTTCACCTGTTCAGAAGATTCTCAACCAAGGTAAGAAAACATTTGAGCCATGACACGTGATTTCCAACAATGTGGCATTTTGACAAGTGTAGCCTCAGACGAGCCTGTGCAGACTCCTTTTAAGCATAGACGCTCCAAACACTGTTCTGTCAGTAGCTTAATGCTCATAGAATACTCAAGCGACTAGCAAAGGCTCTGATCAGATTGCGCGTATGCGCAGGCTGATCTGAGGCTTTGCTGGTCGCAGATACCACATTGTTGGAAATCTCATGCACTGGCTCAATTATAGGATATTACACGAGTGCTAATGTTTTATTGAATTTACTAAACGAGTTGGGGAAAAGAGATAAAATGCGAGGCTTGTCGAGCATTTAGCATTTTATCTCTTTAATAAGTCAATAAAACAGAAGCACCAATGTTAGAGTTTTATTTTCTCATGCCATTAAATTTAATCAAAAGTCGCATTTTTGGCGTGAAAACACAAAGGCCTTCCGATCTTTTACGCAGCGTTATAAAGGACGACACTACGTTACGTTACTAATCTGTAACCCACTTGTGGTTTATCAATTTATTGCATGGCGTTATTTTACTCCCAGACGCAACGCCATGTGATAAATAATGTTTTTGAAATCACCGTAAAACACGATCGATGACGCTCGTTGCGGGGAGCATCATAACTCAGAGTAGTAGTTGGGTCGCGAGATCAAATCCCTAAGTCGGCGCGGTATTGTTTCCGTAGAAAAGACACTTAAAGCGTAAAGATTAGTAAAGTTTAGTACGGTTTAGTAAAGATTAGTATGGACAAGTCCCGACATGACTGGAAACATAAAGCATCATCTCGTCCATAAACTGTAGGAGCAAAGAAACCGTGTGTATTTTCCCGTTAAATCGATATAGGGGTCCTACTTCTTAGATGAATATATACTGAGGGAAAAAAGTTTAGCAATTATTTATAATGGGGTTTCCCATAGGTGATCTTTGAAGCATTAGATCTTTTTAATTGGCAGGTTCGCAAACATGTGAGTGGTTTGAAAATGACCTCATGACTACCCGCAAGTGGTCAAACGAAACAACTTCCGATTTCATAGGGAGGATTTGATCTGCTGAGCATTTTAATTTCAAACCATATTCAATTGAAAGGGAGGTAATTTGGAAAATACGATTTTTCAACTAAACAACTGTCCGAAAAGGGTGAACATAACATTCAGTTTTAAACTGTTTTTCACTTTCCTGCTTTTGGATCTAAACATTTGACAGAAAAACGAAACTTTTAGTCAAAAACTATTCGCACTATTGCCAGATAAGCTGTTTTAGCAAGGAGGAATAAAATCAGACTTTGCATTATTTGAAATGTCAATCTGGTAATGATATCGTACTCGTGAACGTTTGTCAGCATATATTTTTGACACTATGAGATTAAAAGTCCGATTTTTTCTAAACTGTGAATCCCCAAAGTATATCCCTCAGTATATTATGGACCGTTGGTGTTAAGTGATATGTGGTAAAAGTGATACCATTTCCAACCAGCCTGAGTGGACAGATCCGACAGTAGCTGAATCCACTGGGTGGCTTAAATGCATTTTACTTGTGCCAAACATTCGCCTTTGAGGCAGATTTTATTGTCGTTAAAACACAAACTTTTAGATTACACGAAGGCTCCCTAACATATGCAATGCATCATCACAGAGTCCGAGTTGAATTGGACCCCTCTGACAAAACTTTCTGGATCCGCGCATGGATTTTCCCATGCATGTTGATACAATAAGTATGGGACTGCCCAATGTTTACTTTAAACGGTCATGAATAGATGTTTCTAAATTATGAAATTCTTTCTGTCCCTGAAGTTTGTTTGAATCTTAGGAAACAGTATAGAACCTGGTAAAATGCAACAATCAGCATATTGCTACATATTGCTGTATTTCATCTGGATCTTCATTGTTTGCTAAAGTACCCGTTCAGGGGGTTCTAGTATACAAAGGGTTAAAAGGTGTTAAAGCCCATAACTGCTTCTAGAATATGAATAAGATTTTTAAAAAAAAGAACATTTGTATAACAAATAATTGACTTGGTCAACACAATAATAATCCAAAAGTGAACGCGTTGAGCCATAATTGGCAACCAGAATCACACTCTTGACAAATACATGCGCGGATCCAGAAAGTTTTTTCAGAGGGGGTCCAACTTTGTCTACGTTTTTTTTTTTAAATTGATGACGAGAGAGAGGATTCAAATACCACTATAAGCGGGCCATCATCGGCCCGCCAGTGAAGCGCCATTTTAATGGCATTTCGCTGGCGGTCAGATGATAGCACAGCATTGAATGCTGGCTTGGTAGCTTTGTGATTTTTCAAGGATCGATCCGGACCAGTATTGCAAAGAAACCCTTTATTTTTGTGACTGTTCAGGGGGGTCCAGACCCTCTGTCCCCCCTCTGGATTCGCCCATTTCTTGACAACTGCTTTTATTTTGGATTACTTTCAGGGGTGGATGCTGTGCGAAGTTCACTGAATATAAGTACACATAACGGACTGAAACACGAAGCAACAAAACATTTCCCACCCGTAACTGGCATTCGTGATTTTACAGAAATGAAATTCGGACCTATCAACATACTGGATGTAGTCGGTGGGAACTCTTCAGAAACAGCAGTTTGGGACATATATAAGATATATTCACAGATCAATATCACAATTTTCAATATGAATACGACGAAATATCAATGTTGTATGAAATATGGGAGTCCAAGAACTGCTATTTACAAATACCAGACGGAAGACACATATATGTACAGGAAGTATAAGACTTTTGGACTTTATTATTTTGTTTGCACCAACAAATACCACAAATTAGGGCTAACTCCTATAGGTGTGGCAATAACAGTCAGTGAAAGCACTTGTTCTGAGGATGATGTTGTGTTTATTGAACCGTATCATCCTCTCCGCCAACCAGGAAGAAAGCTCGTCATTGGAGCTAAACTTGCCTATGCGAATATAAGCGCCATGTCAATTTTGGAGTGGATGGAAGCAAATAAATTCCTTGGTGTGGATAAAATCGTTGCATATTATGTTAGTAGCCTGAATAATGATGCTTTGAAGGTACTGAATTACTACGCGACGACTGGCTTTCTTGACTTGTACTTTTTCAAGCCCTTCCGGGAAGGTAGGACATGTTCATCTGTTGTTTCTTTTTTTTTTTTTTTTCGTTTTGCACCATGAGCGGATCCAGAAGGGGAACAGGGGTTCCAGACCCCCTCCCGCCTGAAAATCACAAAAATAAAGGACAATACTGGTCAGGATCCCCTAAGAATCGCAAAGCCATTAAACCAACATTTAATCTTGGGCCATCGGACCGATGATGGCCCGCGTTTAGTGGAATTTGGATCCTCCTTCCCCCATCAACTAAAACAAAGAACCTTTTCAAATTTGGACACCATCTGACAAAACTTTCTGGATCCGCGCATGTTGTCTCCGATCACTAAACATTAGTATACTATTGTGCGTACAGGAATTCAGTGAACAACGCTTTTTTGCGTATATTTCGTTATGTGCGGACTGATCCCACAATGGCCATCAAAATTTAATGCATCTATTCACCGCCTTACTGGTGATATTTTTTTCGTTACTAAATGTATTGTCAAATGAGCTGTGACATAATGGAATTTGTTCTCATTTGAGCATCTGCATTTTTTAATTTACCCTAAATGCACCTTTGTACGGATCACTGCATTTAGTTTACTATCGATGAATAATTATACAGTTTTTTAAGACGAAGTAGCGTGTCTTATCATATCAAAAAAGTTGCATCAAATGCGATTTATGGCAATAGTTTGGTCTCACAGAATTTTGGTGAGAAAATATTGAGGCCTTAATCCCAGTGGGTACCCGTCCACTTGTTCCTATAAAATGAATATCTGTGTTCCCCTGTTCCTCAATTTAAAATCTTGATTTTCTGTATTCCCTTCTTATCTGATCATCAGATTTTAAACATTTTCCAACTTGTTTTATTAAATAAATTGAACTTTCTATTTGTTTATTCCAAATACTGATTTGTTGACACCAGACAATGCAAAATATGCATACCAGAACGTAATTGCGGGCAATTATAAATGATAAGAGAAAATGATCACATGGCTCACCAGTTAGGTGTGATTCAAGTGAAAAAGGACTCATCCAATAAAAAAAATGCGGAGGTCGGAAGGAGAAACTAGTGATGGGGTGGGAATGTGCTTGGAAATAGGTTGAACAATATATCAGCGGATGTCATATTTTGTGTTTGGAGTCAATATAGTTTTGGGGGTGGCTGATAACTAAAATTTCATGCAAAGTGCATTATAGGCTATAAATAATGCATCAGTCATTTGTAGCCACTGCTTCACCCCAGCCCCTGAGCAGGACGCGGATACCCATTGCCTGGTAAATGTGTTGTGTTTTTACTTTTAACAATGCCTCCACAATGCGGAGGAAATGTAGGGGTTTGATAGACCTAGACAAACATGACAGTGCAGTATAATAACAGACTGCGGGGGAGAACTGTCATGGTTTTGCCAGCTAGCTGTCCCCACAGTGTGGTGGTTACTATAGGGAATTGCAGACACAAAAGCAATGTCCTAGACATTCCTCTGGGCTGGTGCGTGGTCACAAATGACTAGTGCATAAAGGCGAAAAAAATGCGCACGAGCCATTTGTAACCACGCCCCATCCGGTACAGATTCATACCAGGGACCCGCAGCCAGGAAATCGAAGTCCCCGCCATTCCCTGGCTCTGTGGGCCGTAGTACCGAAAGAGCGCAATCAAATAATGTGAATCCCGTTAATATATCTGAAGAACAGCCTCCTTATTATTTTTTCAATATTATTATCTGTTGCACTTTTAATAATTTATTATGTGCCCTAGAGCTGTCGAGCAAGCAACACAGGCCACGATGCGAGAAAACCTTCTTCTGGGTTTCCGACAACAGCCTCTTCGGCTAAACAGTCTAGCTAGAAATTGAAATTTCTCTCGTAGCAAGTGTAGCTATGAGTCATCTAAAAAAGCAGAAAACAAAACTGCTGATGAGACTGCGCGGATGCGCAGGTTGGTCTGCGCATTTATTGTTACAAATCACCGAAGACAGGTTTTGCAGTCACGGTCCAATTGCTATCCATGAACGCTTAGAAAACACGAGAAATATGATAACTCAGACATAATTGTAATTTGCGCAGTCTCTTCAAAGCATTTGCAGTGTGTATGTAGACACACCAAGAATTATCCTGCTGGTGACTGTTTTCTATATAATACAACCTGATATACGAAAGTAAACATGGTATTCATTGAACTGTATAAACCAAGTGTTACCCATATGAAATACATTGAGGGAAAATAAGGAATTTTCTAAATCGAAAACGACTAAGTTATTTTATTTCACAAGAGATTCCAGACTTATTTTCTTATCATAAATATTCAAATATGCAATTGTATATTTGGCGGTGTTTTATTATATGTATGTGCAAAATTTTTGTCCAAAATTTTATCATTAAAGACATTTTAAAAAAGAAAAACGTTGTTCAATGAATTTCTGTACGGACTATACAACCATTATTCTTGCATAAATACCTATTCATGTAGCTGTTTAACTCATTGTCAAATGAACGAAAATCCATGTTGAAATCAGGAAATACACGTGTTGTTTGAACATGGGTTTAAATTTGAAAATACCTAAAATGTTATTTGCATGACATTACTTTCGGAGAGCTTTGCGTACCTGGTCATTTCGCAGGTGCTTTCATTCACGAAAGCGTTGCATACGGCTATGACGTTGTATCGGCGTTATGGCATTCGAAGATTTACAACTGACGCCATTTTGTTTAGAGAAATCCAGCGTAAGAAAATGGATGTTTTAGTGTTTAAACAGCATTTGCATAATAATGATCACACATGTTAACACTTGCCGGGTCTACAAGAAGATTTTCGAACAAGAGGCCTATCCTATCGACCACGTGGTCGAACAGCTTCCTCGGCACTCAGCAAATGCTAATTCATGGAATATCATGTGTGATCATTGTTATTTGGATGTCTGATGAAAAACCCTGTCTTAGGGCTTTGCGACCAGGTTTACCTATACGCGAGTGCGCGGAATCCACATGATATTGACCACAAAAAATCGGTCAAAATTTACAAATGCTGCTGTTGACTGTCACGCCCACAGAATAATATCCCTTCAAGTTTTCATTGCGCATAACTATGTAATAGTTATACACGTACCATGGGTTGTCCGCCTGTACGTGGAGATAATCCACGAGCTTTAGCGAGTGGATTATCTTACGTACAGGTGGACAAACATGGTATAACTATTTTATATCACCCACATCAGTGTAGACCTTGCACATCAATTGATATTTCATGCTAAAGTTGGTAAAGGTGGTATAAAGCGGCACATCCATTGCATGTATATGTTCGAGAAATAGAGAAAAGATGCAAATATCCATTTTCATAATACCGGATTTTCTCTAAACAAAATACATGCCACCGGACCCCCTAGCAAGATGTGAATCCACTTCAATAGAGGGCTAGCTAAGCGCCGGCATAATCATACTGGCCTGCTCAGCTACAGATAGTAGCTAAAATTTTGCTATTTTTCATGTAGCATAAAACAAAGATCAGACCAAAAAGCACAACCGTACAGTGCTCGACTAGTCATTCTGTCCCATGAATTCTGCATTTTTGTCAGACTGCTCAACGGGTGTCGTTCACATTGCTACGTGTTATGTAGAGATGCTCAGGCTTTTTTAAAATACTGAGTTATTAAGAGTTAGTCGGGCACCTTAAAGTCAGAGAACTTCGGACATTAGGTAAATTCTGACCCACATTTGCAAACAGTGAAAATCCAGACGAGATTTTCACTGTTTGCTGTGTTAGTTTATTTTTTATTCCAATAATTTAAATATGAAACAAATTAGGTCGCTGAACGTCCGAATTTACCTGACTTACCCTATCCTTAGTTGATTATACACAGACTAAAAGGATGCACACTTGATTATTCTGCAAATTTTCAGCATAGGGTAAAGTCGGGTATATTCGGACAGACAGCTTAATTCGGACAGCCACCTTGTTTGTTTCATAGTTCAATTACTGGAATAAAAAATGAATTCACTAAGCAAACAGTGAAAATCCTGATGAGACGACTGGCTCATAAGGAGCCGTCTCATCTGGATTTCCACTGTTTGCACGTGTGTGTCCGAATTAACCTGATGTCCAAATTTACCCGATATGTTTGCTAATTAAAATATGGATTTATCCCTTGGTCTAGATAACAAAAAACAGTGTGGACCTGGATCAGCCGGCCTAATCTGGACCTATACTGCGTTTTATTTATTATTTGATTTTTTTTATTCATTTTTTTTTTTGAGAGTGTAGAATTTTACAGAAAAAAATATGCATCGTTTCATCCTTTCTTTCTTTCTTTTTTGTAAGTATATATATGTTTCAGATATTTACCCGAGAAATTATCTAAGTCATGATCATCCACTGCACTGGAATGACGAACAGATAGTCGTTTATGACATCTTTGAGAGATACTCTGGCTACAGCTATTTTGGAATTATAGATTTTGACGAGTATCTTATTCCTTCAAGAAATCGAACGATGAAACAAATGATTGTAAGTAAATTCCACATCTGTTTATTGTAATAACAGTTTGAAGACCGTAGCCCCAAAATGGGTATTTTGACGAACAACGAAGACCAAGGTGAAATGCCGCATTACATTGTACGACTGGTCACTGCCTTGGCCCAGGCCCACCTAATATAACTATTGGTCACCCATGGACACTATATAACCTAGTCTACACTTACATGTGGTGTGGTGACTCCTAGCTACCTCGACTAGGCTATGCAACATAATAAGGCATTTCATTAGGTCTGCACTATATAGGACAAAATCGATCTTCAGAAAAAAATACAATACTGTTTGGAAATGCAAACATGTGAGTCCTCAATATATTCAATGGACCACATTGACTTCATTGAATCTTTCCCGCTGAATTTAGAAGGCATGCCTGTTCCCTTGTTCACCTGAAATAAATTGGCTTGTTCCCCTGTTCCCTAAAAATCGAAAATGTGTATTCTAATGTTTCCTGTTCACCAACATTGTCTTTGTTCCCTGTTCTCTTCTAAATATGGCCTTTGGTCCCAATTTCCCCTGAAATGCATGCCATTTTCCCCTGTTTCCCAAAACCACTGAGAGGGTCACAATATATGTACACTTTTCTTAATATTTCTACTTTAAGCCAGACCTGTCACATAACTGTTGATACACATGGGGATTTACACATGAATAACGAGCAGCTGAGACAAAGAAACATCATAATTACACACCAACCCATGACACTGTGAGGAAATGGCATTAAAAGACACACACACACACACACATACACACACACACACACACACATACTGAATCAAAAGTACCATTTAAGTATGATACCCATCTCTCTGTCCTCTCTCTCTCTCTCTCTCTCTCTCTCTCTTCGAGATGATTGTCAAACTAAAAAGGACACAAAGAACTATATCACAATACCAGGGCCAAATCCAAACCTTACCCCTCACACACACACACACACACACACACACACAACACACACACGCACGCACGCACGCGCGCGCACGCACGCACACACACATTATAGCAGCAATAAACATGTCTTCGTGTTTTTGTTCTTTGAAGTATAGGATTACTATAAGTATGCTGGTCAAGGGTAACTTTTATAAGAATGTATGTTTTACAGTGTAGTACGTCAAATGGGGAAGGTTCGAATCCTGCTTTGCGATTGTCTCTTTTTCCTTTAGTAGTTTTATATAAGAAATGTTTTGTTTCTATTACCATTAAAGAAATATCATACATGTATTATTATAACCAAAGCTAGTGCATGTACATGTATATCGTAAATGTCTATATTTATGTATTAAATTCCTGAAAGATGGAATATACACATGTATGTAATGCAGAGGTTAAACATGAGCATATAAATGTGTATAGCAATAAAGCATGATAAAATGAAGCAAGCTAATGTTGCCGCCCCAAGTATGTAAGAAAAACTAAAGTTTTAGAAAGTAGGTGAAACAATTGAGATATGTCGAAGGTATAACGAGTGATTCACTCATATGGGTATCAGTTGATGACGCCCATGGACGGATCCAGAGGGGGGGGGGGGGGGTAATGGGTCTGGACACCCCCTCTGGAAAACCACAAATTGCTATACTAGTCAGGAAAAAAAATCAGAAAAGTTAACAAGTACAGGCATTTTGTGAAGAAAAGGGTTTGACACCTTGATTAGGGGTAATTTGGTATGCTGAATCCTAAAACCAATGTTGGCAAGCTGAGAAATGACGTCTTAATGGCCTAATTTGCATATTTTCAAAATGGCCGCCAAAAATCATGGAATTTGACATATAACTGAAATATTTTATTTTTGACAATGTTTTTGTATCCAAAATCAATTGTTTTAATGTCCTAAGATCGTTTTACCATTAGAGTACATGGTTTTGATGGCAATTTACATAATAATTCCATGATATTACCGTATTCATGGTAAAAGATGTCCATTTAGTCTATAAAATCATTATATAAACTTGCCTTATTCAGCATCCTGCTTATTAAATGTTAGTTTTATTCAAAGCACGATTTTGGGCTGTTTACCAGCTTTCAAGTAATAAATTAGAAAGAAACTTTGATAATCAACAAGTTATTTTGTTTAAA
Source organism: Loripinus fragilis (assembly GCA_964019695.1). Classification (NCBI taxonomy): domain Eukaryota; kingdom Metazoa; phylum Mollusca; class Bivalvia; order Lucinida; family Lucinidae; genus Loripinus; species Loripinus fragilis. Next base: position 137,566,797 of record OZ026515.1, read on the forward strand.
AATAAATATGTCATAATGTCCATGCCCAAATATATGGTACATTTTGTATCTATAAAAAGTAAGAGCATGCTCATTCCTTAGTATCCTAGGGTCTAATTAGTCCAACCTTGCACGATCAGGAAAACTTTTAATGTGTCAAATTGTTTTGGGAGACCACCTAAATGGGGAAAAATATTGCCCTAAGAATAAACCTATTTGAGCTATGTGAAATCGCGTGGTTTCCATGGCAACGCATAATGCGCTTCTTAAGAATGGGGATGTCCCTACAAAAGTGCTCATATCTTAGCAACAACTCATCCGAAACTTTTAAACTTGGTACCAACTGAATGTTAAGACAGGACTTTCATCCAATGTTCAGATATGCAAATTATCAAATTTGCATATTCATGATAAGTTGCATATTCATGAATATTAATGAAAATATTAGAATTAAGAGAAAAATCGTGAAAATTAAGGGGGTGTACATGCAAATTTATCCACATCTCAGGTGCTTACTATCCTATACTACAAACCTTGGTACCAATTTAATGCTAATACATATCATGTTTACTTAATGGACCAATATGTAAATTGTCTAAAAATTGTATTTAGGAATATTAATTAAATATTAGAAATGAGAATAAATTAGAGAACAATTAATGAAATGTACATGCAAAATTACTCATATCTCAGCAGCATTTTATCCTAGATTTCATACTTACTTACTTTCTAAACTTGTTCCCAAATTAAAGTCCAGAAAAAGTTCTTTAATAGTGTTGTTTGATATGAAAATTATTTAATTTGTTTATTAATGATTATTTTTGAGGATACAGCCTTATTGATTCGTTTTCAATTTTTCTTTAGTTTTCTATAGTTTTCATCAATATTCATGAATATGTTTGTTAATTGATTGAATATCTGACCATTGGAATAAAATACTATGTCTCCGCCTTAATTTGATACTAAGAATAATTGTCTAGAACAATTAAAAGATGAGATAGGAGTAATTTTATAAGTAGACCCCGAATAATTTTCTACGTTTTTTCTCTCATTCTAATGTTTAAATTAATATAAATAAATTTAAAATGGATAATTTCACATTATGGCTATGGAGTAAAGAAAAATGTCTTAGCTTTGAGTCGGTATCAAGTGTAGTAGTCTGGGAATATTAGCTGCTGCGATATGAGTAATTTTGTAGGTACACCCCTTGATTTTATTACCATTTTTCTCTCCTTTCTAACATTTAAATTAATAGTCAAGAATATAATCTTAAATTATTTGCATATCCGATCATGGCATAAAATGTGCTATGTCTTAGCATTTATTTGCTACCAAGCTTGTTAGTCTATGACAATCAGCAGATGAGATATAGGTAATTTTGTAGATAAACCCATTTTAATTTTTCTGTAATTTTTCTTTCTTTGTTTAATGTTTTCATTAATATTCACAAATATGTAAATAAGATTTGTATATCAGACTATTGTGTTAAAGTACTATGACTCACCTTTCATTTGGTACCAATTTTGGAAGTCTAGAATAGTTAGCAGCTGACATATGGGTTATGTTGTACGTATACCCCTTTAATTTTTTTACCATTTTTCTCTTATTTCTTATGTTTTCATAAATATTCATGACTATTCAAATTAGATTGTTTGCATTTCGTACCATTGGACAAAAGTACTTTGTCTAGGCTTTGATTTGGTACGCAGTTTGATAGTTTATGATAACTAGCAAATGACATATAAGTAATGTGTTTAGGTACACCCCCTTATTTTTTCTACGAATTTTCTTTTTTTATTATTTCATTAATAATCATGAACATGCAAAAGCGAAAATTTGCATATCAGCACATTGTATAAAAAGGCTATGTCTGGGCTTCAATTCGGTACCAAGGTCGGTAGTCTAGGATGAGTTGCTGCTTAGATATGAATCATTTTGTAGGTAGTACACCTACTTTCTTTAGAATCATATTGTTTATTTTCACATTATGGGGGAAAGGTAAATTGTTCTAGCCAGTTTTTCTTTGCTATTTAGCGACCATTTTGTTTCGCCAGTAACTGACAGCTTGTTTTTCTTGAAGTAGTGGAAGAGAGAAAATAATCTATGGAAGTATGTGCGGCACCCAAGTGTCAATCTCTGGTCTGCTTGCAAAGGACCCAGCTACAGTGCTCGATGGGTTGCCATGGACACCATGCAATTTTATTCAATCCAAATAGGTTTATTTTTGGAGACCATAAGATTTTTTGGTATTTAGTGGTACCATTGACCAATTCCGCATCCATGAATAATTGTCCTTTGGTGCAAGGTAAGTCTAATAGGCCCCCTTTCCCCCCCCCCCTCCCGAGGTGTGTGTGTGTGGGGGGGGGAGGGGATAGTTATTCCATGATTTTGCATCTATTTTTACTTTCATAAATACTCATGAATATGCAAATGACATCATTTTATTATATGACTATTGGATGAAAGGACTTTTCAAATTGTATCACTGATGATATAATAACATACAACAAGTACAGTTTGGGGGCCGAATTCAGTTTATATTACCTTTTTTATAATTTTCCCTTATTTTTTGAAATTTTCATCAGTATTGATGAATATGCAAATTAGATAACTAATCTGCATATCAGACCATTCCATCAGATGAAAGTACTATATCTAAGCTATAATTTGCTAGCAAGTTTAATTGTGTAGGGTGAATTGCTGATGAGATACGAGTCATTTTGTAGGTACAGGCCCACTTTCTTTAAAATCGCATTAACTTCCTCCCCTAGCTGAACCTTAAAGAATTTTGCTATATTTTCCTGCAAACAATAGTGATATCATTGTGATGCATTTTTTAAGTTCTTATTTTAATGAAATCATTCCTGACACATTTTGGCCAGATAATATACATGAACTATCATGAAAAACCCTTAACTAAGTCGGAAGCGAGATTTCTTGCGGAAGTTGTCTCTCCTGATTACCTCTTGGTCATATTTTTAATTCTAAATGCATAAATTGATGTCAGTGAAGATCCCCAATCATGAGAAGATGCTTTTGGATTGATTTGTTCCAGTTTGGCATCCTTAACATGTTACTCTGCAGATTTTTATGGATGTTTCTTCAATTTGGCGGCCATCTTGGAAATATGCAAATTAGATAGTGAAGACGCCATTTTTCAGCTTGCCAACATTGGTTTTTGGATTCAGCGTACCAAAATACCCCTAATAGGCATCTCAAAACCTTTTCTTCACGAAATGCCTGTACCTTCTTAAATAAGCGTCTTTTTCTGATTTTTTTCCTGACTATACTATATTTCCTTAAATACTGGTACTGACCCCCTCCCCCTTAGGAAGCGCTCCTCAAGGGACGTCTGTACGGTTCTCTGTGAAATATGTTGATGACTAATAAGGTTTTCAGGACCCCCCCCCACACCCCGCTGATGGAATTTTCTGTATCTGCGCATGACACTATGTCTTTATTTCCAACTAAGGCTTATCGGAATCTATGGAAATGAACATTTTCATAGCGCATGTTTAAGATATCAAACCTGTGAAATGTTTGCACATGTTTCACACCTTGCATTTTCACAGCTTCAAAAATCTCAGCAAGGATAAACCAATATGCTTTATTTTGAACGGTCAGTGGGCAGTCCATGTGCTTGAACAGGGTTCATACAGGCAAGTATGAGTAAATTTCAAGGACTTCTAAAAACATTTCCAACAATTTTCAAGGACTTAAAGTTAATGAAAAGTACTGATTTAAGTGTTAAAACTCTACTTCAGAAATGCTAGACTGAATGTTGGCGACATTAGTACTGGGAAATTAGTATAAAATTGTTGTGCCTATATTTGGTGCAGCGTATGCTGCACCGAATAAAGACACAATATTTTTATACTGATTTAGGTCTCTATCAACAGTGCAAAGTTCTACAAAAATAGTAGAATTCAAGACTTTTCATGGCTTTTAAGTGATTTTCCCGTACTTTTCAAGGCAGATTAAATTTTCAAGGACTTTTCAAGAAAGCCCTTTAAATTCAAGTACTTTTCAAGCCTGTGAGAACCCTGTTGGACAGTGATCTCGTCTTTTTGAAGGCATGTTGAATTTTAAACGTATCCCTTATTATATTTTTTCTTGACAGGAAAAGTTTTTCCTTGAGAACAAAGACGTTGTTCTACTGAGACTTTTGGCACATAATTATTTTACGTCCTGGGGACGAACTGGATTCACAAATGACATGATGATTGGAAAATACATCAACCACACCAAAATTGGTATAAAAACAGACCACCCGAAGAACATCTATAAACCAGCGTTTATTAAGCCAGGGAGGTATTCAACACACAACGTTTATCCTATTGCAGGTTTTAAAAAGTAAGTGTCTAGCGACCATGCGTTAACTATTTCGGCTTAAAATTGTCTTCTGCTGAAAAGCTCTGCAAACAGTTTGGACCAAGAACAGGACCGACAGAACGTCGGCTCAGATCTGGGCCTAGATCTGGATCCAAAACGTTTGACTCTCTAATAGTTTTCCTGAAAGAACCGTTTGAAACAGTTAATTTTGAAAAGACAGAAGACGACAACAAAAGCATAAAAAACCTAGCATGCTTAGAGTTAATCTAAACTTAAGGCAGCAATGATGCAATCAGAACTTTAGACTTTTAAACCTTATACATGTACATGTTTTTCGATGGCTAAATCTTGTGAAAGAGAAGAGTATCAAAGCTTTCCTTATTCTCGATAAGCCACGCCCCCTGGCGGCCATGTTTTGGAAGGATCAAATTTACTCCTTTTTTGTAGATGGTCACCAAGTGACTGTATCTGCTTTACTTTTTCAGATCTAACCACTGATTTCAGAGGAAAAAATCCTTTAAACTTTCTTACATAGGTACATGAAAGAAAGTGCCACGCCAGTTGGCGGTCATATTTATGACAAAACATATCTATTTAAGATATTTTTGTAGAGGGTCACCTAGTGATCATTTCTACCATATTATTTTCAATACTGACCACTGGTTTCAAAGATGATATGTAAAGTTTCTTTCATAAGTACGAGGGTCATCCAATAAAGAATGAGACTTTTTCTATAGCGCAGTGAAATAACATACCAAGCTTATGAAATTCTTTTCAAAGCTATCTTTTCTTTTCGGCTGTTCACGTGTACCATATTTAACGTTTTATATAGTTCCAACTTTTGTTGCTAAGCAACAATAGAAGACTGGGCAAACATCTGTGGACGCCTCACTATAGGTGGTAACCATGGCAACAGAATAAGATGTATATTTATTTTTCTACTAGTATTTATATATGCTCATGCCATCTGTCTATAGCCAATAGGGGAAAGTAATGTCTAAGCTGTTACCATGGAAACAAAGCTTAAAAAATCAAGTTTTTAAGAAATAATTGGCATTTTCCCTGACCTCTTGACTTTAAAAGTCAATATCAAATAGTCGAAGGCAATTAAAGTGAACAAAGTTCTGTTCATATATACTTAATAACAATAAGCTGCAGATAACAAAACATTTTGTGGGATATCCTTCAACTACATAGTTACCATAGCAACACAAATTAGTGTGTTTATAAAAAATCAAGTAAATCGTTTGCTAGGCAACCAAAATAAAGTATATGCATATGTAGTTCATCTTTTATAGCATTTTATGTAACACTAAGATTGTTTAGTAGTAGAAATGATATCAAGAGGCTATATTCTATCTATGAGAGAAAATAAAAGACTTTGAATAACCGTGGGTATTCAAAAAATAATGTAAACGTGGCCATGGGTCTTCAAGTCCTTCCACAAAACATCCTGTTACTATGGCAATTGATCAATCACAAACATATTGTTTATATTCCTGAATTGCTAAGATGTTATACTATTATTATGGTGAATTTTAACTAAATGCACACACAGGTTTTCAGATTATGAAGAAAGTCTCATTCTTTATTGGATGACCCTCGTACAAAAGGGAAATGGGCTTCGACCCCTGGCGGCCATGTCTTTTGATGGATAAATGTTGTTTTATATTTTTGTAGAGTCAGATAGTGAACATTTCTAATCCTGACCGCTTGTATTAGAGATGTTTAAAACTTTCTTTCATAGGTTCATAAGGGAATCTGTCCATGCCCCCTGGTGGCCATGTTTTTGAACGATCAAATTCGTTTTACCTTTTTTGTAGAAAGTAATCTAGCCAATCCACAAAATTGTTTAGATTTCTGGCCACTGGTTTTAGAAACTGAGATTTTAAAGTCTTCCACGCCTTGGTTAAAATTTGGCGAGATCGGCGTACGCCAGTAGTGCGCCTATTAGATTGGTTTCCCTCGTACATAAAGTTCTACTTAGTTAAGCACATTACGATAGGTAATGTGTATTTAATAACAAGTAGAGAATCCTACTCATGTGACTGCGCATGCCCCAGAAAAGATTTTTCAACACAAACTTCAGTATTTTTTCAGGTGCTATAATTTGATAATTAAGTAAAAGAAAAAAATATATAAACTCCCAGAACAAAAATTAACTTAATAAAACGGCTTGTTTAAAAAATGCACTTTATTTCAAGGGTATTTTCCTCATGACGTCAGTGTGTATGCAATAGGTAGGCGCATTATTGCGACTAGACTTTACCTGTCTTAATATGCTGACAAGCTATTCAAGGGAGAGAACCAGTCTATGCGCATATCGGATGATCCGCCACGTAATCCAAATCAATCGAGTGCCCCACGGGTTATAGACTATAACCGGCTTATGCCTGGCAAAATAAAAAAAAACGCATCATGTGACACCATGGGCGACGAATCACGGAGACATGATCCCCATGTGTCGACCATGCTTGGCAGGCGACACAAAAAGCGCTTTGTAGGGAACATTTGGATGAAAATAGTTTGTTTTTGGACCAGGTGTTAAGGATAATGTAGATGTGGTAAAAATCTATTATAGCTTTGGCTGCCATTTTATTCAGCGGAGTGGAACTGTTTGGGCAATTTTGATAGAGGGCCTTGTTAAGATAATGGGATTTACCATATTCAAAATGTTCATTTGGGGAGGTATATTATCAGATATACAGTCATGTATCGCTAGAGAATGTTTCTTGCTGTATATCCAATGATATACCTCACCAAAGGAAAAGTTTGAATAGTAATCCACTAATGTTATGCAGATGTGACAAAAACCAAAAGCACATACATGTATAATGGCTCAACTGTGTTTTTTCCTTTGTTTCAGGATTAATGTTCCAGCTAGCAAGGGGTATATAAGACATTATCGATCATGTAGATCAAAAGTTGGTTGGCATGTACACATCCATATTGATTGCAATGATCCTTCTCAAAGAGCTACCAATTCTTCAACAGCTGAGTGGTCAATGAACATTCTTGATAATGTAGAACGTGTGCGGAAACGTATTTTCAACACTGCTGTAAACGATCAAAGTTGACTTGAAACTTTACCATAACTGAGCCAGCACAAGACTTTGGTACTTATCACACCATCAAGCGAATGAGTTCTAATGCAAGTGTTCACATACACTGAGTTTGGATGTAGATGAAGATGCAGACCAAACTTAACATCTGCAGCTCCACTGGAAGCTTTTGCGCATATGATCTCACGTCATGACCAATTTCATTGTACAAAATGTATGGCTATACATATTTAAATAAATTGCCTTTAGTTATTAGTTAAGGATTGAAATTCATATTTTAAGCTTGCACTGGATGATGAAAAAACATTTTAATGTCTGTGAGGGCGGAAGTGCTTCTTGGAAACATTAAAATAGCTAATGTTTTTCATCATCCAGTGCAAGCTGAAAATATGAATTTCAATCCTTATATTTATATTCTATATTATCACATATTCAGGGCGCTATTTGTCGCGATAACACAGTCTGCATATACAATAAGCTCTTTTCCGCCAACTGGTTATCAGCCCGCCGTGATGATAACCGGAATTCATGTATTTTGAACGGAGAGAGGTTATTATTCCCGACACGTAACATTGATCATTTGATGATGTCAGATGTAAACAAGTGGCGTTACATAACGCAAAATGTACGCCATTCCTCTGTTTTGCTTACATTTTTGTACTTCAAATGCGTTGAAATAGTGAAATGGATTATGTGATAAACAGATTATAACATGGGGTTTTGGTTATCACCCTCTGTATCAACCCTCGACCATTATCAGCCCTTGATAAAGCTCTCGGGCTGATAATGGGATCTCAGGTTGATATTTCGGGCGATAACCAAAACGTCATGAGATAATCTCTAATTATCAATCAAATTTACAGAATTATATTCCACCCAGCCTCGCAGGTAGGTATCCTTATAAAATCTTTCATTTGTAACCGAGATGTTGGAACAGACAGGGAGCGAAACTTGTGAACATAATGTTGTTGCAATGCCTGAATGACGTCATGCAAATGTAGATAAATTATTGGCTGACATTGACGCTAAGTACTAGTACTCTGCCTATAGGTACAGTCTAGATCTCATGACATTTCAATGTTTTGCATCAGGAAAGGCAAGCAGCCAGAAATGTTGGTTTCATCTACGGCAACTACACTGAGAATGTATTTTTTTTCTTTATAAACATGAAAATGTTTTAATAAACTTCTAGTAATTACACACAAGGCCTTGTACTAAAGTAGGTCAAAGTCTCTCCAATCTTGACAAAATATCATCTGCTTGACTCTGCTGTTTCCTCTGGTAGCTTATTTAAAATGTTTCTGTAGCAAAACAGTGCGGACCCAGATCAGACTGCTCCTCTAGGAGCAGTCTGATCTGGGTCCACAATGTTTGTCTGTATGCTAAAATTAGTCCTTGACATAAGCATTCACATGAAGCAAACTACTTTCTTAGACAACATTTTCAGAGATATTTTCAGTAGCAGGCGAAGGGTTAGACAAAAGACGTAGTATGCTAAGCATATTCACTTTATATTAGTCTATTTATAATTGATAAGGCCAAAAAAAATATGTGTGTTTCAGTTTACATGAAATTTTGAAATAGGGACAGTAGGTAGGAAAATATATTTATTTTGTTAAAAGTTTTTACATGGGGAAGATGATGAAACAAGATGGCCAACCTGGGAAATGCCTTGGAAATCACCAAAATATGCTAAAAACTTTAGGGTCGGGGGCAAAAAATTAGGCACGGTCAGGTAACCTGAAACACACAATTTTTTTTATTTTGGGCCTAACATAACATCAAGTTTCATCCTCAAGTTCTGCAGATTTTCTAATTGTAGTTCCATCTGGTTTTAGAGCAAAGTCATAATCTGTTCTTGTATTCAATAACCTGTCAAGCTCAGTGTCAAGATCTTCTGGAGTGATAAATGAAGATGCCTGTTCCTGAAATCATAAAGTCACATGTGGGCCTAGTCGCAACAAAACCTGTCTTCGGTGGTTTGCGAACAACATAGGAGAAGACCAGCCTGCGAGTTCCCTCAGTCTGATCAGCGCCTTTGTTCTTCGCTTTTTGGAAAGTATCATATCTAGACTTGCTATGGGCGAAATTTCTATTTTCTAGCTAGTCTCTGTAGCTGAGTAGGCTGGTTTGAAGCTTACTTTGTCGGAAACCCTGAAGACATGTTTTCTCACATCGAGGCCCATATTAGAAGAATCCACCATGAGTGTGAGGGTGGGATAGAAAAATTTGTCCAGAGGATCAGCAATTGTCATCACAAGGATTGCCGAGTGATGACAAAATCAGTGAACACAAGGGTCGGATTTTCTATCCCTTCCTCACTAGAACATTATATATATGGATTCTTTGTCTTGCTCACCACTAAGTACCACATTTTATATTAGAAACACATGAAAAAGGCTTCCAGAAAGTATGGAATTTGCTGAGATGGGACATGGTGACGTCATTTGAACATTACAATGACGTCAAAGATCAATGTGCAGCTAGCATGCGGTCAACGTCCAGAAATACCGATCTGGTGTGCGAGAAAAAATACTAACAAAACAGACAAGAATATCTGAGATTTTAACCTGGCCCAGAAACTCTTATCATACCCATGTTATCTAACTCAGGCTATCACGAGAGGACTGTTCATTGGCTGTTTTGGAACTCTTGCACATGGTTGTCAAGTAATGTCAGTGTTTAGTCAAAGTGACGTCATTATGTAACAAGAGGCTCATCTGAGTAGTTTGAACACCAGGGGCTTGATTGGCAGGAAATATGAAGCAGGCCACTAGACATTGCTACATAATAATTATATATATATATATATATATATATATATATATATATATATATATATATATATATATATATATATATGAGCAGTAGGCCTCATGGTTTCAGAGAAGAAGGTTTTCAAAGCTTTTAGCAATTATAAGTTGATGGGAGCTATATGTATATATATATACCAATGTTCCAATCCAATCAGCCCCAAAACCATATGCAGCCTCCCCCTGCCTGATAATGCTTTTACATAAATCTGATCCAAATTGGCCAACCGACGAGATATACTACTTTGAAAGTGTGGACAGAAAACGGACGATGGACCATTGCCATACTATTACCTCATTTGAGGCTTTGGCTCAGGTGAGCTAATAATGCATGGCTTAGGTGAGCTAACAATCCATCTCAGTGTATTTAGGGACTTCTGGAAGTGAATTCTAAAAAAACAGTCAATGGTGAGCAATAAAAAGAATTCATTATTTGCGTGAGGGTGGGATAGAAAAATATGGCCCTCGGGATCACAGTTTGTCATCATGCTGAACAGTGATTGTCAGGACCGAATTTTCTAACCCCCCATCTCCCACTCCTTACACTCAAAGTAGTTTCTTATAATCTCAAGCTTTTCTCTTTTAAAGCATGAATCAGAATTGCAGCATACAATGTTAGTAAATATGTCTACTCTTCATTCCCCTCAATTTGATATACAGCATGACTACTTTCTGAAAAAGTCCCTTTTTGGCTGCTGTCTCCATCAAAATGGTTAATAAAAGGACTTCCTGTTTGCTTGCATGTTGACCTTTTCTTCATTTCTTTTAATTTGATATGCAACATAAGCACTTTCTAAAACAGTTGATTTTCTCATGGTCAGGGGAGACAACTTTCTTACAAAGTTGATTTTTGCACTCAAAAGGATATATGAGCTGTGACATGATATTTCCAACAATGTGGTATATGGGACCAGCAAAGGCTCAGACCAGCCTGTGCGTAAGCGCAGTCTGATCAGAGTCTTTTCTAGTCTCTTAAAAAGTATATGAGTATTAAGCTACTGACAGAGCATCATTTGGAGTTTCTAAGCTCTGGTTTGTCTGAGCCTACACTTGTCAAAATGCCACATTGTTGGAAATCACATGTCGTGGCTTATACTGTGGGTACTCATTGGGAGGGTCTCATCTTGAGGCTTCCTTTTGAAACAACAGTGTAAGTATTCGTGGAGAAAAACAAATAGACAGCCATTTTTTGCTTGAAAAAGCTTATCTAGGGCCAAGTTAACAATACAGATTTAGTACACTGTAGGAGATGCCATAACCCAGGGGTCCAGAGTTTGATTCCCAACTGTGGATGAGACTAAGCCGTGGCCCCATCTCAATATGACCTTAGGCTTGATATTGGCATGATTTCTGTTTGGGACCACTAGACATTGCTGCATACTAAATATAAAAGCTTTGGGCCTCATGGTTTCAGAGAAGATTTTTTTAAGTTGTTCCCTTATCCATGTAAATCTATGAAAATTGTTGATCTCCAGGGCAGGACCAGTTTGGACCCCAGGGGTTTGATTGGCAGAATTAATGTAAGGGACCACTAGACATTGCTACATACTAAATACATAAGCTGTGGGCCTAATGGTTTCAGAGAAGAAGATTATTTGAAGTTCTTTCCATTATACAGTCTATGGAAACTCTTGATGAGTGGGGCAGAGCCAGTTTGGACCCCAGGAGATACATTGGCAAGACTTTTGTAGAGGACCACTAGACATTGCCACATAAATGTTGCCCTGGCAACCAGAGCTCCAATCCAATCAGCCAGCACAAAAAGCATATGCAGCCTTTCCCCCTGCCTGGTGATGCCTTACATAAAATATGATCAAAATTGTATGAAATTTGATCAAAATTTGCCTAGACATTGCCATACTAATACCTCACTTGAGCCTTCAGCTCTGGTGGGCTAATATAAAAGGCTGCTGGGTGAAATTTCAAAATTTCCCAAATCCTGAACTTTCTAAATTCCAAAATTAAGACTTGCAGTATGCATACAGAATACAGTCGACTCTCGTTAACTCAACTATGCATAACTCAATACTGTCACTTATCTTGACCTGACAGCCCAGTCCCGGTATTTTCCTCTATATATTACTGCAATTCCCCAACGTTTATCTCGACAACGGCTATGTCAATAAGACAGATAACTCGTTATGAAATCCAGGTCCCGCTGATCAATTTTAGTGTAATTTACAACGGCTAAGTCGATTCCATTTCATAAGCAAACAACAGTCATGGTTGTCTTTTTTTAACTTGCCTTTTTATCTGAATGTGCCTCCTTTTACACTGTTGAAGCTTAAAAATATGATGCCGTATCTGCGACCGCGGGACCAGTTACCGATACTTACTTTGAACTGAAAATGCTATGTTTATTTTATTTTGTCTTAAAAAGTGAAAACACAAGCATAATATCGAGACTACAGTGGTACATGAGAAACAATTCTATTTTTTCCCTTTATATATTCTTTCTCTTCTTTATTTCAATTCCTAATGCCAATTGATTCTTGGGTCAATTCACCACGCAGTTCATTAATGTATAATAGCTCCCAATAAGGATCTATTAATGGACGTGTTAAACGTGATTTATTTCGCCAAAAAATTGTAGCCATATGTCATGATTTGGTTACCTCAAACTACTGACATATTTTGTCCAGTCCCTTGGAATTCGAGGTAATGAGAGAGTAGACTGTAATATCAATTTCAAGTTTAACTGGTCGATTGTCTTCAAACATACTGAAAATACATCAGAGAAGCTATCCTGATCTGCCTAATTCAGGATTTTAAGGCTGACTTTCTATATGACTTTCTATGGAAAGTCAGCCTCAAAATCCTGACTTCAGGAATAATCCTGAAAACTTTCACCTATGTACCTTATGCTGGGCACGGGCTCATTTACTTTTTCCTTAAAGAACCTTTGCATACAAAATAATAACAATTTAAAGTTTAAATGGTTGATTGTCTTTAAACATACTGAAAATAAATCAGAGAAGCTATCATAATCTGCCTAATCCAGTATTTTGAGGCTGACTTTCTATGGAAAGTCAGTCTCAAAATCCTGAATTCACGGCTCTTTTACCTTTTCCTTTAAGAACCTTTGCTCAGCTTGAATCAACTGTTCCATTCTTTCCCTGTCATCTCTTTCCTTGATTAACTCTTTTGTAAGAGCCTTTTTCTTTTCAATTAAAGCCATGTCTTTTTCTCTGAAAGAAAAATGATGTGCCACAATAATCCTTTCCCCTACCTTACTATGGCTGTTGCTGTCTGCAGATTTTCTTTGCAAATACATGTAGTTGGTTTGTTTGATTTGATTCTTTACGTCCCATCAACAATCTTTCAGTTAAACAGGGACAGGTCTTCCTGGGTTGAGCCAGTACTAGGCTAGGATTAATGTGTCTTGCTCAAGGACCACAACGCAATGACGCCAGTGAGGCTCGAACCTGCGGCCCTTCTGTCTCGAGTCAAGCACTCTACCACTGCGCTCCCTACATGTAGTTGGAACCCAAGATCAGACCTGACAATATGTCAGGCCTGATCTGGGTCCAAACTGTTTGCAAATTCAGGCCTGAGCCTTTTTCTTTTCAGTTAAAGCCATGTCTTTATCTCTGAAAAAAATACTATGCTACATTAATTCCCCCCCCCCCCCCACACACACACAACTTATGAAGATTTATATACTTTGCAAATAGTTTGAACTCAGATCAGGGCTTACAATAAGTCATGCCTGATCTGGGTACAAAACTTTTTCAGGCCTGATCTGGGTCCTTACTGTTAAAAAAGTCAGCAAAGTCAGGCCTGAGCCGTTTTCTCTTCAATTAAAGCCATGTCTTTTTCTCATGCCACGCCACATTTATTCTTTCCCCTTAGTAAATGTACCAGTACAGTTGTGTTTTCATGGTTTGAAGTGTATATACAATTTAGCCAAGTGAGTGAAGTGACCTCTTTTTGTTATGGTTGATAAAGAAATATTTGTAAAGGATGGCCTTACCTCAAAGCTCTAACTTCATTGTTCCAAGCATTATTTTTTTCTACCATGGTCTGCCATTCAGCTTCATAAATTTTATCCTGATCTTCTTTTGAAACCCTCTGTAGGTTTTGGGCTGCATAGCCAACTAGGAATGCCCTGTATGTCCAGAAAGAAATAATTGAGCCAGGACATGAGATTTCCATCAATGTGGTATGTGCAACCAGCATATGCGCAGTCTGATCAGAGCCTTTGCTAGTAGCTTGAATATTCTATGACTGTTAAGCTTTTGGCTGAACATCATTTGGAGTTTCTAAAGTTTAAAAGGAGGCTGCGCAGGCTGGTATGAGTCTCAATTGTCAAAAATGTCACATTGTTGGAAATCACATGTCATGGCTCATATATACTTTTGATACAATTGAGTTTTTTGGTTTATTAAAAGTGCACAACCACATGAAACGGTACAAAATATGAAACAGGTCAATGGCGTAACCAGAAAGCTGAAAATGTTACCCACATCAAAGGAAGACTACTGTATCAAGCAACTATTCTCTACAATTACGTCCCCTTTCAAAATGGGAACTTCTCTTAAAGTAAAAAATTTGCTCCCAGAGGAAGCGAATTCTTTCCTTTAAGGGCAGTTCCTTAAGGTATGGAAAATCACTTTTACCACCTGAGATGAGCTCCCTTGAGTGTTATTATTTTTATTATGCATGTGTGTACCTGTGGACTGTCACTACGTCGACAAGGTGGCTGGAATACCACTACCAACTACATATGGGCAGTAACTATACCTGTAACCAGTTGCCGATGACAACCACCCGTGCGTGAAGCCACGTGGTGCAACACCAATAGCGGACAACCGGCCTCTTTCCTACCTACCTTCGACAACAATGGACGTGTTCTTACACAGCACCTTAGGAAGGTATGAGCAATATTATATCACTCACTTAAAATTTTAGGGATGACCTCAAAATTCGAACTGGACCTGTATTTTATGATGCTTTACACTTCTGTAAAGTTTGAATGAAATTGTTGCATCCCTTCAAAAGTTATTGATCGGAAACTACAATTTAGCCAAAATCTAAGTAAAAAAGGGCCATAAATCAGTCAGAATTTGTGGATGACCTTCCATTTGGAACTTGACCTGTATTCAGTGATTCTTGACCCTTTTGTAATTTTTGAATGAAACTTATGCATCCCTTCAAAAGTTATTGATCGGAAACCAAAAGTGTGACGCCAGAATGACACCGACGGAGTCATGATCCCTGTGTCAACAGGCGACACAAAAATTTGTTGGATGCCAGCTGTTTACTGCCTTTATTCATATCCCCTCTTTCTCATTTTGTGTACCTAGCATGAGGGTCTTTGAACAAAAGAGCAGCAGTGTAGATGGAACACTGGTGACCCATTTCATGTATGCAAGCTATTTCAGGATTCCCACAGAAATTCAAAAACAATTCCATGATTTTCCCATGATCAACAATGTAATTTCCATGACTATTTAATGCTTGGCCTCCAACCTCCCCTTTTAGCGGCATCTTCACCACGCTCGGCATAAATGTGGAATGCAGCAACAGTAATGTATTTAAATAAGCATGCTTGTAGACCATGCATGCATTTTGAAATGGTTAAAACTTGAAACCACCGGTAGCAAGAAAACTAGCTGTCGAATGACAGCTAGTTTTCTGGCTTCTGTTAGTTTTGTCAAATTATTTCACAAAATTCCATGATTTTCCCATGATTATTCAGGGTTTTTTTAAAATTCCATGATTTTTCCATGCTTGGAATTTATTTTAGTGATTTTCCAAGTTTTCCAGAGCTTGTGGGAACCCTGCTATTTGCAGAAATAAATGTATTCCCCTGATCAGAAAAAGCCTTAAGGGGGTCCATATTATAAAACTAAATTGTTGATAGAAATTTGTAATTGGACAATATTCAAAATTAAAGCATAATTGATTTGTATTAACCTTTGCTGTTTACATTAAAGGAGCCTAAATCAAAGTTTTTTTCAAGACCAGTATTCAACAGGGAAGAAGCTAGGGGGCTACTAGGGCAAAAAAGTCGTCCTAGGAGCCGAAATTACAACCTAAATGGGACCCAGGGAGAAGTGGAAGTTTCCCTAAAAAAATATATATATAAAACTAGAAATGTGTCCATGGGACACGGATGCCCCGGCTATTGCCAAATTCGCATGAATAGGGAATTGTCATTAACAAAGGGCAATAACTCCTGAAGGCATGATGTGATATGGGCCATTCTGAAACTTGAAGACATTATGGTACTTAATAATGTGACCAAGTTTCATAGAATTATAATAAAAACTATTCATCTTAGAGAGCAGACGTCGTTTCAAATGACGATTTTAATAAAAACTAAGGGCAATAACTCCTTAAAGCATGGTGCCATATAGACCATTATCAAACTTGAAGAAGACATCATGGTACTAAACAATGTGACAAAATTTAATAAAATTCTGACCAAAATTGGTCGACTTAGAGAGCGGACATCTTTTAAAACTGTTAATTTTCATAAAAAAGGGCCATAACTGCTGAAAGCATGGTGCGATATAGACAATTATCGAACTTGAATATCATGGTACTAAACAAGGTGATCAAGATTCATAAAATTCTGATCAAAAGTATTCGACTTAGAGAGCGGACATCATTTCAAAAGGTGAATTTTCATAAACAAAGGGCCATAACTACTGAAAGCATGGTGTGATATGGACCATTATCGAACTTGAAGAAGACATCATGGTACTAAACAATGTGACCAAGTTTCATAAAATTCTGATCAAAAATATTTAACTTATAGAGCGGACATCGTTTCAAATGGTGAATATTCATAAACAAAGGGCCATAACTAGTGAAAGCATGGTGCGATATGGATCATTGATATATGACTGGTGAGAATCCTGCCATCCGATTGGCTCAAATTGTCTTCATAAATCTCTTTGTCTACCTGAAAACAGGTCTAAACTTGCTTACAAGTTAATATTGCATGAAAACCAGCTCAAACTAGTTTCAAGAAGTTAATATTTTAGA
Source organism: Loripinus fragilis (assembly GCA_964019695.1). NCBI lineage: Eukaryota > Metazoa > Mollusca > Bivalvia > Lucinida > Lucinidae > Loripinus > Loripinus fragilis. The sequence continues at coordinate 137,583,979 of OZ026515.1, forward strand.
CACTTTTCTAATATCACCTCTGGAGAGCTAAAAATAGCACAATGACTTAAAAACTAGCATGTGCTGCATGAAATTGACATGATTTCATGTTTCACATCCCAACAGGTAAATTAAAGGCTTTCATGAATTTTAACAGCAGTTTTGTTTTGTTTTATTTGTTCATAATAAACAAAATGTAAAAAAGGGTTTATGATTAAATTTTACCCTCCACATTTAGAGAATTAATATACAATTCAAAATGCAAAGTACTACATTAAAATAGATTGATAACAGTGGAAAAAAATTTGTAAGAAAGTCCTTAGGTTGTAGGTTGAACATACTTCAACAACTAAAGTGAACGTTGAAAATTATCATTCTTTGTTGAAAAGTCATAATTTTAATTATAACAAAACAGTTATGGACTTCAATTTCGGTAGACTTAAGGATTTGTCTACCCTTAACAGTGATATTCACCTCGGCCTAGCGTCCTCGGTGAATTATCACTTTTTCGTGCAAATCCTCATGTCAACCTCATTGAAGTCAATAATTGTATATTATCGAACTTGAAGAAGACATCATGGTACAAACAATGTGACCAAGTTTCATAAAATTCTGATCAAAAGTATTGGTCTTAGAGAGCGGACGTTGTTGGACAGAGGTACGTACGTACATACAGATGGACAGGGATAACACTTAATGCCCTGGCCATTGTCATGGCGGGGGCATACAAATAGGATTTTCATTCAGTCACCACACAAACACAAGCCATGGTGACAACCTACTTCCACTGCATCTTATTTTTCCATCCATCTAATGGCAACAGAATGTGTAGTGGCTAATTTGCATTTAAATTGACAGAAAATGCCTAATTTCACACTTCAACTTTTCCCTCTTTGACTGTCACTTCTCCCTAATTTTCCTGGAGGGAGAAGTCACTTCTCCCTACTGTCAGAGCCCAGCTTGAACCCTGTATGCTATGCTTTAGAAGAATCCCACTATACTCTTCATATATTGCAATATGCTTTTTGCATATAGTGACAGCTCTAGTGGCGTGGTGACTAAATTGTACTTTGAGGCATCTACCCTAAACTAAAACAACATAGCAAGGACCGTTACTGGCAGTGGTATTTAAGTCAATATTTGTATAAACTATCTCCTTTATTTCTTTACATATGGGGTTCTTTCTGGTTTACCTGGAGCATTCTATTCTATTCCTTTTTAGGGGTTGCTACAGTATTGTAATCTGAAACGATCAAAACAGCATGGCCTGTGTTGTAAGTGATTGAATAGCCCTACACGGCAAAGGAATAGGTGGTGTGGGGGCGCAGCCCCATCATTCAACAGCCAGAACATTAAGCTTTACTATTACGACATAAGTTCATCATCATTATCAGGTTTTGATTAACTTGCAGGTGCAGAAGCATCTTCCACATCAGTGGGACCCTCTCCAGGTAACTGGCTAGCTGCACACAGAGCAGATCTTACTTTGGGTAAGACTGCCATTTGTATATTTGTAGCAAAGTTTTATGGCAGGATGCCCTTCCTTTCACAAACTCAGACACTTTTGGCAGTTCAAGACCTCTCTATCTGTACCCTACTTACTTGAGCTTTGTGCTTCACGATTGGGACCATAAATTATTAATGTCTACCCTTGGACCACTGGTACAGCACTGGGAAGTCAGCCTGTTGGCTCCCGCTGTGAAGCTACTGTCATCCAGGTTGTGATCTGTAGACCGAAATTTCACACCTTATTTGCACTTGGCCTTATGTTTAAGTTTTTAGTTCCTCTCAGTATAGTAATATTACCATAGTGCCGGTTAAAAAATTATACTGATATATCCGAAACTTAAAAAACAGCACTTGAGATTTTAGTCAAACAACTAAGGCACAGACTAGCCTATGTATGAGACTTGTATAGGGGGGTACCAAATATCCCATATCCCTTGAAGTAAACAGGCAAATATCCCTTATAAATTGGCAAATATCCCCATAATTAATTTTCCTAAATTTTGAATATCCCTGGAAGTGACGAAAATATGGAACCAAGTATCCCATATCCCTGGAAGTAAAATGGATAGTATCCTATATCCCTGGAAGTAAAATGGCAAATATCCTGTATCCCTAAAACCCCTATACAAGCCTCATGTATGCATATGCACAGACTCCCAGAACCAATGCTGCTCATATCCTCAAAATACGAATGTAGATGAAGACTCAGATTAAAGAGGATGATCTTACCTCACTGACTTTAATTCAGTTTGATATATATGCAGGTGTTTGTTCTTAAATTCTTCCTCATCTGGGTCAAAAACTGTTGGAGTTCTCACACGGTAGATTTTGCTTTTGGCTTTTGGAACCCATCTAGGCTTTCTCCATCTTACAAAAATGAGACTTACTACATTGGAGTTTGCACTATTTGCTGAACGTAAACAACAAATGGGTTTGGATATTTGTAACAAGATCGACATGATTTTTTAGTCGAGGTGAGAGAAGAAGTAGAAGAGAAACGAAAGTAGAATAATAAAAGAACTCGAATGATTGGCGGAGGCCCAATAAAAATTGTCCAATCAAAAATGGTTTTACAAATCACGGAAAAGAGATTAGACAGGCTAGCCGTACCAACAATCGTGCAACAGTCTTATTTAAACGTCACCAAGCCAAAACGTTCCAAAATTGATTGTCGGTAAATCTTAGAGCTTGTACCCCGATTTATAAATGGATAAGAAGACAAAACTCAAAGTTGTGACGATCATGGTCTTTTGAGTGACAGATTCTCGACGAGAAGTGATTTTTTCAAAGTGTTGAAGTACAATCCAAGTCCAATTAATCAGTTCAAGGGCATACATAGACATAGAAGATTTATTTTACGTCGAATATACATATAACAAGTAACATAAACCCTGTAGGGCTTTTACTTCGGCAAACAAATTTAAAGAGAATAAAATGTATAGTATATCACAGAGCATGCACAGTAGTATTATAAACATATATACATTGTAAGACTGAAAATAAACTTGGGTTATAAAACAAAATTATTTAAAAAGTTAAATCTCTATAAAAAGGTTAAATAGGGGGTTAAGAGACTAGTATACTAGAGTATATTCAAAGCAGACGGTAAAAGCAAGTAGCTCTAAATGCAATTAGCACTCATAGGGTAACATAAATTCTTCCCTTAAGAGAGTCAAGGGAAGAAAACAGTGAGGCAGAGTTTAATCTGCAAAGTATTCCCATCCTGTTGACATGTAGGTGCCCTAAAAGGCGAAAAATAAAAGCAAGACTTTACTCAATGAGGTAGTCTTGACTGCGAAAATTTCTAAGGCACAAGTGTACAAAAGGATGGGATAATAGATGAGCAGTGGCATGTGATTTCCAACAATGTGGCCTCCCGACACGCGCAGACCCAGACGAACCCGCACAGCCCCCCCACCCACCCCCAGGCACAGAAACCCCAAACGACGCCCAGTCAGCAGCCCAACAGTCACAGAAAATTCAATCGACAAGCAAAGGCTCTGACCAGACTGCGCATATGCGCAGGCTGATCTAAGGACCTTAGCTCGGGGCGATGTACCAGATGAGTGGCGACAAGCTAATGTTTCTCCGGTCTTTAAAAAAGGTGAAAAATATGATGCTGCTAATTACAGACCGGTGTTGCTCACATGCATCTGCTGCAAAACCCTAGAGCATATATTAGTCAGTAACATCAACAAGCACTTAGCCTTAGATAGCATACTTGCTGACTGTCAGCATGGTTTCCTAAGTCAGAGGTCCTGCGAGACCCAGTTGGTCCAGTTTGTGCACGATATCATCAGCAACCTGGATGGCGCTGTGAATCGTGGACACAAGCAGACAGATTTGATCATAATGGATTTCGCAAAGGCCTTTGATAAGGTACCACACAGGAGGCTATTACACAAATTGGACTATTATGGGATAAGAGGGTCCACCCACAAGTGGATCAACTCATGGCTCTCTGGGCGCACTCAAAAAGTAGTATTAGATGGTCAAGCCTCAGATCCAGTCCCAGTGTTATCCGGTGTACCCCAAGGATCAGTTTTAGGGCCGATCCTGTTCCTTATTTTTATAAACGACCTGCCGGATAACATTAGGTCTTCTGTTCGCCTGTTCGCGGACGACTGTGTCCTGTATAGAAACATTCATTCAATTCAAGACTGTTTTATACTGCAGGAAGACCTCACTAGCTTAGGACAATGGGAAGCCGATTGGCAAATGAAGTTCAATGTGGCCAAATGTCACTCTATGAGAGTGACTCGGCATCAGCATCACAAACAGATTCTCTTTGATTACTCCCTTCACAACCAAACTTTGGAAAACGTTCAGTCAGCAAAATACCTTGGCATAACCATCTCTGATAATATGGATTGGGGTCAACACATTTCAGAAATTTCTTCAAAAGCAACTAAGACACTTGGTTTCCTTCGCAGGAATTTGGCTTTTGCACCTCGGAGTACTAAGGAAGTTGCATACAAAACTTTGGTTCGGCCTAAACTAGAGTATGCAGCACCCATTTGGAGCCCTTACGCAAAACTACAGATTAATCAGGTAGAGAAAGTTCAGAGGACAGCAGCCCGTTGGACCTGCAGGAGATGGCGTAACACAAGTAGTGTCGGCGAGATGCTTGATGAGCTTGAGTGGCCATCTCTTGAGGCCCGTAGGGATCGGTCTTCCCTGCTTCTCTTTCATAAGATACATTCTGGTGCTGTCTCTATAGAAAAAGACAAGTACCTGACCCCTGCTCGCAGTTTGAAATCTACCAGGTCATTACACAGTGCCCAATATTGTAGATACCAGACATACAGTGACGCCCTGAAGAACTCTTTTTTCCCCCGGACTATGCCACAGTGGAATAGTCTTTCTCCTTCGGCAGTCAATTCCCAGACTGCTGAGGAGTTTAGGGCACTCCTCATTTAGTTAAAAACACAGCCGAAAGATTTTTTTTTGTTTTTTTTTGTTTTGTTTTGTTTTTGTTTTTTCTTCAAAATTCCAAAATTGCACTCCCTGGCGTAATGATCATAATTTGATCGTGCCAGTATTAAGAGAAAGAAAGGACTTGCTGATCGCACATACCACACTGTCGGAAATCACATGCACTGGCTCGGATAACATTTATCGTAAAAAGCAAAAAGCAAATAACAGCAAAGCGAAGCAAAGCAAATCAAAAGCAGAAAGCAAAAAATAAAACTAGGCATAACACAGAGGGCATCCACATCCAAGGCCATCCCATCTCCGGAGCAGTCCTCTGAACTGCAGGTAAGATTCTTCCACCCGCAAGTTGTTAGGAAGACTGTTCAAGATCCGGGGAGCCTCGGACCTGAATGACCTCAGACCATACCTTGTGGTGTTTACTCTTGGAATGTCAGCCTTTCTATCACCTCTGAAATTATAAGTAGAAGTCTTAATGCTGATCATGTCTTGGATATATTCAGGTGAGAGTTTATTCACTATTTTGGACACCTCACATGCCATCAGCTTAAGCCTTTTGACATGGAGGGGCTCAGTTTTAGTTTGGCTGGGTAATTTCTTGAGAGATGAGGAGTAGTCATTGTTTATAAATCTCAATGCTCTCTCCTGAACCTTCTCGAGTTTGTTTGTACTGGCAGTACTACAAAAGTGCCAAGCTAAGGGGCAATAACTAAAATTTGATGATATAAAAGAGTTATAAATGACCAATTTCCCCTGTTTAGTTAAAAATCTACCAAGTCTTTTTAAAACAGCTAATTGTTTTGAAGCCTTTTTACAGATTTCAGTCACATGGTCATCAAATTTCAACGTAAAATCAATGTTTAAACCCAACAAACTAGCATTATTCTCACATTATACGCAACATAAATTAGAAATTGTGTTTAAGAAACACTGCATCCCCAACCATAGGATCCGATTGTGCTCTTTTTTAAGATAATGGTCATCTTGCCAATCTTAAGTGTGAAGCAACTCGCTATATATATAGGTTGGGTGTCAAGGAAAACGTGCTTGAAGTATCGAATGACAAGCACGTTTTCCTTGACACCCAATCTCCAGATTGGATGAGGATAGAATATGCACAGATCTGTACACCAAACTTACGGATACCCTCCAATATCTTCTACCCACCAGTTGCCATCCCAAACACTGCTGCAAGAATATCCTATATAGTCTTGCACTGCGCCTCAGACACATTTGCTCTGACTCAAACACGTTTGAATTAAGAGCCAAAGAACTGACAAATCAGCTACACCGCCGTGGTTATCTAAAGCAGGACATAGCTTCTGCCATTGACAGAAAATGCCTTAATTTCACCACTCTGTTGTCATACAGGCCAAAGTCTGCAGAGGTCGGCACAATACTTCCATTTGTGCTGACATATCATCCTGACCTACCCAAGGTCAGGGATATGGTTGACCAAAATTGGTCCATCATCGAGTCATCAGATGAGTTGAAGGATATTTACCAGAGCAAACCAGTCATGGCTTTCAGACGCCCCAAAAGCCTTCCTGATTTCCCGGTACGAGCACGACTCAAACCAAACTCTGATGATGACAACCAAAATGGTGAATGTCGACCCTGTGGCAGAAAAAGATGTCAATGCTGCAAAATGATAACCTCTGCTGGAACTGTGAAGTCATCTTCTGGCACCACTGTAAGACTGAGACAGAACACAGACTGCACAACAGAGAATGTTGTGTATCTGATCTCTTGCAGCAGTTGCAACAAACAGTACGTAGAGAAACCAAAGGTCCATTGAACAAACGTATGAATGGCCATCGTGATGACTGGAGACACCGTAGGTTTGAAAGATCACCAACAGCAGAACATTTTCACTCTGCAGATCATGACTTCTCGAGTCATGCCACTGTCTGCTGCCTTGAACACAACAAGGAGTGGTCAGATTCTACCAGGAAACTCCGTGAGAGCTACTGGATTCGGCGTCTGAACACTATGTGTCCATTTGGCATCAACAAGGGTGACTGACTCTATCTGGTCATATGGTAGAACACCTGGTAAGCTGTGTTGTTGTGGACAAATTTTCATACAAGACATTTCTTGCCAGAATGCCAATTTTGCACACTGTGTTGCCAGAATGAAAATTTTGTGCGCTGTGTTTAATTCAGAAATATTTTGCAGTCATATAGTGTAGGCCGCTGTGTAATTCCGTGTGCATTTTTTGGTAAAAGTGTCAAACTTATATTTTCTTGTAGCAAAATGTATTCTGATTAAGAAAAAATATGTTTACAATTTTTCCTTTGCGTTTTAACGCCACCGTGACGTCACAAAGTGACGTACCTATTTTAAGCTTATATCAGGCTTGAAAGTGGAGTGCTATGAATTACAGCAGGCATAAACATGAACTGTTTGATCAGTTGTATTAATTTTACTGGCGACATTAAGATTTCGGAGCATAGACTCTGACTCTGGATTTTAAAGAGGTTACATTAACTTCAAAATGATGTCTGTACATGGAAAAGTGACGTCAGTACCAAAATGAAAATTCTGTGATAGTGAAAACTCAAATAGCTAGACCCTCCTCTCCACACAGCAGGGAAAATATTGTTCAACTTTACTACGCTTGATTTATTAGCCACTTTGAGGCGTTTTGATGGGTCCTTGGAAACTGTCTCAAACTGAGCTCAAAACCTATCAAAACCACCAAACAAACAATACACCATCCAAAACCACCTTCGAAAATGTTCAGTCGGCAAAATTCCTTGGTATCACCATTACTGATAACATGGATTGGGGTCAGCATGTCTAAGAAATCTCTTCCAAAGCAACTAAGACACTTGGTTTCCTTCGCAGGAACTTGGCTTTTGCACCTAGGAGTACTAAGAAAGTTGCATACAAAACTTTGGTTCGGCCTAAACTATAGAGTATGCAGCACCCATTTGGAGTGCTTGAAACTTTAGATTAATCAGATTGAGAAAGTTCAGAGGACAGCAGCCCGCTGGACCTGCAGGAGATGGCGAAACACGAGTAGTGTCGGCGAAATGCTGGACGAGCTGGAATGGCCATCTCTTGAGGCCCGCAGGGACCAGTCCTCCTTGCTTCTCTTTCACAAGATTCATTGTGGAGCAGTGTCTATTGAAAAAGACAAATATATGACCCCTGCTCACAGTTTGAAAACTACCAGGTCATCACATAGTGCTCAATACCGCAGACACCAGACATACAGTAATGAATTGAAGAATTCCTTTTTCCCCCGAACTATTCCTCATTGGAATAGTCTGTCTCCTTCTGTGGTCAATACCCAGTCCACAGAGGAGTTTAGGGCACTCCTTATTTAAACAAAAATTCAGCCAAAGGTTTTTGTGTTTTTTGGGTTTTTTTTTTGTTTTTTATTTATCAAAATTTCTAAATTCGCACTCCCTGGTGTAATGCTCAAGTTTGAGCGAAACCAGTAACGACAGAAAGAAAGAAAAACTAGTTTTCCGGATTCACATCATCCCCGCCTCCTGGCATAGACTCCAACACCTCCCATCACAAACAGTAGATATGGGCCACAATATTTTGGTACTATCGCATATATGCGCAAAAGCCCCGTTTAAACACAAATGTTGACGAATCCAGTGGAGTTAGAAATATCATATTTGGCCAATGTCTTCATTTACATCTGCATTTTTGTGTTTTCAAACAGCGAAGGCTCTGACGAGACTACGCAAATGTGAATAAAAGATACATTTACAACGAAACGGTTTGTCCTCAAATAATTTGACGTTAAACTAAATTTCTGTTGTAGATTTAATGAGGTAAAATCAAAGCTAAATTGGTACATATATACAAATACAATTGACATTGGAAATATTATTGCTGTTATAAAGAATGTCGCTATAAAGAGTTTTCACTTTACAAGAAACTTTATTTAACTTTATTTTATGTACCAATATCGCATATGTGGGTGTGTGTGGGGGGCTGGAGGTGGGGGTGTGGGCGTGTACACGTGTGCGTACGTGCTTGCATATGTGTGTCATTTAGTAAAAACAGCCAAAAGATTTTTTCCTCCACAAATTCAAAATGTCTACGAGCTCCCTGTCGTTTCACAAGAATTTGAGTGATGACAGCTAGTAACATGAAAACAAAAGTTCTAAGTGTTTGTGTGCGTGTGTGCGTGTGTGTGTGTGTGTGTATGTGTGTACGTGCGTGCGTGCGTGTGTGCGTGTGTGTGAAAGTACGTATAACGAGCCTTCGGGGGCGTTTTGACCTTGGACCGTTTTAATGTTTACACGATAACTATACGAACAGATGCATTTTAATGGCTGCGCTCATGAATTAGACAGTGTTTTGCAATCTCTTCGGAAGTTCAAAGCAAAACACAACAGGAACAATATGTCAAGTGATCTAGTAAAAGCTAAATTTGTGATACCGATAGTATTGAGCGGTAATCAATCTATTTTGCTGCTAAGTTTTAATACTTTTCCTTTTTTGTTCCCTCCACAGCCTGGCAGAGCCTCCAGGGGCTATGGCTCCTCATTTCCTTACAGAAACAGTAAAGTAAACAGGGGCTTTTTGATCATGTTTTTGAGAGGAAATATATATATATGTGCCTCTAACCGAAGAAAGAGGCAACATATTGTTTTTGGTGTGGATCCCGTTGGGGTCTGCATAGCTTCGTTTCCATGATTATCTTCTGAACCAGTGGATGGATTTTGACCAAACTTGCATAGATCCATACATTATTGGAATGCCGGAGTGAGTTTAACAGATTTTGGAGAATTTGACCTAATTTTCAAGGTCACCTGCCTGTAATAAAAGTCTATAAATCAGCCGTTCCGTGCATTATCTTCTGAATCAGTGGATGGATTTTGACCAAACTTGCATTGTTGGAGGGCAGAAAGAGTTGATAAGATTTTGGTGACTGCTACCAACCTACAAAGACTGATTAAATCAGCCATGTACGCACATTAGCTTCCGAACCAGTGGTCAAATTTAAATTTGCATTGATATATTTTTACTCGAGTTGATTAATATTTGGTGACCTTGAACTTATTTTCAAGGTCACACCAGTACTTTGAAATGTTAAATTTCGACCAAAATAGGGTTTATTTATTGAACCGAACAATGGATTCTAGCTAAACGCTATGAACTATTTTCTTGTGTCACAATAAAAAGCTGATTAGATTTTGCCGTCTTTGACCTAATTTTCAAGCGGCATCAAGGTAACCATCCTATAAAGACTAAAAATCAGCCTTTTTCGCACACTATCTTCTTAACCGATGGATGGATTTTGATCAAACTTGTCTAGATAAATTGACCTAATTTTCAAGGTCACACAAGCACTTTGAAATGTCAATATTTTACCAAAATAGGGTTTTTGTATATCTCTTCAATTGAACAATGGATTCCAGCTGAACTTTAATATGTATTGTTTCATCGTGGCAAAATGAAGAGTTGATGAGATTTTGTTGACCTTGACCTAATTTTCAAGGTCATATAATTTTCAAAGTCACTATCCTTTAAAAACTGTTCTGAGCTCTATTTGTCCTTGTAGATGCTCTCCCTTGAAATTAGTGAAGCATTTCAGCCATTCTTTATAGATTGTATCATTGTGACACAATAAAGAGCTGATTATAATTTTAACAAGCATGCTTGCCAACTCAATTTGCAGTTGAGGGACATATTTTTCCTCTGAAAACACTGCTGTAATATCCTATAGAAAAGAATAGTATGTTTTTTCCTCTCAAAAACCATGATACAAGCCACTGTGTCTCCCTCAAACAATCTTTCATCTTTTTGTGTTGCCTGCGAAGCATGGTCAACACAGCCTGATAGTGATCATTACTCCCTCGACCGGGCAACACACTTTTGGTTTCCGATCAATAACTTTTGAAGGGATGCATCAATTTTATTCAAAATTTACAGAATGGTAAAGCATCATAAAATACAGGTCAAGTTTGAAAAGGGAGATCATCTAGCAAAATTTTGACTGAGTTATGGCACTTTTTTACTTAGATTTTGGCTAAAGTGTGGTTTCCGATCTATAGCTTTTGGAGGGATACAACAATTTCATTCAAAGTTTACAGAATGGTAAAGCATTATAAAATACAGGTCAAGTTCGAATTCGGAGGTCATCTGCAAAATTTTGACTGAGTTATGGCTATAGCTGGCTAATCTACGTCAAAATTCTTCTATATAATCAGTCCTTGAACTTTGATTTTTAACTGATTAGTAATTGTTCAAACCTGAAAGGTCTCGGAATGTTTTGATAACTTTAGCATGGTCAATGACATTGATTCCCCCATCATTACCTTGCGCATCTTTTAGTAGTGCCTGTTTATTCAGAAGGCCAAAAGTTTCAATTAAAAGTTCACAGCTTTGCTAAAAACAAGTCTTCATCCACTCTGATAATTGGTAGAAAATTGACTTGCTAATTGGCAATTAAGCTCACAGCCGGTCATTGTTGTTGTCACCTTGTGTGACATCATACAAAAGGAAGCAAAGTTATATATGCATGACATGAATATCTTTGTGTAAAATAAGAAAGACCGGCTGTAAATTATCAGTAAGATTGAAATCTTCTAAACACAAATTTACTGTGAAAAAAAACCTTGCATACAAGATTGTTTATCTAATGAATATTTTATAATTTTGTGCTACTTTAATCCAGAGAAGCGCAAGTATAATTTCAGTTGTTGAGTATAGCCTGTAGAGTACAACATTTTTATTACTTCATTACAGGAATTTATACTCACCTACTGTTTATGGTAAGGTGCTTCCGGTCTTCTAAACAAAACATCACACAAGACAATTACACTTTAATTTTAATTGAATAAACACGCAGAACATCCATTATAAGAAATTAAGTCTTTTATTGACAGCTAAAAATTTGTATAGGCGTGACAGAAAGGGGTAGTCTCAAAAAATATTCGTAAGCGGTGCTTAACCCTTTTATTCAAAGGTTGTGCACAAGGTAATACTGCCGTTAACATGCTCAGATGTTACCATGCTCATGCAGAATCAACTTTAAGCACTAAGCAGGCACATTTGTATGAATAAAGGCTGGGGATTTCACATGACGTGCATTTTTTCTCTTATCCACGTGCTATGAAATGAACGGTTTTGAGATGACACACTAGCTTAATGCACGAGCGATTTAGGCACAATCTCCATTATATTTGACCAAGCCATCCATCCCTTTTGTAATTGAATTTGGGCGGTGCAATGTAACTTTTTTGACCGGCTTCTTGGACTTGGTTTATTTGGGCTTTGCTTAAAATATCCAAAGAGGGCATCTAAGCACAGGGTAATCGGCAGCATCTTGGATGGTGAAACTGTTTGGAGAAGTTGGCAGAGGTGTTCCTGAATACTTACCATCGGAGAATTTTTTGATAAATGATGAAGTAAAAAGCTATCGCGAAAAAACAGTTCTAAAAACATTACAGCTGTTTGTTTTCTTGCTTTGCGTCCCAAGTCAACAGCTATTGTCATGGTGGGACGGTCATTTCATCTAACCACACTTTTTCCTGGGCAGGCTTGAACAAGCGGTTAACCAGTAATTCCTGAACATACTTTCCCTTGTAATTGACAACAATCCTTCTTGAATGATTCAGCGGAAGGGAGGAGAACGACCGTAGAAATTATTTCATGATCAATCTTCACGAAAGTATGGGACCGGGCCGGGGTCGAACTCGCGACCCCTGGATCTGGAGTCAGACACGCATCTGTAGCCAGACATGTTACCGACTGCTTTACACGGCCCGGCGGAGTTGAATAGTCATAAATTTTTGTATTTGCATATCAAATTAATGGGAATGGAGCATAGAGCACCATGCAAGCTCCTATTCTGTCCTTACACAACTTCTTGATCCCAGGGTGATCTGGGGTGGGGTCAAAACGTCAAAACATATTTTTTGCTGAAAGTAGTCATGCTGCATATCAAATTTAAGGGAATGGAATATAGAGAGCACCGTGCATAATGATTGTTCACACATTGAAGATGTGCACCTATTATTTTGTACACATTTCAAGATTTTTTTTTCATTGTTGGGGTCTTGAACATAGAAATGTTTTCCTAAAGATGCTTAGAGGGTGTCTGGTTTGTGTACTCTGTAACTCCAAGAGTTTTCATCTTTTTGTATTCAAACTTTGCATAACGATTGTTCACACATTGAAGATGTGCACCTTATATTTTGTACACATTTCATGGTATTTTTTTTTTTGTGGTCTTGAACTTCGAATTTGTTTCCGTAAAATGCTTAGAGGGTGTCTGGTTTGTGTAATCTGTAACTCCAACAATTTTCATTCCTTAATATTTAAATTTGCATAAAGATTGTTCATACATTGAACATGTGCATCTCCTATTTTGTGCATATTTAAAAAATATTTTCTTAATTTTTAGGGCTGTTAGACTTGGGCATTTTATCCATCCGAAATGCTTAGGGGGCGTTTGGTTTGTGTAATCTGAAACTCCAGCAGTTTTCATTCTTTCATATTCAAACTTTGTATGTTATGATTGTTCCCACATTGAACATGTGCACCCTATATTTTGTGCACATTTAATAATATTTTTGGTTGTGTTTAACTTAAACATTATTAGGTCTACACCACCTTTTGAGTGCTTACATTGTGTAATTTGTGTGTATTCTGTATTCAAATAGATTTGATTCCTTTATATTCAAACTATATATTCAAACTTTGCATAATGATAGTTCACTCATTGAAGATATGCATCGGCGATGCAGGTCCAGAGCAGAGTTTGGTCTTGTTTGTAATAAATTACCGAAAATTAATTAAAATTAAAAATAAAGTATTTGAAACTTATTGTCTATTCTTTCAGCTGCAGCCTTGTGGACCACATGGAAAATATTACAAGGCTTACGTAGAAAGAAAAACTTCAAATTTCGGGAGATGCAGGATAGAGTAATATATGTAGTAAACACTACTGAGGACTGGGAGAGATTATATCCAACTTTGAAAGACCATTGTGACAATATAAAGGTATAGATTTTGTAACCTACTACATGTACAGTAAAACCTGTGTAAAACGGCTTCTCAAAACAGACAAGAGATAGTTGATATTGAAAACCAATTTTCTGTCTTTGGAGAGTTGACATTTTACACAGGTTTTACTGTATGATGATCTGGTACAGAAAAATATTCTAAAATTTTGAACACTTTCCTCTTTCTATTCTCAAATAAAACGATGGTTTTCAGGGCTGGAATTCACAAAAAGCTTGTCAGAATAGCAAACAGGGAAGACCCTTTATCAGACTGCTTCAGAAGCAGAAGCAGTCTGATCTGGGTCTGCATGCACGGATCCAGGAATATTCGTCAGTGGGGGTCCAGGTCAATCTGACAAAAAAGCTCTGTCAACGATTTTTTTTTTTTTTTTTTTTTTTTTTTTAACCTGAGCTTATTTTACAGAAGTCTAATGGTTAATTTCAAAGAAAACTATCATTTTTCAAGGTTCCGGAGGGGGTCCAACATTTTCCAGGGGGGGGGGGTCCAACTTTTTCCATGGGGGGGGGTCCAACTTTTTCCAGGGGGGTCCAATTGCTTATTCCCTATAAAATCCCATATAACTTGTGATTTTCCAGGGGGGGTCCGGACCCCCTGCCCCCCCTCCCCCCCTGGATCCGCACTTGGTCTGTGCCGTTTGTCAAGGCCCTTTCAGCAGGCAAATAGTGTTCAAAATTTTAGAACATCTACCGTATAAATTCTATTTGCAGATAAAATAAACTTTGTTTACCGGACTCATTGGAAGCATAATGCATATCATTTACTGCAGGCCTTGATTTCAAGGATGCCCATTATGAAATCTGTGAAACGGTACGGTGAAATATTTAGGGTCAAATTCCTATACTTTATCGAAGCTTAATAGGCAAGAAGGCTAGTCAAAGTTCTGACTTTCATTTACGAAATTCTGATTTATTAGCATGATGAGATTTGGCTTATGAGTGCAGGCATCTGGGTGATTTCATCCTTTATTCCGAGACTCTTTAACCACTGTGCTTAGGCCAAATAAAAAATACCTGTGTTTAGGGTAACCCGACCCTACCTAAATTTACTGGTGAAACTTATAATTTTTTTCATGTTTTCTGGAAAAAAAGATAATTTTATGCATTTTGAATGCCTTTCAGAATGCATAAAATTATATTTTTCCAGCATTTTTTTTTATTAAAAACAAATATGTGTGCCTACCCTACCTAAAACTTTCAGACCTGTTACCCGAAAAACACTAATTGTTTTATTTGGCCTTATTGAATGATTTTGAGGAAGTTGGCACACACTTTTATATTGACCTTATTGACAAGATGGAAGGTATGTTTTGTGCCTGTTTATGATCAGGCATTTAGGTGGCTGATTTTTAATAGTAATAGTATACCAGTCACTCCGGCGTCCGTCCGTCGTCTGTCGTCCTTCCGTCCACAATTTCAAACATCTTCTTTGAAACCACTGGGCCAATTAAGTTCAAATTTCATATGGAGACCCCTTAGGACGCGGGAACGAAAGTGTGTTCAAATGGTCTTGGTCACATGACCAAGATGGCTGCCACGCCCATATATGGTAAAAACCATTTAAAAATCTTCTTCTCCAGAACCAGAAGGCGGATGACCTTGGGACTTGGTATGTAGCATTTGGGTTGTTGGGCCTACCAAATTTGTTCAAACGATGATCCTAGGTTGACCTTGACCTACTTAACGTCAAGGTCAAATTTGCTTCGTAATGCATTTAAATGAGAATATTTCTGAAAAGTTGATTTTTTTTAAAACTGTGGAAGCCTTAGTCATTATTCTCTCTTGATATGTTTAACCTAATGAGACAATGGCTATAAATAAGTTCCAAAGGTCAAGATTGACCTTTGACCTTTCAGCTTAGGTTGCTCATATTGGACTCCCATCAATATATTAAAACATAGTTTTCTCACAAATCATTGGCCCAATTGAACTCAAATTTCATGTGAAGACTCCTTTTGATAAGTTAGCCAAAATGTTTGCAAAATATGACCCCCATGACCATATATGGTAAAAACCATTTAAAAATCTTCTTCTCCCGAACCAGAAGGCCTGTGATATTGGGACTTGGTATGTAGCATTGGGGATGTGGGGCCTTCCAAGCTTGTTCAAATGATGATCCTACGTTGACTTTGACCTACTTAAGGTCCATGTCAAATTTGCTTCCTATTGCATTTAAATGTGAAATTTTTTGAAAAGTTTATTTATTGAATACTGTTGAAGTCATTATTTTCACTTGATGAGACAATGGCTACAAATAAGTTTCAAAGGTCAAGGCCACCACACCCATAAATTTTCTGGAATAAAAGGCCAATGGCCTTGGGACTTGGTATGTAGCATTGGGGATGGGTACAATGTATGAAGCATTGGGGATGTGAGCCCTACCAGGTTTGCACAAATGATAAATCTAGCTTGACCTTGACCTACTTTATGGCAAGGTCAAATTTGATACCTAATGCATTTATATGGGAAAAATCTTGAAATGATCATTTTTCTATTATCTGTTTAAGCCGAAATCATAATACTTTTGGGAAATGTTTAGCCATTATGAGACAAGAGTGTAGGACAAAAGCCCACTAGGACAAAAGCCCACTTGACAAAAGCCCACTAGGACAAAAGCCCACTGGGACAAAAGCCCACTAGGACAAAAGCCCACTTATATACATTTTACAGGGATATGGTTTGAACTGAGGGGGGATACTCTCATTTTTTCTCCATAAGTAGGCTCGGGCCCAGCATCTACTATTCACCCCCCAAAAAATATCAAGAATTTCAAGCACCCCAAATAAATATTTGAAATTTTAGCAACCCAAAAAAATATCCTCCATTTTGTTCCTTGACCTTCAGAAAAGACCTTAAATTGCATCGTATAGTCAAATTTTGTGAAGACCCCCAAAAATATCCACAAAATCTTCATATCCCCAAAAATATTCAGTTTTCTGAAAACCCCAAAAAATATTGAAATTCAAAATTTTGAACCCCCAAAAATAGCCTGAGCCTACGTATGTATGAAAATATAAGAGTACCCCCCCCCCCCCCCCACCCACCCACCTGGGGGGGGGGGGGGTAACCGACAGACGGACCTAAGATAAAGAATCTCCCTTCTCAAATCTGAAATTTCAAACATCTCTACTTGTTTGGCACCTCTCATAAAAGTGCATGCTAATTGTTACTGACAGATCAAAGGGCATTTGGATTAATTAGACATATGTTTCCCAATTATAATAGATTGTTTGACCCAAACTGTAAATTGATTTTCTTCAAATATCAATGGCTTTTAACACCTAATTTATGTTGTTTGTCACAACATACAGGAGAAATGATAATGTCAGTGAAAACACACTGCAGGTGTGACTTACCCTGAATGGAGCAGTCTGATCAGGGTTAACAGTTTTATAAAAGACTTAAACCTATTTTTTCCAAAGTGGGCTTTTGTCCACCCTGCCAAATTAAGCAGTGGGCTTTTGTCCAGTGGGATATTGTCCAGTGGGCTTTTGTCCTAGTGGGCTTTTGTCCCAGTGGGCTTTTGTCCGTTCCCCATGAGACAATGGCTTAATATAAGTACCAAATATCAAGCTGACTTGTGACCTTTTATCCAATGCCACTCATTTGGACTGCCACATACTTATATAAACATTGGTCTTTCAGAAATCACTGGGCTGTTTGATGGAGTATTCATTAGATTGTTTTAAGTCACTTGACCAAAATGGCTGCAACCCCCATATATGGTAAAAACAAAATATGTTTTATTATATTATAAGCTGTAGTTGTCCTTGTCCTATTTTAACATTATTAAAGAGGTCAGGTGAGCGCCTCAGGACCTTCAGGTCTTCTAGTTTCAGGACTCTAGTGACAGCATTCATTGACTCTAATGACAAAACTTGGCATGCCCTTAAAGCCTTTTACATACATGGGCCAGTATACGTACATGAGATTTTGGTACTTATCGCAGGGGCGAGCAGCAAAGGCTAATACAAGCCTGCCCATATGGCAGTCAAAATCTTACAAGTTACCAGAGGCCTCACTGCTCTAATACATATGTTTGGAAGTAGATGAAGGCTCAGAGGGAAAATAAGGCCTCTAGCACCACTGAATGAATTTGAACTCTGGTTACCATGGCAACATGAAGTTCCTCTGGACTTAAAATGGAAATACTTCAAAAATCTTCTTCTGAAACATTGTTGCTCACAGCTTATAATTTGGTATGTATAAACATCTAGTGGTCCCCTGCATAAATTCTGCCAATCAAGCCCCTAGGGTCTAAACTGGCTTTGCCTCAAGAATCAATAGCGCCCATAGACTTAGAACACAAAATACTTAAAAATATTCTCCGAGACCATGAGGCATACAGCTTATATTCCTAGTATGTACCAATGTCTAGTGCCACCCCCCCCCCCCCCACCAACGTAAATCCTGCGGTCCATGCACCTGGGATCCAAACTAGGCACATCCTAGGGGTCATTATAATTAGCTTCCAAAGATCTATAATGGGTAAAACTTTAAAATATCTTCTTCTCTAAAACTATGAGCATCTTGTTCATGCGTCTTGTTTCATTGCATCATTATGGATTTCAGGTTGTAGGCTTTGACTGTGAATGGGTATTTTGGGGACAGCGTCTACCTGTTGCTCTGATACAGATAGCAACTTACGATGGTTTGTGTGTGTTGGTGAGAATATTCCAAATGACAGAGTCAATACCACTATCACTGAAGAAGTTTCTAGCTGATAAAAGGTTTGTTTATGCGGATTATTTTGGCCGCAATTTGGTTTGCAAACAACACAGGTGCAGACCAGCCTGCGCATCCGCGCAGTCTGATCAGCACCTTTGTTATTCGCTTTTTGGAAAGTATCATAGGTAAACTTGCTACAGATGACATTTCAATTTTCTAGCTAGTCTCTGTAGCTGAGGAGACTGGTTTGAAACTCGCTTTGTCGGACACCCCGGAGACAGGTTTTCTCGCAACAAGGCCCATTTGGTCTGTGTGAATTATTAACCCTTGTCATGCTGAATATTTTTATGTACTACACTCCTCTTCAATTCTTATCCTGTTAACCTGCAGCATTCCAGTTGTAAGAATGTATTTCAGTGGGAGTGTAAAACAGGGTGGATTTTGATCAGATGGCTTTATCAGAAGTAAGAGTTTAAAAAAATGATAAACCTAGGTTCACAAAGATAAGGGTATAGCTAAAAAGAGTTGTAGGAAAGATTAAGCAATTTGGCATTGCTGTCTTATCAGTCAACTGTCCTCACAACACAACAATTATCAGAAATATAATATAAGGATCAATCATATTTTTCTATGCATTAACATCTGGACCCCGAGGTTGGTGTTGAAACCCATAGCCTGAAAGGCGAGGCTTCTAACGACCCCCAAGCGGTCTAGCAGATGTTAGTGCATTCGAAAAACAGGTTTGATTGTTATTATTGCATAAAGTCATTTTGTCGCTTGAAAACTTTGACTTTGGAAGAATGCTTCGAAAAGTTCATTTTTGTATTACCTATAATGGCGCTCAAAAGCATGAAGGATTTATAGATTTTAAAAACGCCTGTTCCGTAGCAAAGACTTTCCTCATCCTGACGTCACTAATTATGTTTATTTCTATGCATGTTACTGTTAATGACGTCATTCTATGTGATGGCCAAGAATATGTATATGTAAAGTAAAAAAGCTGTGCATCAACAGCATGTGAATTGCATGATTAATACATAAGTTTTTGCAGGTGAAAACATGACTGTTAATGCATCAATATAAATTATTGCATAAAAAAGCCTTGGCACATGCTATTAACTGCCATGTTTTTCCCAGAGGTCAAATATCTGGTGGACTTGCGCATTTGTATCATATGATGTCATCAAGTGGCTTTCCTTGAAAAATCTGATTAAAATCAATAATTTGAAAGGAATAGAGCTTACAAAAAGGTTATTTATCTTCAACTTTTGCCAAGAGCGTTTAAGATTCCTAGTTGAATGGTGCTTGTTTGGCTGGAAGAAATTGGGTCAGTGAGCGACCTCATGAATAATTAATTAGGATGACGTAATATGACAGCAAGAGGGATTTACATGTATATTTTACGGGGAAATCTTTATCTCGATTTTATTCCGCATTTTTGGCGAATGAAAGGAAGTTTTTTGACTAAACTGTTCCCTGCAAACGAATATAAACAAGTCCAAATTACAAAAATGCAAGATGCGCAAGTCCATCGGAAACACAAGTTCATTGGACTCGACTGTAATAATTATTGAAAACATCCAACCACATATTGAGTATTGACAAATAAAGTATCATATTTCTTTGCAAATTTAGGTGAATTTATGCAATAATAACTATAAAATATTATTTTTCAATGCATTAACTTTTGTCAGGTCCCTTGGTAGAATGATATTAAAAATCTAGCCAACCTTAATACAAAGTCATGTGTACCTGAAAAACCATTTTTGATCCCTATATATACAGGAGAAGGACCAAGAAAGTGTTAATGGAATGAAACAAATGTAAATTTGATTATTATTTTATTACTAACAAAATGGCCTCCAATAGGACCATGTAGCTAAAATAGAAGCAACTTTAAATGGCATTTTCTCCTGAAACACTGAACCATATTCTAAATTCCACAGGAATGTTCCTAGTAGCCACTATGATGTAGTGGATAAACCTCTCGCCTTGTAAACCAAAGGTCACAGGTTCTCTCCCCTGCTTTACCAGTTTGACATTAAACACAAACAAACAAAACAGGAATGTTCCTCATAAAGCCTACTACCAAAATTGTGCAAATGGACCTGCTCAAACTTTAAACATCATTTCCTGAACCACTGACCCTAAAACATCATTTCCTGAACCACTGACTCTAATTCAACATAATTTCACATAAATGTTTCTCATATTGCCCTCTTTCAGAATTGCACAAATAACTCTGCTCCAATGCACAAAATGGCCCTCAGAGCTAAAAAAAATATGTTCTTGTTTTTGGAGCACCATGCTCCATGCCAGTGGACTTGGCCACTGACCAAGACGAACCTGCATTGCAATGATAGGGCCATGATCAGACAGATCAGGCAGTATCAAGCCAGAGGATGTGGCCATGGTAAGGTCTGCATGCAGCTGGCCAATTAACTGGAAGGGGGCCCACTGATGTGGATGATGCCCTGCATGTTAATCAAAAATCTGATTATGATGATGATATATGACCATATCCTCCTGAAACACTGGTCTAAATTTAAATAATTTCTCTTAAATCCCTCCCATTATGCCCTCAACCAAAATTGAACACATGGTTTGTTTTTGATGTCAGATCAAAAATGGATGCCAGAGCTAAAAATAGAAGAAAAATCCTTTAAAGACATTTCCTAAACCACTGGCTTGAAGTCAAAATAATTGCACACAATTTTTTTCTTTATGTATTTTCTAAAATTGCTGAAATTATTCTGCTCCACTGAACAAGATGGCTTCCAGAGTAAAAAGTAAAATAAACCTTTAAACGACAGCTACTTCTAATTGGCTGAGCCAAATTTAAGATAATTTCACATAAATGTTACCCATAATGCCCTCTGCCAAAATTGCTCAAAAAGTCTGTTACAGTGAAAAATATTTGTGAAAAAATCCCTTCATGAATCAGGTGAGAGATCAAGGGACTAAAAGCTCTCTTGTCTTTTACTCTAACCAGACCTCACATGTCTCTGGTATTTTTACAGCATTTTGAAGGTTGGTGTGTCCTGCAAAGATGATGCCAAAAAGTTATTTAAAGACTATGGTTTGACTGTAAGTGGATGTGTTGATCTACGTCATATACTAGGAAGAGTTCGAGGTTATCAGTGGTAAGAGTTGAGGTCCATTTGTTTATATCCAGTATAATCTGCTTCAGCTAGAATCTTGAAATTGAGATAGGAATCTCAAATCCGATGTGTGGATACACCTTGGGGTCCCGGAGTGTTGTGTACTATTTTTGGGTCACTGTGACCTCTAACCTCAATTCTAGAAAATTTGTGTCAGGAGCATATCTCCTATATGATTGTGTCACCTGCGAAGCAAGGATGACACATAGGGATCGTGACTCTGGCGTCGTCTGCGGCGTCACACTTTTGGTTTCCGATCGATAACTCTTGAAGGGATGCTTCAATTTCATTTAAACTTTACAGAAAGGTCAAGCATCATAAAATACAGGTCAAGTTTGATAAGGGTGGTATTCGGCAAAATTTTGAATGAGATGAGTTATGGCCCTTTTTTGACATCGATTTAGGCTAAATTGTCAAGTTGTGGTTTCCAATCAATAAATTTTTCTTAAAAATGTTATTTTTATAGTTTCATGCTGTTAAACATGCTTAACTTGCACAGAATAAAAATGTACCAGTTACAGTACAGGTATCGCAATGTTACTATCAAATGCGACCTAGCGAGTTGATTCGCGATGAAATCGCGATGGTCACGTGACATTTTGTCGCGGGTTTAGCGAGGGGATAGCGCGGACTCGTCGAGTGATCAGCGCGGTCACGTCGTGGGGTAGCACCCGCGACGCGTCGTGAGATAGCGTGTGTCGCGACGCAGGGCAAGTTTATCTGAATGGCTCTGTCGCGGAAAAGGTTAAAAGTTCACGCCTCACTGATGAGCTACTTTGAAGTGTGTACGTACATGTACATTAACCGTGTGTACAAAAAAACGAGCAACGAAATAAAATTGCACTGGATGTATTTGGTTGTTTTAGTTGCTTTCTTCTCCTTAACTTTCCCCTTAATATCTTTTTATGTTTTTCGATTGAATCGCTTTAGGTACTATACAAAGAAATTGGTGTTGAATTGATTAAACTTCACAAGAAATATCAAATTTAAAAAAAAACGGTTATGATAAAACCAGCCTGCTGAGTTACTTATGCTCGCCCATAGCAAGTCTAGATATGACCATTTCACTTAAATCGAAAACAATTGCGCTCAGACTGCGTGGATGTAAATAAAAGTATTTATCTTACCTTCAAGCAATTAACTAATAGTCCATTTATAAAAGCCTAATCACTTAAAATTAATCTTCTAACGCATAATTTGTATTTTTTTCATACCATCTGATAGCCCCCCCCTCCCCCAGTGAACTCCTTGTAGACACGAGCTCACAAATAATGGGCTCTTTTGCAAATGTGCTGCTGCGCCAGCGTGTATAAAATATGATTGTCTACGTGACGAAGCGCACATAGCGCACTGGTCTTTCGCGGATCCAGAAAGTTTTGCAAGTCTGACAACGTTTTTTAGTTGATGACAGCACAGTATGTAAACTGAAATAAACATCCTGTACCTTTCCTCCTAGCTCAGGCCGTATAAACATGAATTTCAGCGCTCGTGCGTAACCAGTAGTCGGTAATCGTGCCGATTTGACGTTTTATGCCGATTTATTTGGACCAGCTATCATGATTTAGCGACTGTAGCATACGTGTGGTAAGTTAATTGTGTATTCTCTTGTTTTTATCCCCATTTAACCTTGTATAACGAAATCCTCCGTGCTGTGTTTTGAATTTGCATTCAACCCAGCTTATTAAATCAGGCGTTATTGTCAAAGAAAACGCAGGTTGCTGTCAATCCTTTTCATCAAGAGTCCGTAGATGAATAGTTTTGCCCTCCACCCAAAGGATTATTTTGAGATCTCTACAAATTATGCCTAAAACTGTTTAAAATTGTGTCCACTGACGATACAAATACTATACCAACAACTGCGCTCGCAGTGTACCACCAACTTGGATGCATGATGAAGTTACTCTACCGCTAACTGAATGAAGCTAAATCTGACTTCATGCACATACAGTTATAATTCCATCTTTATAATCTCAAGACACGTTCCAGTGTTTTCATAGATTTAGAAAATTAAATAACAGGGCCATGTACATCAGTTAGCTCTCACAAACGAATTAAAAGCTTTCATCTAATCATTATTTCAAGAGAGTTTATTGCTTTCATGCACAAAAAAGCATATATGTCTGAGATGAAATCATTAGAACGTATATGGGCCTGCCCGGGAACCACGATCGTGATGCTTGTATCAGATTAGCACTAAATTGTGGACTCGATCAGGACAATCCTGTTTCTATCTAAACAAAAGACCTGGGCCCGGAATTGCAATGCCCTAAAGATATCATTGTAGTCTTCAGAAAAAATAAAACTATTTTGATTTTAATCAGTTTTAAACGTTTTTTTGGAATCCTGAAAAATCAATACTTAGCTTAAGTCTTCCTTAACTCTAAGGAGGCATTGTAATTCCGGGCCCAGGAAATTGACCAATCGTCGTGCACATGGGCACTATAACCACTGTGTGAGTCCGTTTGCTCGTCAGATTTGTGTTCCACATATTCCATCTGGTACCTGACAGTGATTATTGTTCATTCACCATGGGCCGTGCACATTACAGGCAGTTCATTACACATGAAATTCGACTGAATTCGGTTTAGGAGCATAACACATATGGACAAATGGAGAGACATACACACTTTTTACCCCGATGACACGAATCGTGAAGAGACCACAACTAATCTGCACATACACACCATACTGTTTAAGCAAGTAGCTGAAAAATTTGCAGGATCAATGTAGGGAACCACAAGACATTGTTACATACTAAATATATACGCTGAAAGTCTTATGGTTTCAGAAGAAATTTTAAGTGGTTCTTTTTTCATTACAAGTCTATGGAAAAGCTTGATCTTCGCAACGGGGCCAGTTTGCACCCCTCAGGCTTGAGTGACTTCATTTATGAAGAAGGCCACTAGACATTGCTACATATGAAATATAAAAGCCATATAGTTTCATAGAATATAAGTGTACGGAGGTAAATAATACCATGGCAACCACAGTTTATTATTCAAACAGCCAAAACCTTACACAGTCTTTTCATTTACCTGAAGATGGTTTACATGAAATTTTGATAAAATTGGCTCCATATACATTATACTACATGGACAGTGTGGACGGATGACGATGCTGCACCATTGGCATAATAATGCCTGATCTGAGCTTTCGGATCAGGTGAGCTCATAAAGAGACACTTAAAAAGCGGTTTTTTGAGATAGGGCAATAAAATTAATCTTAAACTGTGGAATGAATGGTATATTTCGTCATACAGTTTTTGATAAATGACTTCATGTATATTAAAGCCGAACATGAAAAAATATATATCAATACCCTTGCGCATGAGCATTGATAGTCTCACATGCATTGTAGTGGGCCCGAAGCGCTTTCGGCAGCAAGTAAGACTGTCTAACTACATATCCTTGGGTCGCGATGGTCCCATATTTTCCTGCAGATTGATCATGAAAAAATTCCTAAGGTCAATTTTACCCCTTCCGCTGCTCATTTACAAACTTTTAAAAAAATGACATTTTTCAAAATGTCAAAATACGATATTCGGCCTGATTTCGAATGTCAAAATAGGATTTTGAATGTCAAAGTATGATATTTGGCCTTAGTTCAATTGCCAAATAGGATTTTAAATGTCAAAATACGATATTCGGCTCGATTTCGAATTTCAAAATATAATATTGAATGTCAAAATACGATATTCAGCCCGATTTTGAATGCCAAAATAGGATTTTGAATCTCAAAATACGATATTCGGCAGCAGTTTGAATGTCAAAATATGATATTCCGCCCAATTTCACATTTCAAAATAGGATTTTGAATGTCAAAATACGATATTCGGTCCGATTTTTAATGTCAAAATAGGATTTTGAATGTGAAAATACGATATTCAGCCTCAGTTCGAATGTCAATATACGATATTCGGCCCCAGATCAAATGTCAAAATAGGATTTTGAATGTCAAAATACGATATTGGCCACGATTTCGAATGTCAAAATAGCATTTTGAATGTCAAAATACGATATTCCAACTCAGTGCGAATGTTAAAATAGGATTTTGAATGTCAAAATATGATATTCGGTCTCAGTTTAAATGTCAAAATAGGATATTGAATGTCCAAATACGATATTCCGCACGATTTCGAATGTCAAAATAGGATTTTTGATGTCAAAATTCGATATTCGACCCATGTTTGAATGTCAAAATACGATTTTAAATGTCAAAGTACGATATTTGGCCCAATTTTGATGTCAACATAGGAATTTGAATGTCAAAATACAATATTCAACCCAATTGAAATGTCAAAATACGATATTCGGCCCGATTTCAAATATGAAAATGGGATTTTTAATGTCATAATACGATATTCCGCCTCAAATCGGATGTCAAAATAGGATTTTGAATGTCAAAATACGATATTCTACCCAAGTTTAAATCTCAAAATAGGATCTTGAATGTCAAAATGCGATATAAGGCCCGATTTTGAATGTCAAGATAGGATATGAATGGAATGTTAAAATACCATATTCGGCCCCAGTTCAAATGTCAAAATAGAATTTTGAATGTAAAAATGCGATATTCAGCCTCAATTTGAATGTCAAAATAGGATTTTGAATGTCAAAATATAATATTCGGCCCCAGTTCAAATGTCAATATAGGATTTTGAATGTCAATATATGATATAAGGCCGTATTTCTAATGTCGAAATAGGATTTTGAATGTCAAGAAAAGATATTTGGCCCCAGTTTGAATGTCAAAATAGGATTTTGAAAGTCAAAATACGATATTCGGCCTCAGTTTGAATGTCAAAATAAGATTTTGAATGTCAAAATACAATATTCGGCCCGATTTGAATTTCAGAATAGGATTTTGACTGTCAAAATATGATATTTGACCTCAATTTGAATGTCAAAATAGGATTTTAAATGTCAAAATACAATGTTTGGCCCCAGCTCAAATGTCAAAATAGGATTTTGAATGTCAAAATACGATATTCCGCCCTATTTCTAATGTCAAAATAGGATTTTGAATGTCAAAATAAGATATTGGGCCCCAGGTCGAAAGTCAAAATAGGATTTTGAATGTCAAAATACGATATTGGGCCTCAGTTCGAATGTAAAATTAGGATTTTGAATGTCAAAATATGATATTTGGCCCAATTTTGAATTTCAAAATAGTATTTTGAATATCAAAATACGATATTCGGCCCCAGTTGGAATGTCAAAATAGGATTTTGAATATGAAAATACTATATTCTGCCTCAGTTTGAATGTAAAATGCGATACTTGGCTCGATTTTGAATGTCAAAAATCGAAAATTGAAAAAACAAAAGTGAAAAACGAATAACGAAATCGAATAACGAAAAACGAAAAGCAAAAAACGAATAACGAAAAATGAAAAACAAAAAGCGGAAATTTGAAAAAAGAAAAACAAACCAAATTTACCTTGCTCTCCAAAATGAGTTTGGCCGATTAGGCTTGATACAGATTATGCACTCCCCAAAGGTGATACGTGCTTGAAAGCATTGTTAGAAAAATGAAAATATTTTCTAGTAAATGTATTAAAAATGCATAGCAATGTTTAAATACATTTATTTGTATGGCTTTACAACGAAGTTGTTTGAAGTTTTATATAGTCCCATATCTGCCGTTGTTACAGGCGCATGATAATAACGGCCTTTGTGTATACTTATACCACGACCTCTAAGTAATGATCCTCGATTCATTCAATGCATTTACTGTTACAGTCACGCCTCAAAGCGTTTTGTGGAAGTGTAATTAGCAGCAAAAATGGAAACAATAAAAAAAAGGATTAGTCCAGGTCTATATCCAAAACGCTTCCACCAGGAAAATATACTTGTCAATTTCGACCTCAGACGGTTAAAGATTGGACGAGTTTATGCAGTAGCACGTCAAGGTAATTCAGACTGTAACAGTTATTTCTAAGCCAAATATCTACTGTCCATGCTATCGATGCTGAATTGAAAACAGCTAAGGTATAACCGTTATTTCCTCTAGATTTACATGTTTTGTACTACACCTGGGCTCTTCTAACATTTGAATAGTCTAAGTTCGAAATTTAGCAGTGGTTCAGTGACTCATGAAATGGTATAATACAATTTACTCTGTGTTATAAAATCCGTGCTGCATATATATTTAACAGTCGTGGTTCAACCAGCATAATCTAATTTTTAACCAGGCCATTCACATGCTGTAAGTGCACAGTTTTTGGTACCTTAAAAACACTGTTTCCTAGCTGACACCTATAAACGAAGCTGTGGGTTGGTCTGCAGTGTATGTGATTGTGGCATTTTTGTCAGTTTCGTAAATTTGGTTGAATATTTTATTAAATCAATGCAATTATAAAGATGTTTCAAGGGTTTTGCGTCCCCCAGGCCCTCCGTGAGACGTCCCAAACGTCAGGCTTTGTCCTCAGTATGTAACGTCTCTCAGGTCATGACAAACGTTAATTCATGCAAAGAAATGTTTCACCCCTATATTAGTGTATATTATCACGTATACCTATGTAACAATGTTTTAAATAACACCTAGGTCATTACGTTGTAAATCAGAGTCTGGATGGCCAGAGCCACATGCGAAGGCTATGTCAAACGGGCTGTCCAGATTTTCTCCCTCTGGCAGTCCATTAACCATGATAGTGCAGTCAACTCAAATAATATTGCTTAAAAAAGAGGCATGCTTTCTGTCAAAAATAGTTTGGATGATATACAAACCATTTACGAAGGACTAAACATTTCGTTCGTGACTTTTAGTCGTTTTAAAATAGTCTGTCAATCGAATTAGTGGTATAGTTACGCACAAGTTAGTGGTATAGCGATTGGCTCAGATGTTTGAGTTGGTGGTACAGCTGCATTTGTGAGGGTCCCTCTATTTAGGTTGATTTTTTTTCACAAATCTAAGAAACTTTTACAATTACAAACATACAATCATGTAAACATGTGACTTCCTACTACATTAAAACAATGCAACCTGGCATTTAAGTTCATTTTCGGGACAAAACGGCACCGTTTCCAAGCAGGTTGTATATATAAAAAGCGAAATGCGTAGGAGTAAACCGCTAAAATTATGGAATCAAACGTAAAAATTTAATAAAAAAGCATCACTTACCTTGCTCGATTATGTCCTATCTGTAACCGTAACAATGGAAATTGATACATGTACAGCGCTATAAACACACGAATTTTCCGACTACTGGTTACGCACGAACGCCGAAATTCATGTTTATACGGCCTGAGCTAGGAGGAAAAGGTACAGGATGTTTATTTCAGTTTACATACTGTGGACAGGAGAGGATCTAAATACCACCATTGGCGTAACACTCATTACACAATCAACGCACGTGCGTAATAAAAAAAATATTAACACTCAAGGGAGTTCACCTAATGTGGTAAAAATGATTTTCCATACCCAAGGAACTGCTCTTTAATTGTAGAGAATCATTGCTTGTTACAGTAGTCGCCATTTGACGTGCGTAACTTTTTCAGCGTTCTGGCTACGCCATTGACCATTGAAGCGGGCCATCATCGAATGCTGACTTGGTAAATTTGTGATGTTTCTGGGGATCCAGTATTGCTGATAGAAACCCTATATTTTGTGATTTTTCAAGGGGTCCGGATATCCCCCACTCTGAATCTGCGCATGCTAGTGATTACATAATTGGGTATACGTTTTAAAATACGTACGTCAATAAAAAATAAGGCGAACTGATCGAGTGCATATGCCTCGCCTAGCCTGTGCTACTCAGCATGAAACATAAGTACATGACATGCAATCGTAAGTGAGTTTCTAATTGCATGTGCGAGCAACAAAAGCTCAGGCGAGTCTGTGCAAATGCGCAGTCTCGTTAGAGCCTTAGCTCCTCACATTCAAAACATAACTATAAGAAGGTGGACGGTGTGTTTATTGTATGTGCGAGCAACGAATGCGCAGTCTCGTCAGAACATTTAGTAGACAATGGTGTTTTTATTGATTGTGCGAAGCGAGCGCTGGAGCAATCTAAATAGGCCGACCTTTAATAAAATGTTGGTTTGACGTGCTCCTACCTACCCACCCATAACAGACCCTATCCCCAAAAAATTATTGCCTTTCTGAGAATCTTTATTTTATTTTTTTTATTTTTCTCTAATTCTGTTAACAAATTTTTCTTTAAAATCATTAAAAGCCGTTTTTTAATTCATAGATTGTTATTATATATGCATTCTTATAGTGAGACTTATAAATTCAGTTATTATCGTTCATATCTTCGTTTCATTGAAAGGCCGAATTCGCTAGATATGTCCGAAGATAAAAAAAATGAATGCGAACCCTAAAAATTGGAGTATCTTACCTTATACAGCATTCATTAGTTCATGTGTTTTGGGCGCTCAAAAGAACGCTCTCATCGAGACGGTTCTTTTGAGTACCCAAAATACATGCTTTGGACTAGAAACAAAAAACGTGAGAAAACTTATCTTCGAAGTTCACAAAACGAGTCAGTTCAGCTACAGTGACTAGCGGAATCTTAACATTTTCAAAACATCCCCCTTTTTGGAGTTGTGCGCCAAAATTTTCATATCCGCCAAAATTCTATATCCGTACAATTGCGCGAGTGCGCAGCTCATCTGAGCCTTATCTGTTGCAATTGTGTTATATTATGCGTTGTCCGACGTGGGGAGAGGGTTTTGCGCGGATCCGTGATGGGGGGGGGGGGTGGTCCAGACCACACTGGAAAATCACGAGTCCTATAGATTTCCGTTGGAATTAGCAATTGCCCCCCTCCTCCTGGTAGAATTGGACATCTCCTGGAAAATACTGGACCCCGCCCCCTGTAACCTTAGAAACAGTAGTTCTCTTGTAGTACACCATTTGAACCCATCTGAAAACTATGAGTTGGACTGAAATACATATAAAAATGTCAGAACCTTTTTGTCAGTTTGACCTTGACCCCCCCCCTCCCCACCCCGACGATAATTCCAGGATCAACGGTTGTACGTCATTTCGTTGCCTAATGTGATAATGTTGGTGTCTTACCTGGAAATGCTTTTTTTTAATTACTAATTAAATCCGTAATTTCGATTCACTAACGTTTTCACTAATTTTCCAATTTGACGATCATATACAACGACCAAATTGTGTGTACCCTCCAACACCGGATAGGCGGCAATCGAAAACGTTCTTAACAATTGACCAACGCCATAGGCGGATACAGATCGAGGGACGACATGGTGTCTGGACCCCGCCCCTCCCCCCCTTGATAGGGTTTCAAAGCAATACTGGTCCGGATCCCTGAAAAATCAAAAAGCTACAAATGTACGAAGCCAGCATTCAATGTTGGTTCTACATCGGCCCGATGGTGGCCCGCTTATTGTCTCTTCTCCCCTCATGAACTAAAAAAATAGTTGTCAAAGTTGGACCCCCTCTGACTCCGCGCATGAGCACCTATCAAAAATCGTTAGAAACAGTGTTTTCGATTGCCATTTGTCGCCATTCTAGCGACAAATTGCAATCTAACTCTCTGTTGCTAACGATTTTATCTACGTTCGTGGATCGTATTAACGTTTTAGATTGCCGCCTATCCGATGAGCCTCCGAGTTCCTCTTGTTGAGTATGCTCGATAGAATCGCCTTGGAGAGGCTTTACTTATGAGTGCCCACAACATGCCGAAATAAGTTTGGCATGACCTTAGATGTCAAAAGTTGAAATATTCTTTGTCGGCTTAAAACTTCAAAGGCTTCAAACTTCAAAGCCGAAATCGCCCTTGTGTATAAAATGACATACGTGACAAAATACAGCGATTGAATAACGGACAGTGTCGTCTGCTGATTTTAGGAATTCCATAAAAGTTACAAACAGCTTGGATCCAGATCGGGCCCGACTTTTCGTCGGCCTAATGCCCGACTTTTCGTCGGGCCGAATATGGGTCCAACGTGTTTGGAGATGTCACTTGTTATGCCTATTGGGTCCACACTGTTTGTCTCTATACTTAGGCCTACATTAGTCAACATATGCAGCAGACGACTGAAGCAGATTACATTTTCAGAGGCATTTTTTCAGTTAAAGTCTTACGGAAAACAAAATTAGAATGATTTGACGTCGTTACACGACTTTTAAACATTAAGTATTCGTCTTTGCGGCACATCTACAAACGGGGGTTCAAATCAAGCAGCGCAGATGCACAGACTGAAATAAACTTCTGCTCTATTTTGACCTTGAAACAGGGTGTTTAAAATATTCGATGTACGTCGTCTCATTGAGGTTGACGTGTGTGAAGGGGAGGTAATAACAAAATGTCTCTAGTCCCACTAGATAGCTGCGCATAACGTCGGAACTGCGAAATATACATAAATTTCCCGAGCAAGTCTTCGACCAGTACACCAAACGACAACATAGCAAGTCTACGAATTGCCTAAAAATATTTCAGAATTTTATACAATGAGCTTCGAAGTACAACGACAAACGGTTCGCTGCTGTCTCCATTGCAATATCTCCATTGTAAATTATCAGACCTCCAGATAATGAGAATGCGTAATTGACATATAACTTGGTTTCTTAACAAACATTTGTCTTGGGTACTCAAAAGAACCGTCTCGCCGTTCCGATGAGACGGTTCTTTTGAGCACCCAAAACACATGTTTGAACTGGAATCACACTCAAAACATTCGTTCGTGTCGAAGCTCGAAATTTGGCAGCTTTCCGTTTTCACGTGCAGATGTCAACTGAGACAGTGGATCTCCAGTGGTTTTTTTCTGAATGCATGTTGGTCATGCGCGGATCCAGAGGGGGTCCAACTTTGACAACGTTTTTTATTTTTTTTTATTTTTTTGTTTTTTTTTTTAGTTTGAGGGGAGGAAGGATTCAAATACCATTATTAGCGGGCCGTTGATGGCCCAACATTGAATGCTGGCTTTGTAGCTTTGTGATTTTAAGGGGATCCGGGCCAGTATTGCTAAAGAACCCTATATTTTTGTAATTTTCCAGGGGGGTCCGGATCCCCTGCCCCCCCCCCTCTGGATCCACGCATGTTGGTGGTATTCGTTACTAGAATCGCATTGGATGTGCCATTCTAACGAGTTCTCAAACTAGTGTAGGTATGTAAGAAAAGGAAAATTATGGTTTAAATATCGTAACATGTGCTGCTACATGTACCTATTGCTAGCTAGGATAATTTTGCACGTTTTTTTTGTGGCCTGTCGAATCTTTGTAAATTTACTTAAGGAACTCCCGACAGGCCTGATCTGGATTCAGTGGGTTTGCTACAATCTATAAGGTTATCAGCTGGCATCACTGGCATGTGAAGAGTTAATGAGTGCATTTAGCTTGCATCAGGTGTCAATTTGTCTAATGAGACATGTAACTAATCATGGATATTTTAAAGTGGAATAATTAGTAAATAATTTCACGGTAAGGAGATTTCTTCAATTGTTTTTATGTCGAAGGAGACTATTAAAGTGAGTTCGTCCATCTGTCCGTAGACGCAATGAGGGAGGTATTTTGTGAGCGCAACTCCTCACAGTTTTAGTTCGACCGTTTTGAAATTTTGTAGGTGTTTTGTTCATGGTCTAAAGATGAGCATGGGGTTTGGACATTATTTTTCACTTTTTTCAACTTGTGAACTTCGTAACTAGATACAATGAGAAGTTACTTTGTGAGCGCAACACCTACAATTCGATTCCGATCTTTCTGGACTTTGCAGATGTTTTTGTACATGCTCTGAAGATGTGCATGTGGTTTGGGCATTATCATCAAAATATTTTTTTATCATATTTTGTACAGTGACTGGCTAGTATCTTGAAAGTTTCAATGTTGCAGGTGTATTAAGCTATTATAATTTCCAGAGAGTGAATATCAATGACGCTGATCAGATGCGCAGGCTGGTCTGCGCCTTTGTTGTTCGCATGCAACAAAACCAGGTTTTCTCGCGTCGAGCCCCATATTTTGAATACATGTTTGGTCTCTGGTCTTCATGCCTTCCTAAATGTACTTTTATTTCATACACAAGTGGAAAAGGCCCGGGCTAGACTGCACATATGCACACACTCGTCTGCGCTGCCGCTGCTCGCATATGCAATAAAGACCAACGTCAATTGCGTGTCTAAGTCTATTAAATGTACTGAGTAGCTATATGGCTCTCTGTCCAGCCTGCGCAAATCCGCAGACGCCTGAGCTTTTGCAGAAAAAAACGACGTCGACTTTGTGTCTGCGTCTTCTAAATGTTTAGAATGTAGCGAGACCGCAGACTCGTTTGAGTTTTTGTTGCTCGCACGCACATGCAATAAAGACCAACGTTGGTTGCGCGTCAACGTCTTCTAAATGTACTTATGTTTTGAATGCGAATAGCAAAGGCCCTGGCGAGACTGCGCATTTGCGCAAATGCGCAGAGTCGTCTGAGCTTTTGTTGCTCGCATATGCAATAAAAGCCAAAGTCGATTGCGTGTCTACGTGTACGGAATGAATGTGAGTTGCAAGGGGCTTTTAATAGGGCTCTGGCGAGACTGCTTGTTCAGCTTTGGTTCTATTTTTTGTACTGGCCTCGCTCTTGCTTGAGCATTACGCCAGGGAGCATGGTTGCTGGCATATGCAATATTAAAAACAACAGCGAACGCGGTCAGTCTAAGCATGCAAGTAGAAAAGGCTCTTGCGAGATTGCGCAAATGCCTGTGCAGAAAAACCCAGATTTGCCTACTAGTGTCGTCTATTGATAACTTTTGCAAACAGATTGGAACCAGACCAGGCCGGACAAAAGGTCGGGCCTGAGCTGTACCCAAACTGTTTGACACTCTGATGTTAAACCTTATAGAATTTTTCGAAAAAGTTAATTTTGAAAAATTAATCAGCATGCGATAAAAAGGCGCTCTCAGCTGAGCTAAAATGAGTTTTTAAGTCTTGACTGAATTACTGAGTAAATTTGCGCTTCAAATATTTAGTGGAAACAGAGGCTGCAAACTGGATCTCGGACACAATGTTTTGAGCCAATCCATCAATTTTTTATGGGTTCAAACCTAAAGCTTTCCTCTTCTTAACAAAGCATATAGTCTTATAATCTGATCATACGAGATGTCTCGCTGTTTCAATTTTGGCTGACTGTAATATCTGACTTTCTCTTTAACTAGAAGTCGAAGTCAGCATGCAGCCTGCGAAGGGACTGCGCATTCTCGCAGGTGTTGAGCGAGCGAAAGTGAGTTCTTATTTTTGGAGGGTATAAAGTGCGAACCGCCAAATCTTTTTATACATGTAGTAAAAAACACAACGAAATGTATGCTGCGTAATATGTACATGTGAAGGTAAATAAGGTAATCCTACGTTTCTTTACCAAAGCACAGCAGAAAACCAGAATGGACCGTTACAGACCATTAAAAATCTACCAACAAACTTACTAAAGACAACGTTCGTTTTCATTGTAACAACAAAATAACTGAAAACGTGATGTTTCATTATTTTTCATGGATAGACGTTTTGTCAAAATTTGTCGATAATAGCGTCAGTGCAGACATTGGCGAGATAAAATGACAGAGCATGCATATTTTGTTTTGATAAACTTGTGCATTTTGTCACGTAGACAATGTATACATGATATGTGCTTTTGTTGGTGAGTCAAATAGGGCTACACTGTAATTATGGTAAGCGCAATTTCATAACACGTTATGTGTGCCCGTTAGAATCATCTTACCAAGGTGATTCTAATGAGAACTTGCAACATGATTTCGCAGAATATATTTCATTTGAAAAAAAAAGTAGAAATATGTTATCATCAGATGCGAAATCTAGCGTGATTATTTGGACTGGAAAAATAAAATTTTGGGAAAAAAATAATTGTTGATTCATTTGTAAGTCATGTCATGGTAAGATTATTTGTAATTGTTGTTCACTATTTCACCGGCACAGCCCAGTTTTGTTTTTGATAACATGAGCATTTTGACACGTACACAATGTACACGAGAGCTGAACCTTCATCATATGGTCATCAGGTCTTTAGCATTTATTTCAGAACACATTGAAAATTTATGCATGTTGATGTTATTCTTTAGAAAAAATTTATTGAATGTGCTGAAAAAAATCAAGACACATGAAAGTGTGAACGACTATTTAATGATAATTACGCTTGGACTACAGATTGGTGAGAAATGTTGATGTCAGAGGTGTTAATAACAAATAAGATAATTGTGGATCAACAATGGATTTATTTCATGGTAAGAAGAATACTTAATAATCTTCAATTGCTGTTTTAACAAGCCTGACAATATTTTTTTTAATAGCGCCTGTACACTCCTAGTGATTTATTTCTACACACAGGTAATCGTGCGTGACCGCGATCAATGACTGAGGGAGGCCACGTCGTATCTGCACGTCGC
Organism: Loripinus fragilis; assembly: GCA_964019695.1. Classification (NCBI taxonomy): domain Eukaryota; kingdom Metazoa; phylum Mollusca; class Bivalvia; order Lucinida; family Lucinidae; genus Loripinus; species Loripinus fragilis. Next base: position 137,620,071 of record OZ026515.1, read on the forward strand.
GACGCGGGCGTGGACATGAGCGAGATTTCAGCGCGGGAATAGCGAGGGTTTAGCGCGGGAATTGCGAGGGTTTAGCGCGGGATTGGCGTGGGGGTTAATCTTTTTCGCGCTACGCGTCGCATCGCGACAGAACACGTTTGATAGTAACATTGCGATGCCTGTACTGTAAGATAAAAACCAAATTCATACTCACAAAACATTTTTTAAAAGAAAACCGAGAAATATCTCGCCAATATTGGACTATGGTAAGCAGCTATTTTCATTTTAACCCCTATCCTACTTATTAGCTCACCTGAGCCGAAGGCTCCGAGGTGAGCTATTAGTATACCAGTGACTCCGGCGTCCGTCGTCCGTCCGTCGTCCGTCGTCCGTCCGTCAACATTTTCAAACATCTTCTCCTCTGAAACCACTGGGCCAATTGAACTCAAATTTCATATGGAGACTTCTTACGATGGGGGGACGAAAGTTTGTTCAAATGGGTCTGGTCACATGACCAAGATGGCCGCCACGCCCATATATGGTAAAAACCCTTTAAAAATCTTCTTCTCCAGAACCAGAAGGCCGACGACCTTGGGACTTGGTATGTAGCATTGGGGATGTGGGGCCTACCAAGTTTGTTCAAATGATGATTCTAGGTTGACCTTGACCTACTTAACGTCAAGGTCAAATTTGCTTCCTAATGCATTTAAATGGGGAAATTTTTGAAAAGTTGATTTTTTTAAAACTACTGAAGCCAATGTCATTATTCTCACTTGGTATATTTAATCTAATGTGACAATGGCTAAAAACAAGTTCCAAAGGTCAAGGTTGACCTTTGACCTTTCAGCCAAGCTGCTCATATTGGAGTCCCATCAATATATTTAAACATAGTTTTCTCAGAAACCATTGGGCCAATTGAACTCAAATTTCATACGAAAACTCCTTACAAAAAGTTAGCCAAGATTCAAACAAATTGTTTAGGTCACTAGACCAAGATGGCCGACATGCCCATATATGGTAAAAACCCTTTAAAAATCTTCTTCTCCAGAACCAGAAGGCTGATGACCTTGGGACTTAGTATGTAACATTTTGGATGTTGGGCCTGCCAAGTTTGTTCAAATGATGATCCTAGGTTGACCATGACCTACTTAACATCAAGGTCAAATTTGCTTCCAATTGCATTTAAATGTGAAATTTTTGGAAAAGTTGATTTTTTGAATACTGTTGAAGCCAAAGTCATTATTATCACTTGATATGTGAAACCTAATGAGACAATGGCTATAAATAAGTTTCAAGGTCAAGGCCACTGCACCCATATATGTTAAAAACCCTTTAAATATCTTATTCTCTGGAACAAAGGCCAATGGCCTTGGGACTTGGTATGTAGCATTGGGGATGTGGTCTCTACCAGGTTTGCACAAATGATGAATTTAGCTTGACCTACTTTATGGCAAGGTCAAATTTGATTCCTAATGTATTTATATGGGAAAAATCTTGAAATGTTCATTTTCTATGACTGTTTAAGCCACAATCATAATACTTTCGAGAAATGTTTAACCCGATGAGACAATGGCTTTATATAAGTACCAAATGTCAAGCTAACCTGTGATCTTTTATCCAATGCCACTCATTTGGACTGCCACATACCTATATAAACATTGGTTTCTCAGATATCACCGGGCTGTTTGATGGAGTATTCATTAGATTGTTTTTAGTCACTTGACCAAAATGGCTGCAACCCCCATATATGGTAAAACAAAATATGTTTTATTATAAGCTGTAGCAGCATGCCCACTCATATTTCTGTTTGGGGGTACATGTACCCCCTGGTGTTTCCATTTGGGGGTACATGTTCATTTTTGAGGGTACACATATTTTAGAGCTGTTTTTTCATAGTAAACGTATAGAGGCCATGAAATCAGATCATTTAGATGTGTATAACAGTGATATCATTATGCTGTGAAAATGCTAATAAATGAGCCCTGCAAGTAACCACCCCACCCCCTGCAAAAAAAACTAAGTCCGAACCTGAGAAAAATTTGGGCATAGGTTCCCCTAGGGGCGTAAGCCCGGTTTCATTCACCCCCAACCACAATAACCCTAGCCTTTGAAAGTTTTGGGTAAAGACAGAATGAAGAAGAGTGGGAGGGGTGACGGAAAATGTAAACAAACGTATCCAGATCACCCTCTTCTTCAGAAAGATAGATGATTTTTGAAAAATAGAATACAGTAAAATGTCACATACCTCTTAGATTTTGTTACTCCTATATTTAAATTAAAGCTCTGAAAAGTGTCAAGCAATGTATCAAGTTTTCTTCTTCCACACATCTGTACTTTCAATTTTGCCTGTCCACTTAACATGGCATATGTAAGCGTAATGCTGATTGGTTCAGTAGTAATAGACAACCAATCAATATTGACTTTACTAGAAGCGTGGTTGACTGTGGCCCGAGATTTGCTATATTATACTGAACAGTTTACTATCAATACAAGATACCAGTCAGCGGTAAATCTGAGCCGATAATTCTAAAAAAACTGGACTTGTTTTCTTGAAAATTTCATGAGATTCACACACAACGTTCACTGGTTATGCGTGCACGAAAATTACTCTACGTTTTTGCACGTAGGTACCAAATGATAAGTGCGTGCATGACCGTTTCTGTGCGTGAATTACGTACTGCAGTACGTGAATGGGCATGCTGCTGTAGTTGACCTTGACCTATTTTAACATAATTAAAGATGTCAGGTGAGCGCCTCAGGACCTTCAGGTCCTCTAGTAAAACTTTGTTCTAAAAATGTTATCAGCTTTTTATGTCTGCTTACACACATCAGACTACTTTTGATCATGGAAGCAAACACTATGAATCCTGATTAGACTGACCTTTTACCAAAAGGACCTCAAACAGTCTGAATGAAGAATTGCCCATAAAAATAGCCAAATAAGAGTTTTTAAGAAAATGATATTTTCGGTGAAAAAGGTCATTCGATCAGAAGTCCAATTATCCGCAAGAAGAATTTTCACATTGGACAAGTACCGATTAAAGAATATGTGTTAAAACTCTGTTTCTGCTATGCAACATATAGGAAATAGAAAAATGTTTTGGAGAAGCTTTCCCCCCATTGATCAAGCTAATCCTTTTGCATACAGTTGTAGTTTAACACTACACACGGCATGCTTGATCAAAGGGGGGAAGGCTATGAAAAGGTTAAAAAATAAATTGTTATAAAAGCTCATTAGTCACCAATTTTGCAGTAACCTGTAGCTTAATATCAATTTACAAAGGTATATATACAGTATGTAGTTTTGATACACCTCAGTTAACAGGGTACACTGGTTGATATATAAACAAAACAGATATAATCAGCATATAAGCTATTTACAGCTATTAGTCAAAGGTATGGACAACATACTTATTTATCAACAACAATGAAATATTCTAGACCTGAATTCTATGCAAACGCAACACTTTCATGTCAAGTTTTATGCTGCAAACATTATATTTCGACTTTTCGCCAAAAAAGATTTTGTCACAAAAAATACATCCACCCCCTAATCGCTTCTGTCTTGGAAATAATATGCATTAGTTCCAAATATATTATAATGTTGGGTGCACTGAATGACCAGTTTCAATTAAGTAATAGTTATACCATGGGTTGTCTGCCTGTACGTGGAGATAATCCAAGAGCTTTAGCGAGTGGATTATCTTACTTACAGGTGGACAAACATGGTTTAACTATTTTATACCACCTACATCAGTGTAGACCTTGCACATCAAGTGATATTTCATGCTAAAGGTGGTATAAAGCACAAAAATACAGTTGAAAATTATACGCAATCCTAGCCACAGACTCTCGAAATTTGGGCAGATTGAATAAGAGACTGTTAGAGGTCCTTGCTCAAATCAATTTGATTCATTGATAAACATGACTGTCAGGGATGCTGCCCCAGTTTTTAGCTCACCTGAGCCGAAGGCTCATTGGTGAGCTAATAGTATACCAGTGACTCTGGCGTCCGTCGTCCGTCAACATTTTCAAACATCTTCTCCTCTGAAACTAAAGGGCCAATTTAACTCATATTTCATATGAAGACTCCTTAGGATTGGGGGAACAGAAGTTTGTTCAAATAGTCTTGGTCACATGACCAACATGGTCGCCACACCCATATATGGTAAAAACCCTTTAAAATCTTCTTCTCCAGAACCAGAAGGCCAATGACCTTGTGACTTGGTATGTAGCATTGGGGTTGTGGGGCCCAACAAGTTTGTTCAAATGATGATCCTAGGTTGACCTTGACCTACTTAACGTCAAGGTCAAATTTGCTTCCTAATGCATTTAAATGGGAAAATTTCTGAAAAGTTGATTTTTTTGAAAACTGTGGAAGCTTTAGTCATTATTCTCACTTGATATGTTTAACCTAATGAGACAATGCCTATAAATAAGTTCAAAAGGTCAAGGTTGACCTTTGACCTTTCAGCTTAGGTCACTCATATTGGAGCCCCATCAATATATTAAAACATAGTTTTCTCACAAACCATTGGCCCAATTGAACTCAAATTTCATGTGAAGACTCCTTATGATAAGTAAGCCAAAATTTATGCAAAATATTTTGGTCACATGACCAAGATGGCCGCCATGCCCATATATGGTAAAAACCATTTAAAAGTCTTCTTCTCCAGAACCAGAAGGCGGATGACCTTGGGACTTGGTATGTAGCATTTTGGATGTGGGGCCTACCAAGTTTGTTCAAATGATGAGCCTAAGTTGACCTTGACCTACTTAACGTCAAAGTCAAATTTGCTTCCTAATGTATTTAAATGGGATTTTTTTTTGAAAATTACATTTTTTGAAAACTGTTGAGGCCAAAGTCATTATTCTCACTTGATATGTTGAACCAAATGAGACAATGGCTATAGATAAGTTTCAAAGGTCAAGGTTGACCCTTAACTTTTCAGCCAAGGTCGCTCATATTGGAGTCCCATCAACACATCAAAACATAGTTTCCTCAGAAACCACTAGGCCATTTGAACTCAAATATCATTTGAAGACTCCTTATGATAGGTTAGCCAAAATTTATACCAAGTGTCACATGACCAAGATGGCCACCACGCCCATATATGGTAAAAACCCTTTAGATGTCTTCTTCTCTGGAACCAAAAGGCCAATGGCCTTGGGACTTGGTATGTAGCATTGGGGATGTGGGCCCTACCAGATTTGCACAAATGATGAATCTAGGTTGACCTTGACCTACTTTATGACAAGGTCAAATTTGATTCCTAATTTATTTTTTGGGAAAAATCTTGTATTAAGTACCAAAAGCCAAGCTGACCTGTGACCTTTTATCCAAGGCCACTCATTATGACTGCCACACACCTATCTAAACATCTGATTCTCAGAAATCACTGGGCTGTTTGATGGATTATTCATTAGAATGTTTAAGTCACTTGACCAAAATGTCTGCAACCCCCATATATGGTAAAACAAACTTTGTTCTATTATAAGCTGTAGTTGACATTGACCTATTTTAACATTATTAAGGAGATCAGGTGAGCGCCTCAGGACCTTCAGGTCCTCTAGTTTCTATGTGTAGTGGGATAACTTAAAAAAAATCTTCTTGTCAAAAACTAATGGACCTATTTAGCGAGATTGCTCAAAATAATTTGATCCCTTGAAAAATATGGCTGCCAGGGATGTCTATCGCATTAGTCATTGATCAGATTTGATTCACTTTTTGGATAAGTGATAATTCTTATTCATGTTCTACATGTTTTGTATTCCTTAACTAAAGCTTAACCATTGTCAATACTTTTATCATATCCTCCTCTCGTCTTATGTTTTCAGGTAGCAATATGGACCCTGATCAGACTGCTCCCTTGGGAAGGGAGCAGTCTGGTCAAGGTTCATAGTGTTTGCTTCCATGAAAAACACTAGTCTGTAGTGCATTTGTTATGTGCAGCAGATGTAAAAAATAGACAACATTTTCAGGACAAAAAAAATTAGTGTCAGGCTAAGGGTTAATCATGTAAATTATTAAAACTACTCAGGTGAGCGACCCAGGGGCCTCTTGTTTTGCAATATATCTCACATTCACATTCATTCACCCTTGATTTCTATCTTTTTCAGTGTCCATCAGGGTCTTCAAGGCTTAGCTAAGGCTATTCTGAATGTTAACATGACAAAAGATAAACAGATAAGGTGTGGTGACTGGGAGGCTGAAGTTATGTCAGATGACCAGGTATATGTTTAACCCTCGTCATGCTGAATATTTTTATATACTACACTCCTTCCCAATTGTTATCCTGTTAACATGCAACATTTCAGATATAAGCATGTATTTACAAGCAGAGTGGATAACAGTGTTGATTTTGCCAGAAGCTATCTGATACGGATCCACAGTTTTTTTTAGAAAAAAAATGATAAATCAAAGTTCAGCAGGATAAGGGTTAAACTGCTAATAGCAATACATTTTTCTTTCATAAAAGCCCCTGCTTATTGAAAGCATCTCAATTAGCTTGTGTTTTATGTTCCAGTCAACAATTTTCAAGTCATGTCAGGATTATTCCTGGGTTGAATCAGTGCTTAGCAGGGGATAAAGGGTCTTGCTCCAATTCATCTTAGTGAGAAACCTACTCCACAACATATGAGTGCAGGGCCACTTGGATCAATTTGTTATTAGTCAAATTGATAGTTTCACTTTTATGGATTAAGTTGCAGGCCAGGCTCCGAAATTATAAAACTTTTTTTCAGGCTCAACTCAACTGAGCATGAAACTTATCATGCTAATTAATGTTAAAATGCCAACAATTGTTGGCAATTTAACATTTATTAGCAATTTAAATACAATGTCTGAGCAAGAAAAGTCTTTAGATTTTAGCATTTTTGTTTTTATGAGAAGTTGAAATTTCATGCTCAATTGAGTTAAGCATGAACATTTTTATAACCTCAAGGCCTGATATGGCCACAACTTTGGAAGAGGTTATTCCCTCCTTTCACCTGATCCAAGGAGGGCAGTTGCCATTTACATGGGATAGTATGTATATTCAAAGCACTGGAGAATGGTTCAGGAGTCTGTCTAGGTACAGTGATAGGTCAACTGACCGGTCGTGATATGACTGATAAATTGTTGAAAGATATGTATAATCCCAAACCAACAACAGCATATGAGACACTTGACTTAAATATATATTTGGTGTATGTATTTAGGCCAAGATAATAAACTATCAACTCAACTGAGCAAGCTCAATTAATTAGTTAACTGCTCAATAGGAACTAATGCAGCCTATGAGCTTATCATCATTTCAGCGCAAATAAGAAGTTCCCCTGTGATCGATTTAGCGAAAAACCTGTTCATTGATTAAGCACAGATTCGGTGTTAACTCATCTATTTAATCAGCTGGTGTACGCCTTAACATACTTAACATTTAACGGATTTGTTGTTATATTTAAGAAAGTCTTTACCAAGCAGGGTGAAATTATTTGTAGTACTACACAGCAATTTGGACAGAGTTGGTTAAAATGACATCAGAAGGTCAATACCGGTATCTCCACTGGAAGCTGCCCAAAATTTTTGCACTGAATTGATGAGCAGAGTTTCTGAAATCTATATAAATTCCTGCGCTGTTTTGATGGCACTTTTTGCACTGTTTTGATGTGCACTTTCGCTGAAATGATGAAATTGTTTGATTTGATTTTTTACGTCCCATCAACAATCTATTAGTTAAACATGGACGGGTCCTCCTGGGTTGAACCAGTACTAAGCTAAGATAAATGTGTCATGCTCAAGGACCACAACGCAGTGACGCTGGTGAGACTCGAACACGCGGTCCCTCTGTCTCGAGTCAAGAACTCTACCACTGAGCCATTGGGAATGGAATGATTGATAAACTAACAGAGACAATCATTACATAACCTATGTTGACCAGGCCTCTAGATAAGAGTGCATAATTAAAAATCAATTTTCTTATTAATTAATCAAAACATATGTTGTTGGTGCTCAAAACACATGTTGCAACTTATGGATAAGAAAATTTTAACATTTTTACGCTCAATTTTTTGTTTGTTTATCTAGACCTATGATTGACTGTAGTATTCTATTGTTAAGTCATCCGGGTATTTTAGGTTTTATGTAACCTCACGCTGAAAAGTTCCACTGAGATACTCAGTGAAAATAAGGCCAGATGCTTATTAAAAAGTTTTCAAAATCCTGAAATTTTTATCAATAATGTGTCCGTAAATATGTCCGATTATTTTAAAAACACTTTCTGTATCAAAAGAAAATCATATTCCTAATCGATACTGAAAATTTCAACGCAAAATTTTGAGTAGTTTTAAATATATTGCAAGTTATAAACTACGTAGGGATAACTGAGAACTACCTGTGTATTCACAGAGTGCGTAAAGCGCATCGATGATCCAGAGCGGGATATGACGTATCACTGTTTAAGAGAATAAATTTATTCTGACAGATTAGATATGCTGCAGATGATGCTATATATGCGGTAGACATGTTCATGCAGTTAGTGGCTGTCAAGTGTTTTGGTGTTGAAAGAAATCAGTCATATTACGGCAGTGGTGTAAATGCTGATGAGGAGTCCATCTGGAAGTCTGCACGCTCCATTTGTCAAGGGGTTGTAGATGTTGCGTTCAAGTCTACAAAAGCTACAGCAGCTACAAAGGAAGATGATGAGTCACAAGAAAGAGACCAACAGGTGAAATAAAATGGGCCTCATCTTTAGGGGGTTGCGAACAACAAAGACGCAGACCAGCCTGCGCATATGGGCAGTCTGATCAGTGCCTTAGTTATTCGCTATTCGGAAAGTATCATACCTAGACTTGCAAAGAGCGAAATTTCAAGATTCTAGCTAGTGTCTGTCGCTGTGCAAGCTGGTTTGAATCTCACTTTGTCTGAAACCCCGAAGACAGGTTTTCTCACGACATGGACCAAATAAAATAGGTTCAGATAGACAGAAATTTTAAATTGAAATCAAAATTATTTTCTTATAAAGTTTTTAATAAATTCTATAAGATGTTAATAGACTAGAGATATAAATAATTTACATTTAGATTTATTAATCACCGCTAGTTATGAGTTAAATGTATTTTGCGCATACTCAACAAAGACCATAAGTAAATGCTGATAGAGTGCCATCATAATGTTAAAGGATGTTGTCAAATGACGATAATGCCATGGCGTGCTCTAGATACCCTTTACATATGTTGTACATGTAGAAGGAATCATAGTGACAAAAGTTTTCTATCGATTTGTCTGAAACTTTTAAATTTTGTCCGGTTTGAAAGGATCTTAAACATGTAAAACTTTGAGTGCAACAACACTAGTAATTTTGTCTTTATTAACAAATTCTACAAACTTTTTGCTCAGCCCTCGTATTGTGAATCCTATTACCGTCTCTGCCCCCCACCCTTCAATTTCCAGGCCACAGATATATATTTTTATTCCATATTTTAGAGTTTAGCTCTGTTAATTATGAAGATTAGCATTTTTGTGGAAAACAAAGTTTATAACAACATATTTTATGATGACACAGCATAAACACAACACATAAACAATATGGTTGCTAATTAAGTTAATTGGGTGTACAATAAAATTCAAAATATTCTGATGTTTAAATTATTAGGAGACATATGGTATAGACACTATATTTAGGCACAACCTGAAGTAATTAAAGAAAGAAGGAAGAAAGCTGGTGAAAGATTACATAACAAGGAAATTCAAAGCCATGTTTGTTAAATCAGTAATTGTGTGTGTGTATATAAAAAGTTCATTGGGTGTGGTTAGGATACCTGTATGTTGAGCTATGTGAAGACCTGGCCTTGAGGTTATAAAACTTGAGTACAATCTCAAACTCAAAATAAAACGCAATGATTGGCTGCTTGCGGACACATGTCCGCAAGCAGCCATTCATTGCGCTTTATTTTGAGTTTGAGAATGAACTCAAGTTTTATAACCTAGAGGCCAGGTTATACATTGACTGTTTTACCTGAGTGCTTATGTAATTTATTAAATGAGTTGAGGTAAATAGATAAAATGCCAGGCTTGCCGAGCATTTTATCATGCTTTTGCACAAGTTTAATAAATTCAATAAAACAGGAACACAAATGTTAGCTTCTATTTATCATTTGACACTAAAACTACTTTGAAATTGAATTTTCAGCATGAAAACATTAAAATTTCGACATATATACCTAATGTTGTTATTGTTGTTATTACATAAGGTTACTGAATAAATAAAACACGTCAAGTGGTCTATCAATATCAATACACAGAGTTTTATCACTCTCAGAGGTGACAACATATGTGTTTTTGACTTAGCACAGTTTACACCTGATGAAATGTCATATTATGAGGCATTTAATCTGGGTCTTCACTGTTTGGCAAAGAACTCATTTAGATGTTACTAGGTATACAAAGGGTTAAGATGTTCTGTAGGGAGCTTTGCCTGATTCCTGACAGCTTTAGTTCCACATTATCTTTGTATATTTGCTGGAATGCCCTTAGGGCAGGGTTCGCACAGGCTTGAAAAGTACTTGAATATACAGGACTGTCTTGAAGAGTCCTTGAAAATAAAATTTGTCTGGAAAAGTACTTGAAAAGACACTCAAATGCCTTGAAAAGTCCTTGAATTTTACCATTTGCAAGAGGATTCAACACTGTTTTTCGGAGGCCTAAATCAGTATAAAATTGTGATGCCTTTATTTAGTGCAGCATATGCTGCACCAAATAAAGGCACCATAATTTTACACTGATTTTCTAAAACTTATATCTTTAGTAATGGACTCTAGCATTTCAGAAGTAGAATTTTAATGTGTAAATCAGTGTTTTTCATAAGTTTTCAGTCCTTGAAAACAGTAGGAAAGTCTTTTAGAAGTTCTTGAAAAGTCTTTGAATTTTATACGAACTTTCCTGTATGAACCCCGTAGGGTTATTTAAGATAATGGATAATTATCTTCCTTGGTGATGTGTTATTTCAGCTACACAGTAACTCTATAAAACCTGGCAAACATAAAGATTCATACAAGGCCTACATGACAAGAAAAAGACCTCTGTATTATAATTGTCGTCTACTTGCCCCGGATGGAAAATGTCTGACACAGTGTGACATCAGAAAAGCCAACTGGTACATAGACAAAGGCTTGGGAGGTAAGTAACCTACAGCCAGACTTTAGTGGCTTGAACACATTTGGGACTGGAAAAATTTGTTGGAGATAGGGGTAGTTCAAGCCACTGGGCGGGGATTTTAATAGCAGATCTGGAGGCATAATGATGATACAATTTTTGATCTTCCAAGAAATAAAGGTATGTTTTGTGTAATCACTAGAATCTCCTCAATGAGGCGATTCTAACGATTACACACACTATACCTTTTGAAGATGGAATCAGACGAACCTGCCTAAATCATCTTAAATATATGTATACCTGGAGCTATGGAAATACCAAGTGGGAGTTAAATTAAACGAGTCATCGATGTTCAAACTATTAAAGTATAACTGTATTTGAATGTTACCACAAGTAAACATTGCTACCAGTTTTTGCTCACACCACCTTTCACAGCTACAGAGACCAGCTAAATATAGTGTAGTCCTTTTTAATGATATGTTTGGGGTCCATAAGAATGGGTCACATTAATGTGAACCATGTTATAGAGGGACACTTTTCTAAAGGAATTATAGGAAAATGACCATGTTGATGGTCATTTTCTTATAATTCCTTAGTAAAATTTTTATATTTCCTTAGCAAAATTCCATGATAAAAAAAATTGGGAGCCAAATGTCACAGTGTCTTATCCAAGTCCATGTTAAAATGAGGTGTGTTATAAAAGGACTGCACTGTATCTTACAAGATAGATGCAGCTTGCATAGCTAACGCTCACTTGTCCACAAATAGCATGGTGCTCATCAAATTGCCTTGATGGGCATTTCTGTTCACTGAATCACAATTAACTAATGACATAGCTCACTTGATACTTTTCCTGCCACTCGCAACGTTTGTCATCTTCTCTCATCTGCTTTTGTACTTGGTTAGCCTATATTGCATACAATATGGTCTGATCTGGGCTCAAAGTGTTTGCTTTCATTATTAAAACTTACTCTGAAGTGCACTTGAATATATGCAGCAGATGTTATAAGCAGATGCCTTAGTCAAGTCAAAAACATATTTGCAGGATAAGGGTTAATATCTATCGATAGTATATTGGGACAGCCAATAATGATATGTATTACATATGCAGACTCCCTAAACTTTTAAAAGCTTGGTTGAAATCCTTTAATTTGGCTGAAAACCCTATACAAACCTTTATTTTGATATTAACCCGTATATTAATACGGCCAATATTTTTTTGTCCTGAACATGTTGTCTGCTTTTAACATCTGCTGCATGTATTCAGTTGTGCTTCCAACTAGATTCTGTTATGGAAGCAAACACTATCAACTGTGATCATTGTTTGTTTGATTTGATTCTGTATGTCCCATCAACAATCTTTCAGTTATGGGATGAACCAGTACTAAGCCGGGCCGCGTAGCGCAGTCGGTAACGTGTCTGGCTACAGATGCGTGTCTGACTGCAGATCCAGGGGTCGCGAGTTCGATCCCGGTCCGGTCCCATACTTTAGTGGAGATTGATCATGAAATGATTTCTACGGTCATTCTCCTCCTTCCGCTGATTCATTCAAGAAGGGTTGTTGTCAGTTACAAGCGAAAGTATGTGCACGAATTACTGGTTAACGGCTTGTTCAAGCCTGCCCAGGAAAAAGTGTGGTTAGGTGAACTGACCGTCCGGCAATGACCATAGCTGTTGACTTGGGACGTAAAGCAACAAAACCAACCAACCAAAAACCAGTACTAAGCCAGAGTTCTCACTAGGATTTTGAAAATAGGATTCATAGAATCCATCCCTGGAAAAAGTTGGAGTCAAAATTGAAAAATTTGAGTTTGACCTAGAAAAGTTGGAGTTTTTGGTTTTAGCCGAAATATGAAAAGTTTTATTTACCGAGGTAATGTCTTTTATCCTGCAAAATGGCAATTTCAAAATCCTTGTAAGGACTAGCTGTGAACAAAAAAGATTTTAGACCAAAAATAAAAGTTTGTATCAGGTTACCATAATAAACTTACATATCCCTCTTCCCCAACTCCTACACAATATTTTCTAAAGATTGTTGGGGGATTTCAAAGGGGTTTGGCTATATTGCTTTCCCATCTTCTCCATCAAAATAAAAATATTTTCATATTTTAAAATTTCAGGTATCATGAAACACATATTTTTACCTGCCTCACTTTAGCGAAAGCAGGTCTAGTAGTGGGTCCACTCTGTCCGTCCGTCTGTCCGTCCGAAACACTTAAGGGTGCCAAGTTTGTGTAATCTGTAACTCCAAAAGTTTTCATTTTTTTTTATTCAAACTTTGACTAATGATTGTTAACATATTGAAGATGTGCACCTTCTATTTTGTGCACGTTTCATAATTTTTTTCTCATTTTTGAGGGGTGTTGAACTTAGACATTTTTTCCATCCGCAATGCTTAGGGGGTGCATAGTTTGTGTAATCTGTAACTCAAAAAGTTTTCACTCTTTTTTATTCAAACTTTGCCTAATGATTGTTCACATATTGAAGATGTGCACCTTCTATTTTGTGCATGTTTCACAATTTTTTTCTCATTTTGATGGGTGTTGAACTTAGACATTTTTTCCATCCACAATGCTTAGGGGATGCATAGTTTGTGTAATCTGTAACTCAAAAAGTTTTCACTCTTTTTTATTCAAACTTTGCCTAATGATTGTTCACACATTGAAGAAGTGCACCATCTATTTTGTGCACGTTTCATAAATTTTTTCTCATTTTTGACGAGTGTTGAACTTAGACATTTTTTCCATCTGAAATGCTTACTTTAGATTACATTTCAAAATTTGGGTGTAATCTGATTTTATTCCTGTTTATTTGAACTTTGCATATCGACTGTTTACACATTGACGATTTGCTCCCGCCACACAGGTCCAGAGCAGAGTTTGGTCTTGTTTTGTTTGGCCTTAAAAAATCAAAAGCTTATATTATTGATACATGTAGTTGTTTTATTCATTTACAAGCAGACAGACAGACTAACGGACAGACAGGCAGATAGATCTTTTGCAGATGTATAGATCTAGCTCAATCATTTAATTATTTCCATGCAAGTGCTTTTTGCTCACCTAGTCTAGCTAGTCTACGGCGATTGTTCCAAAATTATTAAAGATGATGGTCTAAAATGAACGGGTTTTCTTGCTGAAAGTCATATGTTTTGCATTTAATAACGTAAGAGTAGTTTATTCGATGGAAAAAAACACCAATAATTGATTGCATCATTCATTTGTTGCTAATGATGCTTCATTCGGAACGTTGCCTTATCGGACGTTATCCTATTTGCTTTACCTATGTACCGTCTTATTTTTATTTTATCAACCATCTGTGGAACTAGAGCTGAGGAAGCAATTTCATGTGTTCAAAAAAGTAAGAAACATTTCATGATTTGATTGAGACAGACAGTAACGAATGCGCAACGATCGTTTGTCTTTACACGCACTTGGAAAAGTTACGTGCTTCTCAAATTTGCATAGGCGTAATTATTGTCCTGTCAATTAAGACGCAGTCGCTGTGTGACATTCTGATTGGCCGAGAGCTAAATGAGATCACGCCTACTGCTATGGACGACTGGACATTTTATGACAAGCCCTTGGGCATAGGATTAGCGGTGATTCAGATCTTTTGTGGCGGAAGCCAAATTTGGACTCCCCCTGTCGTACAAAACCAAAAGTTGGTGTTTAAATACTCCTGCTTCGGTGTTTCCAAGAACTCTGACTAAGTTAGGATAAATGTGTCTTACTCAAGGACCACAACGCAGTGACGCCGGTGAGGCCCGAACCCACAGCCCTTGGGTCTTGAGTCAAGCACTCTACCACTGAGCCACTGCGCTCCCTTCAACTGTGATCAGACTGCTCTCTTGATCTGAGTCCATATTGTTTGCAATAATAGCTACCTAAGAACATAAGCATACCTGAGAGCAAAAGACAAAAGTCATGGATTATTTTTGCCAAATCATCTGTTGTGCTCACAAGTAATTTCTGTGATATTTTGAGTTTTCCTAAATGCTGTATCCATTCTCAGACCACTGTTGTCTTCAACATTCTTGCATCTGGGTCAAAGTGTGTTCATAGAGTAGACTCTATATGGGCAGGATTTCTGAGACTCCAAATGATACAGCAACAAAGAAAACAATTTTACCCTTGTCATTCTAGATACCTGCAAACAGGTACTTTATCAAACAGTGATGACTCTGATGAAATGCTGATAATCTGATATTTTATCAGGGTCTGCACTTTTTGCCAAGATAAAAGCAAATTTTATGACTGAATGCATCACTATTTAGAATTTCTAGTTGTGACCCATTTAATTACAAAATGGGCAATTCCATATTAATTCTATCAACATGCCTAGTAAAATCCATCAGATTGAAAAAAAAATATAAGGATATCATCTATTATAGCAGGTATTTAAAGAGCAGAAACCAGTAAAAGTGTTGGAATGTTGACTTTGTTTGCTTTATCAATTTTGTTAGAATTTCAATAAAGAACCTATATTTTGCCTAATATAGCCTTTATAAAAAAGTTTTTAATGAGAGTTTGCTAGAGGGGCCTGCATATGTGTTTGGTCATTGTTTAAACTTATGTGTATAGTACATCTGTATATAGGATATCTGTATACACTACTGCATAAACTCCCATTAAAATCCCATTAATGGCCCCCATTAAAATTTCCCATTAAAAATGGTCCTATTAATGGTCAATTTTAATGGTAAAATGCACTTTCAAAACTGAAAATCTGTCAAAATACCATTAACTCAAACCATTAATTGAAAAAAATAATGAGCATCATTTAAGCATTATTTTTAGTGTGTGAAAATGAATGGCCATTAAAACCTCCCATTAAAATTGTTGCTGGTTAATTTTAATGCCCATTAATATGGTCTATTTTTCATGGCCATGAAAATTTTGGCCATTATTAGAACCATTATTAATGGCTTTTTATTTTTAATGGCCATTATAACCGAAAATGTAACTACAAA
This sequence comes from Loripinus fragilis, assembly GCA_964019695.1. Classification (NCBI taxonomy): domain Eukaryota; kingdom Metazoa; phylum Mollusca; class Bivalvia; order Lucinida; family Lucinidae; genus Loripinus; species Loripinus fragilis. The sequence goes on from OZ026515.1 coordinate 137,636,150, forward strand.
TTTATGGGCATTAATTACCCATTAGTATATTGGATAGAAAATAATGGGCATCATTCTTTTAAATCAACAGCATAATAATGGGCATTAAATGCATAATTCAATGGCCATTAGATAAGCATTACAAATTTCTAATAAAAATATGTTAATGGTCATTAATTTTCTCTTATGCCCACTGCAATGTTTTCAAGATTCTATTTCTTGTGCTGCTTCCTGTTTCTCATTTAGAAGCAGGAAAGACAAGCAAGAATCTTGCTGGACTTTGGTTTAAGTCCCCTGTCATCTTAAGAGATAAACAGGCCAATTAACAAGTTAATGTTACCTTTTTTATTTCTGAATCCTTCTATATATTGATGAAAATATAATTACCATTGGTGAATGCAACACATATACATTTTGATAAATTTAGGGCACAACCTTGCTGTTTGTTAATAATAGAGATCAGAAATTCTGATAAATTAATAAATATAATATTTCAGAAAAATATAAGTCTTAAATCATTTTTGTATATCATATTAATCTTTTGTGAAAAAAAAAAAGATTTTTCAAGGGGAGCTACTCTAATTTGCAACTCTTGTTTAAGTGATTTTAATGGCCATTAAATGTGTTTATTAGAATTATTGCATGTTTTGATCATTTTTCTCAGTCAGAAAGTAAAACAAAATTTTTTATTAAGATAATTGTAAAAATAAAGTATGGTATTTTCACGATTTTAGAGACATCTTTAAACATTAAATTGTGTACTTCTCATTATAATTGTCAAATTCTATCCCATTGTTACATATAGCATTTACCTGTTGGTATGTTTTGTTTTTTTTGAAAACTTAATTCATCTTGATATTCGGTTTTGTGACATAAAAACATAGTTTGAAACGTCATGAAATTTGTTAAAGGGGATGATAATGATACAGCATACATCCAATAAGTAAAGTCTAAGACATGATCAAATGGCTTTACACATTAGGCACACCAACAGTCTTAATGAAGCCTCATCAAGAGCGTTTAGAATAAAGCCTTTTTTTTTTCTGATTCTATTGAGAAATGTTGCATTCTTTTACATGGAAATGAATGTTGAGTGTAAATGTTATTGGCCAAGTTGAATCCTTCTTAGGACACAGTCACATATAAAGAAAACCATATTAATTCAAAACTAATGGCCATTAATAAATAGTTTTGATAAATAATTGGCATGAAATTAGATTAGATCCATTAGATGCAACTTTAATGGCCATTAAATCCTGCTCATAACTCATTTAGGCTAAATTAATGGCTTTGGATTTTGTATTTTCTTCAAAAATACACTAACTCTTTTTATTATTTCTCTTCTTTGTTCAGACTTATAGGCATGGTGGTCGAAGCCTGCTAACCAAGTAGTGCTTAAATTTATGAGACGCCTGACTGAAAATTTCAATCGCCATACTACTCGCACCTCGCGGGTTCCCGCTTCCATGGTGATTGTGCTTGTACTCAGAAGCAGTAATACACATGTTGTTGATGGACAAGCAGGGTTTGGTAGCATACATTACTTAGAATTATAGAACTGTTTGGAATGTTAAATTATGCACAAAATTTCTACAAATGCAAGATCCATAAAATACATGTTTGTGCTACAAGTTTAAAATTGATTACCAATTGATTACCAATGTACCTCATTAAAACTCCCCTCACTGTATCACGGATTTCATTATTTCAATAAAGCATGGTCATGGCTCCCAAATGCATATTTTCCTATATCCTATGTATTCTTGCAGTTGCTAAATCCTGTTTCCAGGCTCTAGCTATGCTTGGTAGGAGAGCAGATTGGTTTGTGTCTGAAAAGGTAACAAAGGCCCACAATCTCCTTGATAAGCTTTAAAATTTCCTGGATAAATGCTGAAGAAATTTCTCCAGCATTTCTCCAGGATATGTTATGATTTTCGATGAAATTAATAGAGTTTGCCTTTAAAACTCATTTTCCTACAGCATTTCTCGAGGTAATTTTCTTTGTCTTCCTGAAATTTCAGTTTAATCACACAGGCAATTTCTTCATGAAACAAGAAATGTGGCGATTTTAATTTACAAGCACTGAATGGTGGAGCTCTTCATTACACAAACATACCTATGGATGCAATGTGCAGCAAGTTTTGAAGGCTGTAAAATGATAATGTTAAAAACTAACCTTTACATGAGTGTACAAATAATGGACAATATCAAATACTCTGATGATCTCTTTTTTGATGGCCATTATTAAAAAATTAATGGGTTAAGATGTTCAGTTCCAAAAATTAATGGCCATGAAAATATTGATCTCCCAACTTCAGTAATTTAAAATTCATGAACACATCTTTCATGGCCATTATAAGACATGTAATGGGGTTTTCATGGCAATTAGTTTTTGTAATGGCCATTAATACTGCAAATTCATGGGCATTAAATCACCATAAAACAGAAAATAATGGCCCATTAAATTTTAATGGTCATCATTTCATACCAAGGGTAAAAATTAATGGTATTTTAATGATCATACTTGCTCTTGAATTAAATTAATGGCCATTACCACTTAAATAATGGCACATTGTTTCGTATAAATATTGGTTCCCGATATTTCACTGCTTTCTTATGCTAATGAATTGCATATTTATACATTTAATGGCCATTAAAATATCAAACATGCAAATTTACTACTTTTTAATGCCATCAATAGACACGAAAGGTTTTAATGGTCATTACTTTTTGTAATGGCCATTACAGAATGCAAATTCATGGGCATTAAAACATCACAAAACGAAAATTAATGGATCATTATTTCTTTTAATGGTCATTAATAATACAAAAGGTGTAAATTAATCAAAAATTAATGATTTTACTTGCTCTTTAATGGCCGTTACCGCTGAATTAATGGCCATTATAATGAATATTAATGACCGAACACACAAAACCATTAATTTTAAGAAACGAAAAGTAATGGATGATTTTAACAGGAATTTGATTAATAATGGCATTTTTATGGACTTTTAACCGAATTTAATGGGTTTTATGTGCAGTAGTGATACACTGTATACAGATATCCAGTGAGGTTTGATGAGTAGTTACTGACCTGAACCTAGCGTTCATCTCTTTTTATATATCATGTGGGCCTCGACACGAGAAAACCTGTCTTCGGGGGTTTGCGAACAACAAAGGAACAGGCCCACATGCGCATCCACACAGACTGATCAGCGCCTTTGTTATTCGCATTTTGGAAAGCATCATATCTAGACTTGCTACAAGCGAATTTTCTAGCTAGTCTCTGCAGATCAGCATGCTGGTTTGAATCTCACTCTGTCAGAAACCCTGAAGACTGGTTTTCCTGCATCACGGCCCATGTATGTGAGAATGGAAGTTTCTGGCGATAAGCAGACCTTTAGATAATGGAGCATATTAAGAAAAATCTTATGTTTCAATCAAAGCATATATTGTGGGTACTCAAAAGAACCGTTTAAATGAGACAGTTCTTTTGAGCAGCCAAAACAATTCATGTTAGAACTGATAGATAAGAAAATATTCACAATTTAACTCGCATTTTTTTTGTTAATCTCCGACTGATGGAAATGTCATCACTGTCATTTAGTGAAGACAAGTGATGATCCAGTCTCTATACAGTTAAACTTTGAACCAACGAAACGTATGGCGACATCAAAGTACAGGCTACAGGAGAGACAGAACCTCTGCTCAGTGTGCGGAGCAACAGAAAACTTCATGCGTAGACTCATAGTGCCATTAGAATACAGGAGGTAAGTCTTGTTTTTCCTGACAGTTCTCTAACAATGTAGTCACTCTTATAACAGTATGTTTTCTATTAACTCTTTGTATACTTGAAACCTGTTAAAGGGTACAGTGAAACATGTCTTAAGCAGCCACTCAAAAACTGACATAACAAAAGCCTTCAAGTCGTGTGGTAGCTTAATGCAGGTAAAAGTATTGCAGAATGCTCCTCAGGAGCATTCTGTAATACTTTTGACATGTAGTCTTGAAACCCTATATTTGGTCTTTTGAGTGAGCACTTAACACTGGTTTTGGTTTTACTATATTATGACAAGCAGTGAAGACCCAGATGCAATGCTTCAGTGCAGCATTTCATTAGGATCTTCACTTTTTGTTAAGATAAACAGAATCTAAAGGAATAGAATTGTGTATGATACACTCATATGGAAATTAAGACCAGCGACATCTAAATACATACAATGGATTATCCTGACATAATTGTATCATATTTTATTTCATTGGCTATAATCTTGTTTGCTCATGCTGGATTTCCTAAATACTTAAGTTAAGGTGGTCAGGCGCAATTTCTTGATAGGCGGTTTTAATTTACAAAGGGGGGTAGATTTGATCATTTTATCTGATTATTTATTGATTTTTACTGATTTTTCTGAAATTTCTCCATGAAAATGAAATGATTTCGTCTCGGGGGTTGGGGGAAGGATGGGGGGGGGTTCAAGTGACCCCCCACACACAGGATTAGACAAGTTTCTTCTGTACTGTGGGATCATTCTGTGTCTGCTATGCTTTGATTTAACAAAAGACAAAAAAACAGCAGCATTTGAAACTGCCATCTTATGCAAATTCTAGGTGTTGTTCTAGTTATGGGTTTAAGCTTTACATATAATTTGATCATGAACCCTTTCTTTGTAGACATTTCCCTCCTAACTTTCAAGATCATATAGCCCATGATGTGCTGTTAATGTGCCTGCCTTGTCATCACAAGAGTGCCATATATGAGACAGCCTTACGTCAGAGATTGGCGCGGCAGTGTAATGCTCCGCTACAAGAGACTTCTCTAGCACATAAATCTGAGCACGACCAAAATTTACAAAAAGTTGTCTCTGCTGCAAAGTAAGTGATCCTTAGGCCAAATAAAATGCGTGTTTCAGGTTACATGAAATTTTAAAATAGGGACGGTAGGTAGGAAAATATTTTTATTTTGTTAAAAGTTTTTACATGGGGAAGATGGGTAAACAAGATGGCCGACCTGGGAAATCCCATGGTATTCCCTAAATATGCTTAAAAACTTAGAGTCGGGGGCAAAAAATTAGATACTGTCGGGTAACCTGAAACATGCAATTTTTTATTTTAGGCCTTATCTTTGCCTATTGGGTAATGTTGCATGATTTTGTTGTTCAATGTTGTCTGCTGATTTTTTCCACAATCAACTTCTTTGAAAAAATCTTTCAGGAATACCATCAGATTGTCAAACAGTTTGGACACAGATCAGGCCCAACAAAATGTCGGGCCTGATCTGGATCCATACTGTTTCCAAAGGTAATCAGCAGACGACACAAGTGGTTAACCCTTATCCCATGAATATTTTTGTCCAGAAAATGTCTAATTTTTATGTCTACTGCATATATTCAAGTGCACTTCAGACTATATTTTATCATGGAAGCAAACTCTATGAATCCTGACCAAACTGCTCCTTTCTTGGTTTATATTGTTTGCAATAAAGGCTATCTTAGAACATAGGCAGGAGAGATAGCACACATCAAAAGTTGTTTCTGCTTCAAAGTAAGTGATCCCTTAACTCTGCCTACTGGTCACAATTATATCCTCTTGAAAATGGTGTAGACCCAGATCAGCCAGCTTCTGTTGAAGCTGGCTGATCAGGATCTACACATTTTTCCATGTGGCCTTTGAATCTCAGTAATAAATAGAATTGTGCATCTGAATTAGCTGGAAAATAATTATGTATTTTTTAGATTATTCAGCAGTTAAATTTAAAATTAGCCACATCACTTGGAGAGCTCTCTTTTCAGCTTGCAACTAGGTAAGAATCATATAAGCATGCTCAGCTACAGAGACCAGCTAGAATCAGTATAGTTTGAAACTGCGAACATACCTCCAGACAAAATGTTTATATTTGTAGCGTTTAATTAGCGTATACATGCGTTCGTTAACGCCCTTTACACTCACAAGGCTAAACTAATGTTGTCACTATGACAACAACATCATTACTTCATTACATCTTTCTGATGATCTGTAATAGAGAAACCAGATGAATTAAAGATGAGTTATAGGCTCTTTCTCATTTTATTTTCTCTCTCTATATATTTTTTTTCTTAACCAAAACTTGTTGTGGGTGCTCAAAAGAACCATCTCAATGGGGTGGTTCTTTTGAGCACCCTGACCATATATTTACATAGGTCCAGATAAGGAAATTTTATTTGCGTAAAAATTTAATTATTTTCTTACCCATTAATTTAAACATGTGTTTTGGGTGCTCAAAAGAACCGTCTCATTGAGACGGTTCTTTTGAGTACCCACAACATATGTTTTGGATGAGAAATAAAGAAAATAATTTTCCAATATGCACTCTTATCTGGAGGCCTGTATTTAGATTACTGGAGAAGATAACAAACGAAGACTATTTATCCACTTTTTGCGATGGGTAAAAAGGTTACAAAAATGTGTTTCTGTAGAGAGCATATACTTTGAAGCTTTTTGATAATTTTGATAAAACATGGCCTTTAAAAAAATCCAAGCCCAATGACAATGAAATGGACTAACTTTTTGCAGGGCCCTCATATGTTGTTGTTTAGTTTATATCATTGGCTTTTTTTCAGGGCATTGCAAAATAAGAAATGTAAAATTCCAGATGAACGAGTAGCAGAATTGCAGGAAATAATCAAGACATTCTATGGGGTTTCAAATGTCACAGAAGAAATACTCAAACAGGCCAGAGAGGTGGACTACAGGTAAATTTAACCAGATGTTTTAAGCACTGTAAATCCCATTGCTCTCAGACTGGTGAAAATGTTTGATAGATTAACTATCCACACGCAACATCTTATGATAAATGTTGACTGGTGGGGCACTGCACTCAGTAGTAGGATACTCGACTATACAGGTCTCCAGATAATAGTGCGTATTTGAAAAATATTTTTTCTTATTTCTCAAACAAAACATATGTTATGGGTACTCAAGAGAACCGTCTCAATGAGACTAAAATACTAAGTCTAAAATACTTACTAGTAATGCAGGGTTGGTACAGTCTTGAAAAGTACTTGAATATGAAGGGCTTTCTTGAAAAGTTCTTGAAAATTAAATCTGCATTGGAAAGTGCTGTAGGCCTTGGAATTTTGCTATTTTCTTAAACGGGTGGATCCAGGATTTCTGGAAAGGAGGTTAATATGTATAAAAGTGTGGGGGTTCGCTTTGTTGATTTTATCTCATTTTTCTTAAATACCCTGTAAAAATGGAATAATTATACCCCCCGCAAACTTTGTATGTGGTGGGTATACTGTTTTCACGTTGTCCGTGCTTCCGTCCGTCCGTAACGTTTTGTTTCCTTAATATCTTGAAGAGTCATTGCTGGATTTTCATAAAACTTTGCAAACATGTTCATATATGCAAGACAAATACTTTAGACAAAAAAGTAAGGGCTAGGGGCCAATTCTATTAGAGTTATTTACCTTTGTAGTTCTAAATGACTTTTAATATAGGCGCAAACTTTGTTTGTGGTGGGTATACTGTTTTCACGTTGTCCGTGCTTCCGTCTGTCCGTCCGTCCGTAACGTTTTGTTTCCTTAATATCTTGAAGAGTCATTGCTGGATTTTCATAAAACTTTGCAAACATGTTCATATATGCAAGACAAATACTTAAGACAAAAAAGTAAGGGCTAGGGGCCAATTCTATTAGAGTTATTTCCCTTTGTAGTTCTAAATGACTTTTAATATAGGGTTGTTTCCTTAATATCTTGAAGAGTCATTGCTGAATTTTCATAAAACTTTGCAAACATGTTCATATATGCAAGACAAATACTTTAGACAAAAAAGTAAGGGCTAGGGCCAATTCAATTAGAGTTATTTCCCTTTGTAGTTCTAAATGACTTTTAATATAGGGTTTTATGCTTATGCTATTATAGGCCATACACGGGCCAATCAACTCCTACCACAGCTTTCGATGGAACAATTTGATACTTTTCCTATACAATGTAGACACATTGAACATATGCATGAAGGAGTTTGGTTTAGAAAAGATAATTTTTGACAAAGTGACAGCAGTGAGAACTTAGACAATTTTTCCCTAATTAGGTGTTTGTATATGATAGATGGTGCTTTCATGGGCCGGTCAACTCCTACCTCAGCTTTTGATGGAGCAATTTGATACTTTGCCTATACAATGTAGACACATTGAACATATGCATGAAGGAGTTTGGTTAAGAAAAAATAATATTTGACAAAATGACAGCTGTGAGAACTTAGACAATTTTTCCCTAATAAGGTGTTTGTATATGCATAGATGGTGCCTTCATGGGCCGATCAACTCCTACCACAGCTTTTGATGGAGCAATTTGATACTTTGCCTATACAATGTAGACACATTGAACATATGCATGAAGGTGTTTGGTTCTGAAAAAATAATATTTGACAAAATGACAGCTGTGAGAACTTAGACAATTTTTCCCTAATAAGGTGTTTGTATATGCATAGATGGTGCTATCATGGGCTGATCAACTCCTACTACAGCTTTTGATGGAACAATTTGATACTTTGCCTATACAATATAGACACATTGAACATATGCATGAAGGAGTTTGGTTGAATTTTTTTTTTTGGACAAAATGACAGCTGTGAGAACTTAGACAATTATTCCCTTATATGGCATTTGTATACGCATGGATAGTGCCTTTATGGGCCGATCCACAGCTTTTGATGGAGCAATTTGATACTTTGCGGATACAATGTGGACACATTGAACATATGCATGAAAGAGTTTATAATTTTTGTTTGCACAGATTCTACTGAAATCTTCTTTTCAAAACTAAGATGTGCTGGTTTGAACTATAACTTGCCAAGTTTTTTCACTGACTCTTACTGTGCGGGGGGTATCTAATAATCTAATAAGCATTGCTTATTGACTTTTTTCATTTGGTCTCACTGAGACTAAATTATTTCATTATCATAGGATATTTAAAAACGGGGGGGGGGGGGGGGGGGGGGGGGGGGCAAGGAGAGGGGTTCAAGGGAACCCCTCTCGATCCACCACTTTAAAAGACATGGCCATGTAAATAGAGACCAAAATCAGTATTATTAAATTATTGTGTGTTTATTTGGTGAAGCAGATGCAAATTGCTTGTCCAATTGTGAATTTTGTTACGGTTAATAGTTTTTAAAAATATACTGAACTACTAAAGAAACCTTACACTTATGCTTCAAACTAGTAAATAACAAATTATAGAGCTAAGCCAATATGCTTATTTTAAAAGCAAGACATTAGAAAGTATTCCTTGAAAAAATATATTTATCAATACTAAGAACATGACGTCACAACGTCAAAAATATCATTTTTTAACACTTTTGCCTTGTGAGTGTATGTCTAGATATTTTTTGAAAATTTTTTCCATGTATGCAAGGCCAATACCAGTACAGACAAAAAGCAATTCTAAAAATTTGTATTTTCTAGCTGTGACGTATGATATGGGGGTTTTAAGTTGTGCTTTCGCGTTGTCAAAACGGTAGTGTGTTTTCCTTTGTTTAAGCAATTTCTAGGAACTAAAATGACTTGCAAACAATCATTGTAAGATAATGCATTTTCAAGAATTAGAACTTATGTTTGGCGTCACGTTAAAGGGTAAAAGCGGAATAAACCAAATTTAACGTCAATTAAGAAACAACGTAAAATATGGCTTATAACATTTTTTCTTTGTCAACGTATGTCACCGTTTAGTATGTGCTGTCTACTTTGTTTTAGTGCCAATTGGCTAAACTTCACTTTAATCGCGTATGAATTTCTGTCTTTGCAGTATGCACATATCAGCATGTATTTGTAACCTTTGACGTCGCTAAATGGAGGTAGGCGGTAGCTACGGAGTTCAAAAGGACTGAAACATTGTCAAAATGGATTCCAAACATGGTACAAAGTGTAAAAACTTGATAAAGTGGCAGTTCTCCTAAAAAGCTCATAAAATGCTGAAAACGTAAAATTGACGTTTAGAAAATGAAAATATGCTTCTGGGTTGAACAATGGATGCATGCTTTATTTGAATGCCCAGAAGATGTCAATGAAATAACAAAAAATCACACTAAAGTGGTTTTGTGGTGAATTTCTTTGTTCTTGCAAAATTTGATTTTAGGGGTTACGTGACGCTTTGATAGCTGACGTCTGAAATTAGTTGAGCTTTTCAAATAATCTCAGTGCATTCTAGCCTACCATTGTTCAATATTACGCAATGGAAAGACAAGTGTGCATCCTATTCATTTACTACCAAAAATTTGACATACAGTATGTGTCAGGTTTCTTTAGTAGCTAAGTATATGTCATCATATCTGGGAGAGATAGAACGACATGCATTAAAATCTATAAGCCACAAGTGGTTTACATACTTAGTAACATTATGTGATAAAGTCAATAACATCATTGCTTACATAATGTGAAAAAATGAATGGTTCAACAAATTCTTTTTCTTATCTGCTTGGTGTCTAAATATGAGCAAGAAGGACCAAAAGAGGTTCATGCAATGTGTTTGAAATTGATCACAGGCCACAATAAACTTAGACACCTCAAACTTCTGAATGGATCTTACTGTAGATGTTCTAAAATTTCAAACACTAGTTTCCTGCAAAAAAGGTTGATCGAACAGTGCAGTCCCAGATCAGACTGCTTCTGAAGAAGCAGTCTGATCAGGGCCTTCCCTGTTTGCTATTCTGACAAGTATTTTATGAATTCCAGTCCTGATAACCGGCAATTTATTTGAGGACAGAAAGAGAAATTGTTCGAAATTTAGAACAATTACTGTATATTATTATTAAGGTTTTCTGCTGCAGTACATTATGATCAATGCTTCAATCCTTTTCAGACCATTGGATTTTTTGCATTTAGCTTGATACAGTATACAGAATGGTTCATATTGAGGGGTCATAGGTTTTAATCTCCAAAATATATTGTATTTCTTTCTCTGAAGATCAATTTTGTCTTAGCAAACAGTGCAGACCCAGATGAAATGCCGCCTTAAGCGGCATTTCATCTGGGTCTTCACTGTTTGCCAAAATACGTATTTTGGAGCTTCCAGTTCCCAGGATTAAAGGATTAACATTTGTATAGTACTCATACCTGGCTCTTATATTTCAGGTTTAGAAAGCATGACCATGTACCCCATGGGAAAAGGGTTGTGATGCATTTTATGGAACAGACTGATGGACTGATGAAATTTATTAAACTGTGGCGGCAGCAATTTGTTGAAACCATGGAGCCTCAATACCTTCCAGATTTCTGGTCAGTGGACCATAATCCAGAGGACATATATAACAGTCGGCAGCATCAGAATGAAGATAATTTAGCTCATAGTGATTGAACTGAAGAATAAGCTTATATGAGCTGCATCATGAGATTTCCAACAATGTGGTATGTGCGACCAGCAAAGGCTCAGACCAGCCTGCACATAGGCGCAGTCTGATCAGAGCCTTTACTAGTCGCTTGAATATTCTATGAATATTAAGGTACTGACTGAACATCATTTAGAGTTTCTAAGCTTCAATCGAGGCTGCACAGGCTTGTCTGAGTCTATTCATGTCAAAATGCCACATTGTTGGAAATCACATGTCGCGGCTCATATATTATTGGAATGAATTTCATTTACCATATATGATGGTCCAATGATCACACTGTGCACATAACTTTTTTTCAAAATGCTATAGCCTTTTTTGAAAACTGTAGATCTGGATCAGCTGGCATCTGATGAAGCCAGCTGATAAGGATCCACGATGTTTTTCATTCACAAAATGTATGACGGTGTCAATGGGGTTCACTGATTAGCAAATTATGGCCCAAAAATTAAACATTTAGTGAATTTTGGCCCTAGAATTTAACCGTAAGCGAATTTTTAGGGTAATTTTAAGGAATAGCGGAATGCGAGGTGCTAGCGATTAGTGAATTTGGGCCTAAAAATATAATGATAAGCGATTTTTGGGCGAAAAAATTACCGAATAACAGAATGGCGTGTTTTATCGGTTAGGGAATTCGATGGAAAAGCTATTCCACCTCGCAAATGCTTCTAGACACGTTTTAATTTTTACTGATTGCTGATTTTTGGGGCTTATTTTTACCGATTACTGACTTTTGGGCCTAAATTTTACTGATAACCGATTTTTGGGCCAAAATTTAACTGATTAGCAATTTTGGGGCCTAAATATTACTGGTTAGCAATTTTGGGGCCCAAATTTTACTGAATAGCGATTTCAGAGGTACCCCATTGAGACCCTCATGTATGGTATCCATAATAATAATAATGAAATTGCACCACTGTATTGACTGGAATTCAGAAATTCATAGGATGTAAACAAAACATTACGGTAAATGTTTTAAAATTTCAAACACTATTTGCCTGCTAAAAAGACTTAGACAAGCAAAGAAGACCCAGATCAGACTGCTTCTTCAGAAGCAGTCTAATCAAGGTCTTTCCTGTTTGCTATTCTGGCAAGCAATTTGTGAATTTCAGCCCTAATGCCATGGTTACATTTGCTACGGTCGTCGTACGATTTATTTGTCTACGATTTTCCCTACGATTTTTTCGGCGTCGTAGGGGGCTATAAGCTAAGAAGTATGTGTTTACATTGCTTATGATCACCTTACGATTTCTTCGGCAACAAACTAGGACAAAACCTTACAGAGTCCTTGCGGATATCGTACAACAACCACAAGGTTATCGTACAATCATCGTGTTATCTTCACGACCCCTCTATATAAATCGCACGATGCCCGTACGATGACCTTGCGGAAGTCACAAGGAGCTGGCACGCTGACTATGCAATTGTCGTGTAATTATGTGCATGGATTTAAAGGGTCATTCATGTTCATTTTTGGATTCAATTTGAAGTGCGTTTTAAAGTCATGTGATCACAAAATGTGCTATGAAGAGGCTAGTGTTTTTAGTTGAACATGGTTCCAAGGTATGAAACAGCGTGATACGCTTGTTTATATTTTAATGTCAATTTTTAAGTTTTGCAGTTTTCATAAAGTTTAAGTCACAGAATATAACAACGACCCCTTTTTTTATATTTCACTTTTATAATTCGAAAAGTATCACTTTAATTGAAAATATAAAGGTGCTTTAATTGTATCATCTCATAGATTCAGCATAGACTAAAACGCTTATTATGGTTTTGTTCAGTTTAATCACCCAAAGGCACTCTACGGCAAGCAGCACATAAAAATTTTCGTCATAAGCAAAAATGAAGTCGTTGCATGCGAATAACAAAGGTACTGACCAGAATGCGCTTTCTTCCACCCGGCCTGGTCAGCACATTTGCCATTCGTTTTTTTACGATTTTTTCAAATTTGTCATTGTGCGGAGTTAAACAAAATCGTAGAGGCCACGATGCCCGTAAATCCGTACGATGATCGCAAGGTCTCCCTGCGGAGGCTGCACGGAAACGGTGATTTGGACATCGTACGGGCATCGTATACTCGTCGTAAGGCAAATGTAACTGAGGCATAAATACTAACAATTTAGTTGAGAACTGAAAGAGAAAACTGTTGAAATTTTAGAACATTTACCGTAGGTACTGGATTAGGACTTAAAGAGGCATGTTTGTATATGAGGTCAAATATGTATGTACATTTTATATATATGTAAACTCTTAGCAAATTACTCACAATCTGAGTGAAGCTCAAAGCTCCAAAAGGCTGTATAGTAGTAAGTGATTTGCATGAGTTTATGCATTGATATCATCAAAAAAGATATAGCTCATTACTTCTGATTCTAACTCACGGCCACCAATCCATCTCCTTTATTGCCTATACCAGTTGGATTAATCTTTTTTGTTTCTTAATTTTGACAGCAAAATTTAGAAATCGGACAATGCTATTCGATGAGACACTCATTGAACTTTTTGACATTGACATCGGTTTTAAAAGGATTTTCTACTTGACAGATTAAAATGGTTTGTAGTGAAGAAAAATGGCATTTTTCCAACTTCAACACAGATTCTAGAATCAGATTATGTGTCAGGTCACACTATTTAAAGTATGTCAAAGGCACACATCAAGGCCATCAAATAACATTTTCGGATTTTTAAATTTTTGCGTTTGTTAGAAAAAATAACGATTTTGATGAAATTTAAGTCCCTTTCATTCATAGGAAACAGGTCCCTCTTCCTCATAAAACAGTATTGATTTTATGCGATGAAGGAGATGGATTGGTGGCCATGTAACTGTTATTGTTATATACCTTATAAGTGTTTACTATAGAAACTTGACGTGTTTCAATCGCTGACAGTTGTACTGTTCATCTAAATTTAACGTGTCGCAATACAGATTATTGTTGACAATCACTGGCTGTGGGCTTCATTCCCATTAAAACATGGCAGCAGAGGGCTTCATTGCTATTTAAGCCCACTCAAGGACATTGCCTGCAATTTAAGATATCATCCCTTATGTTTTATGGAGAAATGACCAAACTATTTCAATTACAATAAAATACGCTTCTTTATCACACCGGATAGGCGGCAGTCGAAAACGCTCCGAACAATCGATGAATGCAGATCACAGATCACTAGAAACAGTGTTTTTGATTGCCATTTGTGACCAGTCGGACGACAAACAGCAATCAAAAACTCTGCTTCTAATGATCGTTGATCTACGTTTGTCGATAGTATTAAAATTTTCGGTCGTCGCCTATCTGGTGCGGTGCGTTTATTGAGATACACAAAACAATCTGAAACAAGGGCTAGGAGTAAGAAGCTCTAGCGATAAGGCGTATATTTTCCCTAGTTGAAAAGATTACAAAAGCTAAATTTTCAAATAGCCCTAATGATTTTAATTTTTTTTTGTTTGGGTAGTAATATAATATCTATAGTTAGCATCAAAATACGTTTCAAAGGGATTCATCATTTACAAAGCCTTGAAAACTAGCGCTTTCTACTCCCACCCCTCATTTTACGTCTTTATACTGGGTGTCGTTTAGACCAGAATTTTAATAGATCCATTATAGAATATAGGTTTTCAAAAAGTAAAAGTAATATATAATGAAGGATATAAATGTTCTTCGTTTCCAAAACTTGGCAGAATTCCTTCTGCTCATGCATACGAAATATAACTTAACATTGTGATGTTTGTCATTGAAAATATGAAACTGGTGTCTTACAGTTTGTTTTTAGATGCATTCCCCCCTAGACCCAAGATGCCCTTTGGACAATTGAACGTCATTATATAAATATACAACATGTGTAAAGGGCGTCTTGGGTCTAGGGGGGAAAGGGGTTGTATAAGCGAAAGAAGACATCAATCATTTGACAAAAATAGACCACTTTGCAAGATGGTCGTTTTTATTGTGCATCAACTGTATAAATATATATAATATACTATATCGCGATAAACGTAGGATGATTGTTTACCTTACTTTAACGGTCTATTTCCCACACATGTTACTGAATAGCGAGCACAGTTGATGATCAAAATAAATTCTCATTCAAAACGAAGTAGATATATTACACACATTTAGGAAAACCTGTTTTAGATATACGAACTAGCGGGCAAGGGTACATAGACGGCTCATCTATATGTATTTGTTGAGTGTGCCTAGTGTCTCCAGTTGTTATTTCAAGAAATTAAAGCGAAAGTCTTATTTAGGGAAATATCACGCCTTATCGCAAGAAATTCTTTACATTTTTCATGTTTCAGTTGAAAAATAATTTTGTTTCCACTCCGGATAGGCAGCAAATGAAAACGCTCTTAGCAATCGACTAAAGTGGATCAAAAATCGCTAGAAACAGTGTTTACAATTGCCATTTGTCGCCAGTGAGGTGAGTAATGGCACTCAAGAACTCCATTTATGACTATTTTTGGTCTGCGTTTGTCAATATTGACGTTTTCAGTTGCCGCCTATCTGGTGTGGTTTCCTAGTATGCTTCATGATGCTACAGTGGACATTTTATTTGGAAGTGCTTGTGCTTGAAAGGAAGGTATATAACAATGACAATATATTATTCCTTTCTGTATATTAACGTTTGCCAAGCCCTAGTGTGATAATGTGTTGCAGCCCTCACCGCTTCACATTATCACACTCCAGCTTGGCAAACGTTAATACATGGAAAAGAATGTTTTATCATATTATTGTTACAGATTATTGCATTTTAATAGCTGGCATAGGGAAAACCATTTGTAGCTAGTAGACAGCAGTGAAAAAAGTGATGTCTACCTGTTCTGGGCTAAATTTAGTTCAATTTTTGTAGCTGTTTGGCAGCACTGACATATCCTGATGTCTACCTGTCCTGTGCTTAAATAAGCTTATCACTGGCAGACATCAAGATCTGTCACAACCAATGAAAGCTAGTTTCAGCCTGGCAGAGGAGGTCTTTTATAGGAGTCATATAACAATAGGCTTTCGAATCTCTCATATTAAAATGGCTTTTGTTTTTCTTCATCCAGTGCAAGCTAAGAATCTGAATTTCATTTCTGTTATATATACATTTTACATTCAATCAATCACATTTACTAAATGATATTCCACCCAAACCTGTGCTGGTTAAAACATGACTGTTAATTGCATGCAGCATGGCTTCTTATGCAATAACTCTTACATTTACATTCTACATTATCAATTATACCACCCTTACCAACTTTAGCACGAAATATCTTGTGATGTGCAAGGTCTACACCGATGTTGGTGGTATAAAATAGTTATACCATGTTTGTCCACCTGTACGTAAGATAATCCACTCGCTAAAGCTCGTGGATTATCTCCAAGTACAGGCAGACAACCCATGGTATAACTATTACTTAAATATACTTAATAATATTCCACCCAAACCTGCTAGTTATCCTAATAAAAATGAATTATGCTATTTTCAAGGGAGGTCTTAGAACAGCCAGTGAGTCAAACTGGCATACATAACCTTACGGCAATATGTGAATGATGACAAGCAATTGAAGACAAAGTTATTGGCCCCACAGTGTATATCGCCTGATTTTTTTAATATTTTACATGGAGAAATGCAAGCAACTAGATTATGTTGCTTCCATGTAAGGCAGCTACAATGAGAATATGAAAATAGGATCCCGTAAATGAAATGTTACATATAAACCTGCGTGTGACAGAACCAACACTTTGACTTTGTGCCCAGCAAAGACTTCAATCAGTGAGGGCAGCCATCAGTCTGATCATAGTCTTTGCTGTGCACTAATTGGGTAGCAAAGGACGCAAGTTATCTCTGCTCCCAGACAGGACTCCAATCATAGCAGATTTCCAGGCGTCTCTGAGTTATCACTGGGTGCAAATTCAATTTGTTGGTTTTGTTATGAACAGGTGCATTAGCCAATCAGCTATTGTGATTTTATCAGTTATGTGTATATCAAACTTTAATTTACAACATAACACCATACATCTGTCAGTTCATGAGAAAAATAATTCTACTTGCAAAATAATGGTAATGTGAGGAAATCCATTTAAAGTGTAAATAGGATGAATAGGTTGTGTAAATTAGAAATGAATTTGCTGAATTATTTACATGTCTGTGATATTTGCTGTGTATTTAAGGGGTCTTGTCACGAGGAAACACAATATTGTTGCATGCGAACAACAAATACTCAGACCAGCCTGCATAACAGCACAGTCAGTTCAATGCCTTTATTATTCTCTTTCTCGATAGTAAATTTGCTGAACTTGTTACATACAAAATTTCAATATTCTAGCTAGTCTGGCTGGTTTGAGTCTTGCCTAGATGGATATCCCAGACAGGTTTTCTTGTGAATTGGTCCTAAGTATAGTGTTAAAATATACTCTGTTTCTTTGATGTGATAATGGAGTTTTTCTGTAACCTTTTAATACATGTACTAGAAACCTGTAAATGGTGTACAGTAAAACCTGTCTTAAGCAGCCACTCAAAAAAAGACAAAACGAAGATCTTAATGACAAATGGTAGCTAATGAAAGTTAAAAGTATTGCAGAATGCTCCCCTTGGAGCATTCTGCAATACTTTTGACCTGCATTAAGCTATAATCGGTCTTGAAAACCAATTTTGGTCTTTTTGAGGGGCCGCTTAAGACAGGTTTTACAGTATGCCCAAATAAGATTCCAAACAATGTAGCATCTCATCAGTGTCTGCACTTGTTGCAAAGATGAAAACAATCTTCAGGAAAAGAAATGAAACGAAATATACCAGTAATTTGAAATTACTAGCCTGCAAACCCATTCACTTGGTTCTTGCTAGCAGTGACTCTGTCGTCTGCTGATAAACTTTGCAAATAGTTTGGACCAAACGGATCAGGACCAACAATGTTGGTCCTCCGACAATGATGGTCCTGAACTGGATTAAACCGCTTTAACACTGATTGTGTTCCTGAAAGAATTTTTGAAAAAGTTAATTTTGAAAAAGTTGGCAGACGACAACAAAAGCATGAAAAATTATTAAATACATTATTGGACTATCCTAACTTTAACTATTTGAATGGCTCATTGATGCAAATGGATGCATTTTTGAACTTATCATCAAGCTGAATTTTATAGTAAAAAAAGAATCAATGAACGTTGTTAATATATATTTTGTTATTGAATAAATTTTTCTAAGATTTCTTAATACATTTGTGTCATTTAGCACCCTTTCTTTGGCTGTTGCAGTTCTATATACCGTCCTGTGTGCAGCGCACTGGATCAGTTAGTAGAGCATTACACTGGAGATCGAAGGATTGCTAGTTTGAGACTCACTGGAGTGACTGTGTTGTGTCCTTGAGCAAGGCACTTTATCCACTGCTTAGTGCTGCTTCAACCCAGGCAGACAGAAATTCGTCCTGACATGACTGAAAAACTGTTGACTCAAAGTAAAGCATCAACATAAACAGACAATACCCCATTCTGATATTGAGTGGGAAACATGGGCCGATGATTTTAGCATTATGTAAATAAATTAGTTTTTAGAGAACTATGGCCAAATAGAAAAATAAGTGTGTTTCAGGTAACAGGTCTGAAAATTTTAGGTATGGTAAGGCCACCTATTTTTTTATGCATTTTGAAAGGCATTTCGACTTTCAAAACGCATAATATTATATATTTTTCAGAAAACTGAAAAATATTCTAGGTTTCACCAGTAAATTTAGGTAGGATCTGGTTACCCTATACACAGGTATTTTTTATTTGGCCTAAGGTTCTTGCATATTAGCTTAAATATTGAATTCACTCTGAGTATGATAGATTTTGATTGAGTTGTTGCTTAACATCCCAGTGAACATATTTTCAGTCATGCCAGGACTTTTTCCTGGTTTGAACTTATACTAAGCAAAAAAAGATGAAGTGTCATACTCAAGGATACAGCACCACATTGCCAGTGGGGTTCATTCCCGTGTCTTTTTGTTTACAAATCTAACTCCCTACCACTTGAGCTATGGTGCTCCCCCATGTGTGTGATAGGCTTGCATGCTAAAGTTGATGATTTATAGATTAGAGTGAAAAACAGTCCACAGTAAAAACTAAATTTCCGACCGTATATCCAACCATACACCTCCCCAAATGAAAATTTTGAATACAGTTATCCCGTAAATAACTTTTGGTTGGATTCCATTAAAAAGTGACTGAATTATGCCCCATTTTTTAAAAACTTTTTTGGGGGTCATTTTCCAACTGGCAAAAGAGTTTCAAAAATATCAATTACTAGTACTAAATATATTCAATGTGAGCATATGCATTGTCACAGAATAAAATGTTCTGAAATTTCAAACGCTTCTCTCTTTCTATTCTCAAATAAAATGTTGCATAACAGGGCTGAAACTCACAAAATGCTCGTTAGAAAAGCAAACAAGGAAAACAAAGCAGTCTGATATGGGCCTGTCATGTTTGTCTTGGCTTTTGTGACAGGCATGCAAAAGTTTTGGGGCTCATTTTAATTATTGTCGAGGAGAAACCCATGTTCAAACACCATGTAAACCTTGTGATTAAAAATCCATTTGACAATAACTTCAAACAGCTACATGCATATGTATTTATGTAAGAACATAATTTCTGCCAGATCCCATCACCAACTACTGAGTTAGCTGTCCTTGAGCGTCTGCAAATTCAATGTTTAATGTTGTGAGCACTCTACCAACTTCATTTTTGATTGGATCATCTTCATTCTTGCAGATAACAAGGACAACTATAGCATTGTGGATAGGATAGAAATTCGGCAAGGTCAGACCAGGGTCTGTGGAGTTAGCTGCCCTTGAACGTCAGAAAAAAATCCCATAGACTTATAATGGGAGAAATGTTGTGAGCACTCTAGTGTGTTCATTTTGGATGGATCTTCATCATTCTTGCAGTAAAGAAGGACAACCACAAAGGCTTAGATGAGTTTGAATTTCTGCCAGATCCCATCACCAACTACTGAGTTTGCTGCCCTTGGGCATCATAAAAATTGATGTATAATGTTGTGACCACTCTAGCGCATTCATTTTTGATTGGATCTTCTTCATTTTTTCAGGTAATGAGGGCAACCATAAAAGCTTGAATTGGTTTAAATTTTGGCCAGATCTGACTTAGGACTGTGGAGTTAGCTGCCCTTGAGCACATGGAAATATCCCCATAGACTTACAATGGGATAAATGTTGTGACACTATAGCACTTACATTTTAGAATGGAACTTTCTCATTCTTGCAGGTAACAAGGACAACCATAAAAAACTTGGATGAGTTTGCATTTCGGCCCCACCCCACCTGGATAAGGAATTAGCTGCCCTAGAGCATCTGAAAATCGATTTTCCAAGTTGAGACCACGCTAGTGCTTTCATTTTTGATTGGATCTTCTTCATTCTTGCAGGTAATAAGGGCAACCAAAATAAATTTGGCTCAGCTCTCACAAAGGACAGTGGCGTGCTGCCTTTGAGCGTCTGGACAAGTCACCATAAACTTACAATGGGTGAAATGTTGCCACTCTAGCACCTTCATTTTTGATTTGATCCTCTTCATTATTGTAGGTAACAAGAACATGCAGGAAAGCTTGGATGAGTTTGAATTTCGATCTGATTCCACCACTGACAATGGAGTAAGCTGTTTTTTAAGGTCTGAAAATATAGTTTCCCTAGATTTTCTCTGCCATTTTAATTCAGATTTTTTTTAATACTTGCAGATAAGCAGAACTGGCATAATAGCATATAGAATTGTCTTTATACCCCCCGCAAACTTTGTTTGTAGGGGGTATACTGTTTTCACGTTGTCCGTGCGTGCGTCCGTCCGTAACGCTTTGTTTCCTTAATAACTCGAAGAGTCATTGCTGGATTTTCATCAAACCTTGCAAACATGTTCATATATGCAAGACAAATACTTTAGACAAAAAAGTAAGGGCTAGGGGCCAATTCTATTAGAGTTATTTCCCTTTGTAGTTCTAAATGGCTTTTAATATAGTGCTTTTTCCTTAATAACTCGAAGAGTCATTGCTGGATTTTCATCAAACCTTGCAAACATGTTCATATATGCAAGACAAATACTTGAAACAAAAAAGTAAGGGCTAGGGGCCAATTCTATTAGAGTTATTTTCCTTTGTAGTTCTAAATGGCTTTTAATATAGTGCTTTGTGCTTATGCTATTATAGGCCATATACGGGCCAATCAACTCCTACCACAGCTTTCGATGGAACAATTTGATACTTTTCCTATACAATGTAGACACATTGAACATATGCATGAAGGAGTTTAGTTCAGAAATTATAATTTTTGACAAAATGACAGCTGTGAGAACTTAGACAATTTTTCCCTAATAAGGTGTTTGTATATGCATAGACAGTGCCTTTATGGGCCGATCAACTCCTACCACAGCTTTTTATGGAGCAATTTGATACTTTGCCTATACAATGTAGACACATTTAACATATGCATGAATAAGTTTGGTTTAGAAAAAATATTTTTTGACAAAATGACAGCTGTGAGAACTTAGACAATTCTCCCTAATAAGGCTTTTGTATATGCATAGATGGTGCCTTCATGGGCCGATCAACTCCTACCACAGCTTTTGATGGAACAATTTGAGACTTTGCCTATACAATTTAAACACATTGAACATATGCATGAAGGAGTTTTGTTCAGAAAAAATTATTTTTGACGAAATGACAGCTGTGAGAACTTAGACATTTTTTCCCATATTAGGCTTTTGTATATGCATAGATGGTGCCTTCATGGGCTGATCAACTCCTACGACAGCTTTTGATGGAACAATTTGATACTTTGCCGATACAATGCAGACACATTGAACATATGCATGAAGGAGTTTGGTTCACAAAAAATAATTTTGACAAAATGACAACTGTGAGAACTTACACAATTATTCCCTTATATGGCTTTTGTATATGCATGGATAGTGCCTTTATGGGCCGATCAACTCCTACTACAGCTTTTGATGGAGCAATTTGATACTTTGCGGATACAATGTAGACACATTGAACATATGCATGAAGGAGTTTATAATTTTTGTTTGCACAGATTCTACTGAAATCTTCTTATCAAAACTAAGGTCTTCTTGTTCGAACTATAACTTGCCAAGTTTTTTCACTGACTCTTACTGTGCGGGGGGGGGGGGGGGGGGGGTATCTAATAAGCATTGCTTATTGACTTTTTTCATTGAATTTAGGCCTGATCGCTGTTTCAAGTTCAGAGTTACCTGCCTTTGAGTATTGTAAAATATGCTGGCTCTCGGGTGAACGATCTTTGCCCATTGGGCTACTTGTTTGTGTTTGTCATACTGTATTGTATGTGCCTTGCAGCCTTTCGATTACCTGCTGGGAAAGGGCTGTTCTCTTGACTCTCATTTGTGTGATGTTTTCTTATGTTTTGGTGCACTGTGTCAGGTGTGGTACTTGATTGTATTGATTCCTGTTCTTTGCCTTCTTCCTTACTTTGATAAAATAATAATAACGTGAGAAATGGCTTCACTTTATTTCAGTGCAAGTAAGCAAAGATGATGAACCAATGTCAGTACAACTTCGGTTTGAACCATCCAAGCGTCCCACATCAGACCAGGATTATTATCTTCAAGACAAAGAAAACATCTGTGTAGTATGTGGGGCCTCTGATCATTACATACGAAAGTTGATAGTACCTCAAGAATACAGAAAGTAAGCTGAAAATAACTTTTACAAAAGAGAGATCAGTATTCAAACCATTTGTTCAAAAAGGAACTGCCCAACCTGGTTGAAATGTTCTGCTTTTGATTATGAGATTATATGAGAGATTGCCGTCTTCAAATTCCTAAATTATTTTCAATTGATTGTTTAACACCCTTTAGTGCCTGAAACATGGGGCTTTATGTTTGCAAGATGCTTCATACATAGAATCTACTCGCATCAAAATGAATGGTATTCATGAATATGTTGCTGTCATAGTTCTCCAAAATGGTGTTTAGCCTCATTCATCAAGTTGCCTGAAACACTCAGCAACTCTAAAAACAGATTAATCTATACACTGGGCGCCAGATTTATAAAACCTTTTGCATGCTCATCTGAGCATGAAATTTCAACCTTTGAAAAAGTGTACATTAATAACACAATCCACTTAAAACACAGTCCATTCCTATGGACACCAAACATAGCAATATAAAAGGAATGAAATGTTAGAGACAATTTTTCATAATGGGTGTATGTTAACCTTTCTGAGCCTGAGTTCACAGAAATTCAGGTCTGGTACATAAGGAGGCCTTGACATACCAAAAGGTTGCTTATCATATGACATCAAACCTAAGAGTGAAATAACATCATGTATTAAAAGCAATACTACATAAACTAGTGTATTTAATATGCAAATTATTTAAGTAACTTTTGCAATTATGTCAATCTGTAACAATATCCTGTTTACTTTGCCAAAAAATGCAGTTTTTAAGCTTTTTTAGTATCATTTGAAAAAAAGAACTTTTAATTATTCATGATTAATCTTGATTGAATTTATTTAACTCCAAAAAAATTGATGTGATGCTCGAATCTTTTTACCTCACCCGAGTCGAAGGCTCAAGGTGAGCTATTGTGATCGGTCATTCTCCGGTGGGGGCGTGCGTGCGTCTGTTCGTCCGTCATGCGTAAAGTTTTTCTTTAATCCACATCTCCTGAACCACTGGTCGAAATTTCAAATAACTTAACATGAATGCTCCCTATGATGCCCTCTTTCAAAATGCATAAATGGTTCCACTCAACCCAACAGGAGGGCCGCCAGAGCTCCAGATAAGAAATCTTTTAAACATCTCCTGAACCACTTGCCCGAATTCAAAATAATTTCACAGAATTATTCCTCACATACCCTCTATCAAAATTGCACGAATGGTTCTGCACGGCTGAACAAAAGGGCTGCCAGAGCTCCAGATAAGAAATATCTTTAAATGGCATTTCCTCCTGAACCACTGGTCCAAATTCAAAATATTTTCACTTAAATTATTCCTCATGTATTCTATTGAAATTGCACAAATGGTTCTGCTCTGCCAAATAAAGGGGCCACCAGAGCTCTAGACAAAAAATGTCTTTTAACAACATCTCCTGATCTTCTTGTCCAAATTCAAAATGATTTCACAGAATTGTTCCTCATGATTGACCCTACAAAATTGCACAAATGGTTCCGATCTACTGAACAAAGGGGCTGCCAGAGCTCTAGATAAGAAATGTCTTTAAACAGCATTTCCTCTTCAACCACTGTTCAAAATTCAATAATGTTTCACAGAAATGTTCAACATAAGGCCCACTACCATAATTGCACAAATGGTTTGGAAGCACTGAACAAAAAAGCCGCCAGAGTTTAGATAAGAAATATCTTTAAATGACCTCTCCTTCTGAACAACTGGTCCAAATTCAAAATAATTTCAAAGAAATTTACCTCATGATGCCTTCTACCAAAATTGATCAGAATGTTTAGCTCAGTTGAAAAACATAGCCACCAGAGCTAAAAATAGAAATATCTTTAAATAATATCCCTGTAGCCGCAGGCCAATACGCCATCTTATGTGCCAGGACTCCGGTGAGCAATCCAGTGCCCTAGGGCCCTCTTGTTTATTAAATTTCAACTCATTAACCCTTTACATAAGTGAACCCTAAATAAGTACTCGGGCAAAAAGTGAAAACCTAGATGAAATGCTGCATAATGCATAATGCAGCATTTCAACAGGGTCTACACTGTTTACTAAGACAAAGATGATCTTCAGAGAAAGAAATACAATATTGTGTTTGCAATTTAAAACCTGTTACCCCTCAATATATACAATGGACCATTCATGTTAGATGCCCTCCAGTAATTTTGATACTGACTGATCCAAGGCAGTGCTTCTTTTGTGGATGTTTTTGTGTTTCGTGTTTGTCTTTGTCATGCTGTCCTGTCTGTTTCTTGCAGCCTTGTGGTCACCTGCTGGGAAAGGGCTGACCTCTTGGCTCTCTTGTGTGTGATGTTTTCTTGCCTTTTTGTCACTTTCCCATATGATGTCCTGTGTCAGGTGTGGTACTTGATTGTATTGATTCCTGATCTTTGCCTTCTCTCTTACTTTCAATTTTTATCATTAACATATTTCTATAAACAATATTATTGACAGATATTTTCCACCACTCTTGAAAGACCATTCCTCCCATGATGTGTTATTGATGTGTTTATCTTGTCATCAGAGGAGCTCACAGTATGACACAGCTCTGCGGCAGAGACTCGCCCAGGAATGTGATGCTCCAATGGACTCTGGGGCAGAAACAAAAACAAAACAAGACAGAGATCTACAAAAAATTGTTTCAGCAGCAAAGTAAGTTGCCAACAAATGAGCTGCGACAGAGATTTCCAACAATGTGGTATGTTTGATCAGCAACGCCTCAGATCAGCCAGTCCATATGCTTGAATATTCTATGAGTTTTAAGCTACTGATTGAACATCGTTTGGAGTTTCTAAGCTTGAGAGTAGGCTGCACAGGCTCGTCTGAGTCGATACTTGTCAAAATGCCACATTGTTGGAAATCACATCATGGCTCATATATGATATAGGATTCAACCAATTGAGTTTGTGGTGTCCCGTGCTAGACATTTAAAAAAAACTAAGGGTGAAGCCTGAGGATTTTAACATCTTCCTCGGGACCTGGCAAATGTTAATGTATTGAAAAATATTGTTCATTTGCTATTACTGCATGATTTAATGAAATATTTACCAAACTTGCAAAAATTATGGCATATGGGCCTCAACACAAGAAAACCTGTTTTCAGGGGTTTGCAAACAACAAAGGCGCAGACCAGCCTGTGCATCCCCTCAGTCTGATCAGCGCCTTTGTTATTCGCTTAATAGAAAGTATCATATCTAGACTTGCTACAGGTGAAATTTCAATTTTCTAGCTAGTCTCTGTAGCTAAGCAGGCTGGTTTGAATATCACTGTGGGAAACTCAGAAGACAGGTTTGGTCGCGATGCGGCCCATATTTTGTTACCATTTCAGCCAACATGTGTCTGGACACTTTCAGTCACTATTCATCTTCCAGGGCCCATCATAATGCAAGAGTGATTAATGGATTAGCAGATGAAAATTGTTGCTGTACCCTATCCACCAACAAATTTATGATATATTTTAATGATTTAGCATCATAAAATTCACTGTAACATACCACGTTACCCATAAAAATGGTCTTCAAAATGATCAACAGCATTAAATCAAAATACTCTGGTGTTCTAATCAGAGCATTATAGTAAAGGATTCAAAACTTACTCTGATATGTAACAAGGTTCTTTATAGACTGCAAGTTTGCAGGCTAATCAAAGCACTTCCAATCGCACATGTTTTGGCAGGACAAGGTTAAATCAGAATATCAACCAGCTCATATCAGTTTCTGAACCTTTCTCATGCCAATATAATTAATCTGCATGACTGAATATTTGCCACCAGCTTGGTTGAATGAAGTCTTCACAATTCACCAGCAGAATGGAAAACACTGGATCCTGATCAGATGGCTTACCTGATCAGCTGGCTTCTTTAGCCATCTGGTCTGGATCAACAGTGTTTTCAAAACAGTATATACATGTGCCTGAGTTCAGCATCATGAGGGTTAACACATGCAGCAAGTGATGGCTCAGGTGTGCAGTCTCACCAAAACCATCCATGTTAAGAGAGATGTGGTTCAGACCTAAATCTTCTCATACAGCTCTGTTGGATAGCTGCACACATTTCTAAAGAATGATAATTAGATCAGGACTGTCATTTTCATAAGAGCTAACTCTCTCTGATAATATTCTCTCATTCCAGGGCATTACAGACAAGCAAACATAAAATGCCTGAAAAGCGAGTAGAAGAGCTGGAAGATACAATCAGAAACTTTTATGGAGTATCAACTATCACTGAGGATCTGCTCAGACAAGCCCAGGAGATAGACTTTAGGTGAGATCTCTGCTTAATTCTTTCCTTGCTAGCGGTAAATTCTCTTTGCAAACAGTTTGGAAACAGATCAGGACCAACTGAATGCTATTCTGATCTGGATCCAAACTGTTAGACACTCAGACGTTCCTGAAATTATTTTTTTTTTAAAAGTAAATTTTAAAAAAAGTTAGCAGAGGACAACAAAAGCATGGGAAATCACCCAGCATGCAAAGAATTAAAGTTTTGTAATTGATGAAAATGTCATTGTTATGAGTCAAAGACTGTCACCTCACATATCTACAATATAAAGTAGATTTTGCATAGCTTCTTGGTTATAATCAATCTCTGACAACTGCGTCAGAGAGTTGACTCTTTAGCTCATTTGTTAGAGCATTGGTCTTGTACTGGGTCGGCGCTGGGTGGACTCCCAGCCAGGGGATGGGAAATTTTTCAGTATGCTTTACATTTGTTATGGCTCTAATGTAAGACGGGAGCTCATGTCCAGGATTGACATTTGTTTGCCTAAAGAAGGCTTTCTGTCATCATAAATGATTTCCTTGAAGAGGGGGAGTGCTATGGGCCAAACACTCTCACCTTACATATCTACATAGATTTCGCATAGCTCCTAGAGTTAATCAATCTCTGACAGAGTCCACTCTTTGGCTCAGTTGTTAGAGCATTGGTCTTGTACAGAGGCGGTCTGGGATTGACTCCCAGACAGGGCCTGAGGGGGGCTGGAAATTTTTCAGCTATACCTTACTTTGTTACAGCTATGTTGTATGACCATTCAGCTCAGTATGCACATCAGAGCTGGAGACATCCAAGAAAAGTTGCCACCAAATTTTGAAGTCCTGGGCAAAATTAGTTTGACACAAGTCATGAAAAACTGGTCAGGGATTTTTCCTTGTCTTGTATATATAACTTTCAAAATATAATAAACAGACAATGAAATACCTGAACATTTCCTCTCAGGAATCAACTAACATGTTAGCTTGTCATTACTTTGTTACACAAGGACTACCAGTGTTGGTGATTACCAGAGTGCTTGATTTTTATACCCCCCGCAAACTTTGTTTGTGGTGGGTATACTGTTTTCACGTTGTCCGTCCATCTGTCCATCCGTGCTACTGATATGGATTTGGGGGCCATTTTAGTTGTCTAGAGATAGACAAGGGGCCATTTCTTAACAAGGGGCCAAGGCCCTCTGTAAGTTGCCTCAAATGATTCAGGGGACCTCAGGGGAGGTAATAAAATAAACTTTTTAAAAAGGGCCATTTTATGTCTATGGTGATGGACGTCCAAACTGGAAATGGCACGTAGTAATTTGTCAGTCTGATATTAACGGGCCAATTGGGAGCTAAACTGGCCCGTTATTTTGGACACTTGGCTCCTTATTAATGGCCCTTTATAGACTGGCCCGCTATTCAATATTGGGTGTACGTCCGTGCGTCCGTCCGTAACGTTTTGTTTCCTTAATATCTTGAAGAGTCATTGCTGGATTTTCATCAAACCTTGCAAACATGTTCATATATGCAAGACAAATACTTTAGACAAAAAAGTAAGGGCTAGAGGCCAATTGTATTAGAGTTATTTCCCTTTGTAGTTCTAAAAGGCTTTTAATATAGGGTTTTATGCTAATGCTATTATAGGTCATACACGGGCCGATCAACTCCTACCACAGCTTTTGATGGAACAATTTGATACTATTCCTATACAATGTAGACACATTGAACGTTTGCATGAAGGAGTTTGGTTCAGAAAAAAATATTTTTTGACAAAATGACAGCTGTGAGAACTTAGACAATTTTTCTCTTATAAGGCTTTTGTATATGCATAGATAGTGTCTTCATGGGCCGATCAACTCCTACCACAGCTTTTGGTGGAACAATTTGATACTTTGCCTATACAATGTAGACACATTGAACATATGCATGAAGGAGTTTGGTCTAGAAAAAATAATTTTTGACAAAATGACAGCAGTGAGAACTTAGACAATTTTCCCTAATAAGGTGTTTGTATATGCATAGATGGTGCCTTCATGGGCCGATCAACTCCTACCACAGCTTTTGATGGAGCAATTTGATACTTTGCCTATACTAGGTAGACACATTGTACATATGCATGAAGGAGTTTGGTTCAGAAGAAATATTTTTTGACAAAATGACAGCTGTGAGAACTTAGACAATTTTTCCCTTATAAGGCTTTTGTATATGCATGGATGGTGCCTTCATGGGCAGATCAACTCCTACTACAGCTTTTGATGGAACAATTTGATACTATGCCTATACAGTGTAGACACATTGAACATATGCATGAAGGAGTTTGGTTCACAAAAAATAATTTTTGACAAAAGGACAGCTGTGAGAACTTAGACAATTTTATCCTATGAGGCTTTTGTATATGCATAGATGGTGCCTTCATGGGCCGATCAACTCCTACCACAGCTTTTAATGGAGCAATTTGATACTTTGCTTATACAATATAGACACATGGAACATATGCATGAATGAGTCTGGTTGAAAAAAGATAATTTTTGACAAAATGACAGCTATGAGAACTTAGACAATTATTCCCTTATATGGCTTTTGTATATGCATAGATAGTGCCTTTATGGGCTGATCAACTCCTACAACAGCTTTTGATAGAGCAATTTGCTACTTTGCCAATGTGTGTATAATTTTTGTTTGCATAGATTCTACTGAAATCTTTTTTTTCAAAACTAAGGTCTGCTGGTTTGAACTATAACTTGCCAAGTTTTTTCACCAACTCTTACTGTGCGGGGGGTATCTAATAAGCATTGCTTATTGACTTTTTTCATTTTAACTGGCTAAGGTGCATAATTACACAATTAGTGTACAAGATGTATTTATCTTCTGTCAAATCTTGACAAAATGTCATCAGGCTCCAAATTGTTAGACAATAAAATTAGTTTTGAAGAAAAAAATCCAATAACAAAAAAAAAACATGCAAAATTACCCAGCATGCAGAGATCAAAGTGCATTTGTAGCTTGATAATATTTAGTAGAAAATGGGTTAATTTCATTTCGGTTTACTTACAGAATATTTGATGCTAACCATATACCTCATGGCAAAAAGGTGGTGATGCACTTTATGAGAGAGAAAGGTGGATTGCTGGAATTTGAGAAGATGTGGAGGAGACAATTTATTGAGACCATGGAACCCAAATATTTACCTAATCTCTGGTCTGTGGACCACAAACCTGAGCGCATGGAACATATCAGTGAATTAACAATATGAGATTGACCTTCCACTAGCTACAGATAAACTAGATTTGAGCTGTGACACGAGATTTCCAACATTGTGGTATGTGAGACCAGCGAAGCCTCAGATCAGCCTGCGCATACACGCAGTTTGATCAGAGCCTTTCCTAGTTGTTTGAATATTCTATGAGTGTTAAGCTACTGATAGAACATCAGAGTTTCTATGGTTAAAACGAGGCTGCGCAGGCTCGTCCGAGTCTACAGTTTAGTTTAAACATAATTTATTGCCAAAATATTTACAGCAATGGGGTTGGGTCACAAGATCTCACAACATTAGTTTCGACCCTTCCCCTACATTCTATATATACACAATAGCTTATAAACATGGCTATATATACAAACGCATATGTTAACTTAACAAGTTGTAATC